>KK499798.1:767388-1371852 GCA_000688715.1 Glossina pallidipes
CCGACACTACCTAATCGACGTTTAGATGGCTTTTCATTAACATCATTATTGTCTTTGCGACCACGTCCCGGTGAACTCACGGATACGATATTACGTATTAGCATTTTCAACCCTCTGGATTGACCGTCACTAGCCTGCGAAGTGCTATTTACTTCACAAGCAATAATATAAAAAATCGTCGACCACGTGATTTGGAGGGCTTACATCGAAAGGCTGAATATCGCTTAAGCTGTGCTGAGTTCTAGATAATGAGCGTAGTCTGTTGTCGCCACTAGATATTGATGTATTAATTTGGGTGGCTTGAGGAGTAGATCTTTGCTGTTGTAATGCTCGTTCGAGACGATACTTCAGTAAAGCATTCTCTTCCTGCAGATGACGTACTAAAGTACTTTCCTGCTCACCACGCACAAAGCTAGGTTGTGGTAATTGTGGTAAGCGGTACACCATCGTAAGAAAGTTGCGCAAGGACAACTGCAGAGAGTCCTGCCAATGTTTCGTGAAATATAATGAGAATTGCGGCAATTCTTCAGCATTACGGCAGAAGGGTAAATCTACTTCAAATAAATTCTTATTCAAATTTTAGACTCATAAACTCAAAACCATAAATAATTTTCTAAATATTCCTAATTTAGCAAGGTAACTAACTCACAAAACGAATCTTTCCATTCGCTTTGTTGCTGTAAATTTGTCACCAATTTACTGAAAAACTCTGAAATCTTATTCGTTTTATTATGGTTGTAACCATTCACAAGATAAAGTTTTAACAAACTATTTTCTAGTTTTTTTGTTGCTGAAAGTGTATATAAAAAAAGAAATAAATGTAAATCTCGAATTAGCAATATATTCAAGTACTAACTTTGTGATCTTCGATTTATTAATGAAATTCAAAATCTCCGAAATTTTCTTCTTGATAATAAACTCACAAAAAATAATCTACTCTCGGAGCACACAAAGGATAGTTACGATAACAATGCCAGTAGCAATATCCTAGTGGTGCCAAGCAACCACAAAATTTTGCAGATGGCCACAACGGAAGATTTCCATATTTTAAAGTTAAAAGAATGTTTTGTCTCCGAATAATTGCAGATATCCCCGTATCCCTAAATTAATGCATTAAGAAACATATGGAAAACAGGTAATCATATCCATAAAGTGATGGGAAAAAAGAGCAAAGTTAACTCTTCAAAAAGATGACATTAAAAAGGAGAAAAGAATAATTTATAGTTGTGCGTGTGTTTTTAGTGCAAATTTATAAAAGAATTAGTTAATATTAATTTAGATCGAAGCACAGTGATTCCGTTCATTTACTCTAAGTTTTTCTAAACAACTTCATATCAATAATTACGTCCATTATAAAATTTGCACTAAAACAAAGCAGCAATAGCATACCTGCAAAATTGAAAAGAGCAGCAGAGACGGCAGCACCGAGAAAAAGAAAATGCAATAAGGAGAAAAAAAAAACGCAAGAAAAACAGTAAAATGTATATAAATATTTTAATTACCAATTAAATAAATGACACTAAGCAAACGAAGTCAATGTGTTATAAGCGAAATGCCTAACTAAAGACTGCAGAAGCATATTAGCAGATAATTGGATGTGTCTATGTTTATAGAGACTTCCGCGGATTAAGTAAGCATCGCAGAGCGTCCTTAGAAGGCATGATTTTTACAACACGATTTACTTGGAAATGCAATGAAGATGACGTGAACGGATAATTCCGTCACGCATAAAACGCATTAAATGTCTCTTACCATCAGAAAGTAACGAAAGTATCGCCGTAAAACACCCAGAGTCCGTTCATAAATTGTGTGCAAACTTATACATGTTAAGCATTCTAATACTTTAGATCTACAGCGCGAGAATCTGACATTATTTGGTGCTATATATTTTTTAAAATCTTTCTCCGGCCCTTACCATATATTCAGTGTATGCCGTTTGTTATTTTTGTTTATTTGTTATTAAATCAATTGTTAAATATTTTTGATGCATTTGCGTTTAATATTATGAAAAAGAATTGCAATAACTAATGAAAAGTAAATGTAACTTTGAGCACTGAATCAAAACAAAATATTGAAATCCTTCATCAATGCATCATTATCGTTGCCGTCATCAGTTGTTTATCTCGAACTCTAATGCGTACGTGTGAGAAGCGGCAAATCACCAGAAGCAATTCATAACCCGTCCACATCCATTACTCTTACCTTTTACATCCTAGCAATGTTTGGTGTCAATATTGAATAATAATGTTGCTTTATTCTTTTGTTTTCGTGACAACCGCTAGAAACCTTCGCCTTTTTGAGTTCACAGGTAAGTCGTTCACCTAAGTCAAAATGAGTTTGAATATAAAAAGACCGCGCCTATTTTGCAGGAAAAATTAAAAAAATTTTGCAAATATTTCTAGAAGATTTTTAAAATATTGTTTTGATCAAATTGTAACGTGACCAATACATCCACAGCGTAGGTGACGTCAAGCAAATTTTTTTTTAACTTTGTATTCCCGTATTTATAATGCACAAAAATATGCTTTGATTCATATTCATGATTAACAGCAAAGTGTACAGAATAGAGGATGAAAACTTTTTCCAGAATTACACTAAAACACAAGGCTAATCTTTCAATGGATTCACGTACAGAAAGACATAAGTGTTGAAAATTTGCGATGACTGCATTCGTGCAATGACAATTGGCGTTGCTTGCGATTTTCAGACAATCAATATATTGTGGAGATCTTTTTTTTAATCGAATACATTATCTTGGATATTTTCGTTTGCGTTCGTTCTGCAGATTCAATTACACATGAGTTTTTGTAGCCTAGTTTTGGGGAACTTGAAACGATTTTTGCAATATATATATGTGCTTGATACATGTGATAGAGTGTTTTTAGCGGCACTTACGCCTGCGCGCTGACGCTTGTCTTTGTTTCTTTTCTTCCAGAGTTCGTGAGAATATCGGAAATTTGGCTTCCTACGCGGCAAAGAGTGTTAATGGCATACAAACTTTTTCTCAATTTCAACGCATAAACGCTGACTTTTTCTCAATTTCATCGTATAATGCAGACTTTTTCTCAATTTGATTATACAAATTCAAACAAATATTAGGCAGAATCGTCGGAAAGCGAATTTTGTGCAAAAGTATTCGCACATGTATGTGTTTACACGCTACACCACTGGCGCTACAGGATATATTAGGTCTGTGCGGACGTATATAACACGCAGAAGGGCTTAAGATAGATCCATCTTTTATTGATCGAAGTCATTTTCTGAATCGAGCTAAGTCTGTCCATGTAAATTTGTGTTCAAGCTGCAGGACGCGATTTTTGAGATACTTGGGTGAAATTTGGTACACTGACGTGTTTTGATTCAACGACGAACTCTATTGAAAACTGTTAGGATCGGCCCACTTTTTTGCCCTCCCCCCAGATAACGCCCTACTTTAAGGAGTCGTGTGGAAAACCTTGCAATTTTCAAAGTTTGTCGACAAAACCGGCTCAGTAATAGTATTTCGGCATTTTAAATTGGTACGAAAACTGCGGAACGTTTAGGACAATTTTTTGAGCGAAAATTGAGGTTCATATGACCCAAAGGTCTAATTTCCATTGCTTCATGATGAAAATCAGACCATAATAGTAATTTATCGGCCTATTCTTTCTATATGTAGATTTTCGCGAAATTTGATCCATAGTAGGGCAGAAAAGTCTAAATTTTAAAGTTAACATGACCCATAATAATAATTTAAGATAAAAAAAATTCACTGTACCAAATTTGGGCCACCCACTCCTATTTTTGCATCCTAAACAGAAAACTTCAACTTTTAATAAGTTATGATGAAAGTTGATCGATAATAGTAATTTGATATAAAAATTAACTCTGCAAAATGTAGACGACGTATGCCTATTTTTCGATCCTACCCTATATAAGAAATTGGGCGAACATTTTTGTTTTTATAGCAGAAAAGGCTAAGTTTCAATATTTTATGATGAAAATTGATGCAGAATAGCAGTTTGATATAAATTTTAACTATGGTAATTTTGGATACGTACCACAATTTTTGAACTTCTTGGGCGCCACCATTCTTAAGGAAACTAAGCTTTTATTGGCAAGAAGGTCTAATTTTTAATATACAGTTTCGTAAAAATAAGTTCATATAAAAGCAGGATATAATTTTTATTTTCTATGGCGAAAATAAGAATTGTGTTAGACAATGTGGTGTACGGTATTTAATTGTCGGCTTAGCCCTTCTATGATGTATTCATATGTTATTTATTTATATATATAAAATTCAGTTGCGGTGGCGATTCAGCTAAATTACGCGACCTACACAGTTGACATACTTCCTTTATGCAGAATCGGTTATGGTAAATTCCAGACATTAAAGACTTAGTGAAGTCAAATATTGGTGTGAAGCCATACCAAAAGAATGTGTAGATTTTATCTCGCAACATGTCTCTAACTTTGCCGAGACTGTTCATCTAACCCTTATCTTTTTTACGGTACTTTTCCAGGCACTTTTGATCTACGAAAAAAGGCGTTGTTAGGCAATGGCCTACGTATATTGAACTACTGAAGTAGATATTCGTCTACGCTAAGATTTGACTGAACTGCTGGAATAAATATTTGACTAGAAGATCTGTATCTACAACACATGGTCCAACATTCGTTAAGAATTTAGTTGTATTGACCTTCATTTTATTTGTTTGCACAGGTTCTGCAAAGGGTCTTGCTCTCTGTCGATAAAGAAATCGTAGTTTTCTGTTTAAGTTTCTTCGAATAAATTTCGCTCGCAAAAAGTTCTAACAAAAGTCGCTTAAACCTAAACAGGCACCTTACGTGAAAGGCTAGGAAAGTGAAAAAAAATGATTTAATGAAAGTTTCAATTATATAAATGGATTAATGTCACTTTTGTGTCTCTTCGCAGTATATAGGCTTTTAAGTGGACTATCGTGCCTGTTGAAGCTATATTATGTGTGCATGTTACTCGTGCCGTTCGTACTTTTCATATAATTTTCAAAATTTCGCTTTGTGTCTGAACTTGTGTAATATCTAACGAAAATTTAAAACGGGCCCATGGGCTGATTTAACAAACTTTTGAACTTAACAAGCTTGAGTCTATTAAAATGGAAAATATTGAAATTGAAAAATTGCTTGGTTAGCTGATCGATTACAATTTATTTATTCATTTGATTGCAATTTATTGTTACTTGCACATGAAACTCAGCTAAAATAAATTAACTGCCGAATTCAATTGACTCTTAAAAGCAAATCTTATAGTAATTGTTATTGAACACTAATCCAAAGAACATGAAGAGAAGTAAAGAAGGAATAATAATAATTCATGTGTAAATAAATAAGAAAGAAAAGAAAAAAAGATAGTCGTACACTTCATGATTTGAGTTTGCATTACTGGTTATTTTATGATCGTGACCGTAGCGCGCTGCCACACAGTGGTCCTATCGATTTAAAGTATATTCATGCCAGAATTATTATTGGATTACTTTAGGATAATCTTATCGTCTTCACTTCAGTTTACGGGCTCGGGCTCCATTGTAACGCAAAATTTTTTCCGAGTATTATTTCTACGAACGTTGGTTGCTCAGCTGGTTCTTTCTTTTTCTTTTATTAACCCTTCTGAGCTCTGATTCAGTCTATAGCATGAGTCGAATGAGAAGCAATATCATCATTCGCTTACGTGTCTTGCTTACACATGATATCGGATTATTCGCAAATTTCCCACGATCGGGCTAGGGCTTTGCATTTTCGCATTGCCTTGCCTTCAACTCTATCGCTGTCTCAGTTTTGGGATTCATTTGAATGTGAACAACATGAACATTCGATCATTTTGCTACCCCTATTGGTTTGAAGGACGTGACTGACGCACAAATTTTTCTTTTATGTTTGTAATAATCTTTTTAGGATGTAAGCACATAGCCAGAACAGAGCTCATGTGATGATGGTGCCAAAGAGTATCGAAGATTTTGCATTCATCTTCGTCACCCATGAGCATCTTAGTTCTTCACTACGCCCGCTCAAGCAAGGTTTGGGCGCGGCCGCCCACACAAACGAATTGTGTGTGCGCTAATCTTGACCACGCTTAACAGGTGTAAATAGTAGAGA
This sequence comes from Glossina pallidipes, assembly GCA_000688715.1. NCBI lineage: Eukaryota > Metazoa > Arthropoda > Insecta > Diptera > Glossinidae > Glossina > Glossina pallidipes. The sequence continues at coordinate 773,500 of KK499798.1, forward strand.
TATTGGCTGCAATGAACTACTTTTTGTAGCGCTTTAGAAACCGCTGGCTTTTAATTATATCTTTCGATATTTCGAATACACATTTTGTCCAACGAACGACATTTTGTATTCTCATGTCCAGAACATAAGCTGCGAATTCTCGTACAGCACTGCGTCACCGTGTGATTAACAATATGTCTAGGCGCGCAAGAAACGCTCTTTAGCACGTTGATGTACGAACCCCTGGAATAACTTCTACTTTGCTTAAGCATATTTGTTTTGGCCTGTTTCCTGTTTCTACACAGGAATTGCGCGGACACAATTTAATCATCCTGTCAATTTATTAGCCATAACAACATCTTCTCTGCCAGCGCATGTGAAAGTAAGGTTGATACGGTATAATCTTGTGGATAGAAGAACGTCCCATATAGCGTCCTTTTGGCGACCCTTCTTTTATGAACTCAAAACTTGATATCATTCCAAATTCCGAGATTTCAGAAATAGTCGCTCTTAAAAAATTGTTTTCAAAAGGGTTTTCATGCAAGAAAACAGTATCAACTTACTTACGTTCGATCTGTGTCGCAATTTTAATCCAAATCACTAGCTGCACATTTCATTTGGACATACGCGATAAACAATCTAATCAATACGATTATTCACTTTCGCAATTCACACAGGCATAAACTAACAACACGTTCAGCTTTTGAGTCTTCCTAACGTGCGGTCTTTAAATGTGGGCTTTCCTTATCCCATATGGCCGCTTTTTGAGATCTCGATTCCCATTTACTCATTTTTTAAGAAAACTGAGCTATAAATTCAAAATTCAGTTACAAATTCAAAATGACATCTGAAATATGGTTTGTGGCGCCAACCTAGGAACAGAACTTAATTTTAAAGAACTCAAGAAACAAAGAAAGTAACAACAGCGAAACATTTAAATTAAATGGTTAACTTGAAGGAATCGGCGGAAAAAAAATACATTGTAGTTGGACAAGACGGACAACACGTGAGCCCAACTTAGCAAATTTAGGTTTTTCGACAAAGGTTTTAATACTTTTCAAATTTTATTTGGACTTTGTCGCTACGGAAACGGTTGGCCTACCTGGTTCAAATTCCTTACGGTTATATTTTATGCTAAATTGTTACTAGGGGCTAATTTTCATCGTAAAATATTAAACAACAAACCCGTTTGCTAAATACTTACTGGGGTCCAAAAAACAGACCCATTAAGTCGAAATTCGGGCCACTTAGTTTTTATGCCAAATTACTAGTATATATATATAGAGAAATTTTTAGCATAAAATATCAAAATGAGTCCTTTTTGGCATATAAAGTTTTATATCTCGTGAGGATCCTTACATGTGGCGTTGTTTGAAAAGTAGACTCATGTGATCCTAATTTGAGTTTAGCTTTATTTCAATTTACTCTTGTGAGTCAATTTTCATATTAAATATCCAGAATTTGCCATATAAATGCTTATTGCTCACAGAATCCTTATATGAGATGGGATCCAAAAAATAGAACGGTATGGTCCAAATTCGGCAAGTTTCTACGCCATTTTTCCATGAAATGTTGAAAGTCCAACTTTTCAATTGAGTAAGGATTGAGTTTTCGTTGAAATGGTTGTGTGGATGGGGGCTGAAAAATTTCCCCTTCCGAGCCAATTTTTTCACAAGAATTTCGAATGCCAAATATTTTTACTCAAAGATTTTTGCCGAGGAACTTTGAAAATTGCCACTTTCTTTTTATATAGCAATTTCTCAAAACCAGGCATTACATAACGAATGGTTGAAAAAGTGGTCGAACCCAAACGAATTTGATTAGTATTCGTCTTTCGGCCCAAACACGGCAATGTACTAAATTTCATCAAAATATCGCAAAAATTGCCATCTGTAGGAGGAACACAAATTAAATGGGCGGAGATCAGACGGACAGACACACGGACGATTCGGAAAATGATTCTGGATCAACCAGTATAATAGAATGTAGGCCGATCTAGACATTACACACATCCGCATACGTTGAAAGTACCCCATAGTAGGGGTAGGGTATAAAAAGCAAAAACGGATCTGTACATGTTCCCGAGGGTTAATGCGATTTTAGCTAGCAAAGGCAACTAGTAGCAATGAGCTTCGTTTGTTGTCATCTGTGAGTCTTTATTTCGAAAATGATATGTGATCTGTGGTTCTTGATCTTCTTAGTTACTGCCATGAGTATTCAAAGTTGCGTGGATTGGGTTGTACTCGAGAATTTCTTGCATGCGGAGATAAGTTAAAGAAATATCAGCAAACACTGACGTCACAATTATGCATTTAGGAATGGAAATCAAGCGTAACATATAAACGCATTGATATAAAGGACAAAAACTTAACATAAACCGATAACAAGACCGATAAACTGAATAACTATCGCTAAAAGGCGAGCCGAAAGCATCTGCTTTTAAAGGCTGAGGTGACATTTTTTCTTTGTTGGAGTTGAAATGCAAATATAACACATTTTGGGGATAAGTAAGGCTTACAGTTTAGTGCACCGGCCTTCTAGTTCCAAGTGGGACTGGGTCAGTCATTGTCGTTATTAATAAAGTGCTGATAATGAAAGGGTCTGCAAGGTAAGACCTGGATTGGTTTTATTAAATTTACTACGATGTATATTAGAACTCTAGGGTTACGGCATCTTTAGCTAATCGTACGCAAAACAAATAAAACGAATATAAGTTTTTCTTGCTATCGTAATAACATATACAAGCAGATATAATCTACTAGACCGTAGGTTACCGCGTTATGCAACTCCTCGAGCGTTGCTTGTTGACAAATTCACTTGCGATGTAATTTTTAAATTTTTTCATTTTTATTTTTCAGAATATCAAGTGGGAATATCCTAAAGGAAATCAAAGCAAATAAACGCGAATCGGTAAATCGTAAAAGTTGGAACATCGAAAAATAAAAAACACTAATAAAAAACACATATGTTATAAATAAATTCATCTCTTAAACTATTATGCCATCTTCCTTTAAAGTGCGAGTTTGTGTCGAATTGTACGTTTTTGAAATTGTCGTCCCCACCTTTGTTTTCCACTTGTTTTGGCGTTTTACCTTTTTTGTTCTCATGGTAAGTACGATTAACTTTAATCTTTTAACAATTTTTCAAAGAGAAAATGGTTTGCAATTTGTGAGCGGTAAAAAACAGTGGCGTTTTCAGGTTTGCAACGTTGGGGGATAAGGCAGAAAAATTAGGGAAAACAAAAGCACAAGTAATGTCTCCGTTGTCCATGTAGAGATCGCAATCCTACTTAGTGCAGAGGTCTGAAAATTTTAAGCTGGAACTGTCTCGAACGGGACAGAACTCTCGGAGCCTAGTTATGAAGGACTGTCAAACATTTAGTGAAGTCCTTTTTCTTCCATTGATCACATCTTTTTTTTAAACGACGAAGTCCTGCTGCGTAATTTGATGCAATCATTAAAAATCAAGTCAAACTTTATTACGGCGTTTAAAGGGATGGCTGCACCTTTCTTTTTGCTACCTCTCATAAAAACATCGTTAACGTGACACTGTTGTTGTAAACTTGGATGCTTGGGTACTTGGGATTCTCTAGAAGAACATATTGGCACAGACAATAACTTAGCTTAGTTTTTGCTGCTCTTCAGCGGCAAAACATGCAAGACAGTTGCCCGACTTTCCTTGAAAATGTTTTTTTTCTTTTGAGAGTTTCACAAACATAAACCAAGATGGTGGGTGGTATGCTCTGATAAATGGTTGTGTGATTGTATTTTGCAAATTTTAATTAATTTCATAACTGTTACGTATAATTGCATAGAAAAACGCAGAACTAAACTACAAATTGTATTAATGTTGAAACGCTTCGATTTTCTGAAAACGTGTGCGTCTGTGCGTTATGTTTCGTTGACGCAATCCTCCTATCTTAATATTAACGCCGAGTCCGTCTATGTATGAAGTGAACGTGCGTATCTATGCGATGTGAATTCAATAAAGAATTTTCTTTGTGTAATCAAGTGATAAAAATGTATTCGTCTGTCATACTTCAATAATTCCCAATATTGTTGTGGCAATCGAAACGTGCGATATTTTCTTGATATGGTGCAGCCAAAAGAGTTATATTCGTTTCTCATTCGAGTTAAATTGGATGTGTGCTCAATATGGGCAAAATGCCTTGTGATGTGCTAATAATGCGAAAATAACTAAAAATCTTCATATTCGCTTTTAAGGAATCTCTCATACCTATTGCCTTAAATGAATAGACATTGAACCATTTTCAGTCTTTGGGCGGCTCTCTCTACCGGGGATTATTGACGAGACATTTTTTCGAAATTGATGATTCAAAATTCAGTTCAATTCAGCAATTTTTGAGCCTTTAAACACTTCAGCATCGATTAAGTGATGGGCATAATTTAATCGCTGCAGAAATTGTTCGCGATGATTTGTCTCAAGCGGCTTCTGTGCGGGAGTTATAAGAAGACTGATAGTATTGGAATATTTCCATTTAGAAGTGTCTTAGGCCTTTTACTGTCTAGTATAAGAAAGTCTATTAGCCATCAGGCTACCGTCACTGCCGACCAATGAACAAAAATTGCACAATGTTTGCTTCTTTTTATATTTTTATTTAATTTTAGATTGTATCTGCTGCAGATAATAAGTTGTTAATATTTGGAAATGTTGCTCTGCTTGTAAGTAGGTCCTGCTGTTTGCCAATTTTCTTTCTCAATATTTGCTATCGTGAACGTTCTAACAATAAACAAACTATGTTCTGATGAACGCACAGATAGGGATAAAACACTTTAACTTTTTCTTCCTCTAAAACGAAACATTCTCGTCAATTATATGAAAGGCACTTTTCAGAGATTTCTCCCTCTGCTGGATAGAAAATAAAAACAACAAAATACTGTGTATTTGCCATATGAAGAGAAACAATTAATTGATACAAAAAAAAAAGGAGAAGCAAAGCGTTTCAAATACTATTACGGAAGTAAGTTCTTAGGTAACCAGTGAAAGTTAGCCAATCAGGCCAAGAGTGTTAAAGCGATTAACCGCAATACACAAGTAAAAGCTGCAACAAACGAAGTCCGTTTTAAAGTATTCTTGTGACGTGAAAGAATAAAAAATAACGTCGATAGTAGGATGCGTTTACTTGTAGCTAACAAGCTGACAAATACGGAGTTAAATACAACTCATATTAGAAACATTACTCCAATCATTAGCACTAATCTTGAGACGATATCTACGTAAGAGTTTCAAGTGTCGTCAGATTTAAGACTTTGGTTGCCTTAGCCTGTTTCTAAGAAACTTGTATTGGGCTGCTGCTGTTTCCATTTTTTATCTCCCCGCCATTTCTCTAAAATAAACCTCGGGAAAGAAGAGGAAGTGGAGCTGGCCGATTTTCCATATATCTACTGGTACTGTGCGATTACTCATCGGATCTGGCATAGCTTGTCCATTTTATTTCTTTGTTTTTGAAAACAGAGGTGTTCTCCGTAGGTATCATTGTAGCGTCAGTGTGACCGATTTGGCCTATCGTTAATATCAACCGATGCTTGCAAGAACCGTCAATGTTTCTACCAAATCTGAAGTCTGAGGCCGAGATTTTAATATTTACGAATGAAAGAACGTTTATCACACACATCCGCGCAAACCGACAGCTTCGTGCTGGATATTTCGGTCGGAGATACAGGAAAATACACGTTAGCATTTGCCATTAATATAGTGCAAGAAATTTATAACACTATTTATTATACCTTTCGATACGTTTGCCCTGAATTCCAGTTTCTCTATCTTCACTTGCAGGTTTTTAAGACAAGTTTTAATAGTTTCTTTATAATTTTGAATGCTTGGTGAATCGGGATCGAGCATCATCCGCGAAGTGCCCGGGAAATGGGAAATGGGGTCGTAACAGTTGCGAGCCCAATCAGAACAACCAAAACTTTTCAAGTTCTCAGCCCAAACTTACGGATTTCGTGTTACATGTCCGTAAGGAATGATAGTAACCCAACCGTTTGGGGACTTCCATTTTGTTTGTTGAAAACTGCAACTTTTTCCGTTAGGTTGCTCGCAGATCCTCCTTTCTTGCCAGCTTAGTACTTCTTACAGTACTATGAACAGTTCTCATATTTAGAAGGTTGCTTGAACTGGAAAATGTTATGGGAAAGCTTGCTTTGCCAAGTAAAGCAAGCAATTGGAGAAACTAGTGGTAGTTTGTCGCGTTTTTAGGCGACTTAGACATTTTTTTCCAAGTCACTGTGAAACTTGCTAATTAGATTTCCCGTGGGTGAAGTCTATAGTTGTGACGAATACAAAGATGTCAAAGTGCTATTATTGAACGCTTCTCACATCGTGTGTAATTGTTTTTCTTTAACCATATCCCCAAAGCAATGTTATTACTCTCCTTTGGTGATTTGATGAGACGGTGACCGGTTTGAAGAGCTAGAAAAAAGCGTAAAGATCATTCAAGTCTTTGTGAGATGAAGTACTTTAACCCTTTGCACTCTGAGTGTTTTTTTACTCAAAAGTGCGACTGATCTTAGAACTTTCCCAATAATCTCCTTCTTTCATGTTTTCTCAAGGGTACATCTATCTCAAGGGAACATAAAATTCGTTAGTCATTGAATGCAAACTGCGTAATAACGGCGCCGACAGAGTTAGTGCAATGAAAGCACTAGCGCAATAGCCGCGCCCACGGAGTGCAAAGGGTTAACTGTGAATTTTGGCACTTTTCGTCACATGCAAATCTTTGTTACCGCAAACCAATTTGATGTCGCATTTCCTACAAAGCATAAAATTATGTATTGGTTCAGAAATACGCGATTTATTGTGGTAAGGCGTTAATGGTAACAAAGTCTTATGGCGTTTTAGCAAAAAGCAGTATAATCGTCGTTGAAAAATCCCGTAGGTACTGCCATTTTCGATTTGATCGTGAAAATCAAATCAATTTTAGTAGTAACGGTTAAGAAATACTTTGTAAGGTTAATACGAAAGTGTACCAATTTAGCAAAGAGCTATCCAGCGTTGAAAACAAAGAATGGTTCCTTGTCAAGATTTACTGTAAGTTATTGGGACGGAGAACGTTTTTCATTAATTACACGCATTGTGGCGATTCAAGAAATCGAAATAGTCGGGCAGCAGGAGCCAGAGTTGAAAATATTCCCGAAAATTTTTCCTTTGTATGGAAAACGAGCTGCAATACCTTGTACGCGGAGAGTATACGGCATTTATTCGTTGTACATGCATTTAATATGCATTGAAAATCATTGTACAAAAAATTAATTACTTTGCGCAATACAATAACAACATATATATAAATGCACGGTAGTTATCACATTGACAAACTTCGGTTATATGTGCGGTCCGATATTCAAAGACTAAGCATTAGTTAATCCGCTTCAATCTTAATGGGCAAAAAGAGGATCAGCTGCCCGTGTGTCTGCCCGTCCGCCTTATATTCTTTTAACCTCCAGGGCGCAGTTCTTGACATATTTTGATGAATTTTGGCACATTGACGTTTGTTGCTCCTAGGATTAATGCTATTGAAAATGGTTTAGATCGGATCACTTTTTCGACCACGTCCCATGCACATAATAGCTTCTTTTGAAAAGAAGTACGAGCGTAACTGCATTAAGCAAAGTGCTGTAGGATATTTAATGGTGGCCCGTGCCTCTCTATGGTGTTTTTACTTGTTTTTAAATTACATTGCGATTTGAGTTTTTCCCTTTAAACCGAAAGTGGAAATTGAAATTTTCTTTATTAATTTGCTAAACTCAGTCTATGCATCCAAATGTGAGCATAAAAAAGTAACTTTACACAGACTTTATAAAAACAACTGTAATGAAGGTCAACAATTCTTTGTCTAGACTCTAGATAGACAGTGAACATAATTTGAAACGTGAAAATACCATCATAGTGCGCTAACTTTTAACCTCATTACAATTTTTTTTGTTTTGTTTTGCATGTTTTAAAATCCCGCACAGTGTTTTATCTAAAAGTATTAGTTTTTACAATTTGCACAGATTAATATGTATAAATATATACATAAATGCATATATATATATATATATATTTAATATATATTATTATGTATATATTAATATATTTATATGCATGTATACAGGTGTATATTATATATTATTTATTAGACGTAGGTACGCTTAATAATAGTTGTGGGGAGGCTGCTGTAGCTGGCTTTGGTCGCATTTCGGTTGCTCACGAAAATTTATAATACTTCCTCTGTTATGGCGCAATCTCTCGTAAGTTATTGTCTTAAAGAAGTTCTACAGTGTACCTACCACTGTGCTGAAGGCGTGATACAGCGTGAGTAGCATTCCCAAGTTCTTATTACAAGATTAGACAAGTGCTCAAGCATTTTGGGAAAAATGTCGGATTTTTCTTTGGATCTCTTCTTTATAGAAAGAAAGATACATTTAAACTTTAACTGAGCTTTAATTGATAGTCAAATGTATGTGGAGAAGTCAGGATTTTATTACAAACAAGTTGATAAATGTAGTTAATCTGCGGTCTGAAAAGGTTGCTGTACGACAAAGAGAAAAATTACGCCATTATTCCTTAGAAACTCATTAAAAGTTTATAAAAAAAAAAAAAAAAACAGAAAAACAAATTTGTTAACAATTGCCTCAATGTCAGGAATTCCCATTTCAGTGCAAACTCTGCATGCTACGCTGTATACTACATGTTTATGTATTAAATGCTATGTACGCATAGATAGAAAAAATGTATGTAGTAAGTAATACTATTTACTACAGCATGTACAATAAAAAGCAACAGTCGTTTGTGTTTTGGACTTGCGCATATATTTGGATGAGGGTTGCAATGGCGTTTGCAGCTTTATTTCCGTCCTTTTCGCTCGTTAAAGATCTTTGAACAAAAGAACATCTTTGTTAATGTTGAAGTAAATATACATAAGTAAAGTGTATTGTTATACCGCGACAATACTGGGTGTCGCATATTTCGCATATCTACTCCGCTTCAAAATGAAATTCAATTATGCGAACTCGTATCTAGTATTTTTGCAAGGTTCTCTATGTTTTCAGTCTTTTTCCTCTTTTCAAGTAACAAAGTCAACCCCAAATATTCACCATGTAAGCATATTCACACCCTTCAAGTTTGAAGCTTGTATTGTACACATGCACACACACGCATAGCAGTCATACCATAGAAAACAACAACTCCATCCATATATATAAATATATATATATATACATATATATGTGGCACAATATCGGGACATGAATATAATTGTACATATGTGTATATGTACGCACCAACTATTAACGATGTCGTCGGTCCTTTCAATAGCTAACCGTATCCTTTTTCAAACACCCATGTTTTAGTTTGACTTTTTAGCTTTGTGCTGCTTGTTGCACATTAACAGTGTACTTCGTACGGATTCATTTGTCACACCGCCATCACATCATCGCCATACCTTGCGCTTGTTGTGTGTGTTTGTGTTTGCGTTTGTGTATAACAACAAACAAAACAATTATTCTTTTTACAAGAAGCATTTCCACATTTAAATTATTGGTTTGCCGAGAATTTGTCGCATGTTTTCTGTCTACCTTTTCTTGGTGCTGCGTGTGTGCTTTGTTTTGTCTTTGCAATCTTTTGTTAAAAAGAGGCGACACTTATCCCTAAGGATCCTTAAGTGGCAATTGTGTGTTGACATATTGTGTTATTTCTGCATTTTCAAAGATAATTAAAAGGTAATTACTATTCGCATAAAATCTAATAGGATAACGAAAAATCTCTGCAAACAATTAATAAATATGCAGAGAAGACAACGACGACTCGGTTTTTTTTCAATTACTTTTATTGAATTACAAACACGATTTAGAAAACATATATATGAAAATCGCTTAGTGTTTTGACGATTGTTTTAGTTTTGTGTGATCGAGTTTGAAATGTATATCGAATACTTTATAGAAAGCATATGTTTTCGATACTCGTGAAGGAACTTTCCAGTCCGTTCCCGTTTTTTACTTTTACACGTCTCCTAATGCCAAAAGATAACGCTGCCAGGGCAAGTACGGACATACTGACTTAATAATAAAAAATTAATAAACTTGGAAAGGCAATGGTTTGCCAGTGAGGATCGATAATGGATGAGCATATTCTAACCTATTATAGTATATAGAAATGCTAAAAATTTGTGCAAAAGGGATTCATTTAAAACCCGTTTTATGAATTTTTACTTGAAAAAAAAAAAAAATCTAATATTTTTTGGAAATGAATTAAATCCTATTAATAGTTCATAATACCTTCTGATTGTGATGCGTACAATTCAAAGCAAAAGGGTCGGTCGGACACCATAGAGAATTTCCATTGTTATATGTGAGTTAGTAACCATTGCAACCCCGCAAAAGTACACACAAACTCGTGCATAAACATCTAAAGATGTACTCGTAGGTACAATATGTAGCATAAATATTTTTTAATAATTTTCAAAAACATACCATTGTCTTGCTTCGCATTGTATTAGATTTCAAATAATAAGCACGAAAAGTATTTCATATCGTTATGTTTTGACGAGAACATACATACCTACTTAATGATTGCTTCTGAAAAATAACAGACAATAATAGCTTTGAGGCTCCTTTACTTCTTTGTGCTGCGATGGAAAACAAAAAATGAAAGCAAATATTTCGTCTTTTGTAATCGTGCCAGTACTTTAATAGAAAATGTACATCTTTATATTATAAGCATTACTATTTTCCTCTCTAACGTAGGACGATGTGCACCGAACCATGCATGCACTTATGTATGTACATTAGCCCTTACGTATACTTGTTTTAGATATTATGTAACAAAATTATGAAAACCATATCCATATTTGACAACAGCATGTAAGAGGGTGAGGGTGAGGAAGAGAGAGAAGGAGAGAGATAGTGAGTGAGGGAGCGAGAGGAGAGGATTTGCAACCTAGTACGAGATGATCCGATGTTTATTTCTGAGAGTTGTTAGTGCACTCGTTTTATATATATATATATATCTAGGAAGGGTGCTATATGGATTTATAGTTAGTATGACACATCACATTACATCACGCTTCGAAAATCATTCGCAAAATCAAAATCCGAACTCGTAAACTGAGAAAATCAATCAGAAATACGTTGAACCTGCAGTGCTTGCTCGGCCGTTATTAACACTTTGCACTCCTAGTTTCTTTATGTTTTCACCTATCATTAACTTCCTAATTAATTTGCCAAAACGGCATAGAAAGTGGTCCCAATAGAAAGCCGCATTGAAATATGTAAACTGCATAAATATTATTTTTTTTTTTTACACTAAGTAACAGATAATTTTAAATAATGTAATGGCGGATCCAGCTCAGCATAGGAGGGGGTTTAAAAAATACGGCAGAGCCGACGTAAGAATGGAAAGGAATGGAAAAATATTGATAGATTATGAAAGGTTATAATTTCGCAGTTTCACATGGAGCTACTCATATCCCATTTTAGAGCAAGCAAGAATACATAAAGACTTCGGCGGATAGACAGACAAGGTTAGAACCATGTCTGCATGAATCAGTATAATAAAAGGTGGGATGATTAGCAATCTCCTCAAATATCATTATTCCGCAGGTTTTCAGAAAGCTCCTTTTTAAGCTGCTATTGTGATAATGCAGCGAACATGAGTAGTAGGCTACTAAGTCCACAAGTGCTGTAGAATTTGCTTTGGTCGCAGTTATAGTGAGTGCTTAGTCGGTGGATTGATTGCGCACATTCACTAGGCCTCCACCTCCCCCTCTCTTTATCTTTCCTAACTAATTTCTGACTCTCATCGACAACGAAATACATGAATAGAAGATAGAATTCCCCGAGTGACTGGTCATTTCAAAAAAAAGAAAAACGAAGTCAATCACTATTTTATCAACACCGATAACTTACACTGAAATCGATGACGTTAACCTACACCGTCGGACATATGCTTGTGTGAATAATTTCGCCCAGAATCTTAAATCGATTAGGAATATATGCATAAAACAGGTTTAGATCAAAATTTGAATAAATTTGTCTTCTTATATATGTATTCTACCGTGCCTTTCGGTCGTCCTCGCACCGTCAATTTTTGTAAATCGGTTGCGTCATTGCAGACAATTCGAGACATGGCGAACATGAAGGAAAGAGATTATTTTCCGCTATTGTTATAGTGTACCTTGATTCTTCTTCCAGGTGAGGAATTTTGGGTTATTTCCATATCTAACTTCCATGTACGAGTTTTGGGACCGTTTTTTTATAAACTTTTCTGAATATTTTGTTGCATTTATTGAAATGTTTTTGAATTTATTTAGTGTACCTAGAGCTACACACTAAAACAGAAGTAAGTTTGTGCTATTGACATGTCCATGGATGCATATGCAGAAATGGAAGCTGAGAGTTAAACACTTTATTCTGCCTATGCTTCATTGTCGCACACCTATTGTTGCATCATTTTACTGAAAATACCGCAATTTTTCAACATTACCTTAGAAATATTTGAGACTTCGGTGAAATGTTAATTTTTCCTTTACTTCCTTCTAGTACTTTTCACAAGTCGCAAAAGTCTGGACTAAATGCAAAAAATCTGCTTAAACATATGTACACCTGAGCAATGATAATCGGCTTCGGTTTGTTTTGCTAACTTTCGTTTTCTTCGACGGCTAGAATAGATGAACGAACGCATGTTGTGTGAAATACACGCTACTCCAGATTTTCTTTTTGAAACGGCACCAATTTCTTGGACTCGAAAGAACCTCGATTTCGATATTCGTTCCGGACTCGTCTCAATGCAAACGCGATTTTCTTCTTATTTGTGTAATCTTGAGTTAAGATTCGCATATTAAACTTTCTCGTTTACACAATCGTGTACACTAAGTAATAATCTTTTTATGCACCTTTTTACTGCCTATGCACATACTTACTTACATATAATACATATTAATATCTACATATTTGCTTCCTATTCCATTCAAATGCATTCAGCCACCTCTGATGTTGTGTGTTGCGGCAAACATTCAATTTTAGTCTTCTCTTTGTTCTTTTAGCCGTTATGTAGAGCAAGCCGCACGCAAATGGCGCCTCAAATTATTCAAACCCTCTCTTTAAGAGGTTATGTGCGATGAATTGCTCGCTGTGTATCTAAACAAGAAGTGCATGCACCAAATAAGTTATGTGCATTTCGTTTTTCGCCATCACTCACGCTTTGAATATATTTAAACAGCTTCGTGTGTCTGTTAAAGCTTTAGCGGTATACTTTTATCTTCCCTTCCTTCCACTTGAGTCACAATATGCTTTTTATTGCAGTTCCTGTGTTGGAGAAAAAAGTTTTAATGTTTTGCTTTTCTGAAACGCTACCACAGCTTAGGTTATATTAATTTTCTCGCTGCATTTAAAAATGATGTAAATATCGTAGATCTTGTGAATTTTCATATTAGTATTACGCTACACAACGTGTAAAAAGTAATTTAATTATATTCAACTGCGATCAAAACTTTAATATCCAACACCTTTATGTTGAAGAAACTACAAAAACAAAACAACTAAACTTCAATACCATGCATTATTGTGTGGGCGTGACTGTTTATTTGCAATTTTTATTAGGTATCTGTTGTCGTTTGTAAGCTGCGAGTGTGAAAACCCAGACAGCAAAGTTATTCTCAGCTTTGTTACAGGGTGGGCGTGTCCTTCGGCCGATTTCGACCATTTTCAATACTAACCAGCATGCAAAACTCGCTTATAACGAATTTAAAATCGATAATTCTATCTTTGCGATAAACGAAATGTTCATTAGAGGCGAACAGATTTAAATCGATTCACGTACTTACTTATACTTTGTAGGGTTTCTGAACGTTCCTTCTGGATGTTACAAACGAAACGCACAAACCGAATACATCACCACTCTTCGATGGTTAGTATAGTAATAATAATAATTTGCTAATAGTTCCCGAGACTAAAACGTAGATCGACTATTTGTTCACAAATTACAACGATTTTAGTGACACTTTTTCTGTAATTTCCGAAATGATGGAAAAATCCGAATTACTTGTGTAGATTAAACAAATACCGTTCAAGCACAATATCGGCTTGATTTTGTTATGGAAACTTTTTCCTACGGAAAACAACAATTTGTCGGTCCCTTTTTCTTTGATGGTCTTAAGTGAGATCGTGCAGACCCCGATTATGCTTAATGCAGTTGGCGGCCAAAAGGAAAGATGGTTACACCAGAAAAGCTCACAAAACGCCTAAAAATTATTTTGGATAATCGAAAAAGGAAATCTAAAAATGTTGTTCTTCAAATGAGCGTCGCCACGTTTACCCACAGTGGAACAAAGAAGCCGTGTCAAAAGTTAACGGCAAAATGGCAATGAATTGAAATTCGAACTGCTACTCTTCATTGTACTTGGTACTTGGGTGATCTTTTGGGGAGCTTTTGGGGATCTTGACAGATCATTCTATAAAAAAGCCATCGGAATATTAGAAATGCGTCGAACGGATTCTAAAGAGAAAAAAAGTTTTGCTTGTTTAGTCCCGGGAATTATCGACCGATTCATTAATTTCGTGCTATCCGCCTTGCGAATGGTTCAATCGTAGTCTACTGAAGTTTTTTTCTTTCATGTTTTGAAAACGAACGCCTTTCAATGGCAGTTTAATTTGAAAACTTCTCCGCGTCCCAATGGTGCCTTATAAGGAAAATATGGGCAATGGTCGTAGGTTAACATTTACTCCTATCTTGTGTGTATGTAATGTCCAAGGTCACCCTAAGGATATTTTTTTCTACTTTTTATGTTTTTCCGCAGTTAAAAACAGAATGCATAAAAGTAGAAACTGAAAGGTTGCTATTATTATCCCGTTATCAATATCTACTGCTTCTGCTGCTGCTGTAAGTTCAAAATATACGAAAACTTGTTTTCTTAAATTTTATCATTTTTTTCGCTATTCGATGCTGTTTCTGAACATTTGCAGGCCTAAAGGGTTAGTTTGCAGTTTTTGGATAATTCGCGATTTTTATATGGCGACATTTGGGATGACGAGTCCAGAGACATTATATTTATTGCCCTCTGGTACAATTTGGAATGACTCTCCATGAGCAGGTTTGGCATTGGGACGTGTGTGTGCAGCATGTCGTCGGAATTATATTTTTTTAAATAAATTTTAAAGGCCCGTGAAAGGTTGCATTCACTTTCGAGGACTTATTTCATTGGTTTCTTCAAATTTGTGTCTTGTCCATCTTTTCCTTAATTAATATTGATTTTCGAGCTAATGGTTGAAAAATTATAAAATATATTGCGATGGGGGCCCAAAGTTCGTCCTAAGGCGAACGCGTTAATCTTTCACATTTTTGCTGATGCGATTGTTTGCGTCGCCACTAAGATAATTTTAAAAAACTTTGTTGCCGCTGCTTTGATTTTACAATCTTTTTATGATGTTAGTGTTTTCCATAAAGTACACTTATTCGGAGCTTCCTTTGCTGCTCTTAATTTCACTTCTGATGGTGCATGTGCTCATATAAGTATGTACGCGTGTACCTTATTATGTTATGTTTATTTCTCTGTTCGCTTGTAGATGCTGTGGTGTTTGCTTGTTTTTTTTTTTTCAATTTTGCTTCTTCTCAATTTTGTTCATAATAATGGCTGAATTATTGTCCTTCATCATATTGTTCTATGTGTCCTGAAGGAGTGTATTGGTCGATTTCATCCACCAATCAAAATCGCTTTCAAAATGGCCGCGCATCACTCTTCCTTTCAACCCTCAGTTTTTCTAAACATTTAAATTCTTTAAATATGTTCGATTTCTTTGCTGTCGTCTTCCCCGACGACTTTTTTAAGGCGACATTAACAATAAGAGAAAAAAGAAGCGTAACATGACATAATATGAAGGGTACGTAATAGAAAGATGTCTTCTCTTCACAAATGCGTCGTAGGCTACTGTGTGTTTGTTCATTTTAGTTGACAATTAAACTTTAAATAAAAGGGCATTTTAGTTAATCACTAATGAAGGACGTGATATATTATTGATTAGAATCATCTAGAAGACGGAAATGTTTTCATCTATCCCATTATCCCGAAGAAGAAAAGTCGAAGAAAATTGATATGAAAAATTGAAATCGTCTCCGTATGCTGCGTACGTATACCGCTGACCAGGTTTAAAATAATAATTCGCTTGTAAAAACTTCACACACTGCAATTGAAAAGCTAAGCTTGCTTCGAGAAATACGGAAAAATTCCACCGCAATCTTATAGCCTACACCACTTGTCGTACAGGGTATATTAAGTTTGTGCGTTCTTATGTAACGCCCCGAAGAGCTTAAGATGACCCACCTTTTATTTATTATATCGACCAATGATTGTCCGTCCGTCTGATCCAAAATACAGGCCGCAATTTTTGAAGTATTTTGATGAACTTTGGTGCACTAACTTTGTCTTTGCACCAAATAATGTGCAATTGGTGTTCTATTACGTAAATAAGCGAATAACTGTACTAGGCGAAGTGAAATAGGGTATCTGATGGGCGAACTCTTCCGGCTATAATGTTCGTAGTTGTGTTCAATTTGCAGAACTAAAGCTTCTTTTGCGCGATTTAGTCAGCACCTGCTTGTTTGTTATTCTTATAAAGATTTAAACTCACACAGAAGGATGCATCCAATAAGATTATTAAGTTTACAAATTGCCTGCAATGAGAACAAATTAAAGAGATGGAAACATTTATTAGCTAAAACTTTAAAGAACACAAACGCTCGTGGATAAACTGGGAGGTAGCAAAGGTCTTAAATGATTTGTAATAATACGAGAAGTTCTCTTGTCAGCTAATCTTAGGTACTCACGCACATATGCAAATTATGAAGTCATCAGTTAGATGGAAGCCATGGATAGAACAATTTTTGGTCAACTAACATGACAATATCTGTTAATTTTCAAATTTCTTTCTCATTTCTCCCATCTCCATGGGTAAATGGAGAAGTTGGTGAAGAATTTATGCACTTCTCTCACATGTTACTTACGGATTTTGATAAGGGGAATAATAAGATTCACATACGTCTTTCATCTTTCGATGGCGAGAGTAAAAATTGCGATTCTTTTCGAATGAAAGGAAAACTATTCGTGTTTATCTGATAATATTAAGAAGACAAGAAAACAAGAAGAAAAACAAGATGCTGTTTCTCTGCTAATCTGCCAGCTAATTAAAAATATCGGCACCTCTTGGGGCCTGGGATTATCCATAATTCGAATACATTACAAAGTTTTACTAAATTTATTGTAAACTCATCACGCGGTGCGTGCAAATTTCGCTTTTTAAGAAACTGCATTTAAAGAGCGTCCGTAGGACCATTAGGCAAATAGAATTTTGTGCAATAGAAAGCAAAATCTTTATAGAAAATGGCATGTGACAGTTTTAGCAGCTTCTAGCAAATAGTAAAAAAGTGCTTATCTCCAATTTGTCACATTTGTGTTGTTGATTGGGTGGGTAATGACGAGATATCGACCGGCAGAAGGGCGTCTTCATTGGGAATATTTCGTTTTGTTTATTACGACAGCATCTGCTTAGTTTATGATATGATTATATAATTCATCATTCATCGGATATGCACCCTACATTCTTTTAATCATTTGTTTATAACTTTGATATTAGTTACGAAACATCTCTGAGAAGCAGTTCTTTGCTGTCTAAACTGCCGCCTCGCTTATTATAGCTTTCGCGCCCTCAGTCGGTAGTTCCACATATCCACACATAGGCACATAAACAGGGCGCAACTCAAAGTGCGAATAAAAACAGGCTTTAATTAAGAAATTTATAAGAATTTATAAAAAAACGTACGTTTAATAGGCAGGCGAGGAGGTGCTGTCATATTTAATTACCTGAAGTTAATTTTACTTCTCAGTAAACTTTTTAGCGTACCTCTCGTATCCTTACTTAGTTAATTGCGAAGTGCGGAGTGAATAAATTGGAGGAGGAAAAGTGCGTTTAAAGCATTGCATTTCGTATGAAATCCAGGAAGGAAGCAACGCCCCGATTCCTTGTAAACGGGCCTTCCAAAGATGTTTTGTTGTATCTCATTCTGGAGATTTCAGTCTTAGACAAGATTGTCGATTTGGATGATAATGATATATCATGTAGGGTACAACAAAATTGTAAAAGGACTCGGCATCCGTCATTCGATCAATTAAATGTCAGAAAATGAAGATTTCGCATAGCAAAGAGTTAAAACGAAGAGCATAAAATAAAAGCAAAAATAAAAGAAAAGAAAGAATTAAATGAAAATACATTAAATCGTAAAAAAAGAAGATTAAAATTATATTTATAGCACGATATGAGAGATATGTTTTTGTCGGTTAACCCGCATTCTATTCGTTTCTTTGCAGGCCTTGTCTAACTGCCTTCCAAAATAAGAGTGTATTGATAATCTTCCATGACTCTAATATTTTAAATATTAAGGGTGTCACAGTGATTAAATTAATTGTGTGTAAATCAAAAGTCAAGCGACTTAAAATTTAGTTTAATAAATTATGTATACATACCTACATCTCGTATAAATGTAGGGCAGATCAATGCAATTAAAAGAAATTGTAAAACATAAACATATACGTGAGTCACTAGAATCGCACGCTGGAATTCAAGATAACCGTTAAATAAAGTCGTCCTTTATATAAGCATTCAAACGTTGCCATCATAGTTACCAACATAAGCTCCAGCGGCAGAGATCACTTTGAGTGTATAAAGTGTTACATCAAAGTGGCATGAGCCATTCATCGGGATTTCGAAAATATGATGATAATGAGTGTAGTGGGCCAAGACCACCAGTACCCGGAGAAGAAAGTCGCGTTAGAAAGGTTCATAAAACATTGTATTTGATTTGATGATTTCTGCTCAATGTTAGATTTTACAGATGACCGAAGGGGTGGGAGAACATATGCGGGATTCCCCACCATCCTATCTAAATTGGGCCCGCACATTTAATCACCTGCTCGAAGACCGGGATGGCGTCGAATTGTTCAAGAAGTTCGTAGAAGAAGAGCATCCAGCCTATAACGATCATTTAAATTTTTATTTCGCCTGCGAAGGTCTCAAACAACAAACCGACCCCGAAAAAATCAAACAAATTATTCAAGCTATGTACAGGTAATTGACACACACATTCATAAAAATTAAGAACGAACGCATTTTTAGGGGTAATTTCCTAACGACAGGTTTTTAAAAAAAAGTCAACTATCTGTGTCCGATGATCTAAGGCACACCATTAAAGCTGGTCTAAAGAATGAAGTCTCGCTTAGTTCAAATATATTTGACAGCATGCAGAAAGAGGTTGAGGCCACTATTCGCAACGAATTATATTTATCGTTTTTAAAATCGGATATGTATATTTCGTACATTCGTCAAATGTCCGTAGTCCACGAACGATGCAGTAGCAGTGGCGGACCAGGAAGCTGTAGTGCTGGTAGCAGCAGCGGCAGTGGGACCAGCTGTGGTAGTAACAGCGGTGGCAGCGGAGCAGCTGGTGACGCAGGGGCTTGTGCTTTGCCCCTTACCATTTCTAATAAATCAACAATTAACGTTTGCGTACCGGCTATGGGTCCAATTGTAAATTTCCCTGCGAATACCAATATGAATATTGGTAGCTGCAGTGCTAGCGGCAGCGTTTACGGTCCCTCGACATCGGCAAGCTCCAGTGGATCAGTTAGTGCTACAGATACATTGCCACGCAGCTCGACATTACCCACCCTACATGAAGATTCTGAATTGTCATTAAATGATGACTTTGAGAAATTGCGCGTTGAAGCCGGTCGAGGGTCAACTGAGTTGCCAATACGCCTCACCCGTGACCTTTTATTAGCGACTCAAACGAGAAGACTGGAAATTCGTCCTCCTGGGTAAGCGAATCTCACACATAACTTATAAAAGCCAATCATTTCCAAAACGAATCGTCCTCCCCAGCAGAAGGGACAACAACTTGGCTAAATTTTTCACTCTTAACCTCGGGATACATTCGTGATTTCCACACTATAGCATAAATACGTTCTTAATTTTTGGAATATTCTGAATAACAATTAGCTGACTGTATCCATATATAGCACTCGCGCTAACGTGCAAACAAATATAGTAAATAGGCTGACAAAGCAGACAAAGGACAACTTTGAATAGACGCAAACAATATAGTGACTGATTTCCCCACATATTGATAAAAATTTGTAACGTTCCATTAACTTCCGATTTACAAGCGAATAAGAGAAGAAATGTTAATCCGCAATCACATTAAGCTTGTATTGCAAAGTAGGTCGCGGTTTTTTTTTTTAACTTCAGAAATTACTCTTAAATCGTTTACATGAGTTATATGTAGGCATAATAATGATGACGCGAACGATGAAGTAAAAGAAAGCGCCCTTATTTCTTGAGATGTCCTCGGGTATAAATTTTTTTCAAAAAGCCCACTTATGCGAACATCAGAACATTCCGCGACGGGCCGACGGAACGGATTCCTAATTCATACCAAATTGTAATCGCGTATATTCAATGCCTCTGCCTTTGTTTTATTAGTTTCTGCGTTAACGATTTATGCTTTGCGATTTATCATATTATAAGATTCAATCTCAATACATTGTCATTAAATAAGCGACGTAGCTTGGCTGTAGGCGTATAATAAAAATGGTTGCTCTTTTTTTGCGTAGGAAGGTTGACAAAATCTGTTCTTCAACTCTTTACACATACAGCCAATGAAATAGATCTTATGTACCTATCCACAAGTAATCCTGGTGTAATATTCAAATGTATTTTCAAGTAAGATTGAAAAAATATTAAGGCTGGCCGTAAGGAAGCAGATGATTTTTTTCAGATTAAACACATAAAGTCATGGGCGGACAAAGAAGCAAGCTTAGAGAGCATTTCCGAATCAATCGGTGTAGTAAATGTTAGATATATCTCAATTCCGTCTGGGTATCACGACCGTCCGCACAATCTTAATACACCGTGTACCGCAAACGGTATAACGATAATCATTGAAATTGCACATTAGAACCGAAATTTTTAGGACCTTTGGTTAAAATTTGAACAAACCTTTAAATTGAAATCTTTTGTTATTAAAAGTCAGAATTTCCAAAAATTATATAATACAAGCTAGTTGTGGAAGTAGTTAAAAAATACGTATCCATCTAGTTGCTCTATATTTGATCATTCCTATTTGATAAGTGCGTAGTTTAGGCAATATTGTGTTTACTATCCTTTTAAATAATTTTTATTTACGTAAAAGTATGTGCATCGTTTGGTTTTTTCTCTTTTTTTTCTAATAAATTTCTGATTTGTTTCTATGTCCGTTTTTAATGTAAACATTTCGCTGCACAAATATAAAAAGCTCCGCCTGAATACATAAATTTTTGCTCATGTAATATATTTGAAGCAAATCTCTCGATCACGTTCATTAATCGACGTTCGCTTTTAAATATTATCTTATTTTCTCCTGTATTTAATTTCCATTTTGTTATTTGATATGATTTTTGTGTTCTTTTCATTTTTCATTTTTTTTTTTTGTTTTTTTTTGATGATTTATGTTAATTGCATGGATTTAATATTCCATATCTGCATGTGAGTGTGTGTAGTGCCCTTGGTTATGTGTACACAGGCAAGCCAAATACGTCTTACGTACCGAATTCACGTGTGGATTCGGAACGAGCAAGCGTTAGTTCGGGTGGACGAACTGACTCCGATACCATGTCGCTTTCAAGCTGTTCGATGTAAGTACTGCCATACTTTCACACACTAATTCACGCTACGAATGTGATTCTCCTTATTCTAGTTTTCCTAAAGCAATTGTTGTATCTTTAATTGCAGGGATGGCAGGCCTTACATACAACGTAGACATGGTTCTACGGAAAGTAAAGCCATTCGTGAAAATGCCATGTTCAACAAAGAAACAAATTCTTTCCAGGTGAAAATGAATGAAAAATTTTAATCACGAATGAGGATAAAACGATTTCTATATTTATTAGATCATTCCACGGACGCAGCGCCTGCATTCGAATGAACATCATCCTCTAACGGGAGCTGAGCTTTTTGCTGAATTGCTCCCTAAATTAGAAGAAGTGAAACGTCAGCAAGACATGGAAGAGCGCGCTCGTTTAGATGTAAGCCGCTCGCGTGATATTCTTTATATAAAGAGAACTTTTAATGTTCATTTCTTCTTTATATATTTAGCACCTTTCGGACGAGACTCTGCCGACTAATGAAAGACTTGCCAGCGATCGTGCTTTAGCTCAGGCTATCAGAGAGAAATTTGCCATGGATGAAGATAATGATCAAGATATATTAGACCAACATGTGTCACGTGTGTGGAAAGATCAAACGCCGCATCGTTCACCTGATATAATGTCACCCTGCCCGCCTCTACCAATTAGACGGCGTACTATAACACATGATTCAGGAATGTTGAGTGACGGTGCCACTAGCATAAGTAAGTTGTGATCTAAACACCTGCAAGTAAGGCATATAAAGATGGTCTACCTCTGTGACATGCAAGCTTTAACGCCAATGTTGCAAAATCTGTTTCCATATAACGGGTATGTCCATTAGCCATTGATATGTTTTATATGACAATGCGAAATATTCGCGGCAATTTTCGGTCAAATATATACCACCGCAACAAATGTTATGGATTTTAAGCCCATTGTCGATGTGATCAAGCTACTGACGGACAAATGAACCGTTAGGTTTTTCTAAAGCAATCCAAAGGTATACGTTAATAACTGACTTTGTTATATACTGACTTATCTCCGGACATTATAAAAGAAGGCATTCATTTGTCATATCTTTTATTCTTCGGTGCTGGGGGAAACTTGAAAAGTTTATAACAAATGCAACAATAATAAGAAGCAAGCGTTCATATTTAGTTTTACTATCGGCAGAGCTTAATCGAATTTATCGCTGTTTCAGGCGGTATAAAACACTCAAAGTCAATGCCAGATCACAGTTCCTCTTCAAGGAAGCTTACAAGTAAATGGCCTTCCATGAATACAGACAGCGGCATAAGCTTAGCAGATACTCTAATGAAGTACAAAGATAACAGGTTTGCTCCTTCTTTGAAAAATTTTTTTTGGAAAAATTTTCATTGCAAATAGTTACAGTTCACGATCCGACTCAAGTAGCACAGCTTCAAAACAGGAAGAGACTAAAAGAAGACTGGAAGAGATCAAACGATCTCATCGTTATACTCAATCACAGCAACCGGCCTCTTTCAGTAACAGTAGCAGCGGCAGCAGTAGTTTGCACCATTCTGGGGCCCCACCTCCTTTACCCTTAAGGCCCCAAGAAACAACAACGGTGGTATTTTCTTTCTGCGACGAAGAATATCCGTACAGAAGTAAAATACCTGTCACACAACCAACATTGAAACAGTTCAAGGATTATCTACCCAAAAAGGGCAATTTTAGGTTAGTAATCAGGCAATGTATGTCTTTCCCGTACGTTTATTCGATGTTGTTGTTAGTGTAACGTTGAAAATGAAATAATATTTTTATATTTTTAGATTTTTTTTTAGAACGCGTTGTGAAGATCCTGAGAGTCCAGTGATTTATGAGGAAATTGTTAATGACTCTGACATCCTCCCGCTATTTGAGGGCAAAGTGATGGGTCAGGTTAAACCACTGGTTAAACCATCCGATTAGTATTAAGCAATATTTTTTAAAAAATCTTTTTTTTTTTTAGTTAATTAGAGCAGAAACCAACATTTTTGGTTGCATATTCACAATGGAAGTTTTATCAAACATAAAACGTGAGAAAAAATAATAATAACTATAACAAAATTTTGTTATATATGTTGCAAAATACCGTTTCTTAAGGTTCTGTGTTTTCCTTATTCGATTTTCGCTTTTTTTTCACTGAGAATAACTATTCACAATGATGGTATGGACTTCAAATTCGAACGTTCGATGATAAGTCGAACGAAAAAGTGTGTGAGGCCTTATAATAATATTCACTATCTTTCTTAACGGTCACAAATAACAAATAAATATTTAATAGGGGTGGTAGACGATTCATTTCAGTTAAGTTTTGCTAAACTTTTTATATTTTAGTCCGAAAATTTTAATATCCAAACCTTTTGTACAAACGATTCTAATTGTTTCTATGCCCATGGCAAGATTGTGCTAATTTTGTCAATTGTATAGCCTCAATAATATATCGTATATATATATACGTACATGTATATATACATATATAGATATATATTCTTAATGCAGTTAATGCAGTTTGTAACCCGATTAACGCATTCCCATTTGCGGCCAACTTCATCTGTCCTTAATGGATATTCTTCAAAATCCTGGCAAGTAAATTAAAAAACCGAATCTTTCATCCAATGTATTGAAATTATTAATGAAAAATTGCAATTGCGTTATAAGTTATAATGGATCTGACCGGTAAAGTGTTCACAATTAACGAACCACTAGTCGATCTACCTTTGGTTTGATTGAGAAATTGGTTAGTGTAAGCAAACTATTTTTCACGTTCACATAAATTTTAAAAACTGAGATTAAACTTTTGGGAAATCTTAGCAGACAAGTATTTTTGTGAAGAACAATTTATATTGTACTTTGTAGAAAACTTAATTCCAATTAAAGTTTATGAAACTATTCTGGATAGTTCCAATGGTAACAATTTGATAAAAATTTGATGTGATTCACTCAATACATGCTTTTTGCCAATGGAAACATGGATGTGCATGTGTTCAAGAAAAAGTTAGATAGTCAGATTAATTTAGATCTTATTAGTTTTGCCAGAAATCGTCCCGATTTCCTTTTGTGTTACAATAAATTTAAAACAAAAAAAAAAAAAAATACAGCGAAAGTTTTTAAAGTACAACGAACCCACGAATTATCAGTTTATAAAGTTTTGCTTGCATCATATCATCATTCTAAGAAAGACAATGCAAAATATATTGGTTCTAGTCTGACTTATCCTAATATGAAGTGAATCTATGTACGGACAAATCCGATTTTTGAAAACAATTCCGCGATATTGAGAGGTAAGAACTTCAAACCAACTACGTCGACACCGATTGTGGACTAGTTTAGCTTAGGAACTATGGCAGCTGCTTTTGCGTTGAAAAAAATTATTTAAATAACATACATCTAATTTTCTTCTTACATGACCGATGCCTTCCCAAAAATTCGTGTGAAAAAAGAAATTGGCTAAATGGGAAAATAGTAGATTGATTGCAGACCTAGAAAATCAACTGAAAAGTACAATAAAAACTATTTGAAAATTCTTGTTAGAGTTCATTTAAGAATTTACTTCGTGCTTACACATTTTAATTCGTTAAATATATTATAAAACATAAATTATACTTTGAAAAACCAAACAAAATTGCTTAAAACACACATTACGTCTTCACTCCGTGCGTAATTCTACACTCATATACGCATGTAACCGACATAATGTAACTGAGTTGTGAAAAATGTAATATACGCATAAAACTAGTTCATAAAATATTGAAGATCGTGTTAAAACAAAACAATTCGTGTAAAAGGAGAATTAGGTGTACTTTTTACTATGAATACATATATCTACCTGCGTATTACGAAACCGCATGTAAGGGGGCATACATTACAAGTTCAGGTTACAATACAAATTTGCAGTACTTACAGTACAGTACTCCCACTAGCACTAGAAGTAATTATTAACCTTAATTGGAGTTGCGCACTTATGTGAGAAGATATGAGTTGAAGGTCCATTTATTTTGGTATATCGGTATATCTACTTAATTCTGTGCACAAGTGACCACCCTTATGAAAGATTGCTTTGAAGTTGAAGGCTTTAAATGTGAGCTTCGCTTTAAGTCCTTAATCCTAATCCTAGCTTATCTAACATTTCATATAAACTAGATTTAGAATAAATTAAAATCCATTCTTTTTTTCGATCAGATGAGAACATCATAACTCAGTTATTTCAGTCTGGCAGTGGCCGCTAAGTAAACTAAAATATTTAAATTTAAGACGCCGGGAAGGAACATCAGTATAAAAGTTTTTCATTAGCCACACAATGACGATTGTTTAAAATATTTTATAATGAAACCATTCACACAGATTAATAGAAATAGAAATTAGCAAAAACAAAACAAAAAAAAAAGGAGAAAACATCAATAAATAAATAAATCAATAAAAACGAATTTTTGTATCAACGAATATCAAAAATTTAATTGATTAAAAATTTTCGGATTAATTTAACGACAACAACACTGTAAAGCATTTTTATAATGAACAAGAAAAAACAAAAAAAAAAAATGATTAAAAAGAAAAAACTAAATCTAAAAACACATGTATTTATTTTTGCATTTTGTGTACCTATTAATTGTATTCATTTTTGATATTAATACAATCTTAATAGTGACGACATAGTTGACATGCCAATATTTCAACATGTTAACGCACAATGGACTGCCTGCAATAAATCTTGCGAAAAAGTGTAAGATGACTTTATGAAGAACGTTTTACGCATTTTGCAAGATAACCGTATAAATTGAATCAAAAACAAATATCCTCCACAACTTTTTTATTTATTGTAGTTATTCTCTATTATTATAAATAATTTTCTTTTTTTTAATTTCAATTTCATTCTGGTTCTGTGAAAAAATGACTACATTTTTCCTTTATTTTTCAATCGCAGACTTTATTGCAATTTTAATACATGTTTGCTTTAAATTATTTTTTAGATGTAAAAAAATAATAAAACGTTATGTAATTGCACGATTATTAAGTAATTTTTATAAGCCGATAAGAACTTGGATTCGGTTTAGACCGAATCTCTAGACTACTTTAGATCACTATCCGGTTTTCGGTGCTTTTTAATAAAAAAGAAAAACAAAAAAAAAAATCGCAAATTTCTAAATGCATTTATTCTCTGCTATGACTTTTCCAAAAAAAAAAAAAAATAAATAGCGATTTGTCGTTATACATCTATGATTTGTGAGGCTCGAGCAAACTTAGGAGATTTGATTTTTTTTTTTTTTCTTTGTTTTTGTAACAATGTAAAACAAAGAAAGCGCAATGTGCAGACAATTTCAGAGAACATTACCTGTATTTCAAGATCTACGAGATCTTGAGATTGGTTTTGTCAACCAGTCACTACTTACCAATGTCGATTAAATCGAAGTTAAATAAAACTTTTCCAAAGATTACCCGCAAGGAGGAGTGGAACCAAAAAGATTATTAGAGGCTTCTCGGAGAATACAATTATATCCGAGCCAAATCATGCTCTCGATAAGGGCCATATCACGATACGATTAATTTAACAAATTGATCCGTTCAACTGGGCAGAAGCTGCTTTTCTGGTCTTGGGTAAAATGTTACAACCAAGTCCTTTAGATTGTTAGTTATGGTGTTTAAACACCACTTCGATGATTGTTTGATGAAAGATTTCAGAGCTTCTGGGAGTTTGGCTAGAGACGATTTTGCTAAATATTTTCCACTATCGCTTTTTGTTATTCTATAGCTGATTATATCAAAAGAACTTGGGACAAAGGCAGGAAATATGCAAATAAATACAATTACGTAATTCAAACTACTTTCCCAATATTTGAATCGATAGATGTATTACTGTGAATTTCATAATTGTAATTGTGCTTTCTCATTCATTAATAGCACGCTTAGTTCTAATGTGAACTTGCTTGGCTTTCTTGAATAGATTGCTTTCTGTAGCAATTAAAATATCTTTGTGAAAGTTAGTGTCAGTATAAGCTTCCCAAAGATCACGATCACGTTCAATATCTAGGTCTAGATCATATTCCCGTTCGCGTTTAGGTGAACGTGCCGAAGCGCAACAAAGAGAAGATGAGTCCGAACCGATTCCGGAAACATTTCATTACAGAAGAAGTTTAATGAAATTGTGTTCGCCTTTCACCAATTTTCGAAAAAGGGTAGCCTAGTGAGATTTTATTTTATATAAGCGTATTCATCCAAATAATCCGCCTTGCAGCGCATCTCTGTATTATTGGTTGACGCACACAATAAATACACTTTCAAAATAGCGACAAAATATTTCCAGAGAGACCTGGCTTTTGCTCCACGCTTTCCTAACCGGCCATTAGCATTAGTGTACTGTTCTTCTACTTGAATTTCGAATGCTTTCGAAACAGTTTGCCGCTATGTATACGAGCCCTTAGAAATCCATGCAAATGTTATAAGCACATAAAACGAACGCTGTCTGATAACATATACGATAATGTAAAATTTAGAAAATGTTATAAATTTGCATCTGCTGACACAGGATTTGTATAAATATTTCTTAACATTAGATTGTTTTAGTATTTAATCATATCTCTTCATGGTTATGATTTCAATTTATTCTATTTTGTTTACCTGTCTCAACTACCTTATGCCTATATTCACCATTATGTATACATACATATGCATGTACACAAACAACCACAAAAACAACAACAACAACAACAGTAACATATATATATATTTATGTAATAATATTTTTTTAAGAAATATGAAATCGCCATCTTAACGTGTATGTGAAATAGTTGATTGATTTGAAAATGAGTAATTTTTAATAAAAAAGAAAAACAAAATATCGTAAAAAAGAGAAGAAAAAGGAATTCAAAAACATTATCCTATGAGTTTTACTCGAATTAATTTAGTTGAAAGATTAGTGTTTGATTTACCGTTAAGCGTGAAATGCAAGAAAGTTTTGCCTTAGAGATAGGCGTAGGATAAGCCATAATCAATCTTATCTAAGAAGTGGAGCCAAACTCCATAGAAAAGTGCTTCTAGGTTTTCAAAATAAGTCACTTTTCTTGCAACTCTTGTCGATATCGGAGCCTATCTAGTCCCCTCATTACGCTATGCTTTGCACCTATGAGCCTTTCCTTCAGGCAGACAAAAAAGTTATGGGTGAATCGAGTAAAATTTTAAACGTGTTCTGTAGCTACTGACTAAACGTGTGGATCTGACTCAACTTTTGCAGACAAACAGATGGATTGCGTTAAATTGACTTGACTGACTAATGATTTATAAGACTAATGATTTATAAGAATCTCTGGTGTGTCGTAAGCATCAGCTCCGCTGGGTGTAGTAGAGAACGCGTACTAAGTGCGCGTTTGCGGTTTACGACTATATCCAAATGTTTGTTTAGATGTCAAATTATTAACTCATTTCCGAGAATTCCTGGGTGAAGCGATCCTCTCTTTACGGTGTTGTGTGTATGAATGCTATTTACTGAATGAATGTTTTGTGCTTGGATATATGATATTAAATGTGCGTGTGTTTGCTAACAACCTACGTTGTATGCCCAATAATTGTGATAGTACGAGCGTCCAGCCTTACATAACACAAAAAACATTTGGTGGATAATCCCTCCCCCATAAATGTTTAGTAGCTTACTCGTTGTAGATGTCGCCCTTTTAATGTTTCAAAGATAACAAAAACAACTAACCAGCACATGTGAAAAAATTCGACTTAAGCTGAATATAATTTATTCCTTGTTTATCTTACTGTTGTTTGGTAAGTTGTTAATAAATAATTTCAATAAATACTATTCTTAAGAGCTAATTATCCGAAAGATGCTCTCGCTTAAAATATCAATTTTTAAATTACAATCAATTCAAGTTAATCCATTCGTCTAAAGGAATTTTCGCAAATAAACGATCCATAAAATTGCGTATAACCATAGTGAGTTTGCTACGAAGCGACGGTTTCATTTCCTTCAAAAGTTCCTGAGCATTGGAATTGATGAACAAATTTAATGCAGCTTCTGTTTTCACGAGACGAGAAATAAGTGAAACCATCAACCTTCATTCCACATCAATACTTACGTATCACTGAATTCCCATTGGCAATGTTGTCGACACCCATTTTTATGTCCTTAACATTGAAATCCATTTTTACTTGTTCAGTATTCAAGTATGTGCGACCGTCCTTACCGAGGCTTGGTAAAGCTTTAAAGTATATTTTGGCCTTGACACCCTCTGTTGGAAGAGAATAGAAAGGAATACAAATTAATCTTAGTATTGATCGAAATATATGTGTTCTCCAAGCATTTTGGGCCAATCGCTCATAAATAATTTGTGATATTCCGTTTGCTTTAGAATTCATCCTAAATACCCACCACCAATGGTATATGGATTAGTAGTTTTCATGATTTATAAATGATTTTGTCAGATCTGTAGCTTTTTATCTACCATGCACGTGTTCCTGGCGACATTTCAACTCGATTTGTAAGAGCCTAAAAGTCTTGAAGTGATTCAGAAGATTTTGACTATAACTAATATCGTGGATTAAAGCCGCCGTCACGGATTTTGTTTATATTTATATATGCGCATGAAAGATATGCAAAAGGTATACTTTACCATATTCTCCCCAATAGTCTCCAGCTCCAGAGGCTTTAACCAAAATCAAAATACCACTCGATCGATACTGAGCTTTAACTTTGATACGAGGTATCTCGCAAGTCAGTTGAAATTGTAGTGTTTCTAAATCGGATCTGAAATTGTCGAAACAGTTAGTTTAACTTTTTATTAAACTCGTACGTTAAAATTTCTTCATG
This sequence comes from Glossina pallidipes, assembly GCA_000688715.1. Taxonomy (NCBI): domain Eukaryota; kingdom Metazoa; phylum Arthropoda; class Insecta; order Diptera; family Glossinidae; genus Glossina; species Glossina pallidipes. The sequence continues at coordinate 803,994 of KK499798.1, forward strand.
AAAGTTTCATTAACTTTTTATGTGCCTCTCTATATGATTGAGTTGCACCTAAAGCTTCACTAGCGTAACTTAAATGATCGTTAAATCAACTTTAAACTTAATTGCATCATCCTTTGCTGTCCCAAGACTATCATTATGAGAGTCTAATGTAAACACCAGGTATTTCAACTGGGAATGATTTTCGCTTACATTTTCTCACATAGCTTGTTACTTCAAAGTTCGATTTTCTACACCGAAGGGATTTAAATAATTTATAAATCTTCGGAGCCAGCAACAAAAAGGTAAATTGTTCTACGACTAACTCAATTTTTTCAATTTCTTCCAATTCATTATTTTAAAGATAGAGCAGCGAAACTCACAACGCAACGATGAAAAAGAACTTCTTTTGTAGGAGGTTCTAGGAAGCAGGTCTTTCTTTCTTCAATCGCCACTCTGAAAAATCGACCTTACAACGAAATACTAAACGTGTCTTCTTGCTAATGTTTGCCAACAGCAAATGTTTGATTTCCATTTTGAAATCTTGACAGATACTTGCACGCGTGAAAAAAGTTTCCTACATTTTCTACACGCGTGAGAAAAATTTAAATATTGTTTTGAAAAAGTTTCACACAGAATTGGCGTCAGTCCAACGTACATTACTGTCGACGTGAGTTGTTTCAAGCTAATGTTGAATACGATAGGAGGATCACAATTTTCTATCAAGTTTTTATGCTACACCATGATTTGAGTAAAGCTCGTTAGGACTATTGGTTCCTTTCTACTGAATCTAGTCTGCTCATTTCTGATACGGCCGCTGTGTATGCAAGCCATTGCTTTGACGTATTCAGAAACTTTACTTTTTAAATGCATTTTATTTTTTTTTTGTATGTGCGTATATATGTATCTATATATAGAGCCAATTACGATAGCCTGCGTTGCCAGTGACCAATTTTTTTTCTTTTAGCCCAAGAACTTATTGCATTATGTAAAGTTGTTCCTTGTTTCAAAAACAATGTTTGATTTTTCTCCATAATAAGCTTAATATCTGCTTCCGAGTAAGTTCTCTTAATGTCCGGAAATTAGGTGATCGGTTAGTTTAGGTGCTTCCTACCAAAAGTGAAAAAACTTTCGAATAGTTTTTGAAGAAAGTTTTTACATTTGCTGTTTAATTGCAAGCAACTTTGTCGAAAATATTTTATGTATATACATAAGATATGTTTCCAAAATGAAGTCACGTGAAAAAAACAAATTAAGTGAAACTTTCTTCTTAAAAAGCTTTTAAACAAAGTGCTCTAAACTCCGTTAAACAAAATATTTATCTTTCCACCTGAATGGCCGAGTAGGCAAACAATCTCGACTAAAAACTCAATGGGCGTGGGCTCGAATCTCAAGTGCGTTAGAGTTTTCAATAAAATCAATAGCCTTAGATGCTAGTGCTTTAAGACATTAAGACATTAGTCTTTGAATTTATTTCTCAAGCTGAACTGAAAATAACGGTAATAAATTTAAGTCGAGAGGAGAAATTGTTTCTCAAGCGTTATATGCGAAAATTTGTTGACACTTACCGCACGTTTGTGACTGTTATATTGCTGACACCGTACGCTTGGATATTTCGGAATATAGCCCGATAACCATCAGGTCCACTGCCCAGCACAATTCCAATTTCATCAATGTCCACTGGTTCAATCTACGAAACATTCCGAATGTAATCAATTAAATTGTGCTGACATTAGTGAAGTCTAACGTCAGTGCGTTCGTCGCATGTTTATATTTAGTTACCTCATAGATATCCAAATCGGGAATACCTTGCCTTAAATAGTGCACCAGTTTGTTACCGCTAACACGCAAACATTCATTAACGTAGAGTTCATCACGCGGGCATTGTTCCAAGTAATATGCTACAAAGTGAAAAATGTATTGAAGCAACGCTCAAGTACATGCGGATGTTGAAGCGCTTTTAAGCACGACGCCTCAATGGAGAGTTTAAGACTACACACACGCACACACACACACACACACACACACAGAAATTAATAATATATTCAAGTTACTTCATGCACATTCAACGTTATTCTTAATTATGTGGAGCTAACAACGACTTAGGACCCAAGCTAGAAGAACTTTTCGATTCATTGCACCATCCGGCATTGAGTTCGTTGATTTCTTAGACACATTTTAAATGCGTTGAATTATGGGCATAGAATTCGTTAACTTCCGTAATGAAAATATGTAACGAACTTCGAAGATGACCTCAAATATTTTCTAAAGACAACTACTGGCTGTCTCCATAATTACATAGCCAACGTTGTTACCGTTTTATTTAAAGTTGTATTAAGAGCTTAAAGCCAACGTTTTTTGTTTCCCACATTTAGCTGAAGAAAATTTTATTTAAAAAATTTTTGAAAAGTTGAATAAACTTGAAAAAATTTCATTAATATAAACACATACACGCACTTGGACATACACACAGACTTTTCAAACCGGTAAATAAATAAAAAATATTAACTGAAATACAAAGTCGGCGATGGAAGAGATGGAAGTGTTCATGAGCAGTGATTTACTTGAGTATCAAAATCCAGGATGCTTTTCCGATACTTACGCTGTTGAGCAGACACATTGCAATTAAAAAACGAAACTATGCTTATAAGGATTAGGAGAGATTTCATGATATTTCTGATCTGCTTTTGATCTGCTGCTTAACTGGGAGTGAATAAATCACAATTTTTAAACAACTTAACCGTTGATTAACGATCGAGCTTCCGCTGATGTTTACAATTTTATATGAAAAGAGAAGCGAAAGTGTACTTATGTAAATAGGCGTATAATCGATCTAAGCCGTTATTGTCAATAGTTTCACTTTATTTGAAAATTAGGTCAAAGTACACCAACATAAAAACCCTCTCTTTTCTTTCTTTTGGTTAAGCGAGCACTTGAAAACACTTTAGCTTTTTGTTCTACAAGCAACGGCTCCTCCGTTAATGAGTGATTAATATGTTTTATCAAGCGGTTCTTTTGAATGTTCATAACATGCGTACAACTTTCACGCCTCACACATTGTAAATGAATTGAAAACTGCTCCAGCTATGCAGGTTTAAACAAAAGAAAGAAATGTTTTTCTGTTTTTACCTTTCTTTCATCAAACTTTTGCACATGTATATGTATGCACATTGACATACATATATAAACTATAATAAGAGAGAAATTATTATCGGTGTGAAGCGAATTGTTTTGGCTCCTACCACGTTAAAGTTAATGGTACTACCCAATAAAACAACAAACTATTCGTGATCGTTATATAACATTAGGGGGACCCATAAGCAAATCAGGTATTTTGAAATCAAAAACGACGTTTGTAGTCAAATTCAAGCTTTTATTTCTCCATTTATTAGCTGATCTACGTATTTCCTGCAAATTTTCAATTGCTTTCTTATACAGAAATCCAGGGTTCGTGAAGGAAATAAAGGCTTAAGATGCCTTCTTACGTCTTGTACAGAAGTGAACGTCTATTAATGAGAATTTGTGATCCAGTAATCGTGGTATGCAGACCGATCAAAAGTACACACTTTTTATAGTCTGCGATGCGTATTTCTACGAATTACAAACACTTGGCACATCTAATATCTAATATTTATCTAGGGCGAGGGAAAAATACTATTTTATATAAAGCGAAGAGAATCAAGAGAAATACGAAAATTGTTGCCAAAAGAAATTTTATACATCACGTTGTAGTATAGGTAGGCTTATGAAAATCAAAGGAAACATTAACAACTACGTGAATACACGTAAAAGTTATCAACTAGATACGTACAATGCCCCGTTCATGCCCTTGCCCTTGCTCAAGGCTACATTAAGAAATCATTTCTTTGTTTTGGTTATTGTTACGTTGAAAGAAAACGTCTATGAGTACTGCGTTGTAATTACCTCAGACAGGTTCTGCTGCAATCTTTCTTTGTCAGTACCAAGGAAAGTAAATATATTTATTCCGTTACATCATAAGCAACGAGCTAAAGATGCCATTAAATTAGGCTTCAATTCGCATTAAGATTACATTGTTGAATGGTTGCACGAGATTTTTCGCGATGGCTGTCTCCGACTTGTAATGCTTTTGCATGCTCTAAGATTTCCGCAAGTTTTTGTTCCTAATATATGTAAATGGAAGTTTTCAAGTTCAAATTTATAACGTACTTTCGTAGGGACTTTCGTGTATTGTTAGTGGACTTGACGTAATCTTGTAATAATTTGTCCAAATCCCTCATCGCACGGTAACATTTTCTTCATACTTAAAGGAAATGTACAAGTAAATTAGACGCTTACGAGCAAACATTTTATTTTTCAATGTGTGATTTTTCGTTCTTTTTTTTCACATTTCATTCTGATTAAAAGACGATCGGTCCTCGTCCAAAAATATCTATCGATTTAAACGCATAAAATATGAAAATTGGCATCGATGCTGTCCCGTCAATTTTCGAAAAAGTTATAGTTAAAGAGATTGAAGGATTCACAGCAGAATTGCACAGAACACTAAGATAACATTTAATGAAAAAAAGCGCTTAAAAAATCATCGAAAGGAATCTTAATTTCTTCTTACATAACATCGCAATTGTCGTAAAAAATCTGTGAAATTTAAAAATGTATAATTAATTTTGAGAACTTACTCTCTTTAATAGAGAGCATTCGCATTCTCACTTACGGTTGTCATCAATACCTCCTCTTACAGGCTTAACTGCTTGTTTGTAGTGCTGTAACCATCCGTTGAAAGCATTTCGAGTTCGCGGTGTTAAATTATTTGGTAGGGAGCATTCACGCAACTGTTACTACATAATTAACATACACAGTTGAATATCATTATGTATGTGAGATTTAAGAAAAAGGAAATTTAAAATTTAATTCTCTTCCATTCTCTTAAACTTCCAGTACAAATGACCAAAATATATTAAAACTTTTATGCAGGACCACACAAACAACGAGAGCACAATTTTGATTGCGCGAAAGACGCGTTTGTTTGGAAAGCTAGGAAACCTAAGAGAAAAGAACTAACTAAACAGAACTAACAGCCCACTGCATGTCTTACGCGCTTGTTTCTAATTCAATTGGAAATGATGTGGGAAAAAGGAACTTTTTCGTTTCAACATTAGTTGTGACCAAGAAAAGCGCCCAAATTTATTGAACAAATATTAAAAACATAACAGACCTATGGCTTAAGATTATCCAAGGGTATTAGAGTGCACTCCGTAAGAAAAAGATCAAAAAAGCTCTAGGATTAGCGAAGAATAGGAGAAAATATTATCAGATAAATAAAATTTGAAAGGAAATTTAATTAATCTATGTTAAGTTAAATTATGGTTAATTCTCTCAAGGACTAAAGTGTATGTAAGTTACGTTAGATGTTGAAAAATTGCGGCAACACTATTTTTATTAAATTGTCTCTTTGCCGACTCTCGTGTTAATAATCTATGTTAAGTGCAAAGAGAATGAAGAGAACAAAATCTGCTCTTCTCTTCCAAATAAAAACGAACTGTTGTTGTGCCAGCAGGAATTCTTTTAAATTTTGACGTCACGCGACAGCAAATGCTAATTTTTATTTTCTATCTAAAATAATTTATACATATATAATAGTTTATATAATGATGTTATATATGGAATGAAATTTTTAAGTTAAATTATTTTAATATTATATCTCTTCACAGTACAGCCAAAGCCGACGTAATAAATATATGCAATAATGATAGTCGGACGGCTGAAGGAATTGATTCTGATTTAAAATAAACTGCTTCTAGTAATTCGTAATAAATGTGGGACGTAACTGATGTTCATAATATTTGGGTTGTACAAAAAGGGTTCTTCGGACTTAATGCTTTTTTGATTGTGGTGGTGTAAGTAATTAACTTGGCGTACTTTCGTCCTAAAGTATTAGGCATTCCTAAAAATATTTTTACCCGACATTTTAAACCGACATTTGCTACCGACGGCTGGTTTTTATTTTCTGGCAGAGTATTATGTAAGTTTTATTTACAAATTTTGATAGATAGCAAAACACAGCTAAACCTATGCAAGATAAGAAGTTAATCAAAAATGTGATAAATATCCCTATCTGCTGCAGATGAAATGATTACACTATTCACTCACTTTCATCATTCGGTTTACACCATTGCTGGACAAGTGGGAATGTATGGATGCATGAAATGCGTTCTCTTAATTTAGTGATATACATATTGCATTTACAGATATACGAATTAAAAGCACGTGAGTTCGTCCATCAGATGTAGTACTTGCAAGAACAGAATGTTATATAAAGTTGTTTATTTCGATTTGAGTTTTCTGTTTTCTGACTTAATTGGTTATCTAGAAAACAGCCAATAAAAACCTTTTCTGTTTCTCAGAGTGTGCGTATTAACTATCTCTTGTTGCACTGTTTCTTGTGTGACAACAAATTCTAAAATGGAAGCTAGATCGTCTTAATCGCCTTAAAGAAGAGAACCCTAAGTAACTATTATACTGTAACAACCAGCAAAAGTATTTGACGCGACCAATGAGAACAACCGACGCTGACCAAAGGATAGCGTTTATGTAGCCATTGCTTGTGTAAATATCAGATCATTTCATTTGATATAAACGGTAGGGTCGTAAACATACTCATCATTTTGACTAAATTGAAATGTATTGCGACTCAGTATGCTTGACTTTGGGAATTACACAAATATTTATTTAAATGGGTAAGGACTTCAAATAGTTTGTAATATTTTATATTTTATATAATGTACAATCACATTGAGTGATAGAAATATTTACTGTAAGCTTGGAATAATAGAAATCAATAGTAGTGTTAACTATACATCGACCAAAAGATTTTGCTATTAGTTAAGGATGACTCCTCTCGCTGCTGCATATTTAAGAACTGAAATCGAATGTGATTGCATTATATTTTGTATTGCTAATGGCTCCAAAATAATGCTCGTATGAATGCAAGAATCGTTGTGAAAAGCACAATCATGGATTTTGTTGCGCTTATGTAAACCTACATCCCCATGGCAAGTGCTGGACCGAGGTAAGATAGATTTGTCCACCAATTAAATCTTTGACAGGACTGCACGGCTTTCTCAGCGTTCCCACCCACCGCATAACACATCACCGCCACTAAGAGTTCTTTAACCAAAGCCTTTGGCACAACATACCAGCAGTGGTCTTTCCCATAATACCTGAACACACAATACTCTCTCTCTCCATCCGTCTCTTCCTATAACCCTTACTGATCACTACCGGGCCCGCATGTGTAGTAGACGTACCCTGGATTCGGGGTCGCTGAACTATAGTACTTCCACCATATTAATTTGACGTAAAATTAAACTGCAACAAATTTAGACCATAGCCGTCTATTTTGTATACTCCAACCCACATAAGGGTTCTCATAAAATGTAAGCTTTTTTACGACAACAAATCAAACACAAGTTCACACTACATGGAAAGAAATTTATATTTATTGTGTATATATATAGAAAGCTATTAATGTATTAAATTAAAATATATTTTGCTTATTGGCTTGCATGTCTGCCGGACCTCTGAATTTTATAGAAGCCAGTATAAAATGTCGTCCACAATCTGACATACCATATCGACGATAAAAAAAAACTTTCAACAAGTGGATGTGAGTTTTTCTTTGTAGCTTAATTTCATTCGCACCATTTTAACGATTTGCAACAACATTTTGAGAATACTTTATAGAATGTAGAATTTGGTTTTCGTTTGTTTTTATTGCAATTTCCATCTTTTATTTCCATACAACTGTTGCGAGTTCGAACACAATAAATTGACATATGTCGATGTCAAAAGTGATTACCGCATCGGTACTCTCAGCCATGGGTTGGGAAATTTTTCCGGTAATAGTGATAATTCTAAGACCGATCGAGCACTAACTTTACTCAAAAAGTGGTACAGAGATGGAAATAAAGGCGGAGTCGAAACCAGTTGAAATCAGCGCGTGCTATCCGCGTTAAAATCAATTATGTTGCAATGAACAATTTGTAGAGGTAAAACGATGTTAGAAGCTACGGTGCTACGGAGGTATCAAATTTCCATTAAAAGAGCTTTACTTTTACTTTGGATTGAACTAGAATAAATAAGGACATAAGGACATAAATAACCATTAGCGTCAGTCTCAATTTATAGCATGAGCTTCTATTTTACTCACATTTCATCTGTGAGCCTATGCTTCTAATAAGATTGCTTCATAAATATATAAAATGCCAACAAAGGATTTAGAGCATTAGAGATAAAGAGAAAAAGAATTATTTCCTTATGCTCTCATTTTGTATTCATGTGTTAACAGTTTAGAGAGTTCGTATAACCATTAGCGTCAGTCTCAATTTATAGCTTGAGCTTCTATTTTGCTCACATTTCATCTGGGAGCGTATGCTTCTAATAAGATTGCCTCATAAATATATAAAATGCCAACAAAGGATTTAGAGCATTAGAGATAAAGAGAAAAAGAATTATTTCCTTATGCTCTCATTTTGTATTCATGCGTTAACAGTTCAGAGAGTTTGTATAACCATTAGCGTCAGTCTCAATTTACAGCTTGAGCTTCTACTTTGCTCACATTTCATCTGGGAGCGTATGCTTCTAATAAGATTGCCTCATAAATATATAAAATGCCAACAAAATATTTAGAGCATTAGAGATAAAGAGAAAAAGAATTATTTCCTTATGTTCTCATTTTGTATTCATGTTTAACAGTTTAGAGTTTGCATGCGTGATTTCATTTCTCTCATTAACTGACACCCGCATGCTATAGTTATAAAAATTGCAAGTTTATTCGCGAAACTCGTGGCGGCAGGTTATTTCCTTCATTGCGGCCGCGGATTTTATTAAAAAACCCCAATAATAAAGCATAATTACGTTTAATAATTTATTTATGGTACTTTTCGAATAATTTTAAGTGTTTCGGGCCTTTTTTACAAGTAAAAAAATATTTAAACTTTTAAAATTGGAAAAAGTTGTGTTAGTTCTATTGCACTTGAAGCAAGCGTGAGTGCACGATTGGCGATACGAATGACGTCGCGGTTTAATATATTTTTTTGCACAAACAAACTCAGGCAACTTTAATTTGCTTTAGATCGTTTAAATATGAAAATAGCTTCCTTTAATTAGAAGACCCTTACGATGGCCTGACTTTAATTTGCTTTAGATCGTTTAAATATGAAAAGAGCTTCTTTTAATCAGAAGATCCTAACGATGGCCTGATACTTGCCTCTCTTTTGAAACTCATGCCCCATTATTTGGTCTATTAATGCTTTAATCGCGTGTATGTGTGCCCACTAATAATGTTGACATATGTTGATTGCTAACTCAAATTTCTATCAAGAATATTTAAGATATGGCTATAATTTCTCCATAAAAATTGGATACAATTGCATACAATGCTACTTGTACTTGCATTTGTACCAATCAGAATCACATTGCTAGTATTATAAGAAATCTATTGCTAGTATTATTGTTCCTTCCAATCGTTATAAATTTCAATTTTACTATTAATGCTATTGTTGTTAGCTCTTACTTAACGTTATCCTTTTTCTCAGTTAGATTACAGAACAACTGTATAGTCTGCTTATCTTTGCTGTTTTCTGGATAGCGCGTGTTTCCAAAGCTATTCCGTCGTAGAAACAGAAAGCAAGTAGCAAAAATGAAATATTCTCTTGTTCCTTTAACATATACATTATCAATAAGTTAATATATTCGATTATTGCTTTCCTGTGCGTTGCACTTTTTGTCAATAGTCAGATATCAATAATCAGTGCTCTTTGCTGTAATAGCAATTCGCGAAACTGTTCGGCTTCGACATTCTAATTCTTTCATTGTGGTTTTTTTATTTCACGTAAAGAGCGCGCTTGAGAGCGTGCACATATGTATAAATCTATAGGATAAATAATAACGTCGGAAATAAACTGTATATGAATATTTAAGAACTCTTTTGTCGTGTGATTGCGAATGTGCCTAAGTTCTTCGGCTCTGCAAGAAAATGTGCTTAAGAAATACGGGATACTCTATTACCGTTTCGTTATATTGTTGTGGACTGAATTGTCGTTTTTATGTGTACATGCTAGCATTACGCTGTTATATTAATGCATCTTAACGGTAAGTGTATTTAAATATTCAGGATAACATTTCTTTATATCATTCACATCGAGAAAAGTAAAAGGTGTAGTAATTCTGTTATTATACATAAGTACATGTATAGCGATTGTTCTCTGCCTCTTTCTCTTTGTGTTCGGCTATTGAAATTCTTAAAAATTAAATAAGCGAGTCTGAATTTGCGCGGCCAAACACTACGTATTAATGTCTTCCTTATCATAGTAATTCAAAAGAAAAATCAAAATTATCCTTTCAGCAAGAGGCGTGCTTACTAGGCTCATTAAATGATGTGTGTAACTTGGGCTAGAAATGCTTCAAATTCAGAAAACTCTTTCTAAATGTAATCGATTGTAATACCCTCTTAATATTGACATATAGATTGGTAGACTCCTCAGGAATCCGTGTAAGATCGAAAATGCGCAAAGTTTGCAGCATGTAAAGCATGCAGCGTAAAAAATGTCTTAAACCGATCATATGGAAAAATTAAAACCTAGTTTCAATTTACATTTTTCAACTCTCCTCAGCTTAAATGAGATCTCGTTTAAATTGACACTTAGCACGACCCTAGCTCGATAACAATGTGTAACCTACATCTGGCTTTACGCATCGAATACATTTTTTTTTAGAATTTCCCATGCATAATTTTATGCTTGACAAGTCTTAGGTCGCCCATTGTTAAACATGAATTCTTTTTTTTGTAAAGTTATTTCTCTTATGTTGCGGAGGTTGCTTGAAGACGAACGGCTCTTAGAAAGATGTAAGCGTCCAGTAAGAGAACGATGAAGGATTTTAATTCCCACACAGTTGCAGATCTTGGCAGAAAGCCACATACAATCCATGGAAATAGACGTTTCCGATTAAGAAAAGCAAGCCTTCAAAATATCGAGACAAAAATTACTTGAACTTATTCTACTCTATTCGCATTACATTAATTTGTTGGATGTTCGCTCATCTGAAACAATAAAAGTTATGACAAGGAATGAAAAACAAATTTTCTTTTATTGCTATGACGACTTAGCTTACCGACCTTTAGAAAGAAATAGAAAGTAACAAACGCCATTGTAATCAACAAGTGCAACTTCAGACTCGCTCATTTAATTTTTCTCATTGTTACTGTGCTTTGCACAGCGATTCTCAATATTACCTCATCGACCTTTAGAGAGAAATAGAAAAGTAACAAACGCCATTTTAATGCAACAAGTGCTAATTCTGACTCGCTCATTTAAATCAGACGCATTTCTCCATTGTTGCCAAATTCAGTAGAGCCCTTCAGACTCGAAGAAATTTTCATATCAACAAATGTGAAGAAATTTTTTAATGTTAAAAGCAGTTGTTTATTCTATTTATCTTTGTCTAATTTACTTATTTATATATTTATTAATACAAATAATGTTATTAATATAAATATTTATAATAAATATTTATAAATAAATTATTATCTTCAACATTATATTTTCGAATCTAATTATAATAAATAACCGTTATAGGCGCGTTGCCAATTGTTTTAAATGGCTGGCTCCTCTGCAGGCCTACACCAATACTAACTTAAGTTAATAATATGTAAGTACAAGTAGCGAATTTATATGGGGCCACGACCAGATGACTGGACTTGAATTTTATTCTAAAATAGAGGAATAATAAGATGGGAATCTTATAAACATACCTATGTAACGTAATTACCTTAGGACGAGGAAGCATTGAGACTGTAATGGGCGGCATTTAAATGGGAGCGGCATTGGGCGGCTTATACTTGTCTTATACTTGAGCGGAGAGTAGTATTAGTGATTTATCTACATATTTATATAATATTGCTTTTACCTGCACTTTTCAAAATGATGACACATTGGTGACAGTCTCTTGTACCCACTTGTTTCCAAACGTGAACAAATTGATGATGAAGCCTAGAAGATTTGTCCGGTGGCTTCTTCCGTTGGGACAGGAGCCTGCTTCCCTGCAGAAGGCAAGCCGTGTTGTTGCCTGCAGACGCTCGGCGATGTGGAATATTGTGTCAAATTCTGGCATCGCGGCGAGGAGTTCATAGGTTCGAATTTCTTTGGCACTACCAATGATTTTGCGTTCACTTGCCATTTCCCGCATTGCTGGCATCGCTGGAGTGAAAAATTGAACAGCTTCAGTTAAACTTGTAGGTGCGGTGATTAACAAGCTGGCGCCTCTCCTCTTCCAGTGTGTCCAGATGGGCGCGTTCCCCGCAGCTACTTTCGTTACAAGTGTGGCATCGTATAGTCGGTTTAATCCATAATCCATTTTTTGGGGGAATGCATCCAGGATGTGTATATAGTCGTACTTGTGTGCAGTACATGCCATCCACACGTTCGGTATTATATTCGCCGCTTGCGCAATTGTGTAGTGCCTTGCGATTTTGGGGGCTTCTATCGCAGATCAACGCTTTTACATCCAGCCAGTTCGCTTCTGCGATTTTTAAATGTTCCTCGACGATTTCCACTGAAGCGGGTGATAGGATAAGTGCTGAGTAGCATGTTGAACGCCGTCAACATGCTACGTACTCCAAAGACGAGTACCTTCCAGTACTCCTCCGTCTTCGCTAATTTTCGGTTCAGGATGTACCCGCACCCATACAGCCTATGCTCGGATCGGTGTACACTTCGTCGAAGTGTAGTTGTACGATTTTGTCGCGGGCAGTTAAGCTACTCAGGACCTCTCGCAGAGCACTTATTTAGATTTAATGGATAAGAATAAAAAAAATATTTTGTTGCTCCTATGTAGTAAAAAGTATATATATAAAAGTTGTTAGCTGTGCAGAGAAACCCGGAAAAAAGTGATAAAAACGAGAGTGAATAAAGAATTTTTTTAGTTTGCCTGCTCACTGCATTTGATTTGTTAAACTAAGAAAAACTCCTTGACCGATTGAAATAAAATAAATCAATCCATGTAATTATAATCGACTTTAGTGAGTTAGAGCAATGCATTGGAACAGAAAACCAAACGAAGACAACTTCTTATTCGTAAAATGCTTCTAGGTCTACCACTTCCTTCACTAGTATGGAAGGTGTAAAAGTCATAGTGATGGTTATAAACCTGCCTGGGAATGTTTGCAAACTTCCAGCATTTCAATCGATAGACTGGAACTAAACCTACTCCCATTCACGCGATAAGTTGTTAGTGTGGTTGATAAATTCACAGACGATTCATTTAGGTTGCACTTGAACATTATCATCGTATGATAAACAATTGCGGCTTTAGCGAAAGATTGTTAATGAAACATACAACTAAATGAAATTAAAAAAAAAAATTATTTTTTCTTTACTAATTTTTAAAAATTTAAATTTATTAAGTCCTTAAGTAAATGGAAGCAATTGCAGTCACTGTGTAAAAAAAGTAATCTTTACACACAAAATGTGTTGTGTTTTCTTAAACGCTAAATGGGTTTGTTATTTGTGTTATCTGTGTATATGTATTGAGCATATGACCCTATCTATTATATATCTATTTTGTTGGTGCTTAAATAAGAAACATATAATGTTGGCATTAATATCTAAAACTGATTGCTTTTTCAAATTTTTCTTATTCGTTCATACAAAAATATTGCTTAAAAGTGCTTTATTATGTCTAATCAAATTTAAGGAGGATCTCCAATCAAATTTAAAACAAATTCATTCAGATTACGATGTATATATAAATAAAATAATATATGCATATATTTAGTGTGTGTTCCTTTGCGTCTATTAGACCGACAGTCAGTCGTTCGCAAAGCATATTACTATTTAAAAAGAAAAATAAATAAATGTATAATAGTCTTGCAGATAATGATTGCTTTGAGTTAATTTCAAATAAAGTAAGAAGAATTTCCAGAATATATATAAGAAAGATATTTTATATATCAGTATATAATTTATAATTTAATATTGTTATAAATTCTAAATAAAATTATTTTATATGTAAATAAAACAAGATTGCACAAACATTTTAAAGAAAATTCTTCAACTCGCACTACATTGAATGCAAAGAATAAATCAATCAATTAATTGGAGTAAAAATTACATTTTAAAGAAAAATATCATCTGAAGCAAATGTAACAGGGGGTATACAGAGGAAAAACATGAATAGCACGAACAAACAATAGATCTTTTTTGACGACCAGGTATCTTATTTAGAATAAGAGACGTTTTTGCCGCAACTTCCAAGACTTACGTTGAAATGAAAAAGGCTTTGTTTGTCTTCTAATTCTCGATAACTATTCTCCATATTTTCATTAAGCACTTAATTGTGTAGAAAGAGTATACTCGTCATGAAAAAAACACAAAACTGTTCGTTATGACAGCTGTAAGTGATCGGTCCATCCGTCCTTGCCTAATTTCTTCATAAAATGTCATTCAATTATGAAGGTACCCTGTTTATGATGAGTATACTCGTCCTGGCTGTATTCTTGTAAGGCAATTTCCAAAGAGGTCAAAACAGTTAGTTGATTAAGCGAACGTATAAAAAAACACGCTCCCGTGCTAGCTCAATTTTCCTATAAAATATATTTTTATTAAACTTACTTCAATTATTGTGGTCTGAGTGTGTCGAGTGGGAAATACCATCTTTATTTATTTTACACTGAACTTTACAGTTTTAGGAGTTGCGTAAGAAAAGAGAAGTGTTTGGAAGAAAGAAAACTATTTAATTAGAAACAATAAAAAATCCAGATATATTTTTGATCGAACGTTAAATTAGTTTGAGTATTCATTAGAAACAAAAAGGAAAAAAAAGAAAAATTATATTCGGCTTGATCCGAATTTCGCTATACCTTTCGTTTATTAGTTTTGTAATTTTTTTGAATAAAGCTATAAGAAAACCAAAGGTTTATCAGATACATGTAACATTGCTGCTCACACATAAATTTACCGAACTCTTTTTTTGCGTTACTTAGAAAACCGTGCAAAAAGGTCGTGTAAAAAAAACTTATGCAACATATGGTAATTCCGACGATGTTCCACAACTTTAAGAAATTGTGTTAGATGAAAAGCCTCTAAATATTATCCGAAAAACATCCATGGAAGCAAGAAAGTTATAATGGAGCCCGCATTACGTATTTACATTATAAAATAAAAACAATTCAAACAAAATATTGTTACAAAAAAAAAAAAAAAAAAAAACATTTAAGTTAGTCTAGAGTGAAAATTTAGTCCATCAGTAAAAAATGTAAAAATTTAAATTAGGGATAAAAATCAATTTTGCAACTACTCATCGCTACTTGAAAGCAAGCGTGCACGTTCTCTACGGCCTGGACTAAAAATGCTATCATCAGTATATATGTCAGGTTTGATTCAAATGAAGAATAATCACAAAATTTAAATATTCCTTATAGTAGATCGAGTCACTAACAGTTAAGCGGGCATAAACTGACGGACTTCTGGTCACGGTATTCCCCCAATTTTATTTAATTTCTGTACGCATAAGTTTCTGTAAGGCACTGTCAAAATTTATCAAAAAAAAAATGGTGTAAAAATATGTATTTGTTCTTATTGATGCACAATGTTATCTCACAATCGGGTAAAAAAAGAGCTGAGGCTATGTCAGCAGAGTATAACATAGTATGTCCGAAACCACGCAGTTGACGTAAAGTTGCAAAGATTAGAGAATTTACGAATAATAACTTAACACGACGGATTATTGATACTTCCATGTCTATGAAACCATCATCTAATTGACTTTTATGTTTAACTTGACGAAAGTAAAGAGAAATTCAAGTTTGATGCTCTAAAGAAAGTTTTGTGCTTGCGAGCTTGGAAGAGAGACAAATAGAGAGATTTGCTAAAAGGAGATTCCTTTACTTAAGCAAATAAAAAATATATACAATCTATGTCACTTTTTGCATTACAATCATATGGTAAGGTATTACGGTAAATAAGGAAATATTGTGCTTTGAAAACTTCAACTTTTCAAATATATCGAATGCAAAAAGTAAAATTTCGTATTTGTTTAAAAAATAATTAAGTAACAACTTCTTGTCAAAATGAAAACAAAAAAGAAAATAATGAAAAGAATGAATTAAAAATAATTAACACACTAAGGACGGATAATTATTTTATAGACTAAAAACCGTATGCAATAAAACAAATAAGAAATCTTTGTCTTACACATGCGTTTACCACATCGGGCAGTTTTTTTGTTAACATTGACTGTGTCATTTTGTTTAAACGGCCGTAAAAGTAAAATTTTAATTTACAATATATATCGTAATGATCCGTATTGTAAATATGTATAATTTGCTACATTCTCTTTATAGTCTTCAATGCTCTGTTTATTATCGACGCAGCACGTGTTGCAGCACGTGTTGCCATTCGTTTTTAAATTCGATAGGACCCTACGAGTCGGCTTTCATAATTTTATATCGATTTTATATCGATGTTATGTTGTACCCAATGGACATAGCTGCCATAGCTTAAGTCGGTCCAGCTATTGAAGCTAATCGAGAATATATGCAGTCGAGGATCCCTACAGCAGCAACATTTTTTTATAAACGTAATTACAAAGGCGGTGGACTTTAACCTATCGGTGGTGGGAGGGAATATCGGCCTTTTTTCTCTTCATAATTAATCAATAAAAATTATATGCAATATTTCTGATAGCTTATTGATCCCTTAGTAATATTATCTTTTACTCAAGTAAAAATGAAAATATTTACATAAACGCAGAATATGTAAATAAATTATATGTAGTATTAGAATTTAGTATACAAACTATACAATCTTTTCTGCATACAACAAAAACAATAAGAAAACATTTTTAGAAAAACTTTTCTTAGAAACATCTTTTCGAAATTATAATTGAAACTTTGCTTTAAAAATTAAGCTTTCAACCGAAGAAGCACCAATTAGAGCTCAGTATAGCGATCTATTAATTTTGTCATTGGGCTTTTAGAACCTAGAAAAAGGCATAAGAGACTTAAGAAAATCTACATATCCGTGACTAGTGTAAAAGCCTGAACAATCTCAGTCTTTCTAAATTATTGACTCTCAAATGCACAGCAAGTTGTGGCAAGCAGGCGATTTTGAGAATCAAATGGAAATTAAAACAGCAAATAAACTGAATCCGCTCAGCTACAGTAAAATAAAAAATGGGCTAAAGGATTTAAAACTTGAGGCAAATCTTCGAAGCGAATCGTCTTTTTTTGTTTCTTTTCTTGTTGTGCAGTTCGCAAATAAAAAACAAGGAACGCTCTCATGCAATTTGTGCCACCTATATGCCACTTATACTCTCTGTCATATCTAAGTTTGTTCCAGTTCGAAAAGTACGGTACAATAAATTGAGTATAGCTGCCGAATATCCTACATTCTAGGAGACGAAATTAAGGAAGTTTTTTATACTTTTAGGCACTTGCATTGTTGCTTCTGCGGGTCGTTCGCGTTCGCGATACATATTACTATTCGTAAGCCCTTTATGGATTTTACTTTGATCAATGAGCCAACTATATACTCCACTTGTCCATGGGGGCATAAATGGTTTTTAATCTCTTAATTAAGGCACTTAGCAGCTAAAGTAATTTTTTGTTAAAAAAAATATGATACAGTTATTACATAATCAGGGAACTGGACGGTGTCGGTATATAGGTACAGTTCAGAGCGCAGATAAAAATTAGGCTGTGTTGCTATAGATGTCTCTTATGGATTATAATGAGTTTTTACAAAGAATTATCTATGAAGAAGTGGGTTTTTTATGACGAAAATTAATTCATGGAGTCTAGGGAAAGATAAGATAAGTGTGCAATATATTTGGGAAATTATATGGAATCTGAAAAAAAAGGTACAGTTTTCAGTGAAGCTGTAATCGTTTTGCTATGAACTGTTTTCACTTAATCTAAAAATTAAATTTAAACGAGTAAAAATCTATCTCTCATGCTAACCTATAGTTGATTTTAGTTCGTTCGCTTTTTTTTTGTGCAATAGTTTCACTTATTGTTGCTTTTTAAACGCGCTTAAATTATAATATTAACAATTCAAGTCTTGGTCGTTCTAACTAAAGGTCTGTAAGAAAACTTAATATATCTATCTACTGGCTCTTAAATTTTATTTCACTTCTTCTAGTCTTTGTGCATTTTGCATTTGAGCTGCTTGTGCTGATGGTGCTGTGGACGCTGTTTTCAGTAGATTGAGTGAATCGCTGAATGAGAATGACACAGCCGTAGACTGCTGCAGTGTTGAATGTGATGATAATGACATTGAAACAGATGGTAATAAAGATGTTGGGGGTGGTGATGGCGAGGGGGATATAATTATTTCATTCTTAATTTCAATGTCGGTGGGAAATTTGAAATTATCTGTTTCTGCCATCATCATCACGTCCTTGGCCACTTTTTTGCTATCCTGCATATTGGTTAAAGTCATGCCTTCCTTTAAATCGTTATTATTACCGATCAACACATTTAATTGAGTGCCGTTATTATCTGAGCTTTGCTTTTGACCAGAAGTTGCTGTTATATTATTCGCCACTGATGTCGCTTGCGATGGAGGTGGTCGCGGCAGCTGTGGAAATGTTGCTTGTATTTCTCCAGACGCTGCAGCCGTTATGAGATAATTCAAAGGATTAAAGCTCTGTATCTCTTTACTCACAAATGACTCGTGTGTCATTTTCATATGATTTTTCATTTTATCCGGTCGACTGAATTCTTTGCCACACAAGGGGCACGGGAAAACTTTACGATGTTTGCCTTCATGATAAAGGAAAGCATGTCTTTGAAAACTGTATTTGTTCTTAAACGTCTTCTGCATGTTTTCTTTAGCACATTCGGTACATTGATAGACGCCTTCGTTAATGCTCGCATAACGAAATAGATCTAATCCGCGTACTGACATCTCAGTTAATTGCTCGGCTTGATCGTCTATGGTTGACTGGGCCTTACGTCTTATACGGCGGCGTTGTATCGGTTTGCCAGCAGAATTTTTCGAGCGCGTATTATTTTTGGACTTTTCCGATTTCATGGTGCCATTATCCTGATTGACATTCGTGTTGTT
The DNA here is from genome assembly GCA_000688715.1 of Glossina pallidipes. NCBI lineage: Eukaryota > Metazoa > Arthropoda > Insecta > Diptera > Glossinidae > Glossina > Glossina pallidipes. The sequence goes on from KK499798.1 coordinate 823,073, forward strand.
ATTATTCGAACTCTCTTGATTTTCATTTTTGTCAGATCGTTGGACGTTTTCGGTGCTGGCGCTATAATCTAAACCAGCGTTTTCATCGGCTAATGTTAACATTTCAGGATCAGATTTATCACTTTGATCCATTAACAAGTCAATATTGTTCTCCTCTTCTCTTAACAGCAATCGTGTTTGTTGTTGCTGTTGTTGGAAATACTCTCCAGTTTGTTTTAACATAGGATTAGCAGCCATGTGCAACAAAAACTGATGATGTAAATTGTTAGCCGTTGGGGGCTGTATATGATTTTGCGCTTGACGTTCGGCTACGGTGGCTAGCGATTGCAATGCCGAACAGGCTTCATGAGTTTCATGAACATTAGCGGGTGATTGCACATTCGGCAAAGCGTTGGTTGTCGGTGCAGCATCATTAAAATCTATTCGCAAGCCAGCTCTTAATTGTTGCTTTAATAGTGAGTTGGGATTTCCTGCCACTGAGGAGGTGTTTGTAGTTATGGCTTGCATTGCCGTCTGCAGTGTGGTTTTCACTTTCAATCCCAGTCCTGGCGCAGTTAAATGCCCTTTTACATTCGCTTCATTCAAGTCCTTGACTGTCGTGAGATGGCTTTGTTGTGGTTGCTGCTGCTGCTGTTGTTGCGAAACCAAAGTAATCATGGCATGTTTTGCAGGAGTATGAATTGCTGCTGCTGGCGATGTTGCCGGCGTCGTTGAACTTGTATTGCTAATGGTAATCATTTTATTCGAACCAAACAGTCTTTGCGATAATTCCGGAGCAATTAATTGAACTGTAATTGAGTAATTGAAAGAAAAATTAAACCAACTTGAAAAACTTGACAAAAAGCTTATGCATAGAAGTCAGCGAAAGACCTCACTTTAAGTGAAAGTGTTATGTATCAATGAATAAAATTGGCGAAAGAATGGCTTTCTCTGAAAAATGCGTAACTCAAAGTAGAAAATTTTTCCATGCAAACTCACAAGAAATTGAAGGCGAAATATATGTCAAATTTAATTAATTTATTTTAGAGGAATCTTTAAATAAATAAGAAAAAACATTGTTGTGGGAGACGCTCCACAATTTAGTACACTACACTACTTCGTTTAATACTGTTGTTCACATAACAACTTCTCAAAATAAGACTTTACATATGGAGTGGTAGAAAGTGTTCCGATCTGAACTTTTCTCAATAGCGTCCGTCTTTATATCAAAACATGTCCATGGAGGCCATTTCCCCAAAATATCTCGAAAATTGCGATCTGTGGGAGAACGACGGACGGATACACAAGCTTAGAGATAGATGCAAAAAGTGATTCTGAATCGGTCAGTACAATCGAAGATGAGTCTGCGTAAAGTCGAAAGCAGATGCAGAGGGTTATTTCCAATAGCCATAGTATGATCGCGGATGACGTCGGAGCACAAACACTTCTAATTGTATAGCAAGAATGTTTGCAGGATACGGTTATACCTATATATGTATGGGAAGTTGTCTATGAAAAAAAAACTCCACTTAGTTTATATTTATTTAAGTGTCCTTCGAAAACATATACTTTTTAAAATTAAAATATATATTTTTTTGTTTTCATTAAAATAAAACGTGTATTTTTTAAATGCCGTCTAAAACATGATTAATAATAACCTCTTTTTTATTACATGTTATATGTTTTATAATAATGAAAATATTAATTATAAAAAAAAGAAACAGAAGTGCAACTTAAAGTTAACAATAAAATATGATTTTTTGTTTGTTTACGTTTTTATTTACTATAAATTAAACTAAAGCATGACGTGAACGGGTGCAATCGCTGAAACTGTTAAAAAACAATTTTAGAAATAAGGAGTAATAGTTAATGCAGTGCCAAATAAATCTGATGTAATGTAATTATATGAATATAAAAATATAATTTTTATTCTTGATAACTACTACGCGTATATAGATGAAAAAGGTGGTATTCAGAGTACATATAGTAAAATACAATGTGAATATATTTTTTAAAGATTATTAAATATTTCTGTTTTTTGTTTTCTTTCTTTTTACTTTTTAAACATTTAAACTAAAGACTAAATTGCACTAGCTAAACGCTAAATTAATAATCAGTTAAGTATAATATAGGTTTTTTTCTTTTTTGTCAATAGTTGCACTTGTCAGAGAGAGAGAAAGGAAGAAAAGTTTTACAAAGTTAAGAGAACTATTATAATATAACCAGGATATCAACACATACGATGGACCAAGTAAATATATCCAATCTCTCCTATTCTCTTTGATATTCAGACTTTCACTTTTAGAGATTTTTCCTAAATATTGTTAAACAAGGTAACGAGAAAAACGAATCCACAAACAACTAACAAGAAGCGTTTCATATAAAAATTAGACGCAAACACGTACAAATATTCCGAAATCATCGTCCACTGTATTCGGGGGTAAAATAAAGCTTGCAACCTTGAAAATTGTTTCTTAAAAATGAAGGTTTAGCTAGAGAAAGAAAGTCGAAAAAACTATAGTCTTAAAGGCTAGCATCTAAGGCTGCCCGCTTTATTGAAAACTCCACCGCAGTAGAGATTAAAACCCCCGACCATTCAGCACTAGTCGAGATCTTTTGCCTGCTCGGCTATTTATTGAAATTTTCTTTGAAAAAATTGAGAACATTTATCCAATGTCTGAAGTCTTTTTGCAATCAATAGGCCCTTGTGGGAAGAAGTACTCGCTTTTAAATTATTATCTACGTCGGAGATTTTTCAGTTATAAAGTAAACTATTCGTCCTTATAAATCGGTAAGAACAGTATAGTGAGGGATGGGCTATCGTTAAATGCCCTATACCACACTGTAATTGTTCATATATCGAGTTTTTAAGACAGGGCGTGGCAAGTAGGCGAAAAAGTGATCCGATCCGAACAGCGTTCGTTCGGCAAAACACGTCGGCATACCACATTTCATCGAAATATTTCAAAAATTGCACCCTGCGCGTTGAATACAAGAAAACAAGAGACAGTCAGACAAACAAGCTTGGATCGGTATAAGAAGAGGTGGGTGCATCTCAAGTTTTTCTGTGTGTTGCTTAATGTGCCCTTGCACCACGAATGGTGTAGGGTATAAAAAGTAGAAAACATTTTAGTTCAGTTATAAATCATGTGTCTTATGTGTTTTCGAGGCCGTCACTACATCTACTTTGAATTGGTTACTGCTACGCAGTCACTTTTTATCTGACTCATCCTTAACTTTTGCTATAAAGATACTGAAGAAGCAACGAAAAAAAAGTATTTTCAAAATTACCTCACAAAATGTTTGACACCTTGGTATTCTATTGATTCTATCTAGCTTAGCTTCTGGAATTTAGTAAAAACGTGACTTTTTTATAGAATATTTGTTTTTTTCTTTCAAGAAATTTAATATTAACTGTGTCGAATGAATCGATTTGAAAACATTTAGTTAATTAAAACATAAATGTCGCTTAAACGATTTAACCAATTGATATCCCGGTTATGACGTTTCACTTGATTCTCAGTGTAAGCTCTTTTAAGGGAGTTATTGTTTTCCCCTCGTATTTTACTTTGAAGATTGCATGGGTTAACAATGAGGAGATCTTTTTAAAATTACGAGTGCGTTTTTATCGAACTAATCGAATAATATATGAAATTTAGGAGTAAAACTACATTAGTTTTAATTATGTATATAAAACAAAACAAAGCTATTAACATTTTTTTTTCAATTACATTTATAAATGTTTGTTTCATAATTTATTTTCATAAATTATACATTAATATTAATTTGTAATAAGAAAAATGGGCAAATTTAAGAAAACATTTATTTGTTTTTAAATAATATTGCGGTTATTATTTTATATGGTAGTAATTTGTAATTCTTTGGCGACGAATTAAGCCTCCGATTCATATATGATGTCAACTGCATACATATAAAGTTATTAGAAAAAAAAAAATTAAAAAAATATATATATATATATATTACAAAATTTTCAAATAATTTAATAAATTAAAAGGAAAACATAACAATTTGTTATTAAAAAAAAAGAGAAAAAAAAAAGAATGAAAGTAACCAGCAAATTTTATTTGAAATGGTTGTTTTTGTATTTTGTTTAATAATTTCACTTGAAAGAACATATTGACGAAGAATGTTTGTGATTAACTACTAATAAATTAATTTAATGTATTAGAGCATTGCGCCATAAAATAGCAAAGTCTTACGCGAAGAAAATAATTAACTAATGGAAACCTGGAAAAAGCATTTTCGTAATTTTGATTGTCGATTGGTGCAATTTTTATTCTTTTAATTTACTTATTTATTTATAATGTATTTTTTGTTTACTAAGGCACACTAATATAATTGTGATAAAAAAGGCCAAATTGTGTACATAGAAATGAATAAAAAGTGAAAAAGAAATGAAAATTGGCTTAATTAACAAACAATTCATTGAGCTATAAATGTTAAAAAAAATAATAATAATATAATAAGAGGAAATATATTTAAAACTTTGAAAATGGAAAAAATTGCACAAATATTTGTGAGATTTATTTAACCAGTTAACTACACATAATGAATATATACGTCATGATCCGTCTATCCTTCCTTACCGGTATTCCCTATAAATTTTTATCATTACGAGAGTATATTTGTCTTAACAATGTATATTACAAGATTTATGTGTCATTTTGTCTAGTCGTCTCACGTATTCTATGTTTGGCGAGTATACGAGGAGTACATCGCTGAAGAGGTCCATAGAGTTAACTGGTTCAGGCGTTGAGAGAATATTGGATTCAATCAAGTTTAAGATGAATTAAATAAATATTCCCGGATAAAATTAGATCTGTCGTCTTAGTCAAATGATTTCAACAAATTAAAAAAAAAAAACAAACGAAAGGAAAACCTACACATAAAGGAGGTAATACTTCATTGTTTTAAGTGTTTGTTCTTCGGTGTAAATAAAACGCGCACAGCCTCATCAAGCAATCAATCAATGCTATGCTGATAATAGTTTCAAAGTTTTACTTTAAGAATAGCTGTGCACAACTTTACGACTCGGACAGTTGTACACTAAAATGCAATGATGGAACAGAAATTCTAATACCGTGCCCGCTTTTTCGCATTCCCAAATGATTATTTTTTGTTGGTTCGACTTCGAACCTAAATATTGATTTTAAAAAATTGCAAATTGCAATTGAATTCGAGAAAGTACCGATGAACAAATAAAAAACTTTAAAATTAAAAAATTTAAAAAACAATTGCAGATCATCTTCGCATTAAAGAAATAATGCTGAAAAGAATAAACTTAAGATGTGTTTTGAAAGCTGAATAAAAGTTTTAAAAGGCAAAAGTATAAAAAATATCCAACGCTTTTAATATTGACATGCAATCCTTTCATACAAATACAACTCTGACTGAGGTTTCTGTTTGTTGTTATCTCTTTTTTAATAATCGCGATATGGTAAAAAAAATTTTACAAACATTTTATTGTTATACATAAATATATATTTTAGTTTTATACGTTAGAAAAGTTTTTTGGAATCATTCTGGAAGCCTGTTGGTGCTTTTACAATTTGATACAGTAAAGTAATGGTCATATGCTCTTTTATTGTTTGCATTTCAAACTTCAAATTCCGGTTTTTGAAATCGATTGTTCCTTTCTTGCAAGAGCGTGCAAATCTAAAACTCATACCTTTTTGTTACATACTACATCATCTACATACAAATTATAATAAAACAATAAAGAAAGAATGAAACTATTTATAGTATTAATCCCCTTCACCACCAGCTACCAGAGGCAGGGTATATTCATTGCGCCACCGCTGCAGCTGTAGCAGTTGTCGTAGCATTAGTATTTAATCCTCCTGGAGTTGAACTTACGGAGGACGCTGATGATCCTAAAGGCGTGGAAGAATTTAATGCCGCGCCCATTGTACCGCCCGATTGATTAGAGGACTGGGTAGTCAAATCAGGCGGGGTTGGAGTTGAAGCTGCGCTTACGTTTTGAGAGACAGACGCGGACACATTTCCCCCTACAGCGGCAGTATTTCCCGCTGCTGCTGCTGCTAAGGCTAACGATGGATTATCGATTTTGTGTATAATCTTAACGTGTGCTGTCATATTGTCTTTGCGGGTGAACTCCTTCAAACAGAACCGACATGGATACACTTTGACATTGCGTTTGTGTGAGGTCACATAATGCCGGCAAAAGTTACTAATGTGTGTATAGACACGTGAGCAAACCTTGCAGCGGTATGTATGCTCGCCCTCTTTGGTACAATAATCTCGTACGGAACCTTCTGATTCACCTTCAACTATGGAATTGCACGATGTATTCAATTTAGTTTTGGGCGGTGGTGAGGCTATGTTTAAACTGCCTGTACTGCCGCTTAAAGCCGTTTTCAATTTAGCAGCTTGGGCGACCGCAGCAGCTGCTGAATTCATAAAATTATCTGGAAAAATGTTCATGTAATCGCCACCAGTTGGATAGGGCTAAAACGTTGAGCAGAAATCGATTAATTTGCAACAAAATAAAACGAAAATTGCACCCAGTGACTTTTAATAGAAATGGTCCACCTCCCACACACAAGATTGAATAAAATTTTGTAGGAAATCGAAAAATGCTAACGTAACAAGCCAGATGGAAGTGGAACATTCACATTTTAAGTCACTGCAAGTACATTTGTATTTAATAAACATTGTACACCACTCACCTTACCATCAGAACCTAGGCCATTCTGTTTTAATTTTGAACGTTTATTAACCTTTGGTTTGGACGGCTTAGCGATCGGTGCCAATTTAGGAATACTGACCATCGAATTTAACAATGTCACCGTTCCTGGAATTGGACCCGTACCAACGATAGCGGACATCTTCATACCACTCACTGCCGCGGCAGTCGCCTCGACTAATTGTTGCTGGTGTTTTTGGTGTTGGGCAGCTAGCAGTAAAGCCTGCTGTCTGACATGTTGTTGATTAAAGCTGCCACCACCACCACTACCACCACCACTCCCACCAATATTATTGTCCTGTGACGATATGTTGTTGTTATTGTTATTGCTATTGTTATTATTATTGCTGTTATTGTTGCTATTATTATTGTTGTTGCTATTTGGATCAAATTTAAACTCAACCGGCTCATCGTATTCGTCCAGCATTAATTGCGGTTCCATATACGAAGTATCCAACTGATCATCATTGTCGCTGTCGTTGCCATCTAGAAAATTTTCAAGTTCACACTCAAAATAAATTTCAAACTATTGTTTATTATGATGTGTGATAATATAGCAATTGTAATGAGGTGGATTGTGTTTTAACGCATATAATGCTTTCAAAAAAATTCACTTACGGAATTTACGAAAAAGAAATTTCAAATTAAATGATTGATCAAAATGTTTGGAAAAGAGAAACTTATCGAAAATTTTGATCGGAAAAGCTATAGGGATTTCAAGCCATTTTCTTGTTGTTCATTTATTTAAAATTTTCACAAAAAAATTTTTATTCTTAATCACTAAAGCTTTTTTTATTGCGACTAGAAAATGTTAACGAAATTTTGGTTCAAAGATTTTCGAAATTAAATTTTGCAGAAATTTTACTTTTCCTATCGGTTATAAACGAATTTCACGTCGGCCATGAATCCCTAAAAGCTCATCCCGATTTTTCTTTTTTTTCTAATTTAAATGATTGCTTTTCTAAGTCATTTTTTTAGAATATTCTTTTTTTTTTTTTAACTTGAAGTTTTCCTTTTCGTTATCCTTGGCAATTTTTTATCGGCATCATACGAAATTTCAAATATTTCATTTGCAGAAACTCACCTGCCGACGGAAAACGTTTGCTGTTGTTAGCGAGACCGAAGTTTCGAAAATCACTTAAACACTTTCTTATTTTTCGTTTTTTTTTTTTTATATTTATTTATTTATTTTTTTGAACTTTCAAGCAACAAAAGTACACTTGGGTTTTCACTTGGATAAAATATTTTTGGAAAACTCTTTCTCACGTAAAATCCCTTTTTAGCTTTTCCGATACAGTTTTTCAATACGTTTGCGGTTCTTTTTTTTTCTCTCTAACCTATATAGTATACACGTTTTAATATATTTTCAGTTTCCTCTTTTTTCTTTTTTTTGCTTTTTGGATAATGTTATGTGGTTTAATTAAAGGGGTGCAAAGAAGGTCATAATATGAGTGGTATGAGTTCGATTAATCAAAAATGTAAAAACCCGTTTGATTGTTTGGCAATGATTAGCAGGTGGTGATGAATTTTGACTTGATTTCACACTTTTAATTTAAAATTAATACATTATGAGTTTTCTTCTTTTCAATTATGTTACGAGAATCTATAATATTGCAAAGTTATGAGATAGCGATTTCTTTGTGAATAAATCTCTCTGCGTTATTGGTTAAATTATGAATATAGACGAACTTACCGGAAGTGCTGTCATCTTGTTGCTGTTGTTGTTGGTGTTGTTGTGGCTGTTGGCTTCTAGTATCCTTGACTGGTTTGGATTTCTTGGCGGGAGGTACAGAATCGCGGCTTTCCTAAAGTTGAAGATTAAGAAAATCAGATTCGAATGCTACTTGAAATACATTAATTGAGATTAGCTTAAATTGGAAATTTCAAGTACTGCAGATCTCAGATACTCCGGAAGTGTTCTATTGTGGGCATTTTCTCATTCTTTTCCAAAATTTCGGCGATATGTTCATTTTTGTGAATGGGAGAATGTTTACCACAGACACGACACATTTGAGCAGACGGACACGCTTCCATACATTCCGAATTTGAACCCGCCAAGAATTTATATACTTTATGGGGTTTTTGAACCCCATTTGCTTTTGTGCGTTATAAAGCTTTTATTAAAGAAATGAAATTATGCCACCATAAATAAAATTCGGTAGGAACGATCGATTTTTAAAATTTTTGTCAAATACTAACGGTATCGCCTACAAAATATACTTTCAAACTTTTATAGCAAAGTGTGTCCTTCTGCCAAATATGAAATCGATAGATTCACTTTTGCGCCCACAAGAATGTTTACAACAAGTATTACCCCGGCAGACAGACAGGCAAAAGTCATTTCAGAATTTAATGCTGTCCAAAAATGTATATAACCACTCTTATCCTAAAGCAAATGCAACGGCTCAATTGGAAAGAAATGTCTCCAAAAATGTTTCACGTATGAACGACAAACTCAAATTTTTAGGTTAATAACCATTGCATTCGGTTATTATTACTCAGTATGTCGAATTAATGAATGAAATTAATTTTCAAATGAAAATTTGTTGGAATTAATCAAATTTGATTGTTTGTCATTTTGAATAGGTTTCCACTCAAGCGCTTTCTACTGCGCTTGACGTGGTGCAGCACGTTTGCTAGCAACAATTCTGCTACAGTATGAGATACATTGTTAATGGTAAAAACATTTTTCGGAAAATATTGTGAATGCATCATAAATCTCGATAATCTGAAATTAACGAACAGCCCCTTATTATTTATCCATTCTAAAGAATTTAGATAGGCTTAGGATAAAAAATCCTTGAGCATTAGATTTGTTCGAAATTATAAAAGATATTATTACAGTGACGCACTAAATTTTTAAGAAATGTTAAGTTTCGTATATACTTTGAAAAACGTAAAAAGCGGGAGCTAAAGACAGAAAAGACTATACGTGTAAAATCACAAACCGATGAAATTTGACAAAGTTGACTACAATTGTTATCTCCGGTGGTTACAACGATATTTGGGGAAAAGAAAACTTCCGAGGAATATAACCGACCCTCAAATAATTCCATATTTTTCTTTAAAAATTTATTCAATTTACAACATTTCTGCCAGTTACGATAATGTTGTAAGTAAATCGTTCTATATTGCATCCAATAGCTCAGAAAACTGAAAAATTGTAACTTATCTGACGTCTGAAATCTGTGGTGCTTTTAAATGCAATTCTTACTGCCTTTAGAAAATATCAACATACTTGGAATAACCAGTTGTAAAAGTCCTAATCTAATTCGAAATACCTCGTGGACCATTATATCCTATGCGTTAAAAAATTGCCAATATTCTTAGGTACTAAAGACAGCAAATAATTCTCGTTTTATATATAGTCGACAGCTGACGATACATATGGCATTTTGCACAGTAACTTCTGTCAATTCTGGGAAAAATACGGTTTGCACCAGTTAACTAATTTTCTTTGAATTTACTTGATATTTGGATTTTCCCCGATTTCTTAACATCAGGTTTTATTATTATTAAAAGAGTGATACTCTAACGCGTTAATGGATTCAATTTATGTGTTTTTACTTACATTTAAATCGTCATTATGACCGGGATCGCGCTGGTTGTCATCGGAGCCATCGTCGTTACCCGAATATGAATCATTACACATTTTACTATCGCCCATTTCTGAATCTAGACCTCCTTCCCGTTCGAATTCATCGTAATCACCATTCGAACTGCCCGATAATTTGCGTGGCCTGCCACGTTTTCGTTTCGGCATCGAAGCCAGTGCTGAGCTAAGTAGGGATTGCTGTTGTTGCGAGAAAGGAGGCTGTGGCGTACTATTAGCGGCGATATTACTGGAATTTACGGAATTGGCGGATTGATGTGAAAGTTTTTGGCGTTGTTGCTGTTGTTGTACAACATATGGTTGTATGCGCTGTAGTTGAGGGGGTTGTGGTGTGGGTTCATTGTTATGAGTGTTACCTCCGGATGGTTTGTCATCATTAACTTCTGTTAAGCCTTTAATACGTAAGCTTTCTGCCACCCTAAGGAAGGCGGTAAGACGCTCTTGATCAACGGAGACTTCACCGCGGTACATGAAATCAAGCAGAGCTTTCATGTCCGCATATGGAACATCCTTTAGTATCACTATTGGATGTTTTTCAGGATGATTTATAAACAAGGCATTAAAATATGGGCTACAGGCGGAAAGAACCATCTAAAACAAATTGAAAAATAATAATTAAAAATAGTCCCTTAATAGCAATAACAAGTGTCGTGAATAACTTACCCTATGCGCTGTAAGATAACGCCCATCTACCGCTAGTGTCACGTCCGTAAATTGGTCTTCATGTAAAAGCTGATCAAAAACTGACAGCATATTACTTTGATGGTTATTCCATCTTAGGCAAAATCTTTGAGGTGTCATCTTCATTTGGATGCCGTTTTTTTTTATCCAGTAATCACTATACCACGTGTTTTATTACCTTTTTTAAAAAGGATTTGCAAAATAATCTGTTTTTTTGTGTTATTCTCTTTTTGGAAAACCCTTTAAACCGCTTTTGCCAGTAAAATGAGGGTTTAAAGCGTTCACTGCACACGCGTTGGGTTTATTTATTCATTCATTGATGATGAAGCAGCAAAATATTAGAGCGAACAAAATTTTCCTCATAACATTTTTTTCAAAAGCTCCTGCAATTAGAAAATTTATCGAGAAAGGAATGGTAAGTGAAAAAAAACAAAAACATTCAAATAAGAAAAAAAGGAAATAAATGTAAAACAAGTAGATTTTTTTCTTCTTTAAGATGAAATGAAATTTTTTTCACATCTCGTTGAAATTCATTGTATTAAAGAGAATTGCTTTTCTCTATATATGCTTAGTATGTGTGCGCGAGAAAAATTCCTTGGCATACGAAAACAACTAAAATTAGCCTTCATTACCTTTTCGTTAAAAAAAAAACCAAAAAAAATTCCCCCGAAAAAAATACAAATTTCATGTATATGCGTAGCCGTTTGCTCTCTTCCTTCTTAATTTTGCTCTAGAGGTTGAAGCATATATTTGTTTACACATATGTACACGAATTTAAATATTAGTTGAACAGAAATCAACATCTAAAAATAGACAAAGGATCACAGCACCGCAAAGTTCACTACGTAGAGAAGGAAAGCGCGACAATTATAAGCACAGTACAATCGCATACAACGTCAGCATCGTTTATTCTCTTTTCTTATGTATAAAAATATCGGACAACAGCAACAACGTTTCAAATCGAACCAAGATGAAAGCGCAAGCAAAAATCTGGCGGTGAGGGGCCAGAAGTTAACAAATGAAAGCATGTGTGTATAAAAAAAACCGCAGGACTATACGTCATCAACTTAAGAGATTGTACAGAGAGAAGAAGGAAAGCAAAGAGCGCATGGCATATGCAATCAACTTATACGTGAGAGGTACACTTTTACAATCCGTTTCACCTGAATAGTCTCAACGAATACATTGCAATTGTTTTTTTTTAAACCTTTGAATTAAGCTCATAATGCGAAAGACCTCCAAACTAACATTGGAGATAACTAACAACGTATCGACTCACATTATGTTTGAACAGTTCTTTCAACTTATAACAAGACGATATAATCTCGCAACGTATAAGAGAGGGGAAGCAACAACTATCTTATTAAACTGATCGATTTTTGTGATGCGTTTTTTTTCATTTCGCACTTTACAAGTATTATGCGTTCATACGGCTCTGTGAAGTTAAATTTGAATTTAGTTAGCAGCTAATGATTACATGCACATCAAGACAAGGGGATTAAACAATAAGGAGAGTTTGATTTAAAAAAAAACTGAACTTTTCAGTAACGGTTGCAATGAGAAAGGAAAGTTTTCCAATAATTCATCGCATCACGCACGATGAGGCCAAAAACTTGTACTATGTTAAACACAACACAAATTATACGATATGTTATATCATTTGCACTGGAGTTCATGTTCGATTAAGGGTAATCAAATTTGTCTGTCTTGCCGACGTGCTCAAAATTTCAAGAGATATAGGAGAGCAATACTTAATGCACATAATTAAGGGACAAAACGACTTCAAGAGATTTCAAAATACTTTGCAGCTTACAGCGTAAATGCCGTCAAACCTTGTTTAACCCTGGATTTTAACTGGACTTTTTCTACGACCACAATTGTACACCTATGACTGAGGGATACGCTTTCGTTTGAAATATGCAGAAAGTGTTATAGCGTTTTTATCTAACTTCCCTAGGTCTTGTCCGTTGGCGTATAAATACACTGACCAAGGCACTATCACGATGCGATCACGGAGTTGTCATATTGCATTGAGTAAGTTACTTTTCCTTTAGAATTTTTGATCTCTAATTATAATGTTCACCTTACACTTCTTATGGTGCAAGGGTATATTAAGTTTGTGCGGTTGTATACAACATCCAGAAAGACTTGGGGCAGGCTCTTTTATTATATCGATCGATTCGGAACGGCTTTCTTCATATTTCAGCCTGTCTGTCCGTCTTGTAATTTTGTTTTCAAGCTATATGTGGCAGCTTTTGAGATAGTTTGATAAAATTTGGTACCCCGACATCTTTCATCACAAGGAAGAATGCTGCGGACCACTTTATTGGCCACTCCCCATATAACACCTTATTTAAAAGAGTCTTTATATGAAGTAGTATACTTAATGGTGGATCGCGTCCCGCTATAACGTTTTTACTCGCCTTTAATCCGCAAGTCTTAAACTCCAGTTAGCCCTATCGCGGAAATGGTTTTCCTGCTGGCTCTATCCACTACTACTGGGGATGTATTAGATATGCCATTTGTGACAGTTTGTAATGCCAAGAAATATGCATCACAAATACCGTAGAATACTTATGTATATACGTAATCAGCATGAATAGCCGAAGACTACAAGTGCTGTGATTGAATCGAAAGCTGAAACTCGCCATATATATTCCTAGTGGAAGGCTACGAATCAAACAAAAATTATAGAGTAGAGTACAGTTCATTGTACGAATGGCTTCGATTGACCAAACGATGCTCGCACAGTTCGTATATATTTGCAATTATTCTGTACTTATTTTATATTTTACATTCTGCCGAATTTTTTCTCTTGTTTTAAATTTCGTTTTTGTGTTTTTCATTTGTATATCTATATGTCATTTTTAAAAAGTATATGCGTGAATTTTGGATGATTTCTCACACGAACTTAAGCTTTCTTTCAATTATTCTAAGCAGGATCTTGTGTCCTGTGTGGATAGCTTCTGTTGATACCTCCACATCTTAGTATCCCATATTTCCTGAGAATACATAGTTCGTATTGAAATAGAACAATAAATCTGTTATTGCGACTGTTGGAGTATAATACGAAAAAATATACAAGTCAATGTTAAAACGGAAACATAAAAATTCAGATATGGCCATCATGATCATCATCGCTATCATCATTATTATTCATCTCTATGACATTTACAGTAAGGCATTAACTATACTTTTACGCTATATGCATACATGCATGTTTGCATTTCTATGTATGCATGTGCACATAAAACGGACACAAAAAAGCAGATCACGTCACAGATGACTGAACTCAGATACTGTTAGATATAATGCAAATACTCACAGAAACAATGAAAAGTGCCCATACGCAACTGTGTGCATTAATACGATATTCGTATGTATACGTATGTATGCCTACAGGCATTCATACATGTGCACTTATGAAATTTACCCTCGTCAGTAAAAAGCTACATACTATCATCCTATAAAGTATGTTTTGCATTGTGTCGATCTGTTGTGAAATATCTTTGTTGTTGTATGTTTTCCATGATGCAGCCCAAGCAACGTAGCTGGCCATTCGGCTAAAACTAACTCAATAGCTAGATAAATATGCATAAAAAAAAGAGCATTTTCCTCAAAAGCCACATTCACATGAATACAATACATAGTAGTGATTATAGAAATACGAAACAAAAACAGGGGAGCGCTGCCTGGTTGACTGAATAAATACAACTGTGCCTGCCGGCCCGCTCTTAACCGCCTATCCTCCTCCACAGCACGATCGTGCAATATAAGTGTTCGCTGAAAAGCTAGACTACACCGTAAAGCTGACTGTAAAGCTACATTAGGGCGCAGTATTTTTCAATACAATTACATACAAATTTTCTACTTTTATATGCACACAGGCGCACGCAACTATTTGTGTATCCAACACTTAAAGGAAAAACTAGAAAGAAAACTTATTCAGACTACACCGAAGTTTGTGACTACATAAGTTGTGCTTCCCTTGGTTGTTTTTTAACGCAATTGAAAACAAAAGATTTTCTCTACACTTCTTCAAGGCTATACATATAAAGCGGAAATGCAGATATGATCCGCTGTGAAACGGTAAACATTATATGACATAAGTGTAAAAGAACAAATTGCCGTCGTAGGTAAGTTATATGCTGAAATAGGGAAGTACCGTAAAGTATTGTAATGATTATGATTCATTAACACTTCGACATAGATTTGTATCAGATTTTTACCTGTCGTGTACGCAGTTTATATAATAGAAAGTAGAATAATCACTTTAATCAAAAACATAATACATATAACACATCTGCATCGCGGACCTTCATTCGCTTCACCTATTTGACAAGCCGAACATACTGCCTGCAGTGAAAATAATTAATATGGCTGATATTACGAAACTCAAAAAGGCGTAACATGTAATGTAAATTTATTTACACAATGCTGTGTTTATATATATGCTCTGCCTGTTTCAATAGGCACAAAGGCAAATAGGAAAAATCTAAGTCTAAGTGTATGCATACATGCAATAATACATAGGCAAGTGAGTGTACGCAAAATTTATTATTTGCTTTCTTCCAAGAGTCCCGTTTGTTCTAATCTAATCTAGACTACGCGTCCAGACAATCGCTACGCGAGCGAGTAGAAAGCAGTTGTAGAAAAAAAAGGTAGACGACATTTATGAAAAGTAAATGGCGATAGTAGAAGAGAGTGTGACGACAAATATACTTTTATTAATGTTCGCACTTAGTTAAAAAGTTAGATTTAGAGGATCTATTGAATAAGGACAAATATATCTGATACTAAATTTCACCTGCTATGACAATTTCAATCACCTTAATACGAATAAACTAGTACGTCTCCTACCTGCTCCTTGCTTCGGCAGTAAGGGACTTTTTTTGAAAAGCCACTTTTAATTAATTCGGTTAACTATATGAACTGATGCTTAAAGAGAAGAAAAAATGTTAAAAAGAAAGGTATAAATAATTCGTTGTCTGCATGTTTAAAGCAGCCTTTCTTTAAAGTTAAAAAAGAGAGTTAACCTTTATTGCATATATATACTTATTGCTATTGCCTATGTGTGCACGCAAACGTATATTTCTAATTGCATTTTGACGCTCTCTCAAATAAAGAATACACTCTCTCTCTCTCTCTTTCTCTCTTGCTCTCTGTTGTATTGCACTTGCTCGTGGTCTGTTCAATGTGAAAACATTTACTAAATTCTTTTTTGTTTTCATTTCTTGCGAATTGGCATTTTCTCTCTTGCACTCTTATAAAAAAAACTTGACATTTGAAAAAATGTCAAAGAGATAAAATTGGAAATCGCAAGACGGATTAAATGGAAATTTTTTTTTAGTTCAAGGATAAAACTCTAAAATTGACAAATACAATGTCTTAGCAGTTTTTTTTTAATTCGTTTAAACCACAATTAAAAAGTTATTTAGTTACCTCCAACACAAAATCCCTCGTTCTAATGCAAATGTTTTGAAAATTGTATTTGAAAGCAAGTACTTTGTAAGTAACTCTCATTCCACTACATTCGTTGGCTGCTTAGTCGCCAATAAATATTTATGAAAATCTGGAACAAGGGCGAATGAAATGTTAAAAAAGCATTCTTTGCCATAACTTGATAGCGCTGGATAACCACCAAATTTTATGCAAAATAATATACAAATCCGTCTTAGACCTAGTAACACGCACATATTTGTTGTAATACAAATTATTTATAAATATATATTTAAAGCATTGCAACTACAAATAACGTAACAAAAAAAAATTAAAACTTTTAAAACAAAGCACGAAAAATATTGTTAGTTAATTCAGTTTTGATGTAAGCAAGAGTTCTACCTTCTTATGTGGTAATATTACGTAGCTGCCTTAACATTTTTCCATCGCAGAATAATTCAGCTAATTAAAGTTCGTACCTAAATCAAAATCAACCTCAAGTCAATTTAGAGAACGCAAGAAATAAATATCTCGAGTAAGATCTTCTAAAAGGTTCTTATACTAGTATACTTAATTGATAAAATAAAAGCTTCCAAGTACCGATAGGCGCGAATATCTCCGCAGATGTGATTTTAAACTTAGAAAAACAAGAACAACGGCAAAAACTTGAAAGGATGTCCTCTATACGTGCAGAGTATGCAATAGTCCGAAAGTGAAAATTTCCTGTAAATACATGATCTGCGCAAGAACATCGCGTTTTTTCTTCATTAAAGACTTTAATGTTACTACTTGCGGTTATTGACCGATCGCTGGATTTATTTTTTAAAAATATCTCTACAAATATTCCTCTAGATAAGCATTTTACAGATCAAGATTTACTGTGATGTTTACGGTGTTTCGCCTTTTTTTTATTACTTGCCTTTTTGAAACTATTTAAGCCTTCTACTACATTGAACCTTACGTCAAGCTCATTGATTAACCATTAGAATAGCACTATATACTAATGTAGCTGATATGGCAACAAATAATCCATAGACTAGGCTAGTGAAGGGAGAATTCGGTATACTGATATATGTAGGCTGGATATTACGTGTGAAGCGGAATTTGGTAATGTTACTACGAGCAATGCCATCCATTCTCTGATGACGGACAGAATCACTCTCCACTTTCGTTTAGGTTTTTTTCAATAAAACTTGAATTATCCGCCTGAGTAGCCGAGTAGGCAAGAGTCTTGACTAGCAATTCAGTGGTCGTGGGTTCAAATCTCAAGTGCGGTAGAGTTTTTAATAATAATAATAATAATATTAATAAAAATAAAACTCCAAAGCCTTAGATGCTAGTGCTTTAAGACTCTGGCTAAATTTATAATAATAATTAAAAAAATCTGAATTATTACTTTGGCCATGGCTTAACAAAATTCTTATTGGAAGGGATTTTAATCGTGCTATGTTGGCAGAATAAATTAGAGCATATCAGAGTAGGATGGCCTTGGCAGACATATCAACATTTTGACTTTTCGCTGACATCTAATATTTTGTAAACGTTTAGTTTCAAAATTTTATTTACAGTAAAATGCTTCATATTGTCGGAAGGATCGCGTGAAAAGATCTTCAATCGGGTCGTTTACAAAAAATTGAAGCTCCCACTTCAGCTTACTCCACTTTAGTTACGCTGCACACGCATGAGCAATTGTTAATTGAAAGACCTCTAATAAATTAAATTTAGTCCACAGACATTTTGAACTTATGTGATGTGTGCTTAAGTTCTGCTTGAAGCTTATTTTTCCATCTTATTTTATTTCTATCTCTTTCTTCTAAATCGATAGTTTTTTTTATTGTGCAAATGAGAGATCAAATATAACTTTTTATAATTTTTGTTTAAGCATTTTATGATTTTTTCCACAAATATGCATTTTTTTCAACCTTTGGTACCATAGTATAAAAATTGATTAGAATGGCATTTGCTTTTCTTTCATTTTCAAATGTTATTTTTCTTTTCATAAATTAACAACAGCAACAACACTTTTCAAATGTCATTTTTGGTTCTATATCAATTTTTACTTTTTAACTTCACTTTTAGGATTAAAATTAACAGAATGCAAGACTTTGTTTTTAAGTTTTTATCTTAGAAGAGCTTTTCATTTCAACAATATTCTTTTAAAGCTTTGTA
Organism: Glossina pallidipes; assembly: GCA_000688715.1. Taxonomy (NCBI): domain Eukaryota; kingdom Metazoa; phylum Arthropoda; class Insecta; order Diptera; family Glossinidae; genus Glossina; species Glossina pallidipes. The sequence continues at coordinate 841,681 of KK499798.1, forward strand.
TCATATTTTTGATATGATCACTGTTTTCAGTTATATTTTACAAGCAGGTTTGTAGAAAGATCCTTTCAAACACGACTAACGATAACGAATGCTGAAATCGAACAAAGAAAAAACTGTTTTAAAGTCCTCGAAGTGTTTAGGGTACTTGTAGTTGTTGAGAGGGAAATTGTTGCATTACATTAAAAAATTCTCACGTACGTACGTACATAGACGATGGGAACATTCATCCGCTCTCTATAATTTAGTAGCAATATAACAACACCACCACCATCTTCTCTCTGGCAAGAAAATTCTCACAGGGTATAAAAAAGACAGAACCGTCCCCCACCAAATCATTTAATGACGAAGCGTTAAATTGCTATACAGCTCTTTTAATTATCATATCGTTTTTGCGATTGTAGTGGTGATACTTGTTTTGATGGTAACAGTAAAGGGAATACACGCACAGTTTTTCATTACTCACATCTAATAGGAAAAATTTATATGCATACATTTTTCTTCCTTTGAATTAATAATTTCGTAGAACAGGTTTCAAAAATGCGTTCAATCAAACACTGAAATATCACATCTTTGCTTTTTCAAAGAGCATTCATTTCTTTTCTTCTTTTTTTTTGCCTTTTTCTTGGAGAATATTTCCTTTTCACTTTCAGGGTTTTTCTTGATTAATCAATAAATTCTTGACTCTTATAATCATTTACAAAAAAAATTTCCCCGCACTTATTTAACATAACTTTCGTACAATGTGATGATTGAACTCGCGTTTACGACACCATTACCACGACTGAGCGGTCCTCGTGCTCCTCATTGATCGCGTAGGCTAAAATACAAAATACTTCGTGACTGTCGTGTTGTCGTTTAATATGAAAATGAATAAAAGCGCTGTTTATGTGTGTTTGTATGTTAGCTGAAAAACAACCTCTCGTTTTGCCTATTGTCGTTATAATTGTATATGTGTTTGTACATTTGTACATATGTACACATATCTGTGGTTTCTGTTGTACTTGTTTGCGGCCGTCCTACAATTCAATCTACATTAGAACAAATGTGTAAATCCTCTTAAAAACTACGACAACAATAACAATAACAATAGGCGTAAAAGCAGCCACAAAGTGATACAGGCGATAGCAGAAGCAACAGCAGTAATAACCACTATATTTACACATAAAAAACAGAACATGCATGGGTACACACAATAACAACAATTCACTAAACTAAACGAATATATAATTTCAAATAGAAACACATTCACTCACACATGGAAATTTATGTCAGTATTGTGTAAATGTGTTTTTGCGTTGTCTCCTTTTACGTCAAATCAAGTAGCAGTAGGATTACGACTGCCAGCAAAGAGCACGAGAACAAATAGATGCTCTTTCTCTCTCTCTCGCTCTCAACTTATTTAACTAATTACTCATGATCAGATTACTTTTTATTGGTCGAACTGAGTGTTGCCAGATTGGATGTTTGGTAGAGAGAAAAATTTGTGTGGTTTCCACATATTGATAAAGAAATACATACACAAAAGGAAGTAAGAAAAAAATCATTTACGTTGTTTTTTTTTGGCATTGGGATTTGAAAGAAATTAAAATATGATAGCGATTATTATGTAATACATACGTTTTCACACAATTTGAAAAATTTTGTATGCCTGCAGAATATTTCTTTTGTCAAGCAGGCGCTACACACAAATATAGTACTTAATGTTTAAAAATTGTTAACCCTTTCTCTTTTTCATTTTGTATTGAGAAAACTTAGCTTGTGGCAGCACTGTATAAATCGGTATCTCTCTTTCTCTTTCTCCTCTTCCCTTGTTCTCTCCTTTCACACAAACAAAACCTTTCTCTAAGCAATAAATTACAAAAAAATTTAATTACTTTATTACATAAAATCTAAAAGAAGGATTTTCCTGATTTGTTTTTACTAACATTTCCTTATTTCTTTGTTAAATATATTTTATTTATTTTCAAAAATCACTTTTTTTATTTTTAAGAATACCGTTGTTGTAACACGGCGCATTTTCTATATTTTACGCTATGGAATTGAACGAATAAACATAATCGCCATGTGTTATAAATATGTAAGCATTAATGGAACTGTGCGGCAGATATGTTTTAATGTACAAAAAATGCAGAGTAATTTTAAAGGAATTTCGATTTAGAGTGTAATAAATGTCGTCTATTGCATTCATCTATATTTTCGGCGTCGCGTATTTATTAACTTTAAGTACTCTTCGCTCAGATATTTAAGCGAGCGCTCTTTTCTTCGAAACCTCTTTTTCACTCTCTCTCTCAAAACATTCTCTCACAAAGCTGAGCACCGTTAATTACTGTTTGTTTGTATTATGTTAGTGGTGTTGTGGTGTTGCTTTGTGACCTGTTTTAGTTTCCTATTTCCTTTACGTACAAAAAAGGGTGGATGAAAAGCTTCACACACGAAATAAATAAATAACCAAATAATTATGTTATGTATACGCGTATGTTTAAATATTTCCCCTTATAAAAAAAGAAAGGCTATGTTTGTTGCGTGTTAAGGACATGGCTTGCCTTTATAAGTAGGCGGTCTTTATTTTGCAGCACATATGAGCAGTAAGCAGGGGAAAGCGATAGAAAAACATATTTTTAAATAGAATCGTATAAAAAAAAATAAAAACAAAAAGCTACCATACCTTTTCCTTTGCAACTTTCATGGTTCATCGTTTTTGCTATTTTTTTCTACTAGTTTTTATTAGATCTCCACCTTAGAATAATTGAACTTATGCCCACTCCCTGTTGTGCATTCTATTTGATTGGTGGTTGCCTGTTCTCTTTATTTACTTATCTAAAGTCAAAGCTTTTGTCATTGAATTGTAAATTGCCTTCCTTTACATGCGCAAAGATCGCACAATGTGAAATATAAGAGTTTGTAGATTTTTTCCTACACGTTTCTAATGCCACTAAACCATGCCAGGCAACAACGACCACGATAATAATAATAAAAATACCTTTAGTTCTGCGTAAAAAAATGATAGACAAACAACACCCAGGCGCAAAATGATCGCAGAGTCACTGAATCGTTTAGTATTTGCTGGAGTCGTTTTATTATTATAGTGTAGGTTTAGATACACAATACAAGTATAGGTGAATAATTGCGTGTGTGTATGTGTACTTGTTCACGATCATGTTAAAAATTCCGCTTGTGCCCGTTTGCCTTGCCCTATTGCGTGATTCTTGTACTCATTTACAAACAACAAATAATTATATATGTGCACTTGTAGAGACAACGAGTTAAAGACGAGCAGTAAATATCAACACGAAGAAAACAGAGATAGAAAAGAAGAGAACAAAACCGGGGGAGCTGTCGGGGGGTGCGCTACAGCTACTTTTGAGATTTTCTCTAGTTGTTGTCTTTTTTTGCAGTCTCATACCCTTTTATATTTGCTTTTACACTAGAACACTTTAGCTTAAAATCCTAAAGAGAGAGGGAGAGAAAAAGAGAGAGGGTTCTAATGTAAGTTCCATGTTGGCATTTTAACTGCGATTATGGGGTTGACTTATAAGTTAAGTGGTTGTTGCCACTATTATAGATATTCTTATATTTTGTGTTACTTCTCTTACGAATCTTATAGAAATAAAACTGCGATTGAAAGCTTTAAGAAGCTGGTATATTTTTGTTGTTATCTATTTTTCAACAGAAACACAGCCCATGTATCCCAAGAATAGCATACGCACGAATGTGTATGATCGTAGGGTCGAACATCTTCGTTTTTTACATGTGTGCACAACGAGCTCTCTTCTATCCAAGTGGTTGTTCTTACTGTTGTTTTTCTTGAAACCATTACATCATTAGCTTTCGGTACCAACAAGCCAACTAACTAACATGATAAATGAATTTACACTGAGTATAAAACACCTTTAAAAGTTCTCACATTACGTATAGCAGCACTCCCTCCTCACCATCAACACCACCTAAGATGATATTTTCAGTAAAGCCAATCTGTACCTGTTTCTTTATCTTGAAGGTCTGTGCTTTTTTTTCATTTTTTCTTTTATATAATTTATCTTTCTTTCTAATACAAAAAATTGGTGTAAAGTTTATGATTTGTGAGATGGTGTGGTTGTTGAAGTTGTTCATATTATTCATTATGTACTTTATATTATGGTTCAAGTCACCGGTCTGTATTGAATCGTCAAGTGACTAGTCTCAACACACAAAGATACCACGCGTTCAAAGTGACAAAGAAATATTTTCCGACATGTGTGTAGAAACAGACATCTGATAAAGCTTCGTCGTATACGTATTCAACATACATGTTTTTTATTTCTGTTGTGAAAATCTGTTGTTATATTTTTGTATTTTGTTTTCTCTTCTTCGCGTTTTTTCCATATTCATCCATACAAATCTTTTAGAAGCTAAGGCCTCTTCGTCCTCGTCCATTTATCTCTGCACACAGATCGGCGGTATTTGTGTGATATGCAAAGTGAACAAGCTTGTGTATGTATGCATTTGAAGTTTCACATCTGATATTTTATGGCCATCATTGCATCATAGTGCTGTTGGTATGGGGGAAGGAAATGGAGCTTAGATCATTTATAAATGCTTTGTTTTTTTTTTCTTTACAAATTATTAAAGCAATCATTATTTGACCTCGTTTTTTTCTCTATTTATGTGTGTTTCTTTCTTATACGTTTGTCACGCATATCTGTTGGTCTTTGAAGTTATAAAAAAGGTGTTGTTTGTAAGAGTTTAGTTCAAGTAGGATTAGATTTCCCTACAAATATGCGATATACTAAAAATTGAGTTACAGCCGTTAAATGTTACAAGAAGGATCTCATGTTTTCATAGGTCAAAGGCAAGGCTAGTGTAAGCCTCGTAAGCTTCGGGTACAGTATAAACTAGTAAAACCAATGTATTAAGGGCTATATGCACGAGAGGTCTTGACAGACGTAAAAATTTTTATTAATTATTTTTTCCGTTTGATGATGATGGTACAAGCACTAGGCACAAGCTACAGAAGCAATATGTAAAAAACGTACAAAACGCATTAGTCCGAGTGAAGCGAGTGCGCCGAAGCACGTAAGATATTAATGAAAATGCCTTAAAACTTTTAGGTTCCGAAATTGTATAGTTGTTCTTTTATATTTATGGATGATGACTGATGCCATTTTAGATATTATTTCTGAGATTCTTGAAGCTTTCTACCTCATTCTATTCCCCAGCGAACAAACGGAGGAGTTAGAATAATATGTTTATCGGGAACGTACATGTTGCGTTGCGCGTCACGAAGGAAGTGAACTTTGTGGTGATGGATGTAAAAATAGAATGTAACTAACAACAACCAGAAACACTATAGTTGGTCATGGTCCACCATTAAATACCCTAGAATATGTTGCTTAATATGTACTTACTGTTCCACTTTGTTTAGTATGGGAAGTGGTCGAAAAAGTGGTTCGATGTGAACCATTTTCAATAAAGTTTGTTCTTATAACAAAACGTATCGGTGCAGAAAATTTCTTCAAAAGATCTCGAAAATTGCAACTTATTGGTTGAACACAAGAGAACAAAATTGAGGAACAGACAGACAAGCTTAGATCAACCAAGGAAGTGATTCCAAATCGATCGAGTCCTTCTGGGCGCTACATACGTCCCAAATAATCTAATACAGCCCACATTACAAGTGTCGTAGGGTAAAGAATCAATAAATAAAAAATTTCCAAGATATATGAAAGTAAGTAGCGCCAATATTTTTTCAGTCCAAATTTCAATCGGACAGAAAAATTGTACATAGCTAGGATTTATTTCAATTTAATTTGATTATGCTATCGAGGTAATCGGTTAAATACTAAAGTAATGAGTCTCGTCAGCATTCCTTAGTGAATGTTTGGATGTTTTTAATATCAATACGGTGGAGTGAAACTCAATGGGGAAAGTTTGTTCAACGTAGTCGTTGCCATCTTATCGCAACGACGGAATAAGAGCCCATTCTGCGACTCGAGCCGCCTCTATTTTGCTAGCCAAGAAGTAGATACCAGTGTTCTTACACTCATTTAACAATCAACTGGCGATCGTGTCGAAAACCACTTCTATTAAATGCATACCATTAGTATACTTTATCCATGGGTAATCTTCTCCACTTTTAAAAATGGAGTCCGCCAATCCGTTCCATTTTATCAGCCACCTAACTATTGCGAATATTACAGCGAATGTCACATCAACAGCCAACAGATGACTATACGTTACTAAATACTGTTAGTGTGCTTCACTTTTGTGAAAATAACCCTTAAAAAGCTGAAGGTGTACTTCTTGGTTAGTATGTCTGCACATTAAACTTCTTAAAAGGTCGGTAAAGGCATACCGCTTGACAATTGGAGAATACAACCACTGGGCTGCGGCCACCTATCTGTCTCTCTTCCTTTCTTCACTTCTTTCTGACCATCACTGGGTTAGACGAATAGAGGTCATTCTCTGAGTGATTGCTCGCAATAAAAAAAAAAATCTTATTTCTAGGTCCACTGAAAGTGGTATTACAAAATATTTGCGTCGGCTTTCAAAAGCTGCCTTTGCTTTCTCGGAAGATAGCTTAAGTAATCGAGTTTCTTTTGTAATAGTTGTGGAAGCACTTCTAAACATTTAGTGGCTTGATTAGTGCCTTTTTCTAAGAATGTAGTGGGTGTTCCAAACCTTCTTCCATCACTTTTCTTGTATTGAAATCATCTCGAATTTCTCGCGGTGCATTTCAATTTTTCCCTTCGGATAGCGTTTGCCACTTAGTCAAGATGGCTATATTGATCTCCCTAGGTACTAGGTAGAGGACGTTTTGAAATGATCGTAAAAGTATTGCGAATAGTTCGTCCGTCATTTTGTTAAATTGAATTAATTAAGGAGCTTCCATTTAGCTTTACATGCAGCAACGATGACGGGAAGCGAGCTGTTATTTGTTCATTTTTGTCGAGGCTCGTGGTGGTTGCTACCATACTTATATGCGCCGTGTTTATAAATACATGCGAGTATGTTGTATGTATGCACGTCTGAGCAGTCCGTGAAGTGCGCATGCATGTTTTTGCCTTGATTTGCTATTATTCGTACATCCCTACGCGTGCATAATGTATGGCGAAGGTGACTCTTTCCTGTTTGTTCTCCTTGAAAGAGTTTTTCGTTTTAGATTTTGTTTTGTTTCGCTGCTGTGCGCTTGCTGTTCGCATAAGAGAATAAATGTGCTGTTTGGGTGGTTTATTTATATCTTGTTGGCTTCGTGTGCAAAATGGTGAAAAAAGGCACAAAAAAATATTTGCTGCAATCCTCTTGTTGAGGATTGAATCGTATGATATGAAAAATGAACCGAAATGATTGCTTTCGATTTTTAATTTTAACCGATAAGACAACGATATACTAAATTTATTCATACGTAAATCGGTTTACGTTATGCTTATGAGATTCTGTTAGCTTTTTAGTTTCGATTTGTATTTTTTCTTTTTTTTGCCTGAAAATTACATAAAACGGACATCGTCCCCAACTGCGTAGATATACCATCCAATTTACTATAGCTTCGTTCGTAAGGGTGTGCCTACCCATTTAGTTGTTGCAAACTGTTGCTTTAGTTTCTGTTTTGCTGGCAAAGCCTTTTATTTATGTCTCTCTTTCTTCTTCGCTGTGTTTCGTTTGTTTCGTTCTTTTTTTTTAAGTGGTTTTACCCCAATTCGCTTGCATAGTAATTTAGGAAAAATGTGTGTATTGGAAACGACTATGTATATGTGTGCACTTAAGTGAATGCAGGCATTTCTTTTACGTGCCTCTGCTTTTATTCTAGTTGTAATTGTAGCTGTAGTTGTTGCTGCAGTCGCCTTTTTAGGGGACATTGAGCTTTGGCTTCACATTTAGCCTAGTGCGGGTTTCCTCATTCTTACACTTTCCTCTTGCTGTCACGCCTCGCATGTCGCCATTCGCTAATTCAATTAAAGAGATTTTTTTCTGTTCTTCGCTTGTACTTGGTAAAAAGGCTTAAGTGGCACAAAATTTAATTTTAAAATATGAATGCGTGTGGATAACAAACAACCTTTTTTAAGTAAGAAAATCCTGTTAGTGATATATGCGCAGTTGAAATTCAAATTTTGCGAGTCCACCTATTCGCTTATTCATTTCCGACAATTATCTCCCTAAACCAATGAAAATATATTTAAATGCAATGAAAAATTTATCGGAGTCTATGAAGCGTTTCAGTTATACGGTTTGAGGAGTTGTAACGAAGACTTTGAGGAGGTATGACAATGAACCTCAGGTAAATTACTATGATAGCCGAAAGGATGAAGATACATTAAACTGTCGGTCCGGTTTAACGACAAAAATCGGATAATTCGAAATATATGACGTCTCAGTCGAGAATTAGTTTAGTCCAGTTGCAGTGTTTTACGAGCCCGCAAAGCTGAAAAAGTTCAAACAGAATCTGAAGCTTTGGATATAAAGTCTCCAGTTAAGCACGCAGTTGAACCTTGTATTGCATATTACTAAACATGTTTGCCTTTATTTCGAGTATATGGAATAACTAGCGTAAGGCTTTTTTCTCACTTTCTTTCAGAAGTAAGCAAATGTATAAACTTTTTATAGCAAACCGTATATCCGCATATTCTTTGTCTTATCAAGCGAAAAAGGAAGCCCAATAAAGATAAAGATCAAACTCCTTATCGCTGACACCGCAAAAGACAAACGACCAAGTGCTCTTATCGCTGCGACAAAACCACAACAACAGCAAAAGAGGAATAAAAGAGTAAGATTAAAAGGAACAACAAGTCTAATCGTAATATAATCCTCTGATTAAAATATGTTCAGGTTGCTTGGACCCATCTTTATCATTATTTAGAGAAATACTTTCTAAAACTAGCATCAAAGGTATTTGAACCCACGACCATTCAGTTGTTAGTCGAGATCCTTTGCCTACTCGGCCACTCAGGCGGACGGATCCATTTTTTTCTTCGCCAATGAAAAACGCTTCGATTAACATTTGTTTACTAAGTTGTATATTCCATGGATAACAAAATTAAGTGAAAAGAAATAGTCTCATGTTGCCTTTGTGGATATCTTTCATCCGGTTATTCGTCCTCGCCCTATTTCAAGCGTAAGTTGGGAATTTCAAGTAAAATTTTGAGTCGTAATCAAAGAAGAGGAGAATTTTTTCGCATAAGTTTGAGGTCGTGTGCCTGGTATCAAGAGTCATTCAGTCACTTAACATTGTTAGCCAATGAGAAGGGTATGTATCGAAGTGATTTAAGTTTTCTTAGTTGTTCTGTACACATTCTCTTGACATTCTATCCCTGTATTATGGTCTTTATCGCATTAATGTTCAAGAATATGTGTAGTATAGAATTTCGTTTTTTGTGTATCACCGAACGTATACCAGTGCTTGTTATTTGCCTCTATCTTTCGTGTCTGTGTTCCTTTGCGTAAAATATTGCACTGATCCTCTCAGAAAGGAAGCCTTGAGAGAAATAAAAAACATACACGCAAGCACATAATCGCTGAAACTACAAGTACGAGATATTGAGTGGATCGTCGCGAGCACCACACAATGTGCGGCTCTCTTTTCCCTCCGCTCGGGTTCCACCAATGCATAAGAGTTATGCATAGAAACAACACAGAAAAAATGTACAAAAATATTCGGTTTATCAGTTTTATTAAGTATTGTTTCGGTGCCTGTTGGCTAAGCATGATTATTTTTGTTTGTGGCCATACGAGGATCGCAACCACCTACTGGCATGCTCATCATAATGTGAAAGTAAGAGAGGCGAATGGAAGAGTTTTCTCACATAAATATATAAATATAAATTTCGCGAATTACGAAAATTTCTCTTTCCCCAAACAAAGCAATAATAATTTTTCTTTACAATACATTCAAACACTGGTTATATAAAACTCCGCGATACGTGTTGTTATCCCTCCTTGCGAGTGGTCGGTGCTTTAGTTCTCTAGTACTGTTTACACCGAATATTTACTGATGAAAAAAAAAAAAAAAAAGAAGAAATTCTACTCTTACACATCGAACTTCGCCTCAAAAACTCCATCACGCCGGACGGTCAACGTAGATGAGGTTCGTACATGTTCGAGTAGGGGTCCCTACTTGCCACGATCACATAAAGCAATGTTCCCAACAGGAGGAGGAAAAATACATTCTTTAAACGTGTACTACTGGTGCACTAAACTGCTGTGGGCTCTAGGTTGCAGTTTATATTGCTTACTGGCTTGGCAGTAGTAGCCATTGAGTAATAACGTCTTTCTTCTTGACATCTGTCAAAGTGTTCTCTTGCAACAATAGAACACGAATTGCTTTCGAAAAATCTGAAGAAAGCTTCCAGTATGTGGGAAGGCAATGCAGTGTGAGAAGTGAAATTAATCATATCAAGAATTATTCTGTAGGATTTCAAAGTTAAACTTCATTGAAGAAATTCGAAAGATTCTCCCAACTACGAGCTTTGTTTTTGTTCGCGGACATCAATTTCAATGAATTATTTTTTATGATTTTTACTATAAATTTTATTGCGAGTGAAATGACCGAAGAAATACGCTATGTGATGGTTTTTTACTACAAAAAAGGTAAAATATGCAAAAACATGGCGAAAAACTTGTGAATTGTACGGTGAGAATGTTGTGAGGGAACGAAGGACACAGGAGTGATTTGCTCGATTCCGTTCCGCGAATTTCGGCGTCAAAGATGCGCCTCACTCTGGCCAGTCAGTCACTGAAAGAGCGGATGAAATGTTGCAATAGATTGGGCAAGATCGGCACGCAAGCTGTCAGGAAATAGCGGAATCGCTAAATATCATCCGAAGGCAGTTTGGGATAATTTTAAAAGAGCAGGCTACAAATAGGAGCTCAAAGGAAGACCAAAAAATCCGCCGAAACCTTTTAGATCAACCATTATTTTACTAAATTGGCAGATAAGATACTGCAATCAAATGTTTCTTCTAGTTCTGTGAATGTATAGAAATAATTTTCGGGAGAGTTCCATTAAACAATAAGCAATCCTGCGTGAAGTGAAACACATTTGGTTAGTCGTCTAGGAATGAATCATGGTTTGCAGACCGTGCAACGTATAATTGCAATAGTGTAGCACTCTCTTTTTTAATGGATCTTATTGGGGGGATGTAATATAATAGATCTCTCTTACACTCTCACTGTGTCTCTCTCGCTCTTTCTCGTTCCAAGTCATGAAAATGTCCGTAAAAAAAAACAAAAACAAAAGGAAATATAAAACAACAACGAGAACATTATAAAATCAAAAGTGGAACACACAAACATCAACCGAATCCTAAGGTAGTCGTAAAACGAAACTCACGCACATTCAAGCCGACACGACTCAACAACTGATGATATGATGATGGGCCAGTGAGTGAATGTTGGAATAACAACTAGATGAACGCATGGACATTGTGAGTGTGCTTATGCGTTTTGTTATTTTAAATAGGTGGATGAATGAATGGCTGAATAGAGAGTTGAATATGTATTTGTACATGCTTTTTATACAATACTATGTGGGTAAACAAAATTGTGATACACATTAATATAAAGGTCAGTGACCAAAACATATACTGCTGTGCTGAAAAAAATGATGGAAAAACCTAAAAAACAAAAACTCTACATAGCATTAAAACAATAACAACGATATGTTCGTAAAAACACAGAAATCAATGCATAAACGACATCAAAATCGAATTTAAAATGTAAAAGTTGAGCTTAGGTCGAATTATTTAACACCCAACTCTAGTAGCCTGTGCACAATGTTTGACTGCAAAGCACGAGTGAAGAATCCTAATTGATTCGATATATCGATCACGTATCGTACGTATAGAGAATTGTGAGGTGTAAAACTACTTAAATGTTTCATGCCGAGGACACAGGATATCTTAGTTTCTCCGCACATTTCGATAGAAGGGACAAGTGTTTATTTACTTGGATTTCGTGATGGCTAGAATTCCTCATTATTACACTGCACTTGTCCGATTTCATTTCGCAAAATATTTATTTTATTGAGATAAGAATGATTTCAAGGCTTTGTATCAGATTTGTAGATGTATGACTGATGCAGACGTGGCGTATGTCTGGTTGCCCCCACATTCGTATTCACATCGAGTTTTACGGGAATTATACGAATTATTGGTGCCTCTTTGTGAATCGCCCTCGTTTCTTCGCTTTTAAATATCGTTTGTGAATACTTCTGTCTTCGGGAGAATGTTAACCGCAGGTACTACACACTTGGGCAGACACACAGACGGACAGACGAAGAGACGGGTTTTAGGGAGTTCTGCGCGTTATAAGGTTGTTAAAAAAGAAATTAAATTTCGATACATTGTAACATTGGGTAGGCGTGGTCAATTCTTTCCAGGTTTCACAGGTAGGACATATGGTGACATTTTTGTAAATTTATCTGCTATAGTGCATGAGAAATGAGCAAACAACCATTTTTCTCTTCCGTTTGAAAAAGAAAGGTATTCTCAGCCTACCTGGTGCTGTGGTCGTGTCCATCAGACGAATTGGCCCGTTTTCAACAAAAAAGCTGCTTGCCAAATTTGAAGTCGATAGCTTCATTTTCAGGGCTAGAAGGATGTTTGCAATAGACATTACGCATACGGACAGGTTTAAATCGATTCAGAATTTAATGCGGATCAAGACTATATATAGTTTGTGGGGTCTCTGAAACCTTCTTCTTGGCGTTGCACACCTTTTGACAAAATGAATATACCCCTCATCCTTCGACGATGGATATAATTATAATAATTATTTGATTGTAACAATAATTTAATTGTAATTAAATCTTAAATAACTAAGCCGATCATGACATTTTAAAGCACCATAAGAGAAAGTGAACTTCCTAATGGCATGTTCTTGGCAATTGATGTGATCTACCACTATTCTTAATTAGAGTCATATTCCTGAAAATAGCTTAGTTGAGTGTATCCTGTGCACCGGCAGTGAAGCCCAATCGTAAAAAGCAAACCCCTCGTGGTACACGGCAAACACCTAGTAACATACGTCTCGTTAGATGTTATTGAGCAAAGACCATGCGATTTAAAATTTTGTTAAGTCACCCCTTATTTCAATCTCAGTAGCGTTATTATTAAATTGACGCCTACGGACGTTATGTAGGGAATCCTTTCAGTTTCGAATACGAACAAATTTTCCATAGCTATGGCAAGCTTTTATTTACTAGAGGACGATGTATCCACTGAGAATCTTAGGCCTAATGTAAAATTTTCGACGCGTCATTCTCGATGTAATTAATTGAAGGACAAAATATGTAAACTTCCATTTTCTTGCTGGCGAAAACAAAATTAACAAAAACGCTATTCCCCCTTTGTCCATTTCCAACCAAATTTATGAAACCTTTTACTCTATTTCGTCTGTGTTATGCGTCTACACATATATGTATACACGTATGTATATATGTATACGATGGTTGCCTTGTTGGCATTCTGTCAACTTTAGGGTTTGTGATTTTATTTAAAAATGTGCGCACGCACACATACTCACACACGTATATAAATATATATAAACACAATCACTTATTCTTTTATGCATACATTTACACTGTGTTCCTTTCGTTTACAATGAAGATAACGATCGCAGTGTGTGGTGATGACGGACTCGCGCGTTGAGAGAGAGAAAAACAAACTTTTCGGGTAAGAAAGTAAACAGAACAACTTCTTACGTGTGTATCTTTACTTACAACTATACGATTAAAATAACTTTGTTATGAGCTTGTATGTGCGTGTATGTGTTGTGTAAAGTCTTACAAAACCTGAAAGAATTCACTTCTCCTCCTTTGTAATTTCTTAATCTTCCCTAAATTTACTTTTTTTTTTGTTTAGCTTTCTTTCAGTTTTCTACCTGTTGTTCGATTATTCTTACTATACGTTTTGAATTTCAAAAAGTTTTGTGTCAAACGAATTTGTCGGAGGGGGGACTATACAAGTTTCGTGACAACGATTGTAACAAAACATAAGTTCTGTTTCCTGAAGGTCTTTAACATGTCTCTTCCATTTATTCCATACGCTTGTGAAATAAAAAGTAATTTTTATAACACCTACGAAGAAGGAATCGTCAAAACTGACAAGACGCAGTGGATTTGATTTACAAGCATAAATTTTTTTGACGGACGGAAAGCTAAGAAACTGAAAAATCTTAAAAACAAATATTTATCCGAATCATGTGAAAATTCAAAATAAAGTAGTTCGGGTTGGTACCTCAACCGCCTTTCAAAGTGCATCTAATTTTTTTATTTTTTTTGTGTTGTGGATGATGTTTTCAACTCACATTTGGAAAACTGTTGAAATCTTTGTTATGTTATTAGTTGTTAGACAAGTCTGTTCCTATAAAAGAGGCGACAAACTGGGGCCGAGATATGAAAGAACATATTGCGGCTGAGCAAAACACAGCAAAACATGCTTTAGACAAATTCGATAATGACAGAATAGATTCATGGAATAGATCTGATAAGCTTATAAATGTGTGCATGTAAAGGTGTGCACACATACTACCGCATCTGGTAAATAATTAGTGGAAATCAAACTTGTTTCGTAAAAGGTCTATGTCGAGCTTAAAAGTTTTATGTCCATTAAATCAATATTGACCGTCAGTTTGCCCGAACTTTTCCTCCTTCCTTTTTCCTTCAAGTTTGCTGATACACCTAATTCTCTTTTTACACGATAGATATGTTCCCAAAAAATACGTGTAAAAAAAATTCGTGTAAAAACAGAGTTGGGTGTAAACAACATTAAAAAGTTCTTGTTGGAGTTCACTTAATTTATTTCTTGCTTACACCTTTAACTCATTAAATATTTTATAAAAAATTACTCCTACTTTGGAAAAAGGGAATTATATCTGAAATTCACAAATATAATTCGTATTAAAACAAAATAATTCGTGTAAAAAAAGAAATTTTTTTCTTTTAAACGGCATATCGCAGCCCACACTATCCGTAATAAGTCCTTGCATTTATTCTCTTAGAGAAGTGCGTCCTAGTTGTGCGTTTATTGTTATATATGCTTGCATGCAGCCAGAGAGAGGGAGAGATAGAGATAGAGAGAGCTAGAAAGAGAGAGAGAGATTGAAATTTTTAACTACTGTTATGGATGGACAAGCGAAGCATAAAGTGGATACTCCTAAAAAAAGAAGTGTTGAACTTGGCAGCATTTTTTACAGAAAAAGATTAGATTAATAATTAAGAGAAAGAAATGGAATTTTTTCTCGAAAAGTTTGGATCGCCTTGTGGAGCATGCATTTGTTTGTTTTTGCATTAGAAGAACAAACGATAAGATCAGTATTAAAAAATATATCGCGCATGAAATAAAGCAAAGTAAATTTGTGCTTTGTAAGAAATAAGAAAAAATAAAAACTCGTAACATAAGCTTATATACAGAACTGGCCACTTTGGTCTGTTTGTCTATTGCTGGAAATTTAAATAAAAATCTGAAGATATGGAAAGGTAATCCTGATTGAAGTCTGCAGATATAAAGATAGGACAGAGCTACAGATAGCAGATATGTTTTGCGATTTTTTTTCTGTCTCGTAAATTATCGAATTCCTTTCATTATTTAATCTACCATTATATTATTATAACGTAAGAAATTTTAAGCAAGACCAGGTTCACACACTTCCTGACTGAGACAGACTCAACTTGGAAGAAATGGAATGTATTTCTTCCTGAAAGTGATCATTTCGTTTTTAAACAAGTTGTACGTACGTATATACGTATATTTCGATTATTATATATTACATATATGTTATATGACCATAAAGTGAGATCCTTAGCAAATTGGTTTCTTATGCGAAAGCATTGATCAAATTTTTGAGGATTTTTAACGGTGAATGTTGTTCGGTGTATGCAAAATGAATATAACACGTTTATAATCTGTTATCATAATCATCCCGATCGTCAGGGAATTTATGCAATACTTCGAAACATTTACTTTCCATTCACTTATTAAATTATCATTTAACCCAATTTTGGAAAACAAATAAATCCCATTAATATTTATATACGCGAAGACAAATCCCCTTACATATATATATATATAAATATATATATATTTTGAAAATTTATTATATTATATTTAAAATATTTAAAAAGTGGTTTTTGTTACGAAAATGTTTAAAACTTTTGTATGTTTACGGAACATTTAGGTTGAATGAATGCAAACGAGAGGCAAAAACACAGAAAGCGAGAGAGTGAGTGGCAAAGAGAGAGCGAGAGAGAAAGGCAACAGAGAAAGCAATCGAGATGAAAATTAATCTCCATAGAAAGAATAATATAAAAATGAGCACATAACGGTTCTTATTATTATTATTATTATTATTACAGTGAGTTAAGCCGAAATGCGGGTATTTTATGTTGTAGGAAATATGTGTGTAAATAATTAAAACTTAAAATGTAAAAATAAATGTGTTTCGCTCGTGATGCACATACATATGTATATCCTCAAAAATTGACGACTCCAAGTTTGATGTTTCGTCACTAACTTACTTACTATCTTGCCGATAAATGAAAAGAAACAAACAAACAAACAAAAAAATGCAATAACAACAATACCGAAAGAGAGAGGTTTTCGCATGTGAAACCTAAAGCCAAAACAGACAGTAGTAGTGTTTGAATGCAACGCAAATATCGCTTATTCGTAATATGCGTTTGTGTATGCATGTATGTATCTATACATCTATGCATATGAATGTTTGTTAACTAAGTTTAGAAATGAATGATGCGGAAAAATTTGTTTTTTATTTTTATATATAGTTTTTTGTGCCGCAAATACTAACTGTCGTCTTATGAAAAATTGAAAATTTCCACAAGAAAGGCTCTCCTCATAAGAGACGCGACAGACGACAATGCACACAATAAAATGTCAATAAATTGTGTGCCAAGTTTTTGTTTTCCCTAAATTGGCATTTGGGTTTGCGTGTACAAGCATGCATACAAACACATATGTATCTACTTTCAGTAATTATATGTAGGTACATAAGTACA
This sequence comes from Glossina pallidipes, assembly GCA_000688715.1. Classification (NCBI taxonomy): domain Eukaryota; kingdom Metazoa; phylum Arthropoda; class Insecta; order Diptera; family Glossinidae; genus Glossina; species Glossina pallidipes. The sequence goes on from KK499798.1 coordinate 858,662, forward strand.
TGCATTCATATACGCATATATATATGTATGTATATATAAACATTCTTTTTTCGCATTTATTTGAAATTGTTCGCAATTTTCGATTTGAAGGTGTGGTACCATTGCAATAATGTTTACCTAAACTCTATGGAGAAATTGTAAAAATTGGAATTTTTTTGTGCGCTGTGCTTAAGTACACTTTTCTTGATGATGAGCCGCACATCAAAAATTTATCTTGGATCTATACAATGATTACGCACACTGCGTACATTCACAAAAGCGCGCTAATTGCGAATTAGTTCAAACAACTGATTTATTTTATATATATTAATTTGGCTTTCCACCTAACCTGGATGAGCATTCAGTTTTCCTTATAGGCCTTATAGAGGCCGCTTTTCTTATTGGCGTTCGGGAATACCTGTTGTTGTTATGCTTGCCTGGGAAGACTTAGCCAGTGTTAGAGAGATATATTTCGCATTCGATATCAGAATACCTGGAAATTATTCCTGGACGTTCTCAATCGGTGAAGGGGTAACACTTTCCACATTTAATAGGCTAGTTTCACTTCAAATTATTTCTGTTTTCGAAATTCCTTTAAATAATTTACATATTCAAACCTTTCGTTTCGGTGAAAGAAGTATTCGAATGTGTTGTGTATAGTTCTTCGCATATTCGTTGCCGATCGTACAAGTAGCGCTTCGAAATAAGCGAAATAGAACTTTCTTTTGGGGTACGCATATTAGTGTAAAGCTAATGAGATTCGCCGTTAACTTTACTCTCACACTTTCATATCTCACAGCTTGTATCCCTTTTCGGGCATGTGTGTATGAGTGCTTGGATTTGTACTTAAACACAGGCACTCACATAAGCTAACATGTACACACATATATGTATGTGCACTTCATCTTATATGAAATCATCACAAAGCTAAAAAGTCACTTAACCTCAAGTGCAAATAAGCCGATCAACCAAATTATCTCACGTCGTGAAATTGTTTGCTTATTGCTTATTTGAAGGCTTCGCAGACGCCTTTTTGCAGGCATTGATATTTTAGAGTCAATTAATCCGAAGAGCCACCACTGCATTATAAGCACATCACAATATCAAATTTATCTGTAATCAACAGGATGCAAAAGTGAATTGTCCTTAGTTCAAATTCTCCTTTTCTATTTGCTTGCTCATTGTTAATTACCCATACACACGCACACACACACACATACACATTTATTGATAGTGACAGATTACGATCTCTCGGATATTGTTATTTTTGCCTTTCTTGAGAAGTCTCTTTCGACAGATGTGCCAACATGAGATCAATCGATAATTTAAGGGCGACTTCATTGATGACGTGTAATAGGTTTTCACATTAAATAACTTCACAACAGCATTCTGCATATTACAATGTATCGAGTTTACTTTGAAAAGTAGCGACTAGTCACTTAGAACGAGCGCACTTACCTTTAATCCAGTCGACAAAAAGCAGCTATCAAATTAAACTTTTGCGATTTGTTACAGTCCATGAGTTTGTTACAATGGGTAACACTGTTTTCAACAATCAAGAGGGCGACTCGGCAATCAATTTGCAAGATTCTCGAATTTGTAAAACAAAAGTATAATATTTGAGTAAAACCACATGATATGCACACACACAGCAAAATTCATTGAAAAATGCATTTGTTTTAACAATTGTTTTCTCGCGTTATTCTCCTTTTAAAGTTTTCATTAATATATTTAAAGAAAAAAACAATAAATTAATTTTTTTTTTTTTAATTTTCATTTGTTCAGCGTAGACAGAAATTGTTTGTAAAATATTGTTCCAATAGGGAAAAACTCACATTATGAATAAACAAAAAACCAATACCGCACCAGCGGCTGACAAACCTCAAAAATATACTGAATACGTAGGGATATCAAGAGCTTTGTTGTCCCTGATAGATTGTAGATGGAATAGTTGGTTGACTGGTTGTCGGTTGTTTTCGTTTTGCTTGGACTCGAATACGAATCGTAGTAGTCGGCAACATCAACCCGAAGCTTACTCGAAAGCACAAATGATACTTAAAATACAATCGACAACAACAACCATTTGTAGACAACGAGGAGAGCCTCCCTATCGAAATTTTGATAGAAAAAGGAGAATGGAAGAAGAGTAAAGCATAAACACACACACTCTCATATACTTTGACGGAGAATAGTACACTGTTGATCCCCGCGCTGGGTATTGTTTTTATTAAAGTGCTCATGGAGGCGAAAGCAAAAACAATGCATATGTATATAGATTTATATATACATATACATTCACACATAGTTATACTTTTTTTTCAACGAGTTAAAAGCAGCCGTATACACTACACTCGCGCACTCATACAAAAAGTAAAAAAAAATGAACCGAGAAAAGAGATAAAAACGAAAGGGGAGCTTGAGACGGAGGCAAGATATGAATAGGACTACTCTAGTGGCTGCACAGTCAGATATCCATACAAAAAGCACTCGCTTCCGAACACGTAAACATTATGTGGACGAACGAAGTCATGCAATTGAAAATTAGAAAATGTACACGCACACACATATGTGTATATTTACACAGCAGATAACCAATTTTGTTATGCATCGACATTTTTTTTAAATATAAATGTCATTTTACGTTTTTGAATGACACTTTCTTCTTTGATTTAAATATTTCTTTTTCCTTTTTTTTAATTCGTTAATTCGTTACATTTTTGTTAGCAAGAGCTTACACTTATTGTGGCATTATGCACAATGCTGACCACTTTATGCGTAAGTGCATGGACGGACTAGTGAATGAAATTAAATGAAATATCAAGCGGTTAATATTTTAGACTACTTAACCAGTTCTCAAAAATCACAATAATTGAGGCGCAAAAAGCAGCCAAAGCGAAGAAGAAATGAATAAAAAAAATAAGTTAAAAGACAACGGAGAAGAATACAAAACGAAAAACGAACACAACATAAACCACAGTATGGAAAAAATAAATTCATTGTCATATAAAAAACAGCGAGAGATAAACCGCTATAGGGGAGAGCAAAACAAAAAAGAGAGAGCATGCAATCGCATAATTCCTCTTGTGTTTACGAAATCAATTTTCGTAAACATTTACATCGCTCAGAAAATGGGGGCCACTCTCTTGTGCTCTTGTTCTCCTGTACGGATTTTCTCTCTCGTAGCATTAAAAAATCAAATCTTTTATCGCTGCTTATGTGAGCAGTTAGCCTATGAATTATTATTCACTAGTTTCTTATTGCTATTCTCCTTTTGGTTTATTTCAGTTTCTTTTAACCCCAAAGTGTACTTTTATGAATTATGTTTGCTCCTCTTTATTTTGCGTTTTTGCTTTTTTATGTATATCTACATATATATTTATATATATATATATATATATATATGTGTGCTTCGTGCTTTTACTTGAGCGGTAGAACACATCTGCATACGTATTAATATATGTTTTAGATTTTACAAAATATGCTGCCCTCAGCACATGCATACACGTACACATTCGTGTATATTTCACAACAGCGGAATTTTATATAAAAAAAGTTTCTGCGTGCTTTTAAATAATTGTTACATCGTGGCTGTTGTCCTCGATCTGTATATTTTTATTTTTTACGCTACAACGCATGCTTACATGGACTTGTAAGCTCAGCACATTTTACTTTGCCTTTGCAATATTTTTACCTAGCGTAAGGGGAATATTAAGCTTGTAAAATGCTCACAACACATAGCCACGCACACACAGATTATACACAAATATTCTTATACGATACACTATACATACGTTATTCAATTTCTAGTCTTTTCAGACAAAATGTTTTTCAATATTTTATCAAATAATTTTAATGAAATCAATAAATTGGCTGCGGTTAAAGAGGGCAGTCATGATTTCTACATTAATGTGTGTGATTGTAAGAAAGGTTTTTATATAAGAACCACTAACAACTGCTGAGAGCTGTGTTAATTGTTTTCACTTGTAGCAGCACTTAGGGACAGTTACCATTTGATTGGGAATTTTGTAAGAGTAGTGAAGTAATTTGTGCCTCAGGATCGAGACCTTTGGCGGTTAAGAAAGCAACATCTAGCATACAACTCCATGGCAGTTTTTCATATAAAAATTATAGTGAATTACCTTTGACCTTTGCTTTGCTGACGAAAGATCCCTCTCTCTCCCTCTTTTCCTTTTGTCTCTCCTACTTGCGTAAGATGTCCAAACGTAATTTTACTCACCGCGACTGTTACAGCCAATCCACACTTTACCGTCGTGTACGTATTTCTCGCAAAGCTGGCATGAAGGAACAAAAATTATTTGTCCGCATATCGTTGACACAATTATTATTGTTATTTTCTTGTGGCACCTTTTCACCTTTTAATGAAAGGAAGGCCGGTAGCGCTAGTTTCTTCCCGCATTCGCGCTTGTCAGGAATGTGCAGTAGAATCCTCGGTGCTATTTGCAAGTACAGCGGCTCTAACGGTGAGCATAATAATGGATGCACACAATGTTTGTGGTTTCCGTGTATGCTGACTCACAGGCTGCATCTCTTTAGAGAATTACGCGCATAGATTTTCAATAAACCATAAGAATCGTCAAAGAGGCAAACGGTCTACAAATTGTGTGTGTGTTATGCTTTGGATATGTTATTATTATGTCCCATTACAGCGGACAGGTTAAGTGTTGTCGTGAGTGAAAATCGTACTATGGCTTTATTAGGTGCGGAGAGTCCTTTCCAGTAATTTCCTTACTTTGTCCTTTGATGTGCACACAGTGACCAAATAGTCTCTGAAATCTAATACACACCCAGCCTTATATCAAAGGTATATAGCAAAGATAGGAAGCAGATACAAACGCCGTAATTTATAATTATTTCAAATAGATATTTCAAATGGATATTCTGCTTGAATTAGCTCTGTTTATCTCAATCTATTCGGAAATCTTGAAGACGTTAGGGGCAGGGATTTAATACGTAACGTATGCCGTTGGACACAGTGACAATAAGATAGAAACAAAATTGAAGGATGAAGGATTTGAAAGATATTGGATTAGACGACTGAAACCAAAAGCAGTCGTATGCCGCGATACGTCTGCTTGCTTGTAATTAACAACAATCGTCGTCGCTTTTTTGTTTACCTAAACGCCTATTGAAGAATTTTAGCAGAAGGGTTATGGTTGTTTTTTGCAAATTCTATAAATGTTATTAGAGATTGTAAAGCAGATTTGTTGTCTTTTCTGTCTATGATTTGCAGGCGCATTCTCGAAGCTATTAAGGAGGGGTTCTACGTGTGTGTGTAACAGAAACGGAACATAAACATTGTGACTCCATTTCAGTTCATAGAAACTATTCGTGTACACGTAGAGAGGCTGCACGAAAGTACTTTTTTAATGTGCGGTTTCTTTTCTGATCACTAAATGTAGAAAATTTCCCTTTTTCAATATCAGTTTCATTACTTGCGGGTTAACCCTGCGTTGAATGGGGTTTTATAGCAATACGGGTTTTAGATGATAACGACAGCTTGTTACTTTGTAAGCACAATTCTTCGTCTAGAGATTTGCAATCCGTAGCAAACACACTCACTGTTTTCAAATGCTTTACAATCGAATGTTTCGACAACGTGCAGCGCGAAACAGTTCTCCTTCGTTTCGAATTTGCATTTTGTAAAAGGATTAATTATGAGAACATAATGTACATAGAGTTCGTTCCGTTAATAGGTTTACGTTTTCTTTTCCAATTTATGTTTTGTGTTTTGCATCAAGTTCTGTTTTTTTTTTTTTATTATGTTAATAAACATTTTCATGATGTTAAAAAGAAACTGTGCGTACACAAAGCCAAGGGCACAGTAATGGCACACACTTCGTCATGAGAATAGATACAAAGTTGTATTAACAAAAATATGAAATGATGTGAAAAATTTTCTATTTGTTGCTTATTATCAACTCACACAGTCTCTTGAGATAATGTGATAAAGCGACAAAACACAAAAGTATTTGCACTGAAGTGCTCAGGCTAAACTTTGTGCGCAACTATGGTAAAGAATCCATTAATTTTATTATTAAAGAATTTATTTATCACAGTTTTGGTTTAAATTTGCATCATTTTTGTGGTTGTGGCTGAATAATACGCATTTCAGCCTCTGGCTGTATATGCTGGCTTGATGGTCACATATCAAGTTTGAAAATGGGTGGGTGTATATATATCCGACAATGGATAAAAGCCGTCGTAAAGTTTATTGATTTTTTTTTTATTTTAATCGACGATAGTAAAGGAGAACAATTTAAGGCCAGGTTTGTTTTACCCCAGTTGCAGCGTAACAAATAACAAATCTCTTTGGGGTGTAACCACCTTAAACCAAAACTTTTGTTCCTCTTTATACCCTACACAACTTGTGGTGCAGGTATATTAAGTTTGTGTGCACCTGTGAAACACCCAGAAGAGCTTAAGACAGACCCACCTTTTATTATGTCGATCGATACGGAATCACTTACTGAATCATTTTCGAACCGATCGAAGTTTGTCTGTTCCAATACTCCAAATTTTTCGACAAAACTCGCTGAATAGCGATATTCCAAATTGACATGAAAAATATGGTTCGGTTGAGCAATTTATTGATTCTCTCATATAACCGTTCCTACGATAGCTTTGTATGGTAAAAAGGTATAATTTTCAATATTCCATCGTGAAAATTTCTTCATACCGAATTTGGACCATATGGATCTAATTTTGGGACACCACCGCATATAAAGATTCTCAGATAATGTAAACCCGTATATGCTAAAAAGGCCATTCTATATAAGGTTTCTCATAAACAGTACGCCCTTGTTCTGAAGGTTTAATTCTTAATATTCTATGATGATATTTGGTAGCAATTCAGCAAAAATATTAGTGGTGGGAGTTTGGACCACATTGCTCTACTTTTCAGACTTTAACATATATAGCGGTTATTACGACAAACAAACCGTTATATGAAGAAATCTTCTAATAAGAATTTGCCAAATTTTAATCACGTCCTGTTATGTGTTGGGCATCCTCCAATATGCAGACTTTCTTTTCGTTTCATGCGTAACTTTTGGTGCGTTACTACCAAACTGAGTGAATAACAGTACTAGGCGAAGTGGTTTAGGATATAAGATAAGACTAGGTATGCGCGAAGTGAAAACTTGGTGCCTTTTTTTCCGTAAACCTTTCGAATTCGAACTCTTTTGTAAAATTTAAAATGGCGCGCGTTCTTCTGAACCCATTCTTTTGGGTATCCGCTGTAAAAATATGAAAGGTAAGCGGGTTTTATTCCTAGAATTTTTTATGTTTATTAATACGTTAAAATTTCAGCTTTTTAATGTAAGTTTTCCAAGCACTCTAAACTTCTGTTGGCCAAGAGTTGCTCTTCATTAAGTTAGCAAAGAGTATAACAAAATATCGCTGCGTCTATAAATTTTTCTTTCCCCACATCCATGAGACATTCAAAACGCGACAGCTCTTTATTAAGTTTACATGTACATACCTATACCTGCATATGGGCACAAACACATGCACATCTACACACATTAAATTTACAGCTAATTGTTAAGGCTTGCTGGTTAACTAACCAATTTAACTTTGATTTGTGGATTTGCTTTAGGGCTTTTCTTCTCTTCTGTTCTCTTCTCCTCTCTTTCTTTTCCTTTTACTTTTCTTTTTACTGTATGCGTTATGTATATTAGTTTTCCTTTTTCAATCTTTTGCTTCATTTCGTCTTTCTTCTTGCTTGATTTTTTTTTCGCGTTTTCACTTTGAAATATTCCCCATATGAATATTTATATGTGCCGAGGTTTGTTTATTTGGTTGCTGTTAATGTTTTTGTAATAATTACACTAACAGTTTTTCTAGACATTGGTGTGTACGTCAGGCGTATTTTTCTAATGTGTGTTTTGTTTTTCTTCTCTTCTCTTCTCTTCAAACTTTAATGAAGATCGTAAAATTTCCTTCATGGGCACCGTTGCTTTTACTGTTCATGCACCGTTACTTTCGTGCGTTCATTTGCTGATAAAGAAAAAAAGGGCATCTGCATGATTTGAATTCGGTGAGAACAACTGTTGCACTTACGTAGATTATTCTTTTATAGAGAATTAATTGTTTCTCATAAAGAAGCAAATTGTTCTAATGAGTTTTCCCTGATTCTTACAAAAAAACAAAAAATGTTGCAAACTAACTGAAATAGTTTGTTTTTGTCCTTACAAGGAATTTCGTTGACCGATGGTTCGGTTTTAAGTCTTATGAAATCAAGAATGTAGTCGCATATGGGTTATGCCTATATATATTTATATATTTCCGATAGACGGATCGTCTTCACACAGCGCGTCACCTATGGTGCAAGAGTGTATTGGGATTGTATGCAACATTTGAGAAGGACTTGCGGTTCATCGATTCGGAATCACTCTCTGAATTGATCTAAGCTTGTCTGCCCGTCTTCGCTTCTTGTGTTCAGCCTAACGGCCGAGATTTTTGAGATATGTTGATGAAATTTGCTACATCGGCGTATCTTGGCCCATGGACGAATGCTATTAAAAATGGTTCCAATCTGCCTCGTTTTTCGATCTATGTAATGCGTTCTTTGGAAAGTTGGTGTAATGAATAACTCTAGAGTGGTGCAGGGTATTTAGTGGCGGGCCGTGGCCCGCAATAGTGCTTTTACTTGTTTTCAATACAACAAAAAGTTTCATTTAAGCAAATTTTTGTGAATTTTATGATATTTTCAGTTCCCTGCAAAACGTCAAGTAATTTTTATACCATCACTGAACCAAGGGTCGTTTGTGGAACCCATTGTGCTGTTAAATGGAGTCAAATCTGTGCGCTTGAACAAAGGTTTTGGCTGTCCGTCCGTTTAACTATCATTTGTTGATCAAAAGCAAAAGTTAAAATAGATAGAAAGTCCTCATATTATGATCACAGATTGGCTTTGTAAATGGGCCCGAACATCACCCACGATCCAGGGATCACGCTCAGTATAGCATAATTAACTGCACCTACTAGTTTGTGGCAAATACTTCCTGAGAATCTTCTTAAACTTAAGTGAGAAGATTGGCGCGGTCCGCTTGCAGACAGAGAACTTTGCAACGGATACCTGAAACTTGTTACAAATATTCCCTACGGTCGGGTAAAGGAATATGAATAATCGCTCGCTACCGATGAACCGAACACAAGTTTCTTATATCGTTTCTATTACATGAGCCAAGCCCTCTTTCGACCCAGGTACCTACTTCGAAAATGTTGTGTTCTTATAGTTTGATGATGATATTGTGAATATTTTCAAATAGTCTTTGCACATTGTTGATAATTTGCAATGGGCAGACCAGTAAATATTCATGTGTTAAATGCTTGCGTAACTAGTAAAAATTAGATAAACAACAAAGCTTGAAAGCTTCAGCGAGTTGTTGCCTAAGTACCAATTGTAGTAGAAATTTAAGGGAGTTAATAAGCAATTCATCAGACGCTGCAACCTTGCCGTGATCACATTGATTCTAATTTTAATGATGGCAAGGGTAGCGGGGCGGGGAGGGGGCTTTACATGTCGGGCCATCTTAAGAAAGAAATTTATATTTTCAAGCGTTCTATTCGATGTTTTTGTCTTTTCAACTGATCAGGATCCTGTAATTATGCTGGAAATTTTCATGGAAACCTTAAATTTCTGCAGGCATAAAAGATATTTAGGAAAAATAAGACCATGAATACAGACTGCCATCCTGAGTTGGTTTTTGATTTCTACAAAGAAATTGACACTAAGCCTTGCAAGCTAGACAGGAAGTAGAAATGATTTGTTCAAATATAACGATCAATGTTCAGAAAGTTCCCAGGGAAGAGCGGACACCGTTTTTTATTGATGCGCTTTTTATCTCTTTTTTCCAGATCGTAAATGTGGATTTACCCATGCACCTTTCTTCGAGAGACAGGAAGAAAAAGAGAGCGATTTTACCGAGCTTACTGAAGTTGCGCAAAAGGTCGTAACTCTGGTTTCATTTACAGCACATTTGACAAAAATATAGGGTTTTTTGCAAAGTGGTTTTCTTTAAAGTGAAATGATCTTTCATGCAAGCGATCAAAGCTGCGTTTCGGTTGCTTGGAACGACTACGGGAAGACGCGAGCGTCGAGAGCTAGGCGCGCTGTTAAACTTTCGTTCAGCGTGGGATGTAAAATTTGTTGTAGTTATATATATACCATCTTATATACACCAGCCTATATGTACCATCTGCATGAACTTTTTCAAAAGTGTTATTATGAGTGGCGAGTGCGAATTCGAGCCCCAAACTAAATATAGCTCCTTAGTAGTTCTCTTTCTTAGTGGTTCTCTTTCTTAGTGACTGACTAGTGAAGCTTTATATTTAAAATGCTTAAGTTCGCAGTGTGAGAATGTGAAACTTAACTTTTGTTAGTGATTGCTCTTATCGTCTCTTATGTTTCTTTAAAGTTTTATGTTATTATCTAGGAATTCATTTTAATGAAGGAAATCCCACATATTCTGCTTTATTTAACTTTATCTTGATCATATTATATGTGTGTAGCACTTTAGAGATCTAATAAGAAATTCAGATTTTTTTTTTTTTCATATACACAAGTGTGCATGTGTGCTATTCCGCAAGCATAGAAAGAACTAAACACAATTAGTTTCCTTAGTGTTATCCGTTAGAAAATATGGTTTTAAAAGAAATAATTTCGCTATTGTTGTTGTACTTAAAATTTTTTGTGTTGTTATGTGGTTATCTTGCGGTGGGATTATGCAAGCAATAGAGGTAAGAATGGTTTGCGTTTGCTTATACATGCGTGTACATACATGTACAGTCAAGGCCGAAAGTGTGCGTACGCTTGTAAATTTCTCAATATTATGAAAAAAATTATATGTGCAAAAGCTTTATCTAAAAAAAAAATTCCTTTTCGTCTTTGCTTTTTCAACCTATTTAGCGTAAAAGCATTTCGCATTTTGATTTCCTAATCATCTAATTGCAAGCGATCAACATGAACAAATCCCAAGAAGAGGCGAGACATTTACTTGGCAAATATTAAATTCCAGCAACGCCACAGCGCAAACGACAATAAAAAGCTGAAAAAGTATCGTTAGCTCGCAGAAAATAAACCTGGAATAGATAGATTAAAAAAGCTCGCTAAATGAGAAGTAATTGAGGTTTTTAGAGAGTCTACTAAAGGCCACAAAGGTAATGCTGCAAAAATAGTTGGACATATTGCCAAACCCATCGATAAATGTGCTCGTAGAAAAATGTCTCCAAAGAGTGTCTTCTTAACACTGTAGTTTAACGAATAAAATTAGAATCATCCTCAAAAGATATTTGGTTTCTTCCATACGTCCAATGACAAAAACATTATAGTCGGTAAATAGTGTCCTTTCCCAATAGTTCATTTGATATGATACCTTGCGAGTTCAAGCCGAAATTCCCGATTCCTTCGTGTGACGAGCCGAGCCAAGTGCACTTTGGTCCTTGACTATTGTTAATACAATGATTGTCAATGTGATGGAAGGGTAAGAATAGAAATTGCTGTTCCATTTCATAAATTTTTTTTTAGCAGACAAAAATTTACTTATTTCCATGGGTTAATAAAATGTTGAAAAAAACGTTCTTATATGTGTGTTGTGTATTTTGACCGCGACATTTGACGGCTTATTTGTAATTCAGCCTAAGAAAAAGCGTCGGTAACTTTTCTCTAAAAACAGCAAAACATATTTCCAAACGCGTAAATTATCCAAAGACTCCCCGTCTCCGTTTCTTTTTGTTTAATATAGAGATGAACGAATTTTTGAACCCCGCCAGAAGGTAAACATGTGAAGCAAGGCATAATCAGTTGCTCTTGAAAAACCAAAAAGAAAAAAAAGAGGAAACAACTCTATATACAGCTTTTCGAACTTTCATTGGCTATGTATCCCATTGTTATGTGCCAGGGTGGCATTACCACGCTTTGCAACAACCTATCAGCAGCAGTTTCCCTTACACTTCCGCTTACACAAATGCTACAACCTTTTTCCATCACCCTTTGTCTGCAACTCTTCCTGATGACCATTGTGTCTGCGCGTTTAGGTGACATTCTCTGTGCGACAGAAACAACGCCAAACAATTACTTACTACTGCGTGTTTGATCTAACAATATTTTTAAATTTTTCTTTCTTTTTAGGTTCGTTCGATTTTAACTGAGTTACTCGCTGAACTCTATAACAGAACAACTGACGCTCTATACAACTTGAGAAATCAACTCAACAGGATTTTGCGGTAAAACACTAAAAAGCTGAAATGTTTCGGGTAAGTTTGGCAATTTGCGAACCTTTTTAAAATTTGGAGATAAGTTGGTTACACAATATTTATATATATAATAATGTAAGACACAGAATTGTTTATTGTCGATTACAAATACAATCAAACCACTGATGCTGGGCGTTTGAATGTAAATACTCACCCACTTAGTAAAGTCAAAGTTGCGAGGAGCGGAATTACAAATATATTTAAACAAACTGTGTCTTGCCTTAAAACGAGTATATAACACTTATATGTGTGCGCACACGCTTCTAACTATTGCAATTGACGTTTTCCATATCACACCACTTTGCTCTCACTCCTCGCTTCGTGTTTGTTGATTTCATTCGGCGTGCTTGGATGACCTTGAGCATATTGTTGATTTTATAATGACTTTAGAGTTACAAAAATAAAATGTTAGTGTTTTGATACTCGCCATCAAAAGGTGAAGGCATGCTACTTTCATTACTGCATTTGTGCGATTCGAAAATTGTATCAAACACAGATAACCGGGTTAGACATGACGGTTGACTTGAACTTGCATGTCGTCCAAAACCGAGATTTATGCTAAACTAACGGATATAACAGATCAAGTTGGGAATTGGTGGCCCAAAGTTAAAAAATAAGAAAAATTTGGAGAAAGGATGGTTTTACGATATGGTTGCGAACCGCTTGTATTAAATCGAAACAGTTGCGAGTGACTTAATCATATATATAAAAAAAAAAAATAAAAAAAATACTTATGTCCTCCTTTCAAGTGATGAATACCTAGCACTATGATAATTGGGGCCATGCATTATGTAGCGAAGATTTTAAAACGATGTCAACAATTGCTTCATTATAATAGAAATGCGAAATCTTTCAATTTCAGGGAGCAACAAAATAAGCGTTAAATTCTGGAAAATATTTATAAAATATTCATTAGCTTCCCACTAAATTAACGTGAGACCTCGTCTGCTTTACATCTCACCACTGTACGGTTTAATATTATCTCCATTAAGCTTACTTCTCACTTTCTTTAAAGCAAAGGAAGTATTTGAAGCATTGAAGCTTTTCATCCCTTATTGTGGAAGCGTTCAGCCGAACAGCTAATTTAGACATACAAAGGTTGCCTTAACCCTTTGAACTCCAATCTCTTTCTTATCTACCAGTAACTCCTTAATTAATTTGAAAAAAAGTCATGGAAAGTTGTCTCAATAAAAAGTCGTATTGGAATACGTAAAATGTGTAATAATTATTCATTCTCTGCTTTAAACTACGTCGTGATCCGTCCATCCGTTTCATTACACCTTATTTGCATAAATTGTGTTTCACAAGTATATGAGTATATCACCAGAGCAACACAATTAATTGATTAAGTAGTAAATAAATGAAAATATTGCTTCTACTTGGAATTTGGTATAAGAGAAACGATGTTGAGCCACACTCGACGTAGACATTGAAAGGGTTTTCGCTGCTTTTCTCAAGTCTCTTGAAGATTTATCAGAACACGATTTCAACAAACGGTTTCCGATTGTGGCCAATGATATTAATGCCATTAGTGTTAGATATATGGAACACGTCCGCTTTTTTTACCAAATGTTGCAGAGTTTGCAGCATATAAATATACAAATTATGCATTTGTCCTTTGGATATCTAAAAATCATTATGATTCTACCCACCATTATGGGAAACTAGTTCAGCGTATTTCGATCAATGCTAGTTAGTTCGATTGATCTGAGGAGTGAGAGTGCGAAAAATAAACCATTCTGCCGAAATTATTTCTTTCTTTGCCGCATAAAGACTTCGCACTATTCGTATAAGATTTAGCGCTAAAATGAATGAAAAGGAAAGAGAAGAGTGGAATATCAGGTTGCGCTTATGGCAGACTTCCTAGTTCATGTATGCATAACAAATTCAAGCCTAAAACGTGTTTTGGGTCCTTGTGAGGTCACAATAGAGGATATGGTAACGTGATTATAATTTCACTCGTTCCATCCAAAATTACAAAGGCTAAGGTGGCAAGCTTCAGCTTGCGAATAATTTTTTGAAATTTATAGAATTCATTTACCAAGCAATTATTAATATTCTTATGATAGATGATTAGTCTGCGCCCGACTTGCCCATCGGGATACCAATAATATGAATAGTATGGATACCGTTCTAATCCTCCTCTACCTACGGCGTGTTGCCTAATCAAAGTTAAACGCCGTGCACTCGTATATTAGGGGTCTTCGCTTAATCTTGCAATCGATCGTTGCACATACACGCTATATACGTCGTTTATTTACATATCATCATTTTTATTTATTAGCAAGCGAATGACAGATGTTAAAATATTCGATCCAAAGCGAGTGTAACTTCTCTCTTGTTATAATTAGACATGCACATGTTTAGGCAAGACACACAATTAAACCAAAAATTTTGTATATTCTTCCTACACGAATTTTTAAATACAGAAGAAGCGACCTAAAGATAAGTACGGAAGACGTGTTCACTTTAAAGCGTACGCTTAATATCCATTGGTTTTAAATAGTTAACAGTTGAACAGTCACTTTGAACAGTTGAAAATGGACGCACCGATTGGAGGCACTTTTAAACACATTTTAAGCCGAATCTCAGAGGGTTACTATAGTTCTTGGAAATGTTAAAAAGTTTTCAACTACTGTCTTGAAAGGATGTCTGATTTAACTTTTTTTTCTTTTTGTTCCTTCTGCGACCTATGGACAACTTGATATTGAGCAAAGTGCTCATGGGGGGCTTGGATGTACGAGACTAACATTATTTATTTGGTTTCAATAAAAATTTCTTCTTCTTTCTTTCTTCAGGTGAAAGTCTGATTTTTAATTTTTACCCGATTCCCTTAGATCGAATTTAAAAGTTGTTTGCAAACAATAGTAGGCAGATACCAGGCGCTATAACCATATTTCGAAGCGTTAGTCATAATAGTAACCGAAAGCTGTTTAGTTGAAGTGTTTCGCTTTGAAGCGGGTAAAGTTGCTTTGCTTATCTACACAAAATTAATGCTTAAAATACCTTGTAGGGTAAAAAACAAATCAACTTAATCTAGTTGTATAAGAGCGAAAACGCTCTCGTTTGCTTCGTCCACTTATGCTTGACTTAGTTTTTTCATAATATGCTTAAGTAAAAACACAGCCATTTGATTTTTTAAGGTGTTGAGTATATTTTTTCTTTTCTTTAATTCATTTAAAGTTTTACAAGTGTTTTTATAGTTTTGTCTATTTATGCTGAAAAATCCAGACGCGTTTTTCTCAGCTTCCAGTTTGTTATTTATGGCTCCTTCGCTTAGTCGTAACATCCACATACTTGCGTGTGTATTCGCCTTTGTTGCTTTTGAAAAAAGTTTCAACAAATTGGTTGTGGGTTGTGCGTTGCGGCATTCAGAGAGCGTTAAGTATGCTTAAATGCTTTAAAACAAGGTTATAATATTGACATTTCTTAGATGTAGTTTCTATTCATATGAATGTGGGCTTCAAGAGTACATAAATACACACACTTATATATATAAATATATATATATATATATAAATTTATATAAGAATGATACATATTTTACATATAGTGTATCAATATATATGAGCCAATACATACACACACACACAAAAGCGAGCTTATTACCTACATACGTGCACACACCCACACACATATAAATGATATACATCTCTGATGAGTTAATAAAAAATAGTCATCTGTTTTTTGCTGAAATGAAAACAATTTTCGGCTTAGAGTTCGAATATTTTAACGAAAATTCTCTTGTCGTAGTTTGAGTTCGGCGTGTACTCGAGTCAAATATACACAGTATTCCATTTAAACATTCGCCAAACATGTCCATGAAGAAAATTCCAGGTAAGCCTAGAAAGTTATATCAGGAGTGGTTATTAACAAGTCAATCATCCTCAAGTCAAACAAAACACATATAAAAAACTATCTATTTTCGTATTACTATCTATAAGGACTTCTTCCAACTAATGAGAAGAATAGGAATATTTTGAAACTCAAAATTCAACTTAAAATTCAGAATGGATTCTATAGCAGCGATTGGGAGAATCGTCGTAGAAAGGTATAAAAAAGTTGAGGCAGCAGATTAAAATGAATTACGCCATTCACAAGACTGGTTGCTCACGCACACGAGGAGTGATATTGTAGAACACATTTGCACCCTTGCCTTCTTTTACATATTAATAAACGGATAGAGACGTCTCGTAAGGACCAGCAAAGACCACTTGTTACGGTTTCTGCATTTACTCAGGTAACGCGTAGGTTGCGGATAATGGATGATGGTTTGCGTCTGGCACAGAAAGTTTAGCGATCTCGTGTCTGCAAATTAATTTCTTGGGATGTTTGCTGCGTCGAAAGCCGCAGGATTATGGCGTACGGAAACGAATTTGCCTCTAAAATCAATAGGATTAGCACTCCACTTTGTCAGTATTTTTGTACAGCCTTCGTAGGAATGATATAAGTCAGGTTTTTCGGAAAATAATTTCTTTTTTTTTTTTCTGAAAATGATAGAGGATTTCCTTATAGTGAACAAACATGTTATTGAATTAAATATTGTCCGATACTTTTGCATTAGCATGTTTCCACGCTCATAAAATCCTTGTTCTTTGCTGGCAAGAAACTGGTCCAACCGGCCTTTGACCTCTTCATTTGAAGTAAAGGTTGTACCCTCGAAAAATCTTGTAGGGGACGAAAGAAATAATAATGACAAGTTGCCACATCAGGAGAATATGGTGGATGTGGTAGTATATCCCATCCAAGCTGCGGAAGCCTTTGACGAGTTAATAAACTTGGTTGAGGTCGCGCTTTATCTTAGTGGAACACCACAACTTTCCTGTTGACCAATGTTTTGCTTAAGTGAATCGTTTCATTTGCCCAGCTGATGATAATAGACTTCAAAAATGTATTTGACCTGCTGTCAGACGTATTAACCACAGCTTTGTCTGTTTTAAACAAATCGCTGCTTATGATGTGCTGATTAGATTTCTTGCGCATTCGTAGAAAGTTGTTCATACAATGTTAAGACGCCAGCCGGCGAGGTAAGTCTTATGCCTTTGCCGACTGCGTATTCGTTGAAGTGGCGACGAGGTGTACTCTACCACACTGAGAGTTAAAACCGCGAACAATAGTTTTTCAGCTCAGAAAATATTAGCTCGCATATCAGACAATGTGAAATTCCCTTCCTTTTTTTTTAAAACGATTAATCACTTCGGGGGTGGAGTACGATTGATCGTCAAAAAAAGGTGGAAAAGAAGAAAGAGATAGGGCTGAAGTGTGTTGCCGCAGAGAGAAGTTCCCAGCAATGAAAACCGCAGTAGACATGGCCAACGAGTTCCCGAAAATGGCAACCTTAACATCAAGGCTATTGGAAATTGGTGATAAGGATGAAATTAGTGATAGATCCTCAGTAAAAGTCAACCACTGTAACAAGAAAAGACAAAAATATGATAAAGAAGAAGCCAGGGCCAGCAAAAAGATATGTTTTCCTTTTAGCTGTCATTGATGGGGAAAGACAGACCATAAAGCTAAAGACTGTACGATAAGCATAACAAAAATTTAACAAATCAAAGCATATCTGGAGGTTTTCTGGCATTTTTGATGAAAAGAATCTGTGCTTATCGACTAAATATTATGATTAATTTTGGTGCACAGATGGCAGAGCTACGCCACATACGTGTAATAATAAGTCTTCATTCGTCCGTACGGACAACAATTTTGATGGAGAGTTCAACTAGCTAACGAAAAAGAATGGAGCCCTCAACATAAAAAAGTCCACCAAAGAAGCACTTTATTTGAGATATATTTCTGAAGAACTTGGTTTTGTGGATGAAAAACCCGTAATGTCATATGCAGATTTTTAGAGCGTGTAACAAATGTCAAAATTTGGTGGTCATCAGGCTAGAACCATTTTCATCATAACTATATATATAAAAATTTCATTAAACTTGTTCGATAAACACGTATAAAAGTGTGTTCATTCAATACAGACGGACCGCCGGACATGCTTAAATCGATTCGGAATTCTGTGGTGATCAAGAATACATATGCTTGTGAGGTCTCTGTAGAATGAATATACCCCTTATCCTTCGGTGGTGGATACAAAAAGTACTGTTTTGGAAGAAATCATTTGAACTAAGCGTATAATACGCATAATAGAAAAAAAAAATGTGTATTTCGTTCGCGATTTCCGAAAGATTTTTCCAAATGTCATAAATATGTTTGTGCACCCTTATCCGCACTAATGAATATTAATTGTAAGGGCACGTACCTAAACTTACTCAAAACACATTTCTTGCTAACACATCAACTCGTCACTTTTAGCATTATTTCATAGTTGAAGCAGTTTCGCTTTACAATTCAAGGAAACTAAAGAAAAATTATACATTTTGCTTCAGTTGCTGTTTAAAACAAACATACGATAAAAACGCAACAATAACGAAAATGTAAGAACTCAATTAGAAAGCAAATGTGGGTCACTGAATGTGACATTTCACATTTTTACTCGTATGGCTACGTGCGAATCTTTGGGACACCCCTCCAGTAGTTATTAGAATATTTTTGATACCCTTCATGTGCGTACATGACATGCCGTCCATCTTTATTATTCAAACAATAAGTCTCCCTAAGACATGCGCTGAGATGATGTCGTCCCAATTCTCGTAATGATTGCAAACTATGCTTATATATCCTTTAAGGATTAACTCTTTGCTAGTATATGAAAGTGTTTTAGAAGACTACTGATCTTTATTTACTCGTGCCATGTTCTATCTTTAGGGTGACAAGTCCAACCATAATCTTAACATGCATTCCATCATACGAAGCAGAAATTAGTGTGCACAATGGCAAAAACTTTTGAAGGTAAAAGTATAAGAAAAAACCTAGTAAGCAAAAAAAGTCGAGGTTGCAAGAGATACTTTTCAAGAATATTAAAGGTTAGAATGGTCGAGGCTTAAAATATTTATGAATAATTGTCTCTATAGTGAATGATTTATCGTAGCCGTTGGTTTTTTGCTGACCTGGTGTATGAATTCCCTTCTTAAAAAACGCAGCGAAAGACAGCGAAAGGGAACATCACATAATTTCCGTACTTGCAGCAACAATAACATTGCGTCTACTCAGAGTAAAATGTTACCAATCGTTTCAAATTGTTCTCACGAAACCATAGGCCAAAGGAGAACCGCTCATAGAAAAGCCTCCCATTATATGAAGGCGCAAGAGAGTGTAGTATAATATAACTCATGCATATTTGGAAAATATATATGCGAGAAAGCTTCTTCTTGAACTTCCCCAACATCATGATGGAATCCAGGAATCATACAATACATTGATGTTAGGTGTGAATATTGTAGATATGTCTAAAATCCGAGGACACTGAGTCACACTGGAATAATGTCAGTCAAAGAAGGAATCTTTTCGTTAAAAATTTACTTCTGGGGCAGGTAGCTTTCTGGGTGAACACGTGCTCTTAGTACTTGTAAAAAATTTCATAATCGCGCAAGCTTTTGTAAGATTAGCGTTGCTTCTACTTCCTACTCCACTATACCGGGCAACCCTGATCCATCTTAAAATCTACCCATAATTGCACAAAGTGTTTAGTCCATTTTTTATTTTCCTAACAATACTTAATACAAGATGAAAGTATTTTCATACTCTCTGCGTAGATGTCGATCTCACCTATATTTTAGGTGAATTTATCGCAAGTAAAATTTCAGGAAATCTGATCAAACGGAAGGTTGTAAGTTCGTAATACAATCGCTTGTTCAAAAATTTGTTGTGGCTTTCTTCTACCTTCTTCTGGAAATTCGCAGATCTAGAAATGTTTTCATCAGCGATAAATTATTACCAGAGAAACGTTAGATGATGAGGTCAAAGAGCCCGTCTTAGTGCTCGCATGTTTTAAAACAGAAGCTAAGCGGAACCATGGACAGGTCTTTTCAGAACGTAAAAGAATACGCATTCATCGAATCCGTTTACGGTTTTATTTAGACTTCAAAATTGTTTTTTTATTTCAGCCTTAGAAACTCCCCTTATCAACTGAATCACATATGTCTTTTATTTCCATAAGCTATTGTTTGATGATCTGAATATTGATCTGACCCTCATATCTATCAATTTAAAAATCATGTTAAATACTTATATGAATTCGTTGATTCGTGCAATGCGACGCGTGGCTTTTGCTACTTTAAAGCGCGCAATAGAGGAGAAGGAACTGAATGGCTATTAAATTCATTAACAATTAAAAAGTAGTGGTTGATCCTTAAGAGGGGGTCGCGTCGCCCGTATTTCTTAATGTGTGACACAGTTTTCAAAAGCACATAAACTAACTGAAGTTTAATTAAACATCATAGTAGCAGAGTAGCAGCAACGTACGCTTATTTTACATTGAGGGATAAAACCATTTAAGAAATTGAAGCAAAACGAAATGAATTTAATTTTTTCGGTTAGGAGGCAAAAGGATTTTCTCGAGTGTCGTATTGCATTGGCGTTCGTGGTATTGATCTGGGATTTTGTTTTGAAGAATTTTCACATACTTATGCGTGAATGAAAACGTTGCCTGTCGTGTGGATTTGTGATGGTGGTGGTAGTTGTTGTATTATGCAATTTTCTTCTTTTATAAACAAATCGTACAATGAACCCCTCGAAGCATTGCATTTTAACGTGACATGGTTTTATACAGAATGTTTTCGCAACAACAACAGTAACTATTGCAGTCATCAAGCAAGAGATCATTGCGAACTAAATGATAGACTGACTGACTGACTGACTGACTGACTGACTGACTGACTAACTATCTTGCTGGCTGTCTCGCACAAGCAACAGCACTGGGTTTTGCACTCTCATCGTTAGAGCAGTTCATTGCTTGAAATGAGTGCATAGAAGATATTAT
The DNA here is from genome assembly GCA_000688715.1 of Glossina pallidipes. Taxonomy (NCBI): domain Eukaryota; kingdom Metazoa; phylum Arthropoda; class Insecta; order Diptera; family Glossinidae; genus Glossina; species Glossina pallidipes. The sequence goes on from KK499798.1 coordinate 879,795, forward strand.
AGCATAGAGACAAACAGAAGGGCATTGGCATTTGACGTGCCAGGGCAGTCTTACCATTCTTCCGAATGGTTAGATGGATTGTTTATTTGCTGGGTACACCACTCTGCTCTGCTGCTCTGTTATCAAGTCCTGATACAAATTCTTTCACTTCCATTCCATTTACATGGTTACGTGTATTCGGTTTTGCTTTGTTGGTTTTCTTAAGCGTAACGGCCACAAAGAACTCAAGTGATTTCTACTTGTAGCTGTATGTGTGCACTTAGTCAGTTGGTCTTGTAAACTCACCACACATGAGTACCGAAGAAGAACTTTAAAGGTTTTTCCGCGTTGTCTTTATGCACATTTTTGCATGCCTCGTGTTGAACCAAAGGAAAATTGTTGGTTTCCCTTAAGCAAAAATGTGCTGTTTTTCATATGATTTCTCTTTTCCTATTTCTTTTTAGGTTTCTTCTCTGATAAGCCTGAAAACTATATACTTAAATAAGTACGTATGCATCAACAGGTATGTGTGAGTATTTTATTATTTAAGTAGGATTTGCTGGGTAAGTTATATAACGTGCTGTCCCAAGCAGAAAAGCATTAAAATTGTAAATAGTCAGCTTGATGTCGAGGAAGATAAAACACTTCCTGATAACAATCCTTTGGTCAACGCCCTTTTCACAATTTCAAAACAACCACAGATAGTGGACTTTGATAAAACTTTGATTTTTGTTAAAGTTTTTTAAATTTGCTTATCACCTTTTGCTCTCTTTCGAAAAGTAATTGTACCGCGAAGCATATTATCTGTGTATGACTCATCCTAAGACTCGTTTAGCGGTGTTCTACTGGGAGCAACTTATAATTTATTTCTACGAAAACTGCGGGTGATTTCAATAGTTTAACGATTGACTGACTAACTGATGTCATATTGTTTCGGTGAAGAACAACGAATTGCTCGCGCCGACTTACTTATCAATAAGGGTGAGATTGTTAAAAATAACAAAACATGTTACAAAACAGAAGCATGCAAGTCCTTGAATTCGTCTCGCATAAAAATATTTATAAACATGCGAACGCCTTAAGTGAAAAACGAGTTCCCTGCATGTCTAACTTTGTGTGGGTCCTCGTACTTCGTTTACTGGTTTGGAGGGACCACGAAGACGTGCTGCTCTAAAAATAAAACTAGAATTTATCGTAAAGATTTGTAAGAAAGCTTCAGGCTAGCAAAGTGAATACTTTCTCTGCTCTGTTCCTTTCTTATCGAAATAGTTAATTGTTCTCCGATTATTTTCAATGTATCTCGAGCGTTCGAATTACAGCATTAAAAAGAACATTATATTTGGCTTATCCAGAATGTGAAAGTATTAAGACCTTATGTTAATTTTGGTCAGCGACTTCTGCAGGTAAAAATGATAAGGTAATGGAAAATAGTAGTGCGCATAAAATAACAGTTTTCCATTTAGTATAATTGATTTATTCAGCGTAGGCCGACGCTAACTGCATGGAGCGCTCAAAATTGCATTTTCGAACTTCATTACTTTTGTTGCTTACATGAAAAAATCTGTTGCCGAAGCATATCAGAATTGCCTGTTTTGCCTTCCACGCTTTAAAAGTGATGATACGAAGTCACCACTCAAAATACCACTTTTGTGGCCCATTGTTACAAACGTTGTCAATGATAGGAAGGTTGCAGCGCAAATAGGATGTTCTGCCTCGCCCAGCGTAATCACCAGACATGGCCCCTCCTGAATGTCAATTGTTCAGTTCGATGCAGCATCGCTTGGCTGACACGCTGCCTCGCAAAGTTGAAGAAGTTCGAAAATGGATCGATAGTTGAATTACTGCCGAACCAATATAACTTCTTTCGACACGGTGTCGTTGTGTTGCCATAACGATTCGTAAATGTTGTAGAAAATGATGGAAAATATTTTGATTAATAAATATTATACCAATTTTTCTCAACAACAGCTTTTTCAAATGAAAAAGTGATCAAACTTAACGGAAGGTCAAAATGTATTTTTAACTTCTCTTGGTAGCCCTGTTAGCTTTCTGATCCATATCAAAATTGTGCTAAGAAATGGTACCACTCTTATACCCATCACCGAATGATGAGGGGTGTATTCATTTCGTCTCTGAGGGTAGCTTCAGTGGGTGACCGTAGCGCCTAATGGGTGGGTGTCGAATCGCTAAGATAAGTAAGTGCTCTAAGGTTTTACCGACTGAGTACTCGCTACAGCTACGACCAAATATGCTCTACCGCGGTGAGATTAGAACCTGCGAACACTAACTTGGCGGTCGCAATTTTTACCTACACGGGTAGTCATGCGGACTTAGATCACTGTTAGCATTATTAGCATCGAAAGTGTAGTTTTACTGATGTCCATCTGTTCAAATACTTAGCTTAAGCAGCCATTTGAAGTAGAAAGGTTTTCCAGTTTCTGAAAAAAAGGAAGTTTTGATTATATGTATCTTTACGCGAAAGTCATGACTAGGAGGAGCATTTATTTGAGATTTCTGTATAAAACATCAGAAAACGTGGCTCACTTTTGGATTAGAAATCGATTATGCTCCAGTCTTGGAATTAGAATATATATAATAAGTTAATGCCTAATAAGCAGCCGATAAATGTTATTGTAATTCCTCCGATTAAATATGAGAATACTGTTGGCCATCGCTTGCATTGAATTCCATTTAAAGGTGACATTCTGAACAATATTCGCAGGGATAGCAGAGGTGTAAAATGATTTCAATATTTCTGAAACTGCACAAAGGATTCCCTCTGCTTTCCCTGATTGTTTGGCTCGAAGGATAAGAAGATTTGTGTTGACTGATTCAAGCTGATAAAATAACGGAAAATGCAACTTAACGGATTATAATGAGATTTCGCAAAGGACGAAAAGAAAGAAGAAACGCCTTTACTTCATCAGATCGCCAGAATACAGAATATGTGCTAACTTCAGTACAAGAAAATAATAAAAACTAGTTCGTCTGAATTCTCTGACACTACAGTGTGCAGTGTACATAATTTTCTCTTAACGTTTTGATGAATCCGGTGGAATATAATTTATTTTACAACTTTTTTCTAACTGCTCACTCGCAGTTCTATGTGTTTATGTAGGAAAGTGCTACCACTGGTGTACATAAAGCTAAGTGCACACACGTAAAGCTATTGAGAATTTGATGTGAACAAAAATGGATAATACCGGGACTTTCTTTCTTTAATTATGAACCGAGGTTTTATTGCCTTTTCTAAGGAAAATGAAAAACGCCAAACTCTCATGATCTATGAATACGCATGCTGTCGTACCATGCAGAAGGTTTAATGACCCCGAGCGCACAGGGAAAATAGAAAAAACATTAGAGACGAACAATAAACTTGAAGAAAAAAAATCAGAAAATGGAAACAACAAAACAGCTACACAAGCTACGATTCAGTCGGTTGCCATACACACGACAACAAAGTCAGTCTTCAAGCCGCACGCACACAGGCGCAGAATATCTCTGTACTTTTTACATTAATATGTAAAATGAATGTATTTCTCTTGTGTGCATACATGAACGTATGAACATAGAGTAACAAATAGTAAGGAAAAATTTTATATAACACAAGTAAAAAACGCAATATTAGGACGAATCTTGGATGTCCGCTAATTAGAGTGTATCACGCCTTTTCTTTTTTTTTTTTTGGCCCTTTTATACTTTCTGACGCACGTTCATAGGCGATGCGAAATCTTAATTAGCTCACGTAATAGGTTCCTTTTACTCAGGTTAGTTAACATCGACACGACTTGCGATCTCAAATTAATTGAAAAAAATGCCAAAAAATTAATGCGGGATTACAAAGCGAAAGATAAAATTAGCATACCGCCCTTGCTCGATGATGATGAATACAATAACAATGAAATCAAGGGAAAAGATTAAGAAACCAACCATGGAAACATGCTGAGTCAAACGTCATAAAGTTAAAAGGTTTCAACAAAAGACTTACAATGAAATCTGAAATAAACAACAAAAAGAAACAGAAAGAGAAAGGGGACAAAACCGTTTGTGTGTACGCGATCACTAATGATCTTATAAAATTAAAGGAGAGGCTAGCGCGCGATATGTGAGAAGCGACAACCAGTGACGGGGGGAGAGAAAAAACTAATGACTGGAATGATCGTAATGCAAACAAAAAAGGAGGAAAACAGGATAAAGGTTTTAATAGCAATAAGTGAACAATGCATAAACACATGTATATATATACATATATATATATATATATATATATATATATGCATACATTTTGGTTTTCTTTTATATCCGTAGGGGTAGATCGCAGCATAATACAGAGACTGTTCACGTAAGTATCAATTCTAAGCAAAGAAAACAAAAGAGTAAACAATTTTATGGAATTAAAGGATGACAAGATTATCATTGCAACAAATATCAAGGCTATGAAAAGGGTCATCGGATACAAATCTATGTCATCAGTGCTTTCCTTGAAAAATTTGTAGTTAAAATTTGTACCAAAGTACGAAACAGAGGAAGCGAAACAGTGATGAAATCGCGATAAAAGGATAATTACATTAACTCCTACATCTACTGGACGAAAATAGATTTTCGATTAATGTTCAGTTGGTTAGTGCGGAAAAGTTTGTGTGGAGAGGAAACAAACACGCCTTCGATAATTTGTGAGACGATGTTATCTATACGTTGTTATCTTTCATTTTTAAAGGTACTGTTTGCGTTAAAAAATTAAAATTTAAATCTACCTCTGTTACCCTGCTGAGAGTTTGTTCGGAAATTCTTAAGTCGATCGTACTTCTCCTCGTCCATTTTAACTAGGACAGCAGTGAAGCTGTGTGGAAGAAAAAAGGTCCGCAAAGTAGAAAAAAAACATTCGACCCATGAGTTAAGTTTTAGTTAAGATAATTGTTTGAAACACGTAATAAAAAATGGCCTCCGAATGCAACTAAGTTAGCACTGAGTGTGAACTCGTCCTTCTAAAAAGTGAGCATGAAACCAACAGCGTGTGGATCTTGCATACTGAAGACCCACGAGGTCAATTATAAGTTTAACTGGGTATAGGAGGAGCTAGATTTTTCGACTTCCAAGTCCCGGGTTCAATTTTACGTCTTTGCTGAGCCTCATATTTCTAACGCAAGCTTTTTGTCGAAGACTGTTGTTGACTTCACGGATGATTTGAGCTTCACTTCGCTGTTGTGAAATGTGTTCTTTGTTTGTAAAGTGTCTTCGTTCTGCCAAATTTGTTATTTCTGCGAAACTTAAACATTCAAACCTACCCTCGATTAACGGGCATTCTTTCCTGCTGTTCCGGGAGATGAGGCTTGGCGATGCTGAGCTGCTGGAAATGCTGCATTTTTTGCCAATTTTTTCCACTTCTATCACTTACCATCTTGTTAAGATGTTAGACGATTCCGTTTTTGCAGCAAGCAAACAGTGGACACGAATTACAGTTTACTTACTCTCCTTGCGCCAACGACAACCGAATGTCTTTGCTCCGCCTTAGCAACACAGTTAGTTAAAAAGATTATTTAAAAGCCGCCAGAACACCCGGGTCGTACCATTTCATATCGTTATCTGCTTCTAAAATGACATTTTACTGGAAATCAGGGATAACAGTTTCAAGAAACGTTTAGAGTTGAATTCAGTGTAAAGATTAGGATGACGAAAGCATTCCAAAATTTATACTGATACGTTTAGTGGTTAAGTTCACGTTTCTCTTTCGCAATATCGCTGCATTTTAGTCCACTGAAAAGGAATGCAGTTGATTATGTTTTTCCGTGAATGTAATATTTTTACCCATGTAGTCACTTGTACTTGCATCGCTTACGCTATATTAAGTAGAAAATGTGTATGTGGAGGTTGAATGATTGACTAAACGACTAGAGCAGATAATACCGGCTCATATTTTTAGCCCCATTTCAGGAGTTTACCGATATTATTTCGCAACACTGTGAGTGAATGACATTTATGGTAGTGCACGAGCATGTGTGAGCTGCTTCTTCTGAAAGTCTTAAAAGAAAATTTTAACATTTGCGGTTGTGTGTATGTGTAAATGAGCGAAATCGACACAAATTGGAGGGCTTGGAAAAATGTATTTAATGAAAACTAGAAGTTTTGTTGTGGTTTAGAAATAGAAAGAGTAGTTAAAGTAGCATTTGGCTGAATGAATGGTCGTCTTTATGCTTTTCCTCTGTGTGTTCGCTTCATTCTTTTTTTTTTATAAGGCAACAGACAGTCGCAATAGGCGTACAACAAACGTAATGTCAGTAGACGACGTAATGACTGAGCTCGTTGCAGTTGTTGATTTGTTGTTTTATGTGTTGTTGTGGTGTTAGGTTGCATGAATGATTCCAGACTGGAGAGAAAATGCAATATCTTGTACAGCCTGGGAGGTATCAAGTTCATTTATGGTCTTATGCTTAATGCAGTTTCTGAGTGAGGATCAAGTCATGTTTTTTTTCTTGTTGTTGTTCTTGTCGGAACAAGTCATTCAGAGTGCGCCGCAGTCGAGGTTACTCTGCGTTGCGCGCATACAAACTTAATTCATATGATGTGATGAACAAATCGCAATGTTAGCAACAAGAAAGAGCACACAAAAACAAGAAAAAGAATACAATTCTGTGCATATACATTCATGTGTGCGTTCTAGTATACAAATGCATATATAGTGATTTTGGTTCGACAACAACGCAAGCAAAGAGCGATTTCTTCTTGGAAAGGATTTCTTCAGCCAATGGTGACTTTTCATGTTTTCGTCATGTTTGTTATTTGTTACCTTTGAGATATGTTGTCGCTCGGTACACGGTCTCATAAACGTTGTCGTTGTCATAATCATGTTGCCATTTAATTTTATTACACACTGATTCCTTTAACCCTAATACCATCATTCAACCGACAAACCACGTAGCGCAGTGTGGTGGCATAAGTCACTAACACCTCCAACTAAAGCTGGACACTTCGTTCTGCGTGTTCACCAGTTTGTCAGTTTGCCAATTTGCCAGTTTGCCAGTATGCCAGTCTGCCTGCCTATGTTACAATCAATTGTTAGTAGTTGTTATTAGCGTGGCATTCGTCATTTTGATGAACTTTTTTATTGCTTCTGGTTGTGAAATCCAATTCCATAAAGATTTAAGAAGCATTAACGTACTAACGTATCTTTGCTGGTTTCTTCTTAAAAACTCTTACATATCAGCATAGTTACACACACGTATGCATTGTGAACCCGCTGGCTGCTTTATACTGTTTTTGGTTAGAGCAGGAAATGAGTTTTTGTAAAATAAGCTAATTAGACGACAAGGAAATAATGTATTATTTTTTTTTTTTATTATATTTTCTCCATTTATTTGTTTCGTTTTGCGGGATTCAATTTCAGTACGTTAAGGCAATGACACATTTATGCTTCTCATACATATATACAAAATTGTCGTGGTAGCTGCAGAAAGTATAAATTTAAGTTGGGAATTATGCCGTCACCTCGACCAACTTGGGCTTGGGAACATGGCTCTTAGAGCCGAGTTCGTGCCATAAGAGTACCCATTCGTGGCTATTTACTGGCTAAAGAAAAGTTTAAACCAAGTATTTACTTGCTTTAAATAGAGAGTCACAGATGTTCTCCTTAAAACTATCTAATCTGCGAAAATGGCACTTTAGCCGAATAAGCGGGTGGTTAATCGGATCATTTCTGCAAAAAAGTGTTATTCATGTTTCGTTATTGGGCTCATAAATAAATAAATGGCTAAGACCTAAAGTTTTCACGGTTCAACTCAAATTGTGTACTTAAAAAAGAACAATCAGGTGGAGGCTTTTAAATTAAATCAGAATGCAAAGCTCATCTAGGGGATGAAATTTATGCGCTATCATCCGCATTACAAGCCTTGCATAATGCTCACTGCGTCAGTTCAATTTTATTTAACTATAAGGCGCTTTCCTATCTTCAGTTACCTCTGGAAGGCTGGAAAGAAATAGAAAGGACGCACGATTAATTTTACACGAGTGCTTACTAAACATCTGATCGACATAGTTTGGTTGCAAAATTTTATGACTCCCACACTCAAACTTTCTGATATTCACGCTAACTTCTCCCCTATTTATGAATCATTTGTGGTAAAAGGGTACTTCAAATTTATGCGGATGTATGTAATGTGCAGAAGGAATTGAGGCAAGCCCACTTTTTAATATACGGATTGATTCAGAATCACTTTTTGTCAACGATCTAAACCTTTGCTCGTCCGTCCGTCTGTCCGCCTCTCAATTTGTGTCTATTGATTTCGTTTGTTCTACCTACAGGTTGCAATACATGAGGTATTTTTATGAAATTCAGTACACCAACGTCTTTTGGCCGTATACGACGGCTTTGTCAGCCACTTCCCATAAAAAGTCTTGTTTTGAAAGATCATCATATGAGCAACTATATTAAATAAAGTGGTGTAGGGAATTGAATGCTGGGCAGCTTGTCACGAAGAAAAGTAGAGTTAACATATAATAAATTTTTTGTCTACAGGTCATCACTTTCTTTCGCTTTTCAATCTACTTAATCGGCCTAAAATATATTTATATCGTGTTTTCAATTAAAACTGATACGTGTGACGAGTTGAAAAAAAAAAACTCCAATATCTCGAAAAGTAATCTTTTTTTGAAAACTTTTTTCAGACTTTTTGGAAACCGTGAGTGTGTTTGTTGGCGAAGAATAACAGCTTTTGTACGCCTCGAAATTCATTTTATGCGTTCGTACTATTATTGCAAATTTATTCTTCATCTTCTTGTAAATTTCATAACATTCCTAAAATATTGACTCAATAATTACAGGAAAGGGTGCCTTTTGAAGATCAATAATTTTTTTAATATCTTTGATTGAATTGAATTCAGCAAAATCTCACAACAGCTAATGATAAAAAGGTAGAAAAATACCTTTAAAAGATGTCTAAGATGCGTAAGCAAATAAAAGAAACATTTATCCCCAGTGTACAAAAAGGAAAAGGATTAACATTAAACAAAGGGGGAACATCAAGAAAAACAATAATAACAATAATAATAATAATAATAACAACAACACTTGCGTTAGGCATGGTATACAACGTTGTTGAAAAAATATTCACGTCCTCAAAGTCCTCAAGACTGGGAGAACGTAAAGATCGATCCTCTTTGCGCAATCAAATACGCACACACACACACACACACACACACACAGACGCACAAACAGGCATCGTGCATACTTGAAAGGCATAATGCAGGTAAAATAACTCAATATCAATAATGAAACTGGTTTTCTTCTCAGTTTATTTGGTGTACATGTGTGCGTCACAAGTTTCCTCTTAGTTTGGTAGGCTATAGCCAGGAATCTGGTTGTTTGTTAGCTTTGAAACCAGTTTACAATTTGCTTTTACTAAGAGAATAGATTCCTTCTTTGTTTGGCCCTTAAGCCTCATTTACTGCTCATTCACATCGTACTGGCATTGAAGCGATCATGACTTGGCGTAAACATAATGAACGACTCTTCTAACCATATCTCCAATGTCCTTCTATACATGTCCCATCTAACACATGGCACGTAATAGCATAAATAAAAAATAAAGTAAAAATGATCTTAACTTTACTTGCCTGAGTTCACTTGGATACGACACTGAGGATACGTTAACGTACCCGAATATGATTGGGGAGTATTTAACGTTGTATATCGAAAGCATCACAAAGTCACTAAACAACAAGTAAGAAAATTATATTCGGTCGCGACCGAATCTTTTGCACCCACCACCATGATCCTAAAAAAAAGGAAAAGAGCTACATTTTCATACTCCATAATATTGAATGCAATGATTTTTTCCATTTTCAGAACAAAAGTGGGAGTTTATATGGTGTGTGTGTTGCAGTTTATGAGCAAAAACTTAAAAACAGGAAAGCAAAAGTGTTCACGTTTTTTGTTACACAGGCGCGTGGACGTCGTAGGCGTCTGCTTGTAAAAGTTTGGATTATTTTCAAATTCTTTTGCGAACGGGAGAACAGATACTACACAGTTGTGCAGACGGTCAGATGAACATATAAACGAACGGGCATGTATAAGTGTACTCCGAATTGGAATACTTTATGGGGTTTTTGAAGCTTGGGTCTGTGCATGGTAAGGATATCAAAAAAATACTTCAATTTTAATAAACCATAATATCGGTTAGGCGTGGCCGACTCTTTCCATTTTTCTAGAGATACTGTAGCATTATCTACAGAGCATACATTTAAATTTCTATAGATTTATTTGTTGTAGTTTACGAGCAATGAGCAAAAAATCAATTTTTTATTTCTTTTGGAAAACGGATATGGGCTTAGTTTACGTGGTATTGTAGGCGTGTCCTTCAAGCGGTTTGGCCCGTTTTCAATACCAACCTACGTGCAACTTCCAACGTTTCGGCCACATTTCAAGCCGACAGTTTCATTTTTGCGACCACGAGAAAGTGTACAAAGCCATGCTTAAATCGATTTAGAATTTGACGCTGATCAAGAACATATATTATACTTTGTTCGATCTCTGATGCCTCCTTCTGGGAGCTGCAACCGTTTTGATAAAATAAATATCCCCCTCATCCTTCGGTGATGAAAATGTCTATATACTCACAATATAAATACTTATATATATATATATATGTATATGTATTGGGTGGTTGCATGTATTTTGATAAGCGACTTCTACAAGCCAGTTTTTCTCAGCAAATACCTCTTTCAAGTGAAAAACTATCAAAATATATGTAACTATCCCATGTACATACATATACAGACAGTCATCCCCCACATAATGCAATTAATTCGTATGGCGTTGCGTCGAAACAGCATCGTACGAAACTTAAACTTAGATGTACAATAAATCAAGGAATTATGTACCGTGTTATATCGAAACTAAGTCTTATGCGGTAAAATCTTGTGATTGCTTAAATTTCATTCCAAACAAACTTAAAAGTAAAAAGAAAGTTGACTTTGCGTGTTTATAAAAAGGAAGGAATCATGAAATTCAATCCTTGAAAACGAAAATATATTCAAAAAATAATAACGACGATCCCAAACTACAGTTAATTTGTTCTTTCTCCTCAAACTAAGTTGAAGAATCTCCTCTTATTAACGACAAAATAGAAATAAAAGCAAAAAGCAATTGAACGGAAATCCATCAGAGCGCGTATTCGATCTCGAAACAAACACAACTAATAAGACATATTTAGAATACATTCACACACCCATTCCATCGTATTTGCAACTCGCATAACTCCAGCAAAGCGATTTCTGAGGCCATTATGTCCTACAGTAAGTGGTCGTTTCATTTTTAAACAGTCGTTCTCGTCTGGCCTTTGCTCCCCCTTGTGGGCAATTGTTCTTTTCCAGTTTTAGATAACGTTCGTCCTTCATTTTATAAAGTAAATTTATTGAAATCGACGTTCACGCAACTCTGAGACTGATCAACGCAGAATATACTGCAACGAAATTTGCTAAAAGCCACTGTTTATGGATGAATTAAAAATGAAACGCACACATTTACATAAACTGCAAATACACGAAAGAAGATGTATACTCGACTTCTAGAAATCATCGCCACTCGCGTCCTTTGGGGTTGTAATGAAAAATTTCATAAAGGGGACATTAGATTAATTGTCGGTTCAGAAAAAATGATTGCAATAAATTCAAATTTCTATTGAATACATACATCCACACATCCAAACCACCACATCAGATGCGAGTTCCATTGTTTTTTACTTTTTAGCGTAATTCTTTAAGCTCTCTCCGTCTTCGAGGCGTTCGGCAGGGAGAATTGACACACACACACACACACACACACACACACAGAGAGAGAGCAGAAAACTTTTGACTTAATTCAATCTGCCATTTGGTTTTAGTTCTCTGGGATAATAACCGAACGCGACAATTTCCCACATCTATGCAATGTGGAGGACTTTTTGAACGATTCCAGACGAGAATTTTTCCAACGAGTCAAATTAACGCCTTTATGGAAAAACCTTCGCATCCTAGAGATCGGTAAATTGGAAAGGAGGCGATCGTCTTTTAAATTTACTCACCATACCTTTGGACTGGACTGGACAAAGTTTTCTGAGTGAATGCATTGATGACCCTCGTTAATTATCTTATCCGTTTCACGACGCTTCATATTAGTGAGCCAGCAACCAAGTTCTGAAGTGCACTGAAAATGAGAAAACTTCCCTATCGTCTAGTCGAATCGAAAAATATATTGGGAAAATTAACCTTCTTAAGTAGGTATGTAAAATAATTTTGTATTCTCTTAAAGTAATGCATTGAATTTGATTGAGTATGTTAAGTTTGCCACATTTGTTGGTTAAGAATTTGTTTATATTATACTCTTTTAATAGATGGATATATCCTCAAAGCCTTTAAGCCGGAAATATAGCAAAGGTTTACCTATCTATAACAACTTATCTATCCATCCATCCATCCGGTGGATATTCATGGAATTCTTGAAATTGCAAAATTAATATCAAAGACAGAAAGTCTGCATTTACCTTTTCGCTTTAACGTCGTTAACGAAGACTCTCTCAAGAGGTTAGAAAGCTTAACACCCAGAAATAACTCCAATCGTCTTATGTATTGAAGTTTTGATTTGCGAGAGATCGTCACCGCCGTAAATGTAAGTTTATATGGATGACAGTAGATATTCGGGGAGAGACTAATAGAGGTGTAGATAGTATGGAAGTTGTTATAGTCAGAAGTAGGGTACGATGTCATGCAAATTAATGAACTATACATTAGGCTTTAAAACAGTCTTTTATACGAGAAATTCGAAGTTTAGTAGGTTTCCTGCATACCCTTGCTAATCACAAATCAGAGTCTGTCAAAAGTCAAGCGAGGCCAGTATATAAGTCGTCACCCTGACACCGGTAAGAGCTTATATATATTCATACTCAAGCAATATTAAAGAGGTTGTAGAAAGATGCTTGATGCTAGAATGGCACTCTACAATGTGCCAAAAAATGTGCAGAATAAAATTTCTACCTGTCATCAATAGCAAACGAAATGAACTAAAAGTGCGTAAAAAAAATACCGCAGCCGATGTGAGAAAAAACTTCTAAAGTTGCAGAAATTCTTAGTAATCTTGAAGCTTTCTTGGACTTGGAAAGCCATTGAGTGTCGCAAATGATCACAGTAAAGTAATCTGGTCAGCTAGAATCCCTGTAATCTAATTATAGCTAAGCTGGTAACAAAAGTCATAATCATAGGTAAGAAACTACCATTAAGCACTCTGCACAGCTTCACTTAATAGAACTCATTAACTATTCCTAAACTAGCTAAAGATTCCTGTCTCATGAGAATTCTTATGTTGGGAAAGGTTCAAAGAATAGATCCATTTGGTTCAAACTGCATACGAAGACTTACTTTTTTAAGTTTAAATTCTTAAAATTTGGCATAGATTTTTTACATGTATTTAATATGATAATATACGACTTTTCTTCAATTTTTATGCAATGCTTTTTAAGCAAGCGGGTTAGCCCTTAGGCCATAATGTGCCAGTGTATCAAATTTCTCTCAACTAGGCATCACACAGACAGAGATGTGGACAGATAGATACGGTTAGATCGGTGTACAGTCATTTTCTAAATCGATTGCTACAATGAAGGGCAGCTAGCGTACATCCGAACGAAGACACAACGCATTACATCGTACATGCCGCGCATCTTTATGGAACTTGCCAGCGCCCTGTTTCCGATTATACAAAATTAAATTCACATAAATATTAAATTCACATTATTTGTATTTTTCTCTACCTTACTCAACGCGATAAATAAATAAAATCCTTACGATATCATTTAAAAATAAGGGGAATCTTATCTGCTTTTCATTGATTGTCTGAGGACAGATTTAAATAATCTTTTTCTTATATACCTTGATAAGAGTGATAAGAAAAAATTTTCCAGCCAAATTTGCTTTGTAAACAAAATTACGAGGTCATAATCTAGGTTTCGACAGACATATAAGTTACGGGCTTTTCGTTGCTTACCGTTTAACAAATCCAATATGCCTTGTGTGCGCACATATATATATTTCTACCAATCGACATAAGTTCTTTATTGGATGCGATGACGAATCATGTCATTGGAAATGAGAATTTGAGATTGAAATTATTTAATAGGTCTATCGTCGTTCAAATCTCAAGTGCCGCACGGTCTTTCACTAAGCCAACTGTCTTAGATGCTCTTTTTGCTGTAGTCTTCTATTATTAATAATAATAATAATATTTAATAGGTCTGGCGAAAAGCGAAAAGGACACGATCTTACATAGAACAGTAGGTTAATTATTCCATAGTTTGGTATGTAGATTGATTCAGTTTGTTAAAGATGATCTCTCTTAAGATACGAACGACAGCATCGAACTTTATTTCATTTTTATAAAGAAAACAACGGGTTATACAAAAAAGGGTAAGCTTCAGCCATCGATTTAGAAAGGAGCATTTGATAAGAAGCATTAAACTAAAAAACATTCTGAGTTTGGTTTGTTTTTATTTAAAAAGAGGGTCTTTTACTAAGAGTGACTGACACCTTTTAAAATTTGAAAAAAAAACTCAATGCAGAAAAGTAAATAGTTCTTTATTTTCGCAGCTTAAGCCTTTCAATTATGTTCTGAACAAAATATTGTTGAAATGTGCACCAGGGCTTTGAACACACTGGCATACACGATCGCTCCATTTATTAACCATTGTTCGCTATCATCATTTGTTGCATTATGCCTGCGATAACCTGACAAATGTTCCAAATGTTCCAAAGCTTCGAAGCTTGTCAGTACAGACCTGGGCTTTGAAGTGAAAATAATCCATGAGCGTTAACTCACACAACTACAACGGCTAGAAATAAGTGATGGCGACGTATTCCTCTAGTGCTGCCACTTTGGTAAAATGCTTTTAACGTTTAGAAATTCTGAGTCCCTGTATGATGAAAATGCAAATTATGGCGGGTATTTTCACACCTGGAAGTACACAAAAAAACGTATTTGAAACTGGAAACAAGACCCCTGACGAACAAGTAATTAGTATATTTATGTGTTAGGTTTGCTTGCAGTCAGCATAGGTGCGTGCTCGTGATCGATCGCAAAGCTTGCATGGCAGTAAGTCGTACTACAGCGTCCCCATGTTATGCTACATTCGTTTTATGGCTACATAAACCAAAATTTCATTGTCTCTTTCTTATTATTATTAATTTGTAAATATTGTGTTAAACTTTATATCATTCTCAAATTTCTGCTCCAATTCAATTACAAAATAATTGTAAGCGAAGCATTATAAATGGTTGAACGCCTTCACTAGACAGAAGACTTCAGTCTTCTGTCTAGAGCAATTATAGCTTACGATGACCGTGTTTGCTTCCTAGTCATTAAACTATTGGTCTAGATTTTCTTTTAAATATGACCAGTCACTCAGGGGAACGCCTCCTATTCGCGTAACGCCGTACCGATCAGAAATAAGCGAGGAAAAAATAAGAAAGAAAAAAAAGTTGGGTGGGGGTCGCAGCCTAGTGGATGTGAGCTCATTGCATGTGTCATGCATGTTTTATGTCTTTACCGACTGAGGGCTCAATATAGCTACAATGATCAAGGCTAACTATACCGCATTGAGATTTGTGGTGACGAGTCTTATCTACTTGGCTACTCGTGCGGAACTCAAGATAATTCATAGACAGTGCGATGTCCTACCGTGTCACCCGTTCTTGGCTCTGCTATAATATTAGACGCAAAATTTTCTGATAATTAAAATATGTCTTACACTGGGTTGTTAAGTGGCTAAGGTGGGTTTTCTTTCCGTCTAAGCAGACGATTATTTGCTTTTATTTGTCCTGGTTAATTACCTATAACATGAATGGTATACGAGCAAACATCGGGGTACTGGTATATTAAGGCATCATAAATTGAATCGCTAGAACCATTATCGTCCCTTACTGAATTCACAATTTTGAAGCCTTGACGAAGGTTCACTTGACTTTACTCGACAAAATAGTTTTATACAATTTTTGTGTTGTAATTATTTTTTATCGTTCTGCTTCTCTTCACCCTAAGTTAGGAAGAAAATTAAACCAATGTAATAAGAACTGCTTTGCTCATGCTTAACAATTCACTTCCCCGTAATAATGAAAAAAGTTCAAAAGCTGAATAGAATACACAACCTAATGGTTGCAACGGCCTAAACATCATGAAAAATGGAGAAGAAAACGAAATGAAACGAAAAACAAAACGGAAAAATGCGCAGAAATATCAGGTGTAGCGAAATAAAAAAACTATCAAAGTGAGAAAATTAAGAAAAATTATTCCTACAAAGAAAGCTAACGTTTAGAGTTAAAAAGAGAAAGAAGTTGAGAAATTGTTGCAAAATACCTAAGTTTTATAAACATACATAGCCTTGATTAGTTGAACGAACGCAGACGAGAATCAACTGAGAGATTTGACTTTTCCACGTGCTGCGCCAGGGCGAAAGATTACTATTGCTTATCCCTGCTCCTAATAATCACAATATATTCAACTAGTAAACGGAAATTGTCGGGAGGAAGTCTTCCAAATTGTTGAACTTCAACTCACTTTTGTGCCCTAAAAGAAAGATATTCTTGCTTCTACAAAAGGGCAGCTCAGCATACTCGACTAGTTAATCGTACATCAGTTGTGGTAGAAGGACATATTGAGTTTTTGGGGTTGTATGGAGCACCTAGAAAGACTCAAGATAGACTTACTTCTTATTACGCCGATCGATTCAGAATCATTTCCGAAGCGATCCGAATTTGTTCATCCGTCTGTCCGTTTTATTGTGTTGAATCTAGAGACCGCAATTTTTCAGATATTTTGATCAAATTGGGTACACGACCGCGTTTAGGCCCAATGGCGAACGCTATGGAGAATGGTTCGGATCAAACCACTTTTTCGAACACCTCCCACATAAGGCCATGAAAAACTGTAGTGGCCGTGCCCCACCGTCGTGTCTTTACTGGCTTTAAAATGATTTTCTGTTTGGCGATGTCCTCTTCGCTTACCTAATAAGTTACAAGAAACACCTAAGAAAGGAACCCAAAAAGCAAAGCCAAAAAAATTAACTGCTACGTTTAGCTCATAAGTTGGACGCTCTCGCTGTTACGAACGCCGGTACAAAGTTGATGAACACGGATCAACTAACACTATAAAGCAAAGTGTTGCGAAAAATGCAGCAAACAGAGTGAAGACGTCACCCAAGGAACGTTTTAAGAACTAAGCGTAAAACGTTTATGCGTGTGAACGTAATAGTTTGACATTCTAAGGCATAATAGTATGCATGCAGATAATAGAATTAACAGTTAGGTTAATGCGGTCGTAGATCTTTCAGAGAAGAGTAAACGAAAATATTTGCATTAAAATTAAGACAATGCAATGTTTAGCAAGAGAATAAAACGGCAGACGAAATAAAAACAAAAAATACCTACACTCGGCTTGGAAGCTTGAAGCTTTTCACTATCTTAGCTTGTGGTCGCGAAGACCAGCAGGTACAGATAAATGAGCTATAAATCTTTTCGACATTTGACAAGGCGAAAAGCAAATATCTAAAAGTAAATATTCAATTCGATGTTCAACTTCCTTGCGCACGGTATTGGGAATCATAGTTTTGTGTAATTTCGGCCATTACATGCTGTGCCATTTGTAGTACAAGGTATATTAAGTTTGCACAGACGTATGTGACACCTAGAAGGACTTCAGACGGACACATCTAAGCTTGTCTGTCCGTCTGTCCATCTTTGTGTTCAACCTACAGCTTGCAATTTTTGGGATGAAACGTGATGCACTAATCTGTTTTGGCCCATGGGTAAATGCTATTGAAAATGTTTCGGATCAGAGCATTTTTTCGACAACTTTCCATAGAACGCCTCACTTTGAGATGTTATATGAACTCCTGTAAAGTGGGGTAGGTTTTGCAATATTTTTGCAGTCATTACCGAGAAATTCTTCGGTGGATTTAATTATAACTACATTTCATTCAGAATTTAAATGAAAAAGTTTGCTAGTGCTCATCCTACTTTTAGTTCTAGAATCCATTTCTTTAGTTTAAGTAAATTATTATAATAATAATAATAATAAACAAGAAAAACGCAAAACCGTATTAGAATGTCTTTCTTGTACGTAGCCTTAAGGTTTGATTCTTAAAGTTACTTTACTGAGGCAGAAAGGAAAACATTTAAAATCATATCTTTTTCTTCAAATGAAGAAAAAGATGAATCGACAACTGATGTAATTTGTACATTATTTGAAGACAACTTCATTGTGAAACGTATCGTTTGCAAAATTGATGGTAATTCCATCAGTTGTTTTCTAGGCGGGGACCATGAACTTCAGCGTTTTGGGCGTTTTCGAGGTCTGTCATATGAGGCAAAGGGTCAGGCAGGACACGAAGGCGGATCGGCAGGATCCGAAAAGACCTACAATGACTACTGGAATATGCTCTTCGAATTTGATATTCAAATGCCAGAAATGGGTCTATAAACTTGCTACACCTTTGTCTTTTCATGGTGGATAAAATTTTAGCAAATAATACCCAGTTTAAGAAGTAAAAACATTAACAACTATTTGCAGATAAAGTTTTAGGATTTGACACCAAAAAAATGCTGAGGTGATATTTTTTAAAACACACACAGAGGAATGTACGCGATCATAATGATCTTAATTATTAGCATTGTCATCATCTCGCTGGAGCGCTTACATTTCCTTATTTTCAATGCATTCCAAGTGAAATTCAAAGCCTTCCAGTGACTTAAAAAAAAAGAAGCAACTTAATCATGACGTTAGCGATTATAGTAAAAAATACACAAAAAAAAAAAAAACGAAAACGAAAAGACAGCAAACAATTCCTTGTGCTCCTTACCAGGGAGAACAACTTACAGGCGTACTAATATTGACTTCGTGGTGTATATTATGCTGAATAAGCAGCTTTAGGGTACTTTACACATACATGCTCTGCAACAAAAATCACAATTCCCTCCCACCCTCTTTCTCTTAAGAAATGAGTTTGCTGTAGAGACTCGTTGTTCAACTGACTGTTAAGGCTGCTTGTCCCAGATCGCATTTAACGTTGCAATTCTTGTATATAAACACTAACACCAACGTAAACACAAAAAGGCAATTCAACCCAATGCAGAAGGTGAGGCAAGAAAGCAGCAACAAGTCGCAACTTTTAAGAAAGGGGGAAATTGTACACAACAACAGAAATATATAAATAAATGCTCCAGCATGAGAAGAAAAGGATTGTGTATTTTTACAATGGAAAGTGGATGAAGGCATGGATGCGATCACCAACCGAACACATTCGCAGAGAGGAAGAAATATTTCGAGTTATGTGTAGTAAATGCACTCTATAAAGGCTGAGGTAACTCGAGTACGTTGAACTCATTTCAAGATAAATACATAAAACAACAATAACATACAGATGTTTGATGTATGCTGGAATAACGTGCACGTTAGTTTCCAAGGAGCAGCAACGTTTTCTATGTGGATTTCCTCCTTATAAAATACAACCACGCAACAATTTTTTATTTTTTTTTTCATTTTATTGCTTCTATCGCTTATTCTCCACTACAGATTGAAATATTAATAGATAACCAGGCAGATAGACAGATTTCCTTATGCATACATTCACTGGTACCTGGAAATCAGACGCATGCGAGTATCGATCTCTTTGCAAGAAAAAAACAAAAACAAATTCTTCAGAATAAAAAAAGTATTCTACGCAAAGAGTGGTATTGCTTTTTAAAAGTTTAATACGATCCCTCCACACACATATTCGCTCACTTCTCTAACAACATGGAAAAATTAAAGAAAAGACGCGAAACAAAACTAATTTAATTTATAACAAACTGAAAAATTTCAACGAACATATACTTTGTGTAATATCTGAAAGACATAGACTCGCACTGGAACGTTACTAGTTAGGCTAGCTGCGATTGGGATTAAGAGGTAAAGCTTTCCCAATCAATTTGAGCGGCTTTACCAAATGGACAAATTTTGTTTTTCTTAAGTCTTTCTTTACTGCCTCTAGCGCGTTTCTTTAACTAGCTGCGGCTATCTACGACGCCGTGGACAGAGTGCGGCTAAATTATGTTGCCGGAAATAGAGGGATCCGCTTCGAAGTCCGCCCCCTTACTATTTCCAATTGTCATCGTCCGTAATTACCACGAGAGGGTATAATAGAATCCATTGAAGAAACCCTCGACTCTATCCATGGGATACAAATATAAATTACTTAGTAGGTGCCTTGATGTTTGGGCACAAAATATGAGAAACCCCGATTCCGATCTAAGACTGCCGCATATGTGTATGAGCATAAGATATATAAGGTTTAACAAGCTTTAATAACTTTTGATTATCCTTCAAAAGCCTTCGATCTTTCTTTTTCTGACCAAGCTCCCGACCTACCGATGACTTATAGCCACTAGGTGCATAGTTCACCATTTCCCCGGTGGCGAAAATGAATATAGGAATGGAAACTTGGAAACATGAGTTAAAAATGAGTGAAATTCGCCCACAAAAGACAAAGAACTGAAACTGTCCTGAAGAGAGCCGAAAATTTCCTATCGAGGCAATAACTTACTATTCCGTGGAGGTATTTACGAAATGTATCGAAAAAACAATTTCATAGAAAACGGTATTTATGAAACGCAGTGGGTTTTAGTGCTCGTGGTAACTCTAATTTTGTTTTATTTATTCCGCGAATAACTCCAAAATGCAAGACGTACTTGGTTTAAGGTGTAAAGCCGTGCTTAATTTAAGGATTCGAAAGCATTCGAATCGCTTTAAGTCTAATGTCCACTCAACGGTCGTGTCAATGAGCAGGCTTTAACATGTTTATTTGGAAATCGCTTTCTCATGGACATAACCACTTTCGAAAAGCCTCTGTTGGATTAAGCGGATCTCAATCAATTCTGTGACGATAAATTTAAAAAATGCCAATCGTTCACAGCGAACTATTTATTGACTGATGCACATTTGAAAACGTTGGAACGTCCTCTCACCGCGTATGCTCGATCGACAGACTTCGCTGCAAGTTACACTGTGACCGCTCCACATTATGCAAGGCTGTCATATAGCAAAAAGGCTATTCATGAACTTCGTTAGAGCTACACTGGAATATGTCTCCAGTGTGCTTGTAAGTTTTTCTTCTTATTGTCACTACATTTGATCGAGTAAATCTGTTCGGAAATATAAGCTGATCTTAGGCATTCCTTCTTTGGTAAATTTACTAAATTGAATTATCGACCCACCGGCTTTAGTAAATCGCTCAAAGTCCAGTATTCCATGCAAAGTTTCCAATGTAAATTGAATTACGAAATATTGAACCCGTTTAGGGTTTATGTCAAAAATCTAGCGATACCTAAAAACTAATCTCCCTTTATTGGAGACCTATTTTAATGCAAGAGCAAAGTATTGTATAAAAATATATTTACAGGCAATAATCAGCAGAAAGTAATCACGAAAAAAAAAAAGAAAAGACGAGTACAACGTCAATAAGACAGAAGGTATAAAAATATAATATTCACTAAATCATAAAGTAATCCTGTTGCTTCGCTCCCCTCGCAGCAATACCTTTTTCATGCATTAGCATTAAGTTGTACTGCAGTCGAAGACAACGCAACACCAAATTATTTTGATTAAATGACTGTTTGCACACTAATAATGTTTGTGTGGTGAAAGGACGCTGTGCACGAAATTGTTTGAGGGTTGAAATGGATTTCTCCACACGTTTGCGCCAGTGCCGCCATCGACACCGCCATTGCGTGTGAGACAAGCAAACTAAGAAAACTTGTTGAACCGTCATTGCTGCTTGTCAGCGATCGGAACGGCGGCATTGTCAAGTGACGTAAAGAGGGAGCAAAAACAACCTAAATCCTGTTTTCTGCTGGTCGCCTCTTGCTAGAGTTTCAAAGTTATTTTTAGCTCAACACCAAATACTTAAATTTTTCCGAAAAGGGGTAAAGATTTCTTTTTATCACAAATGTTTTTCCTGTGAAATTTTGTTACGATTTACACGAAAATGAGTTTTTATTTTCTTTCACTGGATGATTGTTTATAGAACCATGACAAGCTTGGGAATTGGGCAATTGTTTGTTTAAGTCCCTTTGATTTTATTGCACCTTGTTATCTGCAACATTTACAGGTGTATTTGGTAGGGGTTGATAGTTCAAATGAAATACGAATTAAAATCACTTTGCGTACATTTGCTTGCGGGTAGTATCGTACGAACTGGAATTCACACAATGCCTGTTTGGATGCATTATCAACGCTAGTGTAGTTTACACGGAACGATTAAATCTCAAAAATAAATTGGCGTTTAACCACTCTATCCGATTTACTATGTGGTTTATTTTCCTAACATTATGTAGGTTTGTCTTTCGTAATTTCATTCCTCTTTCGCTTTGTCTTAAAAAAGGTGATTATGGGGAGTTGACGGTTTACTATGACTAACCTTGTTTTTGCAGTATTCAACGAAAAGCACATCGGTCGTGTAAAGATAAACCGTTACAAACTTTATGTCAAGGAACAGATAAGAGAGAGGATGCAAGAATTTGCAGACAGAAAGCAAACAGGAAGGAAACTTGGTGTTTTGTACTAAATATAGCTTGTGCTGACGGGAAACAACTTTCCACTAAGTTGTGATAATGAATAATATTTAAAAACAAAAAAGGGGTTGGGCGGATTTAAGGCTAACTTAAGGAATTTTTGTAAGACTTACAAATATAATGCGGGTCGTTATATGCGAAAATCCTTTAAGTTCACTTCTAGCAACCACTTGACTAGCGTGCCTTTATTGAGCTAAAGATATCACCTTTTCACATCTATAACAAACACATTTAAATTCAGTATGCAAAAGAAAATTTTGAAAGTGAATTAAGCCCAGCGACATTGATCATAACTTTCAAAAATCACTATTTTGCTTACAACACATATACATAAAATATTTCAAATCCAAATCGTATCACATTCTGTAGTGAAATGTAGATTGGGATATAAAGTGCATATCGATGTGCTGGAGGATTTCTCAGTTAACTGAGAGTAAACTTAATATTATTTAGGACAAAGTTTTCTTGTTTTTCTTTCGAGCGAATGAATTATGAAGCTGGCGAAGCAACATTAAAAACAGCAGTCAGAATTGGTTGAGAAAGTAAATTCTCTTGCTGTGGCATGAAAGGAATAAGTTTACTGTTGGTCTTGCCCACAGATAAGACAATACAGAAACTGCAATGCATTCTTTAAGAACTCCATTATGTCTAACACGTTTTCATTTCAGTTATTATATCCCATACCGCATGCATATTACCTTTCTACGGATGTGTAATATGCAATATGGGGAGGGTTTTGAGATGGACTTATCTTTCATTATATCGAGCGCTTCACAATTGCATTCTGCATCGGATTAAACCCATCTGTCCGTCTATCCACCTGTTTCTCTTGTTTTCTTGTATCTAACACACAGGCCGCAATTTTTGAGAATCTCTAATGAAATCTGGCGTACCGACGTGTTTTAAGCGAACACGAGCACTCTTGAAAATGGTTCTGGTCCGATCACTTTTTCGACAATTTCTCAAGTAAGTAAGTTGAAAAGTCGTTCCATGAATAGCTGTTGGATGGGATAGGATATTTAGTGGTGAGTTTTCTATATTAAAAAGTTATTTACAAAATATTTCCAAGTCTTCTCTACCCTTTTGCGACTTCGTTAATAATCGCTGCGTCGCTGCAACTTTATATGCTTTTGATATGCAAAATGATTTGATATTGAACTCAGTCAATTAACGTTCTTTAAGTTGACTTACAACCAACTGCACAAATATATTAGCGCAGAACATTATGGACTAATATCATTTTCATTTACAACGGTTGATAAGTGCACGAAAGATAATAAGTGACATGTACTACGTACATGTCAATTTTAAATTTACAGAGCATTTTCAATTATCATTCTAATCGTCATTTCCTAGCTGAGTGTTCAGTCACTTTTCATTGCAGAAAGAGCAGTTAAATTGTGCTTTGACCGAAGCTCTTAACAAGCAGTGAAGCGGAGATCCATTTCCATGAGATATCGATCATACATAGTACGCATTTTAAAGCATATTTTTACATAGAATACAGAATATTTTACAAACATTTCATAAATGGTTTTGAAAACTGAAAACCATATGTAGATGGCCTACTGATCTCCGAAAGAAAAACTTTAAGACCACATTTATGTTCCGAAGGTCTTAGTCGTCAGTTCAACAAATTGATAGACAAAAGACAAAGAGGCAGACAGACAAGCACAGAGAAAAATATAAGAAAGAAAGGAAAATAAAGAGACTTCGTTCGGTAAAAATCATGAGTCATTAGTCGATAAGTTTGATTATTTTACATTCCCCTTGATACTGCAGCAAATTGAAAACAGGCAGAAATTATATTCGAATTGGACATAATCTTTTAACCCTCACCACTCATGTCTGCTTGTGTATAACGTTTGAGTGCAAAAACATATCCCATGTCTTATATATACTGAGTTATACTTTTTATTGGCTGGCAGCATTCTTTATCCCTTTCGATTATCTTAATCTTTAGATCTGTAGCAATACTCTTTAGTGACTGCACAAAACGAAAGTCACACACCTTTTTATATGTTTGCAGAAGATGCCTTGTTACAGCATTTTGCGATTAATTATAATTTTATTGAAGAAAAATTCTTTACTCGACTTAAATCTCCAACCTGGAGGAAAAATAGTCATTTATTGATGGTTATAGCGAGAACCCAGGGCCCAGACGTATTGGAAAATCAGGACATCAATTCATTAACAGAATCCGCATTTGACATTTCAATGCGTTACCAACAATTTGTTGAACCGAGTGTACTTTCATGGTGGATGTAAAACGAAAAAAAAATATAGAATGCGAAGCAATTTTTATAACAAACTAACGCACGCGCGCCTCCTTCCTCTTGAAATCAATATCAATTATGTTGGATCAGGTGTTCTTTTCATGTTAAATTTTTTATCTATCGGTTGATCAAATTATGTAAAAAAAAAATGTACAACAAAAGTCTATTAACAATTTGAACACGCATTAACCAATGTCTACATGGCCATTACAATATGCATTCAAAAATGATCTCTGAAAAATCAAAGCAAAAATTTAGTGAAATAATACTCAAGCTTGATTTTATGGTTGGAAAAAAGTCGTAAATAGACACCTGTCTGTACGCGGCGTACTAGCTCTAGCGTTGAAAACAATAACTTACAGAATTTTTGTCCTAAATAGTAGCCCCATCACTAAGACGGATCGTGCTTACAGTTGTGTGCAATAAAACAGCAGAGTGTTTTGCTGCAATTCACTAAACCCACCATTAATCCTCTCATATACACTGCAAAGCGTCAAGATGTGTCAGAAGTATGTATATAATAGGGAGTACGTATTTCCGTATTTCATGGCATAAATAGATCGTAATTGGCAGAAGTTTATCAAAGGCTTTGCCACCGATGTCAAGCTGCAACAGACAGAGTTTTGAACTCTTATTATAGTTTAGCTCAATATTCTCTTGACACAAGGAACATTTTGCTCCTTTTATGTACAAAGGATTTCATAATTGTTTTGTGTCAATTGCATACCAGATATGGAAAAGACTTTTTCTACAAATCTCCTAAGAAATCCAGGAGAAGTAAAGCTATTTATGAGCGCATGGCTGTGTATAAAAATACAGTAAACTTTCGCGGTTGATATAAAACTACAACTGCAAAAGTATATTGCATACGTACGCTTCGCGATCTCTTTTTGAAGTGTTGATTATGCGCGAACGTGCATACATACGAAGATAATTGCAATTGTGTGGAAGAATGCATGCATCTCGCGCTAAGAACTCCAACAATAAAGCACAAATCAGAAGAATTAACATATCCTCAATAATTAATGTTCAACACGTGTACAGCTTGTTATGCTGACTGAAAGAAGGCACACACAATCACACACAATTACACAAACGCAACAATCAGAAGTATATTTTGGATTCGTGAACAGGTCTTTCACCTTTTTAGTGACAAAACTTTTCAGATTTTCCAACAAACAACAGGTAGTTACGTGTAAGCAGAAGGAAGTTTTTATATAAAATGATGCAAAAAAAAAATTAATTTTGAAATTTTAATTTTTTTACATAATTTCGCAGTTTTGTAAGAGTGACACAGAGAGAAAAAAAGAAGAATATTTCCTGAAAAACGAAAACAAGTGTGGGAGAAGCTTATCAGAAATTCCCTTATGTGAATGAATTTTTGATCATTTTTACCTCGAGTCGTTATGTGCAAACGCATAAGAAAATTGTAGAACTTTCTTTAAATATTTGTTAATTTTTATATTCAGACTAGAAGCAGAAGGGAAAGGGAATAATTCGAATTTTTGCAAGGCGTAGAAACGTGCGTCAGATAGTATGCATATTTATGATTATCTGAGTTTGAGTAGCGCCCTCGACTTACCGATCTTCACATTAGGGCATTAGTATTTTTGTTGGTCAATTTTCATTGTGTTAGCAAGTGCGAACGTGAAAGTTTCCTTCGCTTGACCTACAAGTTGTCAATGAGCAAACGACTCTGATATAGTGCCAATGTACATTTGCACTGTCGCAATCCACCGCTAAACTTCTCAACCAAGCAGCATTAACTTTAACGAAAAACTTATTCAAACAACAATCATGTAGGCTCAAGTGTTATTTCTACTTTCGTATTTTGCTGATTGGTAGGACTTGCCTAAACGTGAACTTAAAATTTGAAAGAAATTCAATGCTACTCCAAACTTCCCGGTACTCATATCCGTTCTAAACACTTCAGTTGACAACAGGAAATAAGTTTACAAATATGTCCCACCGTAAAGTGCATGCATATATGAACAAAATTAGGACGCAGCCATAACAAAGGTGACAGTCATTTAATTCTGAAGGCAACCGCTTTTTAGTCAAACTATATTGAATGAAATATTGTATCAATTAAACTACTGGATTAAACTATTAGTGTCTTGACTGCGTTCTGTGCATCAAAAAGCAAAAATAGGACTTTCAGAAAAGAGAATTTGTGTTGAGAATGCATTAGATTTGATTGGGAGATGAAAGGTGCAACTCTTCATGGATTTTTCTGTTTCTTCCATGATTTAAATAAAGTTTCTACTCAGCGACTACTTTGTGTGCCGCTCTTCATTTGAAATCTGTGGATAATGTAATGTAATGTAAAGTGGTGAGCAATCCGTACCGCGACCTAATAAATCTGTTGCACTCGCTCGTGCCACTAACCCTCCAGTTTTACGATCCGTAAGAATCCCTTAGACTCATCAAACATGATCTGACGGGACCCCCATCGCAGAATCTGCGTGAATCGGTATCTGAGATACCAATATTTCTCAGGTGATCCCTGAGAGGTTACGCAATTACGAGAGTTATGTCGCTCCTTCGCCATTCTCCTACACTTTGGTTCCAATGGCGTGGTGATTTTTTCTATGCCCATTGCGATACCAGCCTCTTGATGTAGCGTCTTAGTGCGCCACAAAAAGGTTCTTGGCCTACCATGGGCGTTCGGGCTCTCTCTTCAGCTAGTCAGTCGGCCATCCATCTTAAGAGATATATCCAGGTTTGCTTACTAGCAATGTCGGATAATTTTAAACATCTGCACTTAATAAACTAAAATAAAGATCAGCGCTACGATTCGTTTAAAATCAGCAATCAAATAGTTTATATTCTTCACAAGAGTGAAGACAAAATTACAACTCAGTTCAAGCTGATGATCAATCAAAGGTCTTTTTATCCTATTTTCTCGAACGGTTCTCTCTTGCGTGACTGTAAGCACCAGAACAAGCGCTGTCGATATCGTTCTTTTTTCTCACAATTTTGAACATTTTTTTCGAGGTAAGCTACGCCAAGAACATTCGTGCAGGCGGCAATGACTATTAAAATTATAAAATTTTATATATATATAGAGCGATTAAGATGGGAAGCTAATATGGCAGCATAATATCTTTTTCAAATTTTTCTACGGCATCTAAAAGCATAAAGTTAAAAACGGAATGTCGCTGATACACTTTCGTAATAAATACTTCATTAAGGGTTGTACAGATATCGTCTAACTGAGATCTAGTTGCAAGTGGTTTCAAACAAATTCGAAGGAATAGGTCGAATTCACCTCTCTAGGTGGGAATGGCGGAAATGACGAGCTTAATGATACTCTTCATATGAATCTGAATAAAGTAGACAAAACACTATGATTGGCAATATCATGATCGTCAGCAACATTATGCATATTCTCGTTCTCGCCCGTGAAGCCTCAAATCACTTTGATTAGCAGCAGTATGAAGCTCAATTCAAAGGACTTCACTGAAAGAAGATACTTATGCAATTTGATTGGAAAACCTCAGTGTACAAATTGCAAAAGCTAAACATTCCAATAATCGATATGTTGATGGTGTAGAGCGGTCTTGTCAAGTTCTCCCTCGCAACAGAGATTGTAAAAGTAATAGAAATCAACTTGAAACCTGTGTGTGAACAGATTGACCATGGAGAGTCACAACAATGTTGTTTTCCAAAGATCAAGAGACCATCGTAGACCGACAGATCGTGCGTGTCCTTCCCGTCTAATTAGAATGTGATCACCTTGGAGCAGATGTTTTAATTTGATCGATTTGCGTAACATTTAAATGAGGAAAAATAAAAGAAAACCGCCAAAGATTCCACACTAAGGATGACAGTAATAGTCAAACGTAGGGAGTAATGAAATCTATCTCAGTAATTTAAAGAAAATTTCCATTGTTGTGTAACATATTACTGCGCTCCTATAACAAGGATAATTCTCACATCCTTTCCATGCGGAAATGTTATCGCGAAGATATCCACTTGCATGTGTACTCCTATGCAGTGCTTCTTCCCTTCCTCTCAAGCGAGATATCAGTAAAAATGCAAAAGCGTTCATATACACAAGCGAAAGCTTAGAATAAGTAAATAAATATATAGATATGTGAAAAAGTAATATTGAGAAGAAACAGAAGCATACATCACACATGTGTATGCACAAACATATAGCTTGGTGTGCACATTGACAATATTGAATGTGTGTCAGACGTACAAAAAAGAAAACAAAAAATGAACTGAAAATAAAAACGGCATAAATTAACTCTGGCAAAGAAAGAAAAAAACGAAAAGCAAAACAAAACAATACACTTGTTACAATCAGCATTATTGCTGTGCGGTTGTTCGTTTAAAGGATGAATGTGTATGTATGATAATTACTTGAGAAAGAACTCTCTGCCAACTCTCTGCTGTTTTCCTACCTTACTTACATGGCCTTTTTATTTTCTTATATGCGATCGGCGATCAATGAGAGGGAGAGGCAAAAAAATGAAAAGATTATAAGCAAATAACTTCATATCGGGAGAAAATTGCTTTGAGAAAAAGTTGTTATCGTCTCTCTGTTGACATTTAAACCAATTTCTATACTCTATTGGAGAAGTCTCCAATTTAAAGCTTTTGCAATACCTTACCTATTTAAAGCCTTTTAGCGTTATGCTGCTTATATACGTACATGTGTGCCAACTTATGAAAGAAAGGCAATAGGAAAACTTAGAAATAAGAAAACGTAAAATGAAAACGTCTACCCGTCGATAACACCTACATGTACATACATGACGGTAGGTACATAAATATTTTTGTACATTCAACAAAGATAGGGTGTGTTAAATATGTCAGATGTGTGCAGGCCATAGACCGGGTTGAATAGCGGAATTGATGCTTTTTTTACGATCTCTGGTTACGATCAACTTTGTTTCGAGCGTTAAACGCAAATTGAAAATTTTCTCCATTACAACGCCCGAATCATGTTCGGAAATTATTTAAATCCAACCGAGAGTTCATCCACAATAACTCCAAAGGCGTGCACACCTACCCACCCACACACCCACCCACACACACACACAAACACACATAGAATGGAATGCAAAGACATTTTACAATAATTCTTTTTAATTACCTAAGAAATGTTGCTGTCCATCTTCCAATAATCAATTTTCAGTGATTATATAAAAGATATGTTTTTTAATGTCGCATACTGCTGACATTTTCGTGCCTCTTTAGTATGTAGTTGTAATGCACAATTTTCACTTCACATAGCCATCACGTTTCCTTCGTTTACCCATAAAATTTACAATAAAGTACTCACAACTTGAACATTTGTATTCTTTTGGTTGTTTCAAGCTAGCGAGTTAGAAGAATTCATTCCTACCATAATAAAACATTTCGTTTTTTTGGTTTGTTTTTTTTTTTATTATTATTTCAATTTATTGTTTTTATTAATATTTTGGAAAACTGTGTGGAAATTACTGAGACCATCTCGTGACTTTGTGACTTTGATGAAGTGAGCAGAACACTCTTTCATTCACTGGTTTACTAGCATTACCATTTCCTCTTTTTTTTTTTCAAGAAGAAATTCCTTTTTCCCTCGCACTTGGTAAGAATTTTACCATTGCGTCGCAAGCAGAATGACAAAGGTAGCATATCTAATCCTTAGCGAAGGTTATAAAAATTACATTTAAATGTACCTTTCCTCTCTAGCATTAGCCTCTTGCATATTCACAGAGTGTCTCCACACACACACACATACACACACACACACATACACGCACACATAATGTATACTTAAAAGTCAACGAAGCGTTTTTGTACAATATATTTTATAGCACCATCATCATCCATCGCTTGAACATTTTTATAATATTCGTTTGTTTTGTTCTCTATGCGCTGTTCGTTGGTTATTGTGTGAAGCAACAGTTAAAAGGGTTCTTGAACTTAAAAGAGGTCAACTATTACACCAATAGTACCACAGCAACCACAACAACAATAGCAGCGAAACTACCACCAAAGTATATAATTATCAAACGGAAAACCAAAGCTTTTTTTTTTAAAACATTCATAGAGATTCCAAGAGTTAAACTCAAGAGGAAATAAGTTTACTGTTGTTCAAGAATACACATTTCTGTTCTGGTATTTTGTGTTTTCTTTATTAATTATAAAGAAAAGAAACATAAACGCGCTCTCTATTTTCTTTTTTCTTTTGTACTGAGAGACTTTCTATTCCACTACTATTCTGCTACCTGTTGTTCAGTTTTCTGTGATTGATTATACCAACGAGAATTAAATCACAAGAGGTTCCACTTGCTAATTTCTTAACATTCACTGATCTCTTCCAGCGTACGCGTGTCATCCAAAGGCGGTAAATGAGAGTTTTGTCCCTTTCGTGTTATTTATCGACCCAGAGATAGCCGATAAACAAATGTGTAACAAAGTGTGGGTAAACTGTGATTTCATATATAGTCATAGATTTTTATACCGTTAGTCAGCGCTTAATGATTAATTAAATATTTACATGTTGTTTAAGATAGAAACTTCATAGGGAAGCTATACTCGCACATAAGCGAAGAAGGGATTTATGTTCCTCTTTTCCATAAAATCGTTCGTGTTTGATATTAACAAAAAAGCATGCAAGAAATTGGAAAGTATTTGATTTAATTGCAGGTTAAGCGGTAGTTTGGTTGCTCAGAATCAGGATATGGATTTATTCTATCTGCGGTAGTACGTACGTCCTTGCAAAACTCAACATTCTGCTTCAACGTGTTCTCGCGTTGCTTGCTCTTGTCTACGTACTTTTCATTCTGTGTCCATCAAACGGCAAAGGTCTTTTTTTATTAGCACTGAAGCGCTCTATTTTTTCCATATTACGTAATGCCCTTTATCCCGTTTACTGACCCTTGCTTTGATGCCGTTTGAAATCATTTTGTGTCTTTTATTCAAAGAATCGCTCATAATCTATAGGAAAATAGATTCAAAACTTCTAAAGCCAAAGTTCGTCTTGTAACGCACAGTGTAAACACAGTATCACAATGATTTCAAATATGCACATGTGGCAGTCAAATTCTATTTAAATTTTTATAATAGTAATACACAGTTACACAAATTAATTACATGCCCTTCTACAGCGTGAACCGTATTCGGTACATGGAATGAAAATTTTCAAAAAACGAAACGCGTCATGCAGCAGGAGCAATTTATTGTATATGGCAACTAAGAAAGGAAATCCTAGCTAACGATTGAAACATTCGCTAAAAAGTAATCGGGACGTCCGTTATCGGTACGCGTCTCAAATATTGCCGTTAACATCATTAGGTCGCAAAAAACAGTGCTAGCAGCAATTAATTTTTAAATCGTGTCGTCTTAATTTAAAAAATTAAACTTGACGTATGCCTGAGTTCTCACGTGTATTGAAAACGGTACACGTAGCGGGGAACATGTTAGGTGTAAATTTTGTGCGAATAAACAGTATCTAGAGAATGTAGCGGAAATTAGCTTAATACCCTTGATAACGTTTAGAAACTGAGTTCGGAATACCAAGACAACCAAAGAAAGCAGCGGTCAAAAAGCTATTCTACCTAAAGTTAACGAACTTGTGAAATCATCTCGAGATGCGTAATTATTTAGATTGAAATTCACTTAAATATATTTGACAAGCTAGGTTTAAAACTGCGTGAAGAAAAATCTTCAGAAACTACTATCATCAGAGGGCGAATAGATTAAGCAGATACTAAATTATTATTAGAAAAACCGAAATTCACTAATCTACTTGACCTTCATTATTGTTCGTATTGTTCCTAAGGTGTTACATATACACTGAAGTGTAGTTATTAACGCAAAACAACGGGGTTTCTTAGATTGTGCCATAGTTCAGGGAATTTCACATCCGCACATATCAAATTAAATTCACTTTCTTAACGGAGATAAACATTTAGAATTGCTGCAGTATCGAATAGCCTTGAACTGCGTCACCTTTCGCATGACGCTATTGATGAGCAAATCAAAATGCGATTAGGAAAGCTAAGCTATTACTGCAAACATTGATTGCAGAATATTACGTAAAGAGCTTTAAAAACGCTTAGTGCCCGTTGGCCGTTTACTTGCAGTTGACTATAACGTCTGCCGTTTCCACTGTTGTGGCTGCCACTTTTGTAAAGGTTAAACTCCTCTTATAACATGCTCACCATCGCCATTAGTTGCGCAAACAATTATAAACACATTCGTTCATCTATTCATTCTGCTATCCGTTATATATGACCACACACATGCGCACCTTTACGCAAACTTGCTATCCAATCCATTCTCATATGCCTTATCTAAACGTATCAAGTAATCAAACGAGATGGTTTCTCATATTTATATACAGTGTCGTAGTGTAGTGCATGTAAGCAAGCAAACACATCTCAAGTTCCTATGCTTTGTCTTTGGGAAGTGAAATCGGCCCGTATGTATTGTATAGCATTTTTCGTTAAGGGCATTAAACATCGCACTGTGTTACCAACGTGACTCTTAACTCCGTTTCTGCGAATGATTACAACGATCAAAGATGTATGCACAATGTAAAAGACGATAATCAGAAGCTCGGAAAGAGAACTTTGTAGAATATGCAAACCTGCGCTGGTCTTGCAAATTTGTACGACCAACTTCCATGGATTGGAAGAAAGAGCTGAAACAATTGTCGCGGCATAACCTCAACGCGTTACGAAATATTTTTCTCAGTGTTAAAGGTGGGCTCCGACAGATGAAAAGTCTTTGAAAAGAGATTTCTCACTTAAAAAATCTCTTCATGGGCTGTCATCAGAACATCTTTGACAATAGGAGCGCTTCTTCGGGTTAAATGTTTTCGTTATTTTAATTTCTCAAGGCTCTTAGGCTTAATAATTTCCAAACTGTTCACTGCGCTCACCAGTGCAGTATGATCAGGTGAAATGATATTTGGTTGCATGCGATTGCATTAACATTCTGTTTCAAGACGGAAATCTGGAATCCAGATTGGATCCCAGTTTTATTTAGACGTCGTCGCTAGATCATCAGGATTAAACAAGTAACATAAATTATACTCCCTTTCAAGACCAATCTTTGTTACTCACAGCCTAAGTCTGCATACGAGTGCATAATATGCAATTCAACCTTGATCTACGGGCTGAAGGTACCATGCTATGGGCTAAATCTCTTAATCTTACGTGTCAGTGCCAGCAGACGTGTGAGCTGCCAAAAAGGAATGACTGACTTACTGGTTTGATTAAGCTGTTTCGGACCTTTAGCTTGATTATGGTATATATATATAGTTTGCCAGTTCGCATATATATATGAGAAGACAAAGCGAACAAGAACAAAACATATTAACTAACGTGAGAGTTAGAAATCGGTAGCTCGTTATATTTCAGTCGGTGAAGGCTTGACACTAGTCGACTTGGTAGATGCCCACTAGCCTCCTGCCACCAATTCGCTATCTTTTTCTATTTCCCCACTTCTTTCGGGCCATCATCATATTGCAGGAATAGGGGACCTTCACTGAGGGATTAGACATATTGAAAAAAAAAAAAATTTGCGTCGAATTCGCAAGCAGTTAGATTAATAAATTTAGATGGTAATCTGATTGTGTTTACTGTCATATATATCTTATCGAACATCTGAGTTGTTGGTGCTGGTAGTGGAGATAAACAACGATTGTCGTTTCGGGGATGAATTAAAAGTTCCACAACGTCTTCTTCAATGTCTTGCGGTCATGTCATTTGCACAGAGCTCTCGTAACGCAACATTTTCCGCACGTGTTAGATTTTTATCTGCTATGGAGTTTAAGGTACGAACTTTTTTTCCTTTTATCGACATAATCGTAGGCGGTTTGTTCGCATTCTTAAATCTGATCTGCAGTCTTCAAGACTCTTTTTCAATGTTTGCGTTCCAACAACAGAATTCGGAATTACATATTGAGTAGAGAGAGATCTTTCCTTTCAGTAGTGGCAATAGCAGTGGCAGTTTGCATTTTTAATTTTTACTTCTTGTTACGCTTACTATTATTATCATTAAATCGATCGAAACATCAGAACTCAAAGCGAAGTTTTATTCATTAGCAATATTAAGTCATTTAAAACAGTACTGCATGTAATTTCTACAGCGCGTACACAAGGTTTCCTTATACCTACATCTACATCTACAGGGTCTGTTAATGCAAATTGCCGCATGAAATACTAGTAAATGAATACCGCAAACTCGCGAGAATAGAGGTGTCACTTCGTCTCAGGCTTGCACATGCGCACACCACAACTCTCCTCGTCTTGAATCTGAAAGCGATTATCGAGCTGAAGTCGGTGCTGCTGTTGTCGGTTGCAACAAATAGCAATTAGGGCTGACCGTATTGATTGAGGTTGCAATTTGCTTGAAAACAAGAGACTTTTTTTTGCTCTTGTATTTGTGATGATGGAAAACGTTCTCATGGCTTTATGGTGACGAAATTTAGGTCTCGTTGTACGCTCTCATACAATAGAAAGAAAATCTTTTATTGTTTCGTTGCTGTTGTAAAGAAGCAAACAACAAAGGAGCTTATAAGCGATATTCAGTCTAGAAATGTTTGAAGGCAAGTTTTCGTCAGTGTCTTAATAAATTAAAAGACAATCTTATTAATTAGGTTATAAAGAAAACAGATGCTTTATAAGAGAGAGAGAGAGAGAGAGAGAGAGAGTTGAAATTATATTAAAAAACATTTGTCTTTCTAAAGAAAAATTGTGACTTGCATATAAAAAATGCTTATGATGGTTTGTGTGGAGCTTCTTCGGAGTAAGATCCAATGGTTAAAGCTATCCAAAGGAGGTTAAAGAAAAAGTTAGCCAAATGTGTTAAGTGTTGTAAAAAATGCTTATGATGGTTTGTGTGGAGCTTCTTCGCAATAAGATCCAATGGTTAAAGCTATCCAAAGGAGGTTAAAGAAAAAGTTAGCCAAGTGTGTTAAGTGTTGGCGATATGCCATAGTGAAATTATTTTACGAGTTAATAGAAAATAAGGCGTGAAATTATTCACAGTTTTGTTTCTAGTACAAGAGGACAAGGGATAAGAGTGAAGGTTTAGATGCACGCGCGTCCATCTCGCAAGAACTGAGCGGAAATTATGTTAATATGTATTTAAGCTTGTTTTTATGTTCATTTGTTCGCTTTATGAAGATTGGTAGAAAATTTGGTCGCTCTTTGAGTCAACAATCGGGCTCAAAATAATCAAACAATGATTTACTAGAAGAAATAAAATCAAATAACATAAGTATAAGTTATACCCTCCGCCACTTCGCGTTCTAAATCGATGTGAAAATCTGGGACACTTATTTGAAAGTCTTGCCATATAACCATCCTTATGGAAACTACACCGTTATATGTTAAGAAGTTTTACTTCTCAATACTTCTTTATGAAAATTTATTCATTATAATAATTTGACGTAAAAATTAACTCTATCCAATCTGGACCACATATGTCTCTTTTTTGGGCCCCAACCCATAAAAAGGTTCTAATTAAAAATAAGCCTTTATTAGCAAAATATAAAATTTTGTGATGAAAAGTGATTCTGGATAAATTCATCCTAAAGAATTTGGATCACATAGATCTATTTTCTCACCGCACCACAAATAGGGACTCTCATGAGAACAACTTTTCTATGGCGACAAAGTCGACTTTGTAGTACGCTATGGCGGAAGCATTTGCAACCTTGTTTTTATTCGTTGAATTATTTGTAAAGTGCTTTTGTCATAAATTCTGTAAAAGATTAATTTCGTATTGCAGCGCATTCTCTTAGGGATCGTTCGTTCACTTTCTTTGCTACCAAAGACCATCTAATTTTGAACATGCTAGTCAGTAGACAACGATGATAGAATTATTATGATTTGCTAAACACCTTTCCCTTTTCAACATTTTCTTAGTTTCCATCGATTTTGAAAAGGTTCATATGTACGCCTGGCTTAGGGTTAATACCTATTTGATATATATGTGAGGAAAGAAAAGCAATAATTTCGTTTGACCTTTTTGTGCTTCTTTTATGTCAATCCCTAACGTGTACATCAAAATTTCTAATGTTTGTATATATAAACAGGGGCACGTTATAAAGTAAGTACAGCCTAGCTTTCTTTTACACGGTCTTTTTTTACTCGATTTGAAATACATCAATTACAACAAGCACGAATTTTGGACAGTGTCTTGCAGAAACTTTTACATACAGCAACTCAATACAATTCCAGGAATACCTTGATCAGAAATCGGTCGGTTTTTGCCATACATATGTTAGTGACATGGTTTGTTGCGGGAAATGCTAGAATTTCATGATCATTCTATATTTGAATCAAACCTGACCTATCTATCGATGATAGCATATTTGGCCCAACCCACGATAAATGTGAAAACTTGTTATCGGGTAGCGATGAATAGTTGCGAAATTGACTTTTATTCCCAATTTTAATCGAATTTCTAACATGTTGTGTTTATGATATGAATTTTCACTCTACACTAACTTTAATTTTTTTTTTTTATAATAAAAATGGATGGTTTTTCTTCAATAGATTGTTAAGATGGATTCCATTATTACTTTTTTTGCACGATTTTTTGGGAAAGTATTCAGAGGTTTTTATCTCACACGATTTTTTAACGTCGCGCAATATATCCCCAAGTTTACCATATGCCGCATGTATTGTTTCACGATTTTTTTGTTACGATTTTCTAAGCAACATAGTTACCGTGTAAAAAAAGAGCTGCACGCATATATTTTTATTCACCAGCGTGAAATCGGCAAATTTTCTGTCTCTTAAAAGTACTATTTGGGTTTTTTTTGGTTGAGAAATTGACGTCAATGCTTTTTATGTTTCTCTCATCATAAATTTCCAAAATTAGCAAAATCGTTAGTAGTTCGATCATTACTTATGAAAATGTTTCAGATTTTCGTAAACTACAATGTCAAAATTGTAGAGAACTTATTAGTGAACTCCTACTGTCGCTGATTCGCTTTCAATTGTAAAAAACTATATGTTATCAAGTTATATAATCGCTTATTCATATAGATAGCAAAAATGAGTATATGGGTTGCAGTTGCTGTGATCATATCTATGAAGGGCCATTACGTTATATGGCAAAATGATGTAAGATATACATATGAGGATAAGGTATACCCGATATGTCACATAGAACAAATGAGCGCAACTTTTCTTTGCCAGACAAAATTGAGTGGTGGGTATTAAAAAGTTCGGCCGAAGCCGCATATAACTTCTTCCTTGCTTTTGTTTCATTTCATAAACTATTTAACGCTATTAACTTATGTCTGCCCCTTAATTTCCTGATTATTTCCGTCCCTTTGTTGACTGCGTTGTGTTGCTTGCCTAAATAGTGCTTTTGTAGTTAGTCCCCTGTCCACAGTCAATTGTGCGCACACGTGGAACAAAGCAATCCTCATAGTGTTACAGTTGCTTTCTTATTGTAATTATAACAGAACACCAACAACGACTGCATAACATTTCAAACCAACGTCCGGAAATGAGATGCAAATTTTATGTGAGATTTATCGGTAATATCCTATGGAAACGAAAGTAATATTCGGTAGAGATCACTTCTTTTGTAAAATAGCGGAAAACCATGGGACTTTGTTGTGTAGCTTTTTATGCACTTCCCTGACTTTTAGCTAAACATTTAATTTCACAACGATCACAACGCAATAATTGCA
This sequence comes from Glossina pallidipes, assembly GCA_000688715.1. Classification (NCBI taxonomy): domain Eukaryota; kingdom Metazoa; phylum Arthropoda; class Insecta; order Diptera; family Glossinidae; genus Glossina; species Glossina pallidipes. The sequence goes on from KK499798.1 coordinate 918,330, forward strand.
CAGCAATGTCTAAGGGTGGGTTTCTCGATTCATTTAAAAAACTCCTTCTTGTTTTTGAAAACATTCCAAGTAAATAAATTAAATTCCTTTGATCTCTTTGCAATTGTTTTTGAGAAATTTTTTTCTTCTGCTTCATAGATTTATTTAGCGGCTATGGTTTTTTCTCTTTTAAGTTACGTTGATATACAAAACTTCTTTTGGTCGTGACTTAACTTTTAGAAGGAGAGATATAAAGGAAAAGAACACTAAAGAAAAGATCAAAAAGTTAACATCGGGCGATCTTTAAATAATGTTGGGCGTACTGTCTGGCGGGATTTAAGAGCTCCGTGATCACTATATCTTGAGAAAAAGTACCGAAGATTGGCAAACCAATTTTAAGTGTAAGACCCATCCACCGAACAGTCGAAAACAGTGAAAAGAACTGTAAATGCGAAAAACCTATCAATAACGACGTGTATCGACTCAGCGAATAAAAGTTAATAGCAAAAGAATGGTTCTAGTTGCTAACAATTAATAAAAGGAAAAACATTAATGAGCAGGAAGATGCACTTGGCAATAATGAGTAGTCTCTTCGAAATCACATAACATCATTTTATAGATACATTAACATTTTTCAATCCTTTAACTAGCAACGTAACTTAAAGTTGATCAGAGAAAACATTACTGAGACACTTTTACGCTATTGATACTTGACGTTGCTGTGACCGACTTAATAGAGGATAAAAGTCATATATGATGCATTCCGTTGCTCTTTATATTTTCATTCAGCAGATTTCTTTCCTTTGCCTTCCGTGAATAACAAAATGTATCGCAGTAAGTCAGGCTCAAAACATATAATCGACTACAGCGAGAGTGCTATTAGGGAGAACGCTTGGGTAGCCGTGTATTACCACACTGCAACGGCAGCTATTGCTGGTTCTGCTGCAGGCATGTGTTCAGTTGTATTTTAATGTATGGTCGTAATGTTGTCCACTTCGTAAATATTCAAGGTATTCTAGGCCATAGCAGACTGATGGGCTTGCTGTTCTGTTTCCTTTCGGCATTGACTTTGGGGCTTTTAGTTTAAAAATATTCTTTTCTTTGGCCTGTGCTACCTTTGTATAAATTGTTTTTTTCTTCTTCATTTTACACTTCTTTGTATTAGATTTTGGTAACAAGAAAAAGTAGAAATTGCGTAAGTGATTGCCAAGGAAAACTTTCGCGATCTCCCTCATGGTTGGAGTTTTGTTCACAGAACTAAAGAAGGTTGCACAAGTTGCAACGCGAACTTTTTCCCTACCAGCAACTTCAGGTGGCAGAATAAATTCTACAGTGTCGTCCTTTTCCAATCAATAATTTTGTACAAAGAGGAGGAAATGTTCTCCATAAGACGTTTCACACATAAAAATTGAATTCTTGGCTCGGTCGAAGGACAGCCAGAAGAAAGGAAATTCTATGAACTTCTTTCTTTCTTTCAAGAACTCATTATTAGCGCAAAGAAGTTGTTGCTGCAAAAACTTTGTTAATTTACGTCTGAGTGAAATATTAATAAAAAACTTCACAATAAACGACCAAAAGAAGAAAGCATCTTATGAAGCGCCGCACAGCAAGAGCTATTTAACAAGACGTTCAATAATACTGGACGACGAAAACAACTTAAGTTCGCAACTGTGTAAGCGGAGATAGAAATTATTGAAAAAACATTTCAGTTTGCTTAAGGTTTCTCATAAAGCTTGACACAGGTGTGACCCGGGCTTTGGGAATGTGCCAATAGGGCAATCAGGACCATCCTAAATAACGTTTGCGCAAAGCTATAAGTCATTGTGAGCCTTTAAATAGAAATCATTGAACCCATGTTCTCCGAGTCTCTTGTTGTTGCCTGAATCAACTGAGTACAAGTCTGACCAGCGGAAGCCAGGTGAGAGTGTGGGGTTAGATGTAACAATGAAACCATTCGAGGGTCGATAAAAATGCCTTGTAGGTTTGCCCAAATTGAATTTCAAAGTGGTTTCGCGAGCAAATCTTTTATTTGTCAAGGCACCTTACAATCACACTTTTTTTTGAGTTCGTTCTTCGCTGGTATATGCGTGCGTTTTTGTAAATTTACAAGTGCTATGGTAACTGACATATTCAGTTCAAGTTGCTTCAGGCGTCCATGGAATACTAATCACATGAAATCTATTTATGGTCTGTGCTTCTACTTTTGTTTTTTCCATTTTCTGTATCGTTATTTTTTTCTTCTACATTTTCAGCCGCTCTTCTTTGCCCCACATATACGTTTTGCTGGTTAGTTATACAACATTACTCTCTACTATACATAATATATTGTTCTGCGCTTTTTCTTTCCTTCCAAAGTGTTTTCTAGGTCTCATCTTCAAAAAAAGCAAAAAAAAAAAAAAAACAAAAAAAATGAAAAAAAGAATTAAAAAAGTGTTTAAACCTGCTTCAAGCTTTACGTAGACGTCTAAGGAATATGTGCGTGTGTGCTTATGTTGAAAAATAGAGAAAGAGAAAATACAAAGGAATTAAGAAAGGAAAATAGAGATCATAGTTTCAGACACGCGCACGACATCTTAACATTTCTTGTTCAGTTCATTGAACTGTATACGAGGGACGGTACCATTTCAGAGGCATTCGATACTGCATTGCTTAGAGTGATCATTACACGCAATCCAACCAAGAAAATTACGCTTTCGCCTGGATAATTGCAGCATTTCCTCGTCGTCGTTAAAGCAGATAACCAACAGTCATTGTTCTAGTTATATATGACTTTCGTTGCTCGTTCTCCCCCTCTATTCCGTAAAGTTTCTTTTTTGTTTTGTTTTTCTTTTTCGGGCCATTTCCAGAAGAAAAAGTGTTAGACTTGGTTAGTTGGACTTTAGAGCATATTCCGCAGATTGCAAAAAGTAGTTTACGGCTTTGTTTCCAATTTCGAGCAAACACAAGTTATTTTACGGGTTATTTTAAATAACTGTTGAGTCGAAAATCAATCGTCTCCTAGCAACACTTGGCGGAAAACATACTGAAAAGCGTAGGGAAGAGCACCAGCACACATAGAAACGTAAATTAAATAACGTTAAATGGTCATAAGCATCCTGCTTTATGCAAGACTAAGCAACAGGATGAACAATTTAGGGAACGAAGACGACATGAAATGAAATTCACTGACTAAGTACTATTCTCTCTCACCGAATCCGTATGAACAGTGTACCGTGATTATAATGTACAAAAATCCACCAAGTGTAACGAATTTATGATATTAAAGCGAACGATGAAAACACAAAAGCGTTGACTTCATTTGAAATCAGACAATAAAACACATTCAACATTAAAACATTGCTGCAACAAAGAAAACATAATGTACACAGGTGAGGACGATGATGACGAATAGGAACAGCGTAAGGGTAAATAAATATTGACATAGGGGAAAACAACGCAGACAATCAAAAAATAAATATTCAAAAACTGTTATATATGATCCGCCAGAAAGCATTTTAAATCGTTTAACGTTATCGTAAACACCTGTGTGACTTAAGTAAACTGAAATCCTCTTAAATTATGAATGCGAGTACACCTGAATTGTAAATAGACGTTAAATGTCAGCGAACCTTAAAGAAAATCCACCATATAGGGGATGTTGTCTGTACGTTATTTTTCATCATTTTTTCCTTTACGTTCTTCTTTAAAAGAGGGGATGAGCGTACCCTCATTCTCTACTATAATCACGGTCAACGTCTTAAGGATCAAAAACATTAATAGTTCCAGTGTGCACATCATTTGAATAGTTAGTTACATGTTTATGTTTTTTTTAATGTTTTTTTTTGGTTCACTTCGTTTGCTTCCAATGGCAGGAAATAAAATTTGAGGGTAGTTTTTAGCCCTCTTTTTCATTTTGATTAGTTCTTTACGAGCCGTTATCATTCACGGTATCATCGTTGCGAAAGGTGCATTATAACGTGAACTTGGGCAGATCAAAATTCGTTACAAAATTCCTTACGATTTCCGTTATTAAATTGTTATGTTTTGTCAAAACAATAAACATCGCTGTGAATGTCTAATTAGTTAATTAATTGAAAGGCGGATAAGTATGTTATGTGTTCTTTGAAGCGACTGCTGAATGCCTTTTCAGATATTCAATGTAAGTCTTCAACTGATTGCTTCGAGTGAATTCAGCACTATCCACAGTGCTTCAGTACTATTGACAGTACCGTTATGTGTCCGTTCCATCCAGAAAACAAAAGGTGTGAGTGGAGAAAATAAAAATCATATCGTAGCTTTAGCGTGAAGTTGTCCACACATATATGTGGAGTTTTATTTTTGTATTGCTTGCTGCCTTTCACGCTGTAAGGGAAGCAAAGGCCCCCCAAAAAATCTACGCGAGACGATTTAGACAAAATTCGCTCTCCCCATACTATTATTCGCTATTTTTCATAAAGTCCAAACATGATTGCCGCTCGTGATCATTCATTTATAATAACCGTTGCACACGCTATCAGTTGTTCCTTGTATTTGCGGCTATCGATCTATCAAATACTTTTGGCCTTTGACTAATTCAAAGTAAACTTTCTTACGTAAGTTTCATCGTTTATTATTAATATTTACTAACACAAAAGCGAATTTAGGCACGGACTGAAATTATTATCAATAAAATGTTAGGGTGTTCGTAAAGTCATTTCGTTCTTTTCCCATAATTGTAGTTTTTCACTGCCAAGTTGACACTTGAGCTGCCTTTTCATTATGTATTTTAACAGCTAATATGGCAGCGATTGTTTTTGAAAGATCTGTTTGAATCGGCGGAATAGCTTTTATTTGGTGCTCTATCAGCTATGGAAAGTCGAAAATGGGAAAATCCGATGCATTTCAATATTTTACTAGCGATAAAATAAAAATGGTATTCAAGGAGCGAAAAAATTTTTGAATATCTGCGGAGAAGAGGTATTGCCAAAGTGATCTACAAAATTTTGTTCCAACAATTTTAGCGATTAACCGATGCAAAGCGACGAATAACAATTCGTAAAATCGCTGAGAGATTACATTAATCGTTCATATGAATATATTTAACTTTTTATTCACATTAATGTATTTATAAACAAAGCGTCCTTCATTTTTACGAAAGAAATTACGAAATGATTCTCCAAACAACCTAATAATTCGGTATTTTATCCACAATAAATGCAACGTTTTAAAAAGGAAACTTAAAAAACCTTTGATTTAAGATCTTGTGCTTCTTGTAAATATCGTATTAAATCCTTGTGACATATTGCTGAATATTAGAAACCGAACAGAAAGTCAGTACACATCCCCTACTTCTCTTTAATGGCGAAAGAGGCGATCTTATTGTGTCTCTTACAAGTAAAGTCACTTGCACTCAGATATTTTATTATTTGCTTTTCTGTTTCTGAGAACTAAAGACATTCTCACAACTCGTACGCTAAGGTTTTGACAAAGCAATTACGTGGAGCGAAGTAACGAAACGATGCTGTAAACAGATCCCGGAATTAAACGAAATAAAGAAATTTTCGGTTTTTTTTTTAAAAAACGACTCCTCTGAAGAAAGCAATTAAGCTTTTCCGAAGTTATGGTACCAGGTGGTAGCAATTTAGAAAAAATTCGCAGGGCTTTGATTAGCACTTAACTTAACTCGCATGCTCTTTGCATTTTTCTTCAGGAGAAAATTCTCCAAAATAAATATTTCAACCTACAAATCTGCAAACTTTCTTTCCAATTAGTGCTAATTCATTATTTGTCATGTTTTTCAACGCCTGACCAGAAACATTTAGCGAATGAAAATATTAAGCGTATTTTTCAAGCACTGGTGATACCAGCAAACTGCAAAAATATGCGTTTATCGTATGCGTGCTTCGTATATGTGTATGATTTTTCGTCACACCTATTTAGCCTGACTGTTTATGCAAAAGAGCGACAACATCAAAAAAAGCCTGCTTAAATATATTACGGTACCTTATTCCATTGCATATATGTATTTGCATGTGAACGTCGGCGAGTAGTGAAGGCAACGCGCTGCTCCATGTAAATAAACACATAAGTGATGTTATGTTGCATTGTGCTTGTTTGTGTATTCCGTTTAGGTTGACAATTTTTTATTTTGTGTATTGTCTGAACGTACACATTACATATGTACATGCACATATGCATTCATCATCATTTACAAATAAATTTACACTCATCCGTCCATTTGCATCATACGTGATTTCGTAGAGTTTTCGAAGAAAATTATTTCGTTCCACCTAATGGACTCAAAATTGATATAATTAGGGAAACGCTTATAACAAAGCGAGATAGATGCCTGAGAGACATAAGACACATTCTCCAGTCTGTGCTTAAGTGCTCCGATAAAGATAATTGTGTTGGAATTCCCTTACTGCTATTGTTCTCAATTTCAAGTCGTACGCTACCCAAACAGGGAATAGAGAAAGCCAAAGAGTATGCTATACATTTAATGTCAACAAAAATAGATGTCGAGCAGTATTTTTTGGCGCTTATGTCAAAACTATTGTGAAGACTTTTTTTGAAAAATTCCTTTATTTAGTTCATTCTTGATTTTCAATTCACTTTTCGTATTACAAATGTGTATTCGTTCTCGTACTCACAGCAGGTGATGAGTCTGTTGACGCGTGCACGGTTTCAACCGGAGTTATGAACATTGTTCTAAGATGAGTAAATTGCTTGAAGTTTAGTAAAATCAAACTGACTTTTCACGTTATTGACTTTATGGATGATCTGAAAAGATCGCTTACTATAAAAAAACACAACTACATTCAGGGTTCAAAATATCGGTTTTCATTTGATCAGCCACTCATCCAAGTTTCGCCATTTTCCCGCAAAAAGGCAATCGTTCGTTAAAAAATAATACTTAAGTGATTTTATCGAAAATGTCCAATGAATTTCCCCAGAATATGCCGTTTTAAAGACATTGTTTGAAAATTGAATGAGAAAAATGAAGACCGATCGAGCTATGCTGCTGGCCCTCTTCAAAAATCGTGTTTCGAGAGACACGTTTTAAATGCTTTCACAAAAAATTCCTTTATTAATTTTTACTCTCAAATGCTCTTCTCTTTCTCTTCCGTCGACGATTTCTCACTAGACTGGAATGGGAGCAATGGGTCAGGGAAGTTAAAAGACAACGGCTTAGCTCGCGAAAGGAACGATCTTAATGACTAATGAGATATATAAGAACAACGAAGGGGGAGAAGAAACTCTGCGACTTATCATTTAACAGATCAACGAATATGGTAGAACTCCAACCAGATATGGTCTGAATATCAGGAAGTTGTGTCTAAGCAAACTATTGATCTTCATCTGACGTACATTTCAGATGGCTTGAGAACTGGCATTATTTACAGAATGACTTTGTACTTTTCATTACTGGTTAACATCAACTTGGTTGGCGACGAGTTTTTTTGAAAGCAACCTGTAAAACACATTATCCAAACTTGTTTCTTTTCTTTATGCATGTCGTGCGGTCTCATGTACGTTTTATGACTTCATTACACAATTGCAGTTATCGTCAAAAACCCGTTGACATTTAAAGGCTCTAAAGAATTACCAAGAAGTGCGCATTTCTACTCTTCCTTGACAATCCGTTAATTAATGCACTTACACACAAACATATCGAGCGTAATTCAGGCTAAAAGTTTAAAGTTGTTTCTATTACGAAAGTTCGCCAAACTTTGTATTGGCAAATGAAATTTTTTTTTTTATTAACTAAGTTTAAAGTTCAAACAAATTCTCGTCAGCTATGTGGGAATTCTTCTTTGCATTTTTGCTTTCGTACCATTTTATTGCGTCATATATTTTGCGGAATAAATAATTCAGTTGGATTCACTTTTCTTGTCTGCACCGCAAACATTCCTCATTGCGAAGAAACGATCTCTATGGAGGCGATTGCTTTAATTGTCTTCTCTATCTACTGTTCTAGAAAAACTCTCAATTTCTGCAATTTATTTAATACGTTCACGTTCAGTTATTTAGGTAACGTGCATCACGTTTTCATTTTTTCAATTCAAGAATTGCCAGCAAAAATTCAAACCTAACTGTGCGAGTATTTGTCTACATATCAGTTTATTTTTATGTTTTTGTAGGAAAGCTCGGGTTGTCTAAGCCAACGTTAACACATTTAACCAGACAATAAGACTATCATCGAATATTTTTATGAACTTGTGTGCGCACTTGATCATCAACTTAATGCGGCACAAGAAACAATATCAACACACATACTGAGTAAATGCAAATATTGAGCAAATGCATATGTATTCATGTTTACTTCAATAGCCGGTCTTTAAGTCAGTCAATGAGTCAACTGGTTGAAATTAACCAACTAAACCCACCAAACTAAACAAAGGCAGGCGGAGAGAAAGAACGAGGTGGAAAGATAGAATCAAAAACACAAAACATCCAGTCAGCCAGTCAGCCACTCAGCCTGTCAGCCAGTCAGCCAGTCTTAAGCACACTCACAGAAAAAAACCGTTAAACCGATAAACTTGACTATTTAATAATAATCAGCGTTGTGATATGTGGATGTATGTGGATGTAGGTTGAACTGAGCACACTGATGGCTCGCAGAGTATCATTAATGTTGCATAACTTTTTGTATGCGGCAACAGGAATCGTTTAACGTTCAATCGTTTAACCGTTTTCTGAAACCGCTCTTCTCATTCTCATGTAAAATTCATAGACACATATACAGTTGTATTGTTAGGGTCAGCATTAAAAAAAAAACAACACTTTCTTAACTTCTTATATTAAGTCCGGTTGGCCATGTACATCGTTTGGGACACCATTCCCCGGCCACTCATCACCTCGCACAGTTTTCTTTAATTTCCTTCATTCACGATTTTTGAAACTCAACATTAGAGAGCTTTGAATACAACTTCAAAGCAATATACGTGCGTATGTTTTTAGAAACGAAATGGAGAAATTTTCAAAATAACTTTAATTTCTGCATTTTCTTAATGTAATTATAGAGCAAGCAATCCTCATTGTTCTAATACTAGCTCTGATAGTGCTAGTCCTGCCCTAGGCTTTCGCCTCCATCTGGTTGAAAAGAGGGTGGAATTAGAATTTATAAACGGAAGATCTGAGAATCCTTACAAATACTCATTTGACGAAAAGGTCGAATCAGAAAACCGTTAAGTAATGCTGATGTTAGAGAATCCAAGTTACTTATTTCCCATAGCAAGCCGGCTCAAGGAAGAGCTGATAAGTATTTCTTTTGTACAAAAGGCAGCCTGGGAAACTAGCAAAACCTGGGAAACTTCTAAACCCACTCAACTATCAATAGTGCACCCGTACAAAGCTATAGTTTACCCAATCATTTGAACGACTATCAATCTCCAATAGTAAATAATAAAATAATGTCTGAAAATATGTCGGCTTTACATAGCACTTAAGCGACATTCACATCGTTTGAAGCTCGAATATATAAAATTTACTTTTAACCCTTGGAAAAGTTTGATTCTTTAAAGTCACATCATCGCCGTTATCTTTATCGTCATTCGTTTCGGTTGTATGCGTACGTACTTGTTGGTCATTCGCATAAATTTTTATTTTCTTATTGTCGCTTACCGCGTGCTTAGAATCTTAATGAATGCATAAATGAACTTCAAAGAAGACAGTTTTGTACGCTTTTTTTTTGATCAGAAAGCAGGTAACACTGGAATGAAACTGAACACCATTTTTATTATATATTCACGATTACGAAATAGGTTTAGTAGAGCTGCAGGTCCTATTTGAAAGCCATGCCAATATGCCCTTCACTCGGTCATTCCACTATTCACTCTCTCCTTTTCTACGCTTTTTTTTAATCAGAAAGTAGGTAACACTGGAATAAAACTGAACAGCATTTTTATTATATATTCACGATTATGAAATAGGTTTAGTAGAACTGCAGGTCCTCTTTGAAAGCCATGCTCATATGCCTTTCACTCGGTCACTCCATTATTCACTCTCTGAAACTGTACTATTTTTGCTACGTTTCACACATAGACAATTATGTTTTTACTCAATGACAGTTGTAAGCATTTAACATTTCTCAACAATTTAGAAGTCGTTGTCCGCTCCTCGCGTGCTCAAGTTTCTTATTTTGTTTTCGTTACTGTTTTGAAGATTTGTGCTTTAGATTTTAATTGCGTTAAACCGCAATATGAATTTATGGCTGCTTTCTCAAATTTTCATAATCTGTAAACTGCATCGAGCTTTATGCCCTGGAATTTGGAATTGGTCAGCTATTTTTAAAAATCTGCCGAGAAGCTACAAAGTCAGTGTTCATGATTTTAAATCTCAGGTGCGGTAAAATGTACTTTGGTTCGTAGCTATAGTGAGTCCTCAGTTGGTAAAGACATAACAGTTAGCGATTGGACGCAGAGCCACTAAAATGCGGTTTTTTCGTTTTCCTCACTTCTTTCTAACCGCCACCGTATCGTACGAGTTGGTCATATGAAAAAAGAAAGAAAGAGAAAATCCATAGTTAGAGGATATAGAGAATAGGAAATCATTCAACTTTTTTAAATAAAGCGAATCTCAACAGTAGGCGTAAGAAGAACTTACAAAACAAATTCTCCTTAAATGTCTAAAGTTTAATTCCAAAATTTCGATATTTACATTATGCTGGAAGACTTTGAAGAACGAGTGCTCTCTTATTAGACCTGCAGACGAACATAGCGCAGAAAATCGAATAGGATTATAAGGGAATGCGCCAGCGAAGGCAATGAAAACTCTTTTCAAATCTTGGTTCTTGAAATTATTCAAAATTCCCTTTCCTTGTGCCTCCTCTTCCCCCTCCTGTCATGTCAAACAAACGCGATGGCTGTAAATGCTAATCGATAGATCTAATCTAAGCCAAACTATGAGTGGTCACACCAACACAATCGAAGCGATTGTTCCGACTTCCACATTGACAGAAGAACGTAAAGCTTAGGATTAATTGGGCTAAGACCGACCATATGATCTTACTGTCTAGTGAAGACAAGTGAAGTGAAGAGCAGTGGATATCACAGCTAGAATCATTAAGGTAACATCCCCTGCAAGCGAGGAGCTCAACAATTCCGTTTCTGGAATTTCTGAAAACCTCAGATCACAAGAACAGATTTTAGTTCCCAAAAGAGTTTTTTGTCCGGTCGAGTTAAGAAAGCCACGCATCATTTGGCTTATCCTTAGATGTGGGAGATATGAATGAATAAATCGAAATAGATCGAATCCCATTTCTGAACACGCTTCTAGCCAATCCAGCGTTTGGAAAAACGAATACCTTGTACTACCCATTTAAATTACAGATACTTCATCTAGAATAATGTATATTAATGAATAAATTACAGCTCTCTGAAGCCAGCAATAATAAAATAACTCGCACGCCATTCCATTGTGCATTTGCAGCCATTTACACATGTTTCTAAATTCATATATCAATATTTTGTGCATTTCGAATGGCTATGCAATGCTCTATCAGACAGAGTCATGCAACTGTTCTCTCTCTCTCTCTCTCTCTCTCCTACTACACATAAAATTTCACACAATAGCTCTTTCTTTTTCAAATAAGCTTTAAGTTACTTCCACTTAATCTTAAAGCAGCGCTTCATACGATAACAACGCATAAATAATAAATTTTATAATATTAGTTATAGAAATCGTTGGGAGATTGGGAGCAGTCTTTTAAAAATGTTGGATGCATCTTTTGATATTGTCGAACAATACGTTCGCTTCCCAAAAATTGAACGTGCGGAAGTACAGAAAATTGTCGAATGGATACGCGCTCAACCCCATATGCCCAATATAAGTGAAGGCGAAGTATTAATTTTCTACATCGCCTGTAAATGCAGTTCAGAAATGGCAAAAAAAGTGATCGACACAAATTTAACATGTCACACACACGTAGATGAGTTTTTCGATAACCTTGATCCCGAATATCCTGCAATGGAACGAGCGATGCGAGTCGATGCAATGTTTATTCTTCCGAAATTAACGCCAGAAGGCCATCGCGTCGCCGTTGGAAAGCTTATTGACTTGAATGCTGCAAATTTTAATTTTGCGGACTCAATAAAATTGTAAGTAATTAGTTTGCTTATTTGAAAAAAGAACGAGTAACCCAACCCTGTTCACCTTCAGGAAAATCTCGCGTTTCCGCCTTCACCTGTCATTCGATTAGCAGATGTTTATCTAAGTAATTAGGTTCGAAAACAAACGTGAGAGTTGAATTGATTTGTACCGTGTAATCAATTTTTAAATACTGAGCAACTGTTCAGTTTTTTATCCCCTACTTTCACTCCGATCGATATTCAACTTGTCTGTTTTTCTGTCTGTCCGTCAACCAGTCTGATATATATCTAAGCGTTTTTGTGTTCGTCGTACAGGTCGCGATTTTAGAGGTGATGAGACGAAATTTGTTACATTGACCTGTTTTGCAGCGAGGATGAAAGCTGCACTGGTTCGATATGATATAATGCGTTATTTAGAAAAATTGTTATATTTTATAAATCAGAAACATCTGAACTGAGTAATATTATATCGGCGTGTACTACCACCTCCGAAGAATTTCGATCAAAGTGGGCAATTTTTCCTTTATAATCTCACAAATCGGAGCATAGTCAGTTTGGACCAGCTTCCGTGTAAGGGCTCCCATGAAAAGTACGCCCCCACATGCAGACAAAGTGCAATTTTTGGTATTTTATCAGGTAAACAAATATTGAATTGCGCATGCGTAGTGGTGTAGGGTCTTTAAGATTCGGTTTTATCTGACTATAATATTTTCATTTTTTCAAACAACAAAAAGAGCAATACATATGTATCCATACATATACAGACAATACATATAAAAAATAGAAAGATAGTTATGAAGCAGGCTCCATCATGAACTTCCGCAAACTAAGCGTTTTCGTCCTCACCAACATTTTGTGTTGAAATAACAAAAGTCTTCACTAAATTATGGTAATTATATCAGATATTTTGTCTGCAAACAGTGAACGCATGTACTTCACTTGCCAACAGCAAACGGTAATGTGACGAACCATTACGTACTATATGTTATGTGTCAAGTTTTATTTGCTAATCGTGCACAAATCTTTTTACAGTGTTTCGAGTTTGATTATCATAAAAATTGACTTAATGTGCCCCCTAATGTTTTGGACTCATTATTTTAGTTTTGAATTTTCAGTTTCAGACTTAGGTGACTTTTACACATAACTAATTGCCGCCTGTGATGAGGAAAAACCGCCAAGTATTTGCAACCTTTGCCAGTAAAGATATACCTTAACCGAGACGATTAATATAACAAGTTTATTACTAATAGACTTGAAGACAGTATGTTGGTTCTTGTAACGACAAGGAAACAAATTTATCCTACGTTTTCTTTCTGTTGCTTATGGAATAAGAATTTATCGAGTTGGTAGTGGTTAAAAATACCAAGATCATCTCGACTGTAAAGTGCAATTCCCAAAAACAAAAAAATATGCTTGAGTGTATTCTTGGAGGCAAATACAACTCTGTTTAAAAAGCCCTGATTTTCACATTGCACACATGATCGCTTGTGAATGTGTGCTATTCAGATCTACCTCGATTCACATGATTATTCCATTTTTAGCTAATGCATACCTCCCTGCGATCTGAACGATTTCAATTCCATATTGAAAAATTAATACAAGAGCTGTAGATACTTCTGCAGACTTTCTTCGCACCGTTCATTAGCAAATAACGAAAACCGCGTTCACCTAAAGGAACAATAAGAGTTTATAAAGAAGGAAAAATGATGGTAATGACTACCATTGCAATTGCTTGCTCTAAAGACAATAAGAAAACAGGAGTCGGTCCGTGAGTCCGTCACAGATAATGATAAAATAATTAGTTTTGTTTCAGTTTTGAATGGCGTGAAAGATTATTGCTACTGAATTAGTGTAGGTCTGTATTTATCTGTAAATGTGTGTTTTTCCATTTACTGTCTCATTTAATTGCATATCATACTACTGTTAGAGTTGTTGGTGCTTAATAACACCTTTCGTAATTTTGAATTAATAAAATTATTCCAATCGTAAATGACAGTAATTGGCGAACTTGTTCTAAGCACAACCGACACACACGGGATAAAGTATGTTATATTTTTTAAATTGCTACACGCGCGCATCCTATCTACACTTTAAGCTTGATCCGCCGATACAAATTGGCTGGTGAGTACTATAAAAAGTTTTGACAAGAACACACTTCCTTCCTATAGCCTTTGATTAGGGTTTTAGTTAATATATACAGATTTTCACCCTTGTTCCTACTAATCCGAATTCCTGCTTCTTCCACTTCTTCTTCGACAATTTCCAACCCTATTTCAGATTTTATCACTTGATGGATTAAATTTGCATAAATATTATTCAAAATTGAATAACTACCAGCACCACTCTGTTCATTTTGTTTATAAATCCTGGGAATGTGCACTTTGTGTCTTGAAGAGCATCGTTTTCTCGAAATCAAAATACAATCGGTCTGGACATATTGCAAAACTTAAGCGTGCATATTGCCCTTCTGTCCCACAATTAATGCCAATTCATTTTACTTTGACATATCCAACTACTTATTTTGCAATTAAAACGATATACTTACTTAATAATCTATCAATGCAAGTATATAATAATTATGACATGCAGTATATGTATATATGACAAACTATTTATAAAATGATTGTAGGTTATTAGTGTGTACAACACACCGAGAATGTAAGTCACATAATACCTATATTGCTGATTAATCCGCCTGTCATATCTGGCTGCACATCCACATGGGTCGATATCATACTTGTCCGGAACGGTTCTTCTAATTGGCGCCGGACTCAATTCACTAGAACAAAGGTTCAATTTGCATATGAATTTTAATTCGTAACAACATTTATGATATGATGAGATCTATTTTCCAGGAATGATGCTTTTATAGTGGACCCAATTACCAAGTCACTATTGTGTATATAATCAAATGTCATGTGTTCATACTTACGCACGTATCAGTTGTCGATAAAATACCAGTGTTTTTCTGATTCCAATACAAGCGAGAGGAGGATACTAAGTAATTCGACCCAAGCCGAATGTTGTTTATCTTTTCTTTTTAGAAATAAGAGAGAAATTAGAGATTTTCTAGTTCTGGTTTAGTGCATTGTTACGTAGCAAATTAAACAAAACAAATTCGCCTAAGTTTATAAATAGACCGAAGGAATGATAAACAAGAGAAAAGTTGTCATTAGCTGGGATAGAATTGTTTTTACTCATCAAAAGCTTCTTTTAGAATGCGGATACCTCTCTACTAAATGTTAATAAATAACGTGTTTTTTGTCTTTTATGAAAAAAAAAGTTGTTTAATTATACTTATAAAGATGGATGCGCACGCTAGGGGGAAGGCCCACTAAAATACTATGCAATATACGAACATGCCGTGTCTGGCATATTACTCTTATGCAATTTGACCCAATTCGTATATTGTTGCACAAAATCCTGCTGCAATCCGTCTCCGCTTTATAAGCATATAGGTAATATAGGGTCTTCTGACTGATATTCTAAGCCTAACCTGAATGACAAACAACTTGGAAGCAAGTTCTCTTTGAACGCGGGATGAACGGAGGCAGGACACAGATATATTCAGATACATATATTGGTGTGTATTGCGTTGACAATCCTCAATGATAGACATAATTAAAAGGGAGTGTAAAAGGCGCTTTTCGAGACAACAAACCCACGCAAATATAAATCAAATCCTAACTCCGCGCCGACTGTAGAATTACACTAACGTCATACATACGTTCATGCGTTATTCTTTCACCAATTATATAACGACCTTACTTCTTGGATATTTTTTTGAAACTAACTTTGAAATTTTCGCCAAGTTCCCTTAGAGCTTTTCTTATGCCTGCTGTCGAAGATCTGACTTTCCTTAGAAGTTCTTGCTTTACTTTCCATGCTTCTCACATATTTCAAGATGAGTAGTACCAGGCTGCAACCAAATATTTTTGAAATGTTTTTCATACCATTTGCAGTCACTTTAGTGAAAGGAAGTAAATGTAAGCCAGAGCGCTATTAAAAAGCCGAGTAAATAAAGAAAAAGTTAGTTTTGATATTTTATTTGAAACACATGGAGAGCTTCGTCCCTTTAGGATTTTATGTTTTTGTTTCCAATATCCCCTGTGTTGAATTAAAATGTCCCTTTAATCCCTCTTCCTTTTATTGGATTAAGAAATTCGCTGTTAAGTATGTACTCTCCCGCATATCTTCGAGCTCGTACATCAAAGCAAAGTAACAAAGGAAGCAATAGTAAGGCGTATAGCAAACAATCTTCGAGAAATCAAAAACCATCACAAAAGTAACATAAGCTGTAAGCATTGCAAACAATCGTTTGCATTCTGATGCCCAGCGGAACTGCCTTAGTTTTCCTTAAACGGAATTTTCTTTCGCGTTGCTCGCATAGTATTTATAATAATCGTATTTCTTTTCATTTGCTTGAACAATACCTTATAACTTTAATTGACTTTACGGTTCAAATTCAAAAGTAAGTTAAGGGAACGCGGAATAAAATAAGGCAGATATCACGAACGAACAAGTAAGCAAGCAATTCATTAATGTTCTTGTAAGGACACAAGACAAAATACCTTAGCGGACCATAGGCCATTTTCACGTACCCTACACCGTTCCACACAGAACGAAATTTCAAAATAAAGAATTCTATGGGAAACGCTCGAAAGAGTGGTCCGATCTGAACCGTTTTAATAGCGTTCGTCCTTTTGTCAGAACACGTTAGTGTACCAAATTGCATCTAAATTTGTCAACCATTGTGGCCGTTAGGTTGTACAAAATAAATCAAGACGGAAAAATCTGGGCCTGTCTGAAGCACTTCCAGGCATTCCGCACAAGCTTAATACATCCTTGTGTCACAAATAGCTCAGGGTGTAACAAAAGGTTTTTCAAAGAAAAGCGACTTGTAGGGAGTTAGAAGTGGGTTCAACTCTCAAGTGCGTTAAGCTTTATTTTGGTCGTAGTGCTCAGTAGAGTCAGAACACTTATCGACTAGGCACACAGGCACTAGGTAGCGACTGTTATCTACCCATCGCTATTTCGGCATTATATAAAGACGGAATTTCCGAGGCGGAAAACCTAGTATAAGTCAACGAGCAGCCCGCGCTATTGATAAATTTGTGTATTTGTTCCTTGCTTCGTATTTTCACAAACTTTGGTTGAATAATGTGCCTCTCAGTTGAGGAAACAGCGAAACCCCGTTGCCTAAATCTCGCAGTCTGTTAAAAGACCGAATTATATTCTTTCTGGTAGGAACGCAATCAGGCCTAGGCCATGTCAGCAACAGCTTACCGTCCTTGCCCTGAAGAAGAAAAGGAAGAGTCCTTTTTCAGCCTGACTTTCATGAGGCAATTTTCTATAGCGCATCAACAATACTTCGCGAACTCCGATGTGAGTGGGATATGACGCATCGGTAGCACATAACGATCTCGGTTCTGAAAAACTAGTACTCACCCTGTACTGTGTTATTTTATCGTCTGTTTGATTATTGTTAAGGTGGGTGAAGCGGCCGAGGGGAACTAAAGTCCCAATCTCAGCTTTGGTGTTGTTTTTATGACTGCCACACTTGTTATGCAACCGCTTACATGTATAGGTGTAAAGTTTAGAGAGTGGGATTAACAGTATGCACAGAACTTTTGAGTACAATTTACAAAATGCATTTGTTTAATTTTGCTTGCGTCGCGTGACTGATGCTAGTAATGTATGAAGAGCTTTCGTCATGCGTTATGAGTGTTTGTTAACTTGAATTTGGCTTGAGTGACTAGGATTCTTCCTAGATACGCATGACTGAGTTGTGTAACTCATGTTTTGCGAGAATTCACACAATTGACTTCGATTAAGTTCGATATCTAATAAGAATCTTGATAATGTACAACCGGTATGGGCAGGAATCCTAAGCGAAGGGAACGAAGTCTATTTTTGACTGATAATCGCAAAAAGTGTTGGTCCAAATAATGTGTAAAAAATCGAAACAAAATTCTGTGGCGGTTTGCCACTCGAATGTTCGTAGACACAACCTTCGCTTCCACAGGTAAATTCAAACAAATAAAAATTAAATAAATAGTTTTGCGAGCTTAGCGCAAAAGCTTTGTATCATCTCGGATTTCTCTTTTGAAATGTCCATGAATCAAGACCTTTCTTATTTCAGTACGGATTGGCGACGAGCGTGGAACACTTCGGTCTCTAAGACAGACAAAAATTCGCTCCTCTTTTCTACTAAACTCGTTAGCTCATTCGAATTTTCCAACCGATTGATTATCATTATAATGTTCCGACTTAAAATATTTGATTGGCAGGTTCTTGTTGCTACTGGATGTTTTTGTGCGAGAAGATGACGTCCGCAGCGGCTACAGAATCGTTTTTGATACCAGTGGCGTGACTTTAGGACACGTGGCTCGCCTCGGTATTATGACAATGAAAAAATTGATATTTTACTTACAGGTACTTAAGGAATTCCTGGAAATGCTTTTATTAATATTAACTTTTCTTTTCTCAAATAGGAAGCTCTACCTGTTCGTCTCATTGGTTTGCATTTTATAAACATTGTCCCATTTATGGATAAAATCTTGGCGTTAATGTATCCTTTTATGAAAAAGGAACTTGTAGATATGTTATACGTTCACAGTAACTTGGATGAATTCTATAAATTCGTTCCGAAAAATATTCTCCCCGGAGAAATTGACGGCGAAGAACTGGAATCTGCGCAATTACGTGAAATTTATTACGATAAAATACGTAGCCGACGTAAGGAAATTTTAGAATACGAAAAATTATTTCGCATTAACGAGAAACTTCGTCCCGGCAAACCCAAAAATTCTTCAGATCTATTTGGCATCGAAGGCAATTTCAAGAAATTGGATATCGATTAAAACAACAGTGGCAGGGAGCGTCGAAGATAGCATATGAAGAAATATGCTTAAATATTAAACTTAAAAATGAATTAAATTAAAATTTTCGGGAAACACACGCTACTATCGGTATTATAGGTGTAAAATTGAAGTGCTTAACATCGTTAAAATCTTCTTAAGTTAGTATGTAAAGGCTTAGTGAAAGTGTTTGTTTTCGAAAGGAAAGTCCAAAGAAATTGCCGAAGTGAACTTAATTGTGATATTTCTATAACTTATTTACAATCAAGCCACCAAAGTCGGTTTCGTTTTCTTTTAGAAAATTCCTTCGACAGAATCAATTTCTATCATAATTTCCTTAAGTACAGGTTACAATCGCTTCAGTTTATTACATAAACTAGAAATTCATTAAAAATTTAAGAGAATAAGCAATAAATAAGAATCTGGTTATGGGGGTAAACTATCATTAAACTGTTATTATAATCAATTTTTTAGTTTCTCTCATTTTTGTTCAACTATTTTGTAAATAAAATGTACTCGCTGGTAATGGAACTCATTTAATTACTTTACTGGTATTGAGAAAATCCGAGTCCTTGGGGAAAGTAGAAACCTGCGCAAGCCATCAACATCAGAAAATGGAACTGAGCCCAACAATGGGAATGCCGGATTAGGAAATATAAAGTTACGCCTACGCAATGTAGAGAATTTCAGCGCATCAGAAGGTTACAAGCCAAACTCGGCTTATTGCTGCATGTGTTTTTATACCCACTGCCGAAAGAGTGGTGCATGTTCCTCTTTGGAAGGCAGCCCGGCAAGTCTAGTATTCTTTGTCAGCATCAAATTCTGAATCGATTTGTGCATATCCGTCTCTCAGTCGGTATGCCTGAGCATAAAAAAGTCGGCCTTAGCTGGCCATAATTTTTTTACATGATTGTCTCCCTATTACAAATACTTATGTTATTATGTACTCGGTATATAAAAAAGCCCTTTGATGAATGAATAGTAAATGGATGAATCAAATCCATATTTCGATTAGTAGCAAGTACATCTTGAATAAATTTGAATTTATTTATTAATCCCAGAATTTATTTCCTTCTTAAAAATTTCTGTAAATGCAATATTTTTCTATAATTGAACCCTCTTTTGTATTTTCTACGATTTTTTATTGCAACACCTCTCATAACTTTGAAAATGTTAGTATTACCATCACCTGGAAAGAGGGGAGGAGTTTTGAAGTTCTTTTCGATACATTATATGACATTCTATACCCTTGCCATAGTTAACTTTGTTACCCAACTTCACAATTCTTCAAAAGTAAACAAGAGTAACTTCTCTCGGACTTTTGAGTCAACAAAATTGCAAAGATCGATATATCAATTTGTCGTGATTCTGTAGATGATTCGCACATGATGACCAGGGCACATAACAGTTGAATTGCATGGTTTTGACCTTCTTTTACACAGTTTTTCATTGAATATTATTGATTTATTCAACGTACGCCGACGCTTGTCCCACTCCCGACGCACTCCCAATATTGAGTTTTTAGCATTCACATTTGTTGTTCTTTAATTTTAAACCCCAAACACGTTCGGAAGCTTATGATGACGCTCCTCCATCATATCCCAATTGGGAATTTTAGTTTCAGCGAGTTAAAAGGGGTCATGTTGATGTCAATGACGAAGAACGACCTGGACGACCAAAAAAACTCGTAAACAATGAATTGGAGGATTTTTTGAACGAAAACCCACCTCAAACTCTCAAAGAACATTCGAACAGTGAATCATCAACTGATTGAACTGTTTCGAGACGTTTACATGTGATGGGAAAGGTCCAAAAGGGGGAAAAATAGCTACGTCGCAAATCGACTGAAAATGTCATGAAAGTTCCGCCAACCCCAGCGCATTCACCACCGCACATGGCGTTTTCATTCCCACTTGTTGACATCGATACAACATGGCTTGGCAGATACGCGGGTCAGCAAAGTTGAAGAAGTGCAAAAAGGGGTCGGTGCCGAACCAATATAGATTCTGTCTACACGATATTGCCTTGTTGTCAGAAATATGATGAAATGTTGTAGAAAATAATGGAAAACTTTTGATTAATGTATAGTGCATCGATTTTTCTCAATAAAGGCTGAAGTGAAAAAAAGCGGCCAACATTCTTGCAACCTCCTAATACAATAAATATCTTGAAGACAAATCTAATATCATATGTAAGCCAAGCAGCGTTTTAAAAGTGTCTCAACAAGTGCATTGCTCACGACTATAGTGGTATAGCATTGGGATGAAGTGATAGCAGTGATAGCAGTGATAGCAATAATCAAACACAAACTGACGATTCGGAGGAGCGTGTTGCTTGATAGTATAAACAAAAATTCTTGTATTCTTCGAAAACTTAGCGTTGACTTCCTGGGGCTTTTAAAAATTCCATATTTAATAAACGAGCTTAACCCACCAAAACAGCACCTGTTTGCCATTGTAAGCAAAGAATTAATGTTTACTAATGTTAAAACTATATGATTGGGCGGAACTCACCACCAGACCTAACTTTCATTGTTTATCTCTCGAAACGTTTGCGTTGCAAGAATAGATAATAAACAACACCAACACCTATCGATCCAATACCACTAATTAAACAGCATTCCAAGCAATCTGTTGACTTTTTTGGAGAACCTTCAGTCATATTTTATTGTAATAAACGGAACTAAAAGCCCTTGATTTACATTAAAAATTTAACAAAATTGTTGCGCGCAACTAACGCTAAATTTGTTTAAAGAACTATTCTTTTTTCTATGCCAATCATTCCTTTTTGATACCCTACTTAAGATATCTTGTTTGTTGCAGCTCGAGAATTGAAAGGCGCTCACGAAACGCTGGTTGATTTGGATAAGAATTACTGAATGCTTTTTCGTGCACAACTGTGCTGTTGTGTGCGTGATCATGGGGAAACTGATGTTGTTTACATTAATTCTCAACAAAATGAACTACAATTTATTCATTCTAAGCGTGCGTTTGCTTAAATCGACAGAACACATACAGAGAGATAGAGCGCGGGAGAGACAGGAAAGGAGAGAGAGCGGGAATGTTACGACTCAGAATACTCAGTCCACGGGACACGAACAGGCGGTGGGTAGACAACGGCATTAATGCGTAGGGAAAGAAGGAAAGACGATGACATAATTGCCTCGAAATGCACACGAAAGTAAAGGTAAGTTTAACTGAATTAGAATGAGCGCATCCGTGCTTTCCTCTCGGAAGAATTGCTCTGTGAAGCTCTCTTCGCACTTTTGTAGAACACAGCAGTTGGAATGAGGGGCAATGCGACAGAAGAATGTTACTAAATAGACTTAAAATCACCTGTTAATTAATATTAACATTTGCTGAACTGTTTCTGATGGGAAGTTAGGGATCAAAAACCTACGCTGTTACATTTCCAATACAAAACACCAACCAATAGAGACAAGCAAAAATTTCAGGTTAAAGTACATTCCTATACACCCGACGCTATTTTTTGATACCTTGCAACTTCGGCTGTCACACTATAAAGGACGTTTATTGAAAATATTGGGCTTCAGAACGTACGTTATTCAAGGGCATAATTGGAAATAGGAGGAAGCAAAGAACATTCCTGACAAGCAACTTACAAACTAAATGATGAGAACTTTTCATTGGGTTTTGGTAATTGACAACGCTGTCGTCTTCTTTGTAAAGACAACCAGAAAGTGATACACGATTAAAGAAACGATTTAAAGAAATGCTTTACACAAGTTATTTGAACTACGTACCTCCTGTAAAAATTTCAACTCACAACTAATGATAACAAAAGCAAATGAAAAACTCGTATAACCAGTAATTAAAACAATAATTTCATTTCATCCAGCGAATGTTAATTTCTTAGTCCCAAATGCAAAATTTGGAAATACGCGAAATAAGCTCAAAGACCCAAAGCATATTTCTTCTCATGAGCAACACAAGACACTGAGTTAGTTTCGCGATTAAGCAGACTTTTTAATTGAAATAGAAGTGGAAACTTGGTGCACTTACACTTAACTGTTTTTTATAATTTCACTTTGAAAACACAGTCGATTGCCTTACGCAAATACACTCAAAAGCATTTTGCATTTATCCAGACATACTTTCATACATCGTTCTTTTCATAAAAGGTCGGATACAACCCAATGAAGAAAAAAATTATCCAAGGAAGAAAACAGTTATTAATTTTCAATATGATTGAGTTGACCTGACATCGGACGGTGGTATCTACGATGACATATAGCATATACCATCCATTTCCATTCACTATATTAAATCGCAAATTTGTTTGATAAAAGCGCACTGGCACCGACAGTCGACCAGACTGTAACTTTTTGTGAGAAAAAATTGTATGTAAATGGTATGAATCCAAAGAGCACGTTAACGATTTACTATTATGTTTTCATATAAAAAAATTCCAGTTAAGGTTGATTAGTTAGTTTTCAGTTAGCGGCTCGAGTGTGAATATAGGATAAAAGTTCGATAAATTCGATCAACTTTCATTATGCTAAGTATAGATTTCGATCTCGCTGAGCAGTACGCTCGCTTTCCGAAAGTCAAGGCTGAAGATGTTCAAAAAATAGTGGCATGGGTACACGATCAGCCTCATATGCCAAACTTGAGTGAACCTGAAGTTTTACTTTTCTATTTTGCTTGCAAATGCAGTACGGAGGTCACGAAGCAAGTGATAGATAAAAATTTGACATGTCACACGCACATCGAAGAACTCTTCAGCAATTTAAACGTTCATAGTCAAGAAATTCAGCGGATTATAAATGTGACGTAAGTAATACGTACCCTAAAATTAAACATACAATGGATATATTTTCATACGCGTCACAGAAACGTAAAATCCGAATGGAAAATAAAAAAATATCGTAAGAACAAATCTACAGTTAAATCTAGCAGGAATGATCAACTAGGTCTCACAAATGTGTTGCATTGTAACTATTCATGCTTGCTGTTCAGTGAACTTCTTCTTCTTAGAATAGATAGAAATGTTGGACAAAAGTAACGCGTTTTGTTGTTCAACATATTTTTTTTACATTTTTTTTCTATCTGCCGCATGTACAACCAAGTGAGGAAATTATATTTGGTTATGAGCGTATGTTTCATACACACCAACGCTGTCCTAAAAGAGGCTGAAAAGATTACACGTTCACACCCTGTAATATTGGTAGGGGCCGGCTGATTTATAGAATTCTTGTATAAGGGAACGAAAGTGAAAATGTATATCGCGCATCTGTGCAGTTTATTTTGCATTTGAAGGAGTGTCCTTTGACCGACTTGGGCCACTTCCAAATATTTGTAACGGATACGACACAGTTGGTCAGCCGGACGGATGACCAAACCGAAAAACGGACAAGCTTATACAGATTTTTTACAGGTACTATAGCATCGCCCGTAGGATATACATTCAAATTTTTCTAGATTCATCTTCTGTAGCTTGTGAGCAACGGGCAAAACCATTTCTTCCCTCTTTACAAATTAAAAGAGGCTTCCAGTTTACGTTGTATTATAGGGTATTCTTCGACCGATTTGACCAATACTTGACGTCAACCGAGGTGCAACAACTTCCACTGTCTCTGCTAAATCTAAAGTTAATAGTTTAACCGTGCAGCAAAAAGAATGCTTACAATACACGGGCGCAGGTATGTGCTTAAATTGAATTAGAATTCGATGCTGTTTCATCAGCAAAATGAATACACAGCAATCCCTCGATGATGGGTTTCCTAAACGCGAAATGTGAACATAAAATTGTTCAGACGACTATGTAAAACGTTTCCTTCTTTGAATCGCCCATTCAAAATCACAATTTCGATAAGATGATTCATCTTATTTTGACGATCATTCTGGTACTATTGCAAAGCAGAGGTGGGTTGATTTTCGGTAGTAGAATGGTTTCAAAATCTACCTTGGGCAGTAAGATGTGTGGTAACATTCCTGGCAATTCAAGTGAATTCAAGAATTCAGTTGGACCATGTACAACATCAGGTGATTTGTGGGCGATCCATGCTCCCCGAATTATGTTTCGTATCGCTGCTTGATGTATTGGACATCGGTATCTTTTGCACGTATTTACGATGTTGCAGAAATTTAGTGGCAGAGTAATGCGACTCATTCCAATAATGGCTGTTCTTGTGCTGTTCTTATATCACCAAAGATTTCACAGTGTGAAAATTCTTTTGCATAGATCTGATCCATAAAAGCGTTTTATTTCTTTGCTTCTGGTTTGCGCTTTCAAAATAATCGAATTTTTGTTGGAAAGAGGGATATCGAAAAACGCCATAGAAATGCTTTTCCCAAAAATGTTTGGATCCAAGCAAATAGTAAATAAGATTTTCGCCCGTTCGCTCTCATTTAATCTATTATGTCATCTAGCAGTAAACTGATTCGAGATGCGATCATTTTTAATGCGTAAGAAACTTATTTATTTTTATATCTTCCAACTCCATTTTAGGGCGTTCGTCCCGTTACCAAGGTTAACACCAGAGGGATATCGTGTATTTCTCGTCAAATTGCTTGATTTCGATCCTTCTAATTACGATTTTGCAGAGCGCGCAAAGCTGTAAGTTGTCCTGTATTTTGATTTAATTTTGTATTATAATAAGAGACTTTTTAATTTCGTTGTATGTCGGCGTCTTATTATCGCAAGTTTTCGATTCAAGTCCCGGGTTTGATATCCATATTGAAGTGTCAGTTGATAACGGTAGATCCGTTCTTAAATGATCTAAAGAATTTAATGGTCCTATGTTATGAACAGCATCCACACATCCCCAGTTGGAACAACGCTTCAATACTCCGTTGTTCTCTGCCTTTCTAGTACAGTTGCCATATTGGCCTTCTTCAGTCTGTTCAACGCGACTTCATCTTATTTGCTTTACGTGGCTTGAGATGGGTGTTGACTTAGCTCTTTCACTGTATGAAAATAGATTGGCTTGACATGTTATTCTTAAGCTAATAAAGAGTGATGTTTACTCGCCTACTTTACAATAACATGTAGACATTGGTATACCTAGTAGGGTCTCGAGACTTTTCGGTCTCTTGCATCTAGCACAATGTCGAACCAATTGTGAGTTTTGATCCATTTACTCGCTTTCCAGGCCCCGTTCACGCTTGTGTGCTTGAAAGCGTTATATATATTAGAGTAACTAACTGCCGTACTTCATTTCGTACTCCATTCAAATGCAGTTAAAAACCATTCAAAACAAATTTATTCATAGTACTTATCTCTAGTCTCAGCCATATGTTTGCTTAAAGAAACGCTGAGTTCTTCATTATTACATATCTTGTTTCCTAGCACTGAACAATGTGGGTACAAATACTTTATAAATTTACGTGATATTCGTACAAGTAAGTTTTTTACTATAATTAGCTGCAAAAATGCAATGTTTACATATTCACACATCAGGATATAAGTCCCGACTTTTATCAATGACATAGTCTCTGACGAAATTCTTTAAATAAATAATCAAATAAATTATTTAAACTCTGTTTAATTAATTAAACTGAAATTCTTGTCACAGAGATCTACTGTTCTTAGATATTTTCATTCGAAAAGATGGTTTACAGAAAGGCTACCTCGTGGTATTTGACCAGGCTGGCTCCACGTTGCGACATTTAAGCCGCGTTAACGTTATGGTGCTGAAGAAAGCTTTTTATTACTTCCAGGTACAGTCGTTGCATTAATTTTTCGAAAAGCTCTACAAAATTTTGTCTTAATTTTCTTTTGCTCAATAGGAAGCGTTACCTATACAACTAAAGGGCGTTCACTTTATTAACGTTGTTCCGTTTTTAGACAAATTTTTAGCCCTGTGTACTCCTTTCATGAAGAAAGAGTTGTTTGACATTTTCCATTTTCATAGCAAATTGGAAGACTTTTTCCAATATGTTCCACTGGAAATGTTACCTAAAGACTATGGCGGATCAGAAGCTGGGCTAAAACAATTACATGAAAGATCGTGTGCTATGATAATCGCAAAACATCAAGAAATCTTAGAATACGAAAAATTGTACCGCATTGATGAGAAATTGCGCCCGGGTAAACCCAAAAACGCTGCAGATCTATTTGGCATAGAAGGTAATTTCAAGAAATTGGATATCGATTAACGTAGAAGTGGAGAGAGCGAAAAAGCGGGACAAGAGGAAGTGTATGTGTATATCAAACCTAAGAATGAATAAAATTTTGTATAAAAAATATTATTTTTATCAGAGATTCAAAATTGTGTAACATGCTTAACATCCTTTAAATCTGGTTAAGTGATCATGTAAAGGTTCAGTGAAACTGCACTTAACTGCCTTTACCTAAATAAACACAGTGATGACTTACTTAGTAAGATTACCGTAACCGATGTCGCTTTCTTTTGGCAGATTTGTCCCACAGACGCAATCTCTGTCATCATTATTCTAAACACAGGCTACAACCGCCACAGCTTATTAAACATATTAGAGTATTAGCAGCAAATAAGTATCTGGTTATGGAGGACAAACTGTAAAATGTAATTAATTTTATAATTATTCCCATTTTTATTTAACTGTTTTGGCACGAAAATGTATTCGCGTTGGTGAAGAAATTCATTTAATTACTTGACTTGGGTTGCAAAGAAAAAAAAAAACGGAGCACTTAGGGAAACTAGAAATCTCTGCGCTAGTCAGGGAAAGTGAAATACGGCGAGGTTTTGCAGTCATTTCAATGCCGGATTAGGAAATATAAAGCATTTCAGCGAATTTACGTCTCATGATCTTTCCAAGCTAAAAGTGAAGCTAAGCATGTTCTCATCAATGTGCGTTAATTTAATAATCAAGGGCACTTTGCCGGAAAATTTCACCTGCAAAGCAATAAGGGTAAGAAAAAATTTGTAGTATATTTGGATATATATCTTTTTGGACGCGAGTTGTGTGTCGACTGTGTTTTGATGCCTTGCAATTTCGACTCTCACAATTTAAAGGGCATTCATTGAAATTATTGAGCTTCGGAACGCATATTAGCTAAGAACATAGTTCGAAAAAGGAGAAAGCAAAGGACTTGCCTGGCAAGCAGCTTTACACACTAAATGATGGGAATCTTTCATTGCGTTTTGGTAAAAGTATTTCCAGTACTGGAGTTTGCCCTCTTATTTAGAAAGACAAGCAGAAGTTAATAAGTTTTGCGCAAGTTCTTTGAACTTCGTACCTTCTCTAAAAATTACTAGTCCAAACTAATAATAGCATTAGCGAATGAAAAACTTGTATAACCAGTAACTGAAACAATAGTTTTAATCCCATCCAGCGAATGTTAACTTCTTACTCTCAGTTGTAAAACTTAGAAACGTGCGAATTAAGCTTAAAGATTTATTAAAGAGTTTATTCTCGTGAGCAGCGCAAGACTCTGAATTCATTTCGCCATTGAGTAGACTTTTTACTTAATTAAACGGAAGTCGAAACTTGATGCACGTACACTCGATTATTTTTTATCATTTCTCTTTGAAAATGCAGCTGATTCCTTGCACTCAAAGGCATTTTGCATTTGCCTATACTTTTACATAATTTCTTTTCACAAAAGATCAGATACAGAACAATGAAATAAAAAAGTATTAACTCTCGTTATTATAAGAGTTAAAGACATTCAGCGCGAAAAATAATTTTTTACTTATTTATTTTCAATATGACTGAGTTGACCTGAAATCGGAGAATGCTATCTCTGGTAATTCATCAGATATTTAAAGGATATAAAAAAAATCATTTTGGGACTTCAGCAGTCGTCTTTGGGTTCTCATAGATGTCCTGAGAAACTTATGGCGGAAAATGTGTTTCCGATGCTACACATAACTTTATCAGATGTTATATTAAAATTACAGACGGCCTTCGCTGTAGTGAATGGCAAGTTTTTGTGATAGAAATGCACTTATATTATATGATGCCTGCTCCGATCAACTGACCAAACTGCAGCTTTTTGTGAGAAAAAATTGACCGATTCTTATATATTTAATTGAAAGAAAGAGAATACTAACGACTTATAACGATGTTTTTCTATAAAAACCCTCCAGTTAGTGTTAGTTTGTTAGTTTTAAGCTATTGGCTCGAGTGTGAATATAATATAAAAGTTCGATAAATTCGATCGATTTACATTATGCTAAGTATAGATTTCGATCTCGCTGAGCAGTACGCTCGCTTTCCAAAAGTCAAGGCTGAAGATGTTCAAAAAATAGTGGCATGGGTGCACGATCAGCCACATATGCCAAACTTGAGTGAACCTGAAGTTTTACTCTTCTATTTTGCTTGCAAATGCAGTACGGAGGTCACGAAGCAAGTGATAGATAAAAATTTGACATGTCACACGCACATCGAAGAACTATTCAGCAACTTGAACGTTCAAAGTCCAGAAATTCAACGCGCTATTAATGTTAGGTAAATAGTACGTGATCTAAAATCAAACACACAGTGGATATATTTTCATACGCGTCATAAACGAAAGCTCTGTGAAAAATAAAAAGCTTGCACAAGAACAACTGTTAAGACTGCACGTGTAAAGTATGCTTTTAACACAAATAATAATAAGTTCATCGCCGGTACGCAATTGCATTCCAGGAGTCTTGAGCTAACTGCAGATGCAGTTTGCATCTAACATGTTGTTGATAAAATTGATTCAAAATCAAAAACTACTGTTCCTAGATCACAGAAAATTTCATACCCTTGCATCTTTTATTTTTGATTTGCTCGGCAACATTCATATCCTCGGGCTAAGTGTGAGCAGATATCACATCACCCAATAAGTCTCTGGTCGAACTTCCTGCTTTTTTTGCAATTTCGTTATTCAAGCGCACATACAATGCTAAATAATATTCACTATTGATCCTTCGTCCCTTTTCAAGATAGTCGATGGCCATTATGCACCCCGTATCCCAAAGTGGGGATATCATAACCGTACAAGTCGACTTGTGCTTTTTCGCCAATTTGCTATCCAGTCGGCTGATTGTCAAGTTGACTCTTTAGCATAGGGATAATTTCACTTTTCATATTCCTTTTTATTTCGGCTCAAAGTTAAGCAAACGCGACACTGCCTTCGAAGAAACCTTTCTGGTGGGCGGATGCCCACGCAACGATAAAAGGGCTCTCTTTTAATACTTTTGGCAAACGACTCACAAGTCTAGTTTGTCGACAGACAAGAATTGCTATAACATCTTGGCAACCAATGCTGATTGTTAAAGGACTTTTTTTTGATCAAAATGACATCATAAGCGTATGCCAACAATGTTGCCGCATATATATGTTACAGCCAAAAGAGTTTAAGATAGACTTACTTTCTATTATAACGAGCGGATTAGAATCATTATCCCAACCGGTTTGAGTTCATCTGTGCGTCAATCCGTCTGCTGCCAGTCCATTCATTTTTCAACATCGCGCCCTACTATGACGCGCCAGTTTTAAAATATTTTGACGAAATTTAATACACTGACGTGTTTTCGGGCGAGAGCAAATCTATTGAAAATGGACTGTATAGGATAATTCCTCATTTTGAAAAGTCGTTATGTGCAATTTCCAAAACGCTTAATGAATTGTTAGATTAGTCAATCAGGAAAACTAAGCCTTCATATGCTTCAAAGGTCTAAATTTAATATTTCACTTTTAAAACGTGATCTACACCAGTTGTTTGATTTAGAAATTAAACGTATGAACCCTGGACATAATACGTTTGTTTTGTTTGCAGTCCACCTCATATAAAGGTTCTCACCAAAAACAAGCCCCTATACAACAACAAGATCTTATTTTTAATGTGTTGTACTAAAAGATGATCCACAAGAATAGTTTGATATAAAACTTAAATGTATCGTGGACTAAGTAAGTCTACTTGGCGAACACTATCGCATGCAAGACTTGTCATGAAAGTAAACCTTTATAAGAGTCCGATTATTTTATATAGTTTATGAAGAAGATTGACTTGTAATAGTAGTAGTAGTAGAGCCTTAAGCAAAAATATTGTTAATGGTTCCATTTAAAGCAAATAAGAAAGCTATGTTTGGCTGGAGCCGAATCTCGCATACCAACCACCATTAAAATCTTTAGCGCCCCACGTTTTTATTTATTGTCATAAAAAGACGAATGGGATAAAAGTTATCTTTCATCTTTTACTTCACTAAAATATACCAAAAATTAATACACACGTGCACCATAATTAAATTAGGTTTAACACATGTAGTCGGCCACATTCTACTCCCCAAGTCCTTTTATTTGATACTCCTTACAATGTTATTATTAAGAATTTAGTCCACCACGCTTTGGTGTTCACCATATTTATTTTGATAGAGGAGGATATCTGTAAAAGCTTTTGTATCTTTGTTCCTCTTTTGCGACCCCAAAAGCATAAAATTCTAACCGAAGACAGAAATATAAATCCTTTGCCGTAAAATGCCCGTTTTTTAAAATATGTTGCTCCTTTGACTAATTAGTAAAGGAAGTTCTCGCGCACTTGCCTCGATTCTAGATACATTAGATCCTAGATAGATAATCGAGGTTTATGTACTCCCACATCATTTTAGTTCACTCGCTCCGTTACCAACATTAACGCCAGAAGGATATCGCGTATTTATGAGCAATTTGCGTGATTTGGATGCCTCCAGCTTTAACTTTCCAGATATGTTGAAGGTGTAAGTTGTGTTATATTTTGATTTAATGCTATTATTAACGCTCCATTCTCTCATTGAACAATCCCATACTTACTGTTTCATTTCATTGTGAAAAATTATTTTCAACTTATTTCGCTAGACACTACTCAGACACTAATTAATTTATTAAACTGGAATTCTTATCACAGATATCTAGTGTTCTTAGATATATTCATTCGAAGAGATGGATTGCAGAAAGGTTATGTCGTGATAATTGATCAGACTGGCTTTACGTTGGGACATTTAAGTCGGATGAATGTTATGGTGTTGAAGAAAGCTTTTTATTACTTCCAGGTACACTCGTTGCATTAATTTTTCGAAAACCTCTACAAAGTTTGATCTTAATTTTCTTTTGCTCAATAGGAAGCGTTACCTATACAACTAAAAGGCGTTCATTTTATTAACGTTGTTCCATTTTTAGACAAAATATTAGCTTTATGTTCTCCTTTTATAAAAAAAGAGTTATTTGATATTTTACATTTCCACAACAAATTAGAAGACCTCTTCCAATATGTTCCACTTGATATGTTGCCTAAAGATTATGGTGGATCGGAAGTTGAGATAAAACAATTACATGAAAGATCCCGCCGCATGATGATCAGCAAACATCAAGAAATCATAGAATACAAAAAATTGTACCGCATCGATGAAAATCTGCGCCCAGGGAAACCGAAAAAAGTCTCAGATTTATTTGGAACAGAAGGAAATTTTAGGAAATTGGAAATTGATTGACGAAACTTATAATACTATTGCTTAAAATATACTCAAGCAGTGAGAAAATAAAGCGCACACATTTGAATTTCACTTTAATCATTTATTCGTATTATTAATTGTAAAGACTGAGATTAGGTTAGGTAGCGCAACTGTGTA
Source organism: Glossina pallidipes (assembly GCA_000688715.1). Taxonomy (NCBI): domain Eukaryota; kingdom Metazoa; phylum Arthropoda; class Insecta; order Diptera; family Glossinidae; genus Glossina; species Glossina pallidipes. Next base: position 950,741 of record KK499798.1, read on the forward strand.
AGACGTAATTGTCATATTCTAATTTGAGATGATACATAAGAACTGAGCTGAAACCAGTTTAAGACGACGGTCCAACTGGCACGAGCTTGAATAAAGTAAAAAGCGATGAAGAAAATGGTCTAAATAAAATACATACTTTACATGACGAGCTCCATGTGACGGAGGAGAGCCTTGTTTCTTTTAAACGAGCAAACGACTCGTAACCATTTCTTTTACTCGAAGAAATGCAAAACAGCATGCGCACATGCATAAGCAACCTTCTCATAAAACGTGTTTCTAATGCTAATAAATTAACAGAAAGGCCAGACCAAAGGAAAGAAATTCTATGTCACAGCAGCACAACAGCAGCAATACTCTTAGCTTCAATAAACGGAACGTTTTCTTCTGCATTCTCCATCGAACTGCGAAGATCGAAAATCATAGGATTTGTCGATGTAGACAAAAAAGACGCACCGAAACGGGAAAAGATGAAAAAAGCAAAGACACGACAAGTGCATAACAAATTAACAGCGACGGGCAACATCAAAACTCCAACAACGATAAGAATTGCAAAGGTTGATACGATGACTACAACGTTATATATTCAAGCTTCAGTCGAACATGAGCTAAATATAATTTATTGAATTTTATATATTATTATATATATTTATATTAAATATATATTATATATTAAATATTACATTTTGTATAAATGAACTCGAATTACTTTACATTTACGAGTATATAATGGGTGCTTTTGAGGGGAAACACATTTGAAAGTGCTGCAGTGGACGTTCGCCCTATACAGTATTTTTCATTTTATGATTTAATCATGCAAAGATTAAGACAGCTATCAGGGAAAATAAAACAAAAGCACACCTTTCCCTCACCTATTCTGTAGTGAAAAAGATTTCACCTAATGTAATTAACAATCCCTTAATGCAACTGAGCTACATATAGAAGTTAGCGAATAGCAATCATACAAGATCAGGGAACTAAGGAACATTTCGAGCAGAGTTCGTAAGATTAAAGTTTAAAATTTGAAACTTTTACGTATTGAATCTCTAAGTTGATCCTAAACCTAAGTAGAGGAAATAAGTAGAAACCGGGATTCCGCCGACTGCCTGTATTTTTTTAAATTTTTCTATTTCTTTTTTATTCGCTTTTGTTTTTCAAACTTCCAAAGTTTCTCTTGAATAGTGTAGATTCTAATTTTCAATTCCTTTCACTATCCCTAGCCTTGTTTACTTACCTTGCTCGCATGCTGTTAGGCACAAAGCAACCGTACACACTGCAATCTGGGCCTGTTAATGAACATGAGTCCAGAATGGCTTCTCTAAATTGGGTAAGGAATTATCAACGTGGTTGAAGCGAGGGCCACTTCTCTTACAGGCTATATTAAGACGTGTATCTTTTATAAACCTTTATAATTACATTTTTCAAAATTTTCCGACAAAATTCGCAGAGTAATAATACTTCGACGTTCTAAATTGATCCCCGCCTTCTATTACCTTTCCTACGAAAACTGAATCTGTATATTGTAAACGATCTCATTTTCAGCAGTTCATAGCAAAAATTGGCTCGTAAAAGTAAATTTGCAAGTAAATCTATCTTAACGAGTATGGACCACGTAGGTTTACTTTTTGGATACCACCGCATATCAGGGTTCTCAGGAAGCTTTTATTGTTAATGTTTTATGATGAAAATTTGTTCATGATAGTAATTTCACATAAAAATTGAGTTGATCAAGCTCTAATTACAAAGGTCTATTTCTCAGATGCTACTCCATATCAAAATCTCTTAAGGATAGCAAGCCCTCCAGAAAAGGTTTAATTTTTGATATTTTATCATAAAATTCTGACCATAGCAGTGATTGAGTAAAAAACTTAACTGTAGGAAATGTGGATCACATAGGTTTTACTGTCTTCTTGACTTCCACTGTGCAATAGCAGTAATAATTTTATAAGATGAGAAAAACGAAATAAATCACTGTAACTTAATGTAGAATGTTTGAGTGAAATATTCCTGGAAAATATGTTATTTAGGCGATTTATTATAATATTTTATTGAATAAAAAAGTAATTTACAAATATTGATTTACATATTTACATTTGAATAAGATTTTTTCCTTCAAATTAGAAAATAAAATAATAGTCAGTACAAAATTTCGAAAAATTCTACTGAGAAAATTGTTAGGGAGGAGTTTTGCATGAAACATTCGAAACGGATCTAGCTCTTCAGGCGGCAAAAGATCGATGGGAAAGAGCGTTTAAAATAACCGCTCGATGCATGTCTGCATTGCTAACTAACTAAGATCTTGCGAGAAGTTTCTCTGTTTGCTCAAGAAGAAGCTTGTTCAAAGATTTATTTACAAATAAAACTCAGAAAACAACAGAACAGAGAGGTGTAAAAGAAGCGGCTGCCTCAGCGCAAAGTCAAAGAGTCCATATTGGCTACGAAGCTACATTTTAAGTCAGCTACAGTTTAAGTCAGAGACATTGCACTTAGAATTACAAACAGGACTCTAACTATCCCAGCAAACGTTTTCACAGTAATAACACTTCGAAATCCTCGGATTTTTAAAAGATATGCCCTGAAACAAGCTAAGAAATACTCCTACAACTTAGGTTAGGGCGTCGCATTGATCCTACAGGAAATGAACAAACTGATGGTGCAGCGAAATTAACGGCTTCCGCACCATCACGTGTTGACGTTATTCCTACATCGACGTCAATTTTATTCAACATCTCAATTCAATCGACGCAAATAAATCGTAGTTGAACATTTGCAAGAATTGATTGTGGAGGCAAACGTGCACTATATTAGGGAATTTTCAAGAAATCTGACCCTCTATTTACAGCTGCGCACAAAATTTCTAACGTCATAACACTTCGAACCGCACGAGCATTTTGCGTACAACGAACCTGAAGAACATCCTAGAAAGTAAGATGCAGAAAGTAACATCCAGCTGACTTACACTCATAATGAATCGTGTATAGCGTAGAAATCGTCCGATATTTTTTGTCAAAAATCGACTTTTTAGCTCGCGTTCTCCTCTTTCTTTAACATAACAATTGATTGGATTAGACTAAATAAACTCAAATAATAAATATAATCATAATATGTTTAACCCCGCCCAGCTCTTAGTTGCAACCTATTCGCGGTAATGTGGTATTCATTTTCTGTGTGTCTGGCTCTTTATAACCTGCCATAAATAAGGATTGGATAGGTCACATGACTTAGCATTACAAAAAAAATATAATTTTTTTTTTTATTCTTGAAGCTTAGTATTAATTTCAGGATGGTCCATAATATTTAATTTGAGTTACATTTCGCGGTCGCACTTGAATTTTGTGTGCCTGTGCAGTGTTGGGGCCAGTTCTCGCTTGCGTTATATTGGTTACGTTAGAGGAAGCTAAGATGGTGGATACGTTAATTAAGGTGCTATTCGCTCCATTATTGATTATCCAATTCTTCTTCTTACCTGGTTGAATAATAGCATACTTTTGCGATCCACTTGATGCTACTGTCGGCACCTAAGATTATAAAAAAAACTCCACTCCAACATTTCAATATATAGTATTTCTCTTAGGGTTATGTGAACTTACAGTAACATTTAAAAACTGCGCTGGTATGCTGTAAGTAGTGTTGCACCGTATCGTTTGCTGATTACTGTTATTGCAATTCACGTTAGCACTTGTTACAGGTCTTATATATGTATTACTAGCCAACTTTAATACCTCCGTGCCATGCATTGGATTACTAACCGATATCCCCGTAATTTGAGGGCCGCTTTTCGTCCGAATACTTTTGTCCTTTTTCAGCGTAAGCAAGTTCTTATTGAAAGTAATGGCTGGTGTGATGCTACTGGTTTTAATCGCTTGATGGCGCTTAAAAGACAAGTCAAATCGTTGTTAATTAAATAATTTTAGACCTCCAGTGAATAGAGAAAAGTGTAATCGCTCATGTTAATGCGAAAATTGTACTTTTTTATTAACTATGTGTGTGCTAAGCTGTTACATTAATGAATGAAAGTAGGCGATCGTTTTCTTTACGTTATTTTAGCGCCACGCGACGAGGATTGTACTTACAGCAAGCGGTTTATTCGGTAAGTTAAACTCAAAATTCTCAAATTCTCAAATTTTAGCAACGAATAACAATATTAAGCAGAAATATGGTTTATAATTTTTTATTTTGAATCGAATTACAAAAATTTTCTTCGGAACTAGAAAACCGATCAAAATGATCATATAGTTGTATTGACCATGAAGTAAAAAAATTGTCTTTAAAAATATTCGCGTGATAAAAAATAAATAAATGCTTATGATTTTAGTATCGCTTATTGCCTGTGTTCAACATATTTTGAAATCGCCTTTTGTTGCATGTCCCAGCACTCGTTTTTCACTGCCGAATAGGTTCCTTCTTCTTCTTTTATTAAGGGCAAGTTATTTAAAATAAGATTTTCTAATTAAACGAGGAAGCCATAGGCACGTGAAATGTGATAGAAGGGAATATTCTGCGCTTATTTGTGAAAGTTGAAAATTCTATTGAATATCGTGTCCGTGAAGAATTAGTCGTACGCTTTGGTGTCAATTCGTTTAGGTAAATACGTAGTTCAGCTACAATGGCTTGGAAAACTTTGCTTCCCATTCTTTTCTAACTTAGTTTCATGAGTATAAATAAAATTACGATGTAAGAATTGCTATGAGGAGTTTTTCGAATAGATGTACAAATAAATTCCGTCCACTGAAGTTGATCGCTTCATAACACGTACCTGGCGCGTTCAATCTACCCGAAATTTCAGTGTAGGTAACTCAGATATTGCTATCTGAACGATATAAGTTTGAGTTGAGTTCAGTATATATGAAAGTTTAAAGAGATGGATGTCATTTACGACACTCCACTTTTAGGTATTCTTAACTGGGTTAAGTTAGCTTGTAATGAAAATGGAAGCTACGAAATAATTAGAAAGTGGTTTACGAGATTTTGGATAAAAATTGTAGTCGTGAAAACGACTAAATGTCCGTCTCCCGCAAAACAACCCGGAAACAATTTTCAGATCAAGCTGGGAAATTTTGCCGCACCCTCTATGTTCGCCTTTCGATGAGTGCTTAGTCTTCAGACGGATGCTGTCATGCTTAGTAGGTCAGCGGATGAAAGAAGTTGAAGATGTGCGAAAACGGGTCGATGGCTATTTCCCCTCCATCCCGGAAATTTCTATCATGAGCCACCCAATAAATGCCAAAAACCATAGAGAATGATGATGCATATTTCGATTATTAAGTTTTGTAGTAGTTGTGCTTTAAAAAGGGTTGAATTTTATCAAAAAAAGGGGAGGAATTTATTTGTAGTTTTGGATATGAAATTGTTGTCCCTAATAATATAGAGCATTAAAATGTTAAAAGTGAAAGTCACTGCGGCTTCGATGACGTACCTCAGGTGGGAGTTGTGATTGCTGTTGTTGTTGTTGTTGTTGCTGTTGTTGCTGTTGCTGTTGTTGTTGTTGTTGTTGCTGCTGCTGCTGTTGCTGTTGTTGCTGCTGCTGTTGCCGTTGCTGTTGTTGCAACTGTGGTGGTGTTTTTGCATTAATCGCTGTTACCGTTAAATTTGTATTCATGAGATTTGTCGCCGTGACGACTGCGGACTGTTGCGGTAATAAATTATTTTGGGAATTGCTCGACGACTGTTCATGAGGAAGCCTAGTTTGAGCACAGTTCAAACCATGAATTGCCCAATGCAGTTGTTGACATGTATAGCTGCAGTACGAAGTATTCCAACAACAGTACAATTTTGCTTCACGTGCACAATGAGCACACCATTGCTTTCGCTTCGTTTCCTCTACGGCGCGCGAACATTCCGATTCGCATTGCTTTCGTACTTCATTTACCAAACGCACTTTTTCATTTTCCAAATTCTTACGCATTTCGCACAAGAGTATTTCTGAGCTCCTCTTAACCTCAGCCAACTCGTTTTTAGTACGCTCCAATTCTAATGATAAATGCGTAACCTTGGCTGACAAATTCGCCTCGTCGCCCTGACACACTTCAGCTATAGTGTCCTCGATAATTGAAATAAAAAAATCTTTTAACTGCAAAGAACAAAAAACAGAGAAAACTTGATTGGAACCACAATCACAATATTTATTAATCAGAACTCCAATATTTTATGTGCTGTGCAATCACTAGAATTACATACACGATGATTCAGCTCTTAGTGTGGCAGAGTATGATTGATCTTAAACTTACGTGACCAACGTATCTAGATGCAGGCGAGTCTCATGTACATCCATTGCGGAAAGATGAGCAAAAAAAAGTGGTCAAAATAATAAACTTCTAAAATGTGGCCATACAAGAAGTAGAATCAAGAAGTTGTATTCAAACCAAAGTCAGTTTTATTTTTATAAGAAATACAAGCTCATTTCTCCGTCTTCTACGGATGTTAGGAAATCATCTTATAGTCGCATCGCTGGCTCATCTCAAAATGAACTATTTGAATCTCTTTACACTCAAAGGCCAAAGGCAAAGGATTTTGCATACCTTTGTGTGCCGTGACAAAAAGTGCTTTTCACCATTTTTAAAGGTATTTAATAGACTAGAGCATAGACTATGAGATTGCTTAAGGTATTCCATCTATTCTTTCAGCTGATGTGTGAATTGAAGTTTAAAGTTAATGGAATTCCACCGACACGTGCGCCCGTGAGAGGTGGTGGTGGATAAAAGGTTAGTAATAGGATTTTTTTCGTGAAAAGTGTATCACTTAAGAAGGGCTTCCTTAAAAAGGCTTCATTAATTTGTAGACTGCTTCGCTTGAAAAGAATTCGCGTTACCGTACTGCGTAAACAGACTTTTATTTTCAGTAAAAGTAATATTTAAAATTTATAAAATTAATTTTTTTTCAAAATGTATGTAACACCCAAAAGGAAGCTTCAGAGACCCTATAAAATATACATGTATTCCTGATCAGCATGAAATTCTGCATTGAGCCATATCTGCCCGTCTGTAGTCTGTAGTGTATGTTGTTGGCACTCTCTTGGTTGCAAAAATGAAGATATCGACTTCAAATTTGGAACATTGGGAGTTTTTAAACGCAGGTTGGTATTGAAAATGGGACAAATTGGACATAGCAGCAGCCCGCAGTGGGCAGTAAAATGAATGCAACCCCGTTTTTCTGAACAAAAAATTTGTGGGCTTTTGCTCGTTATTCAGAAATTGTACACACACTCTCATGTGCAAAAAAGGAAAAAATCAAAGAAGCAAAGACATATTATCTGCTTAAAAATGAATTACTTCTAAAATAAATACTATGGACACCGCGACCTGGTGGATTAATTTTTTCTCAATAATACCAGCGAAATGGGGATTACATGAAAGGACTTGGAGAGTAGAAGGCGACAAACTAAGTACGTTAATTCTAAAATAATTGTGGTAGGCGTCACGACTTAGTGGATAAATGTTTCCTTATAAATAACTTCGATGTGGGCATCAAACGAAAGGAGCGCAGGATGTGATAAAGATTTTAATAGTAATGGGTATGCGAAATTTTGTCAACGTCGAATATAAGTTCTTATTTGTTTTTTCTAGATCTTGTTTTTTGTTAGAGGATATAGTTGAGGAAACTGAATGTGGTATACATTTACCTTATCACCATTCTCATGTAACATTTTGCAAGCGCGGCCAGCTTGAGCGGTGAACATGATATTTGCTTCAGCTTGCAAAGGACCGACTGGACGGGGCTTTAAAAGAGGTGGTGGACCTCGAGAAGTAAATTCGTTAGAGACGGAGCTTGAAGACATAATAGGCGTCACGAAGCTGCCCATTAGATGAGTGTCTGCACTTGTCGTCGGCTTTGCTACCGAATTAGTATTTAACAAGTTAGAATTAGTACCGATTTGAGTGCATATCAAATTAGTGCCCGATAAACCAGCTAACGGTGGTGGTGCACTCATGCTCAAAGCATTTGATGGTTGTTGTGATGTATTGCTTGCAGGGTTTATGGTGTTTTGTGAACTGATTGTTTCTACGTTTGATATAAGCAAATTCACCGAAGTCAAAGCCGACGAAGGTGGCACAGTCTTTGCCAAAGTGTGAGTGATTGTCGCTGGCACGGTAGTTGTTATAATTAATGGTGTGGTGGCTGGTATTGCGCTGGTAGAGGCGGAAGAAACTATTATAGGTCCCGGATATTGCATAGCGCGCGACATTGAGTATAGTCCCGAAGATGAAGGCAAAATTTTCGAGACAGCAGTTAAAGGCGGTACCGGGATGGTTGTATTAATATTATCTATTGTTATTTCCGACCTATTCGTGGCCACATCTACCGGTATTGCTACCATAGTATTTTTATTGAGAACTTGCTTAGCTTCTGTACTTTGATAGCTCGATGAGCTGTAGATTGCGGTAGTCGTTGTTAAAGGTACCAAGCTAACAGATGTTGGCATTGAGCTGGAAGTCGTTGCCACAATACTTATCAAGCGCAGATTGTCTCCATTAGGTGACCTTTGTGGAAATGATTTTTTTGCTCTCTGTTGTTGTTGTTGTTGTTGTTGTTGGTAGTGGTGATGTTGCTGTTGTTGTTGATGGTGGTGGGTTTGTTGGTGCTGTTGTTGTTGTTGCTGTTGCTGATGTTGCAGATGATGATGCAGGTGATGGTGCTGCTGGGATTGACCTATTTCGGCTGTAGTTGATTTCATTTGGGCAGGTTTGATTTGAGGAACCGCAGAAGCGGGCAATGGACCATATGGCACTCCTCTAAATGAATTGCGCTTAACATTGGTTAAATGTGTTGTACTATTATTGATATTGGACTTCGAAATGTGGCCTGAAACTGTAACGTTGTTGCCGTCGCTGTTGTTGCTAATAGTTGTACTTACAGAAGAAGCGACTGTATTTATATTCTTAGGAGATATTCGTTGTGCAATTTCAACAGCTACTATGTCATTGACACGATGTTCTGTTGCGTTATTGCCCGCATATTCTTCATCAGATATTACCTCTTGCTTGATACGCGTTAATAAAGGCGAAGAAATGCGCAATTCCGTAGTCGTTATGTTTGATATTGTCGCTACATCGGCGCCAAACTCTTCTTGCATCGTTGTATTAGTATTGTTGTTAACGAGACTAAAGTCGTCATTTCTGCGTTCTGCATGTCCGGGTATGGTTCGAAGAATTACGCACTCTTCGATTTCTATATTATTATCGGAAGTACCTTCTTGTTTGACTTCCACAAAGGGCAACGGACATTTAAGTATATTGTTAGTTTTGTGACTTTCTCTTTCTTGTTGCTCTTTAATGAAAATCTCTTTAAGTACAGCTTCTGAATTCTCAGAATTTTTATCCAATGTTATGGGTTCTCGATTTATTATATCTGTTCCACTTTGTGGATCTTGTTTACCCGATTTAGATTTCAATAAAGATTCAGATATTACTTCATCCCTTGTATCTTCTCCAAGCCCAGACGCTAATTGGTGGTTAGCGATAAAATTGAACTGTTCTGATGTTTCTTCAGTTCTAGAAATTTTCGGAGGTGGTAAGTCTCCTCCGTCTGCTACCGACATTCTTTTTCCATCATTATTATTAACCGCGGCTTGTGCGGGCTTACGCTTTAATATAACAGTATTTAGTTTTGACGAATTGCTATCGTCTGAAGTTGATTTGGAAATAACTTCATATTTAGGGGTGTGACCTTTAGTGCGATTCTCATGTTTTTTAACGTGGCCGTCATCATCCCTTTCTTCGAGATGTTTCTTTTTGCTTACGCCTTCGATTGTTTCTTGATTTTGGACAATCGAATTCTCTTGCGTACTGGTGTTTTGTAGAACTGATAAAGTATTGCCAGCGTTCTTACAAATTGTTAATTTCAATGGTGGATTCGATGTTAGCGATTGCTGGCTTCTGATATACTCTTGAACACCTGGCATCATTTGTTCCAACTGTTGCATTTCTTCGTTTGGATCATAGGGTGTTTTAAAAGGCGCGTATTGGAAGGCGCCGATTTTTTTCTTAATCCTTTCCATATGCATTTCCACCTCCTTAATACAATCAGCCAACTCTCTAGCAGACCGACGGCCTGTCTGGGAATTCGGATCTTGTTGCGAATATAGAAAACAATCTTTGAGAGGCACAAAAGCGCGATCGTGCTGACCGAAAAAACGAACATTTACCAATGAACCTTGGCCAATACCCATAGCTTTTGCTGGCCAATACGGAAAGCCTTTTAACTTAGCCCACACCAATAAATGAGGTTGATCACATACATCCACAAACCAATCATTGCGGGAATTCGCATTCATGTAACACTGAGCGCAAGTATCTATTTCAGCCGTCTCCTGACGGCATATTTTAATTAAAGATTTGGCGACCGTAACCGTTTTAGCTCTAGTAGTCCCTGTAAATGTTTTAATATTGCATATCAGAACATTATTTTACGAAACAAATAAATGTAAAAAAGTAAACGCATTACAGTCGGCCATTGCCCACTATTTTATACCCTACGCAGTTCCACCTTACACAGTTATTCATCTCAGTGCACCAAGTTTCATGAAAATATCTCAAAAAATGCGAATTGTGTTGAACATAAAAGTGCATGAGACGGAAAGACAAGCCTAGATCAATTCACAAAGTGATTCCGAATTGATCGATATAATAAAAAGTGGATCTATCTCAAATCCTTCTGGGCGTTGTATACATTCGCACAAACTTAATATCACACTTTATCACACTGTACCTTGACGTACAGTATAATAAGTAAAAAAAGGCTGAATGCTTACCGCTTTAAGCAATTTTTATTGATTTTCAACGTTTAAATTGCCCAGTCACAGCTCATTTTCGCAGCTATTTTTGAGATGGATTTCAATGCCGAGATTTTCATAAGGCTTTTAATATTGCAGGAGAGTAAACATAGGTTTCGCAGCAGACATTTATTGTTATATTTGCTTGCATAAATATATAAAATTGGCATATTAATGGAACGTTCTGATTCGAAAAGTTCAGAGTTCCATTCCATTCTCAATCACGTTGTGCAATATTTATGGGTGTGATTTAGACAAATGTGTAGAAATTGCAATTGCTCGTGTAGAAGGAAAAGGCTAGACCGACACAAAATTGCGGACTGTTTGGAAACTCGTACTGACCTGAGCTACTAAGGAATAAAGCAAATGACAAAGTTTATAAGCTATAAGCTTCTAAGTGAACAGTATTTTAATACTTACGTCCTAGGCTTAAAATGGAGGCATTATGTAAAAACCATTTTGTATCATTAAGAAGTTCCTCAGCACACCGATATACTCTTTTGTCAACCTTGTCTTGAAGCATTGAAAATGAGACAGGGTTCACAATATACTTATTATAAGTTGCAAGGTCGTCATCAGCTGATGTCTGAAGAATATGATGCTTAAAATAGTAAGACAAATTGAACATAATTTATAGATTATATAATAAATAATATGATATGAAATCTCTAATGCTATAATTTACTGGTAATGTACTTCACTTAAGTACTTTAACTAACGATTTTTGAAGATTTCTTTTGAAAACTTCACTATATGTGTAAATGATATGACGAGTGTATAAGGATTGCAGCTACATTTTGGATTCTCATGCAAACCAAATGCAAGTGAATATAGGTGAATATAATTCGCGACAATTTCGGTAAAAGCAAATAAAATGAATAATGACTCACTTACCCCTTTAACATAACGCATACGATTCAACACAATCGAGAGCAACTGGCTTAATGAATCTGCCGAACATTCATTGCGGCGAAAACTAGAAATTGATAAAGAATTGACAAAATGTGTAATACTGTCCGCTACAAGGAGTAGTTACCGTTTGGGATTATTGAGAGCATTCTCAACAGCTACGCATTCAGGACAAATCCATAAATTTCCAATTGCGGGGGCATTAATTTTGATGCAGGTATTATGGAAACTACGTATGCACTTGGAACATATGTAATTGACATGACTTCTATGACACTTCCAGCAAAAGCTATCCCAACCAGGCTGTAAGATAAATAAAAATTTGCTCCTTTTAATTTTAAGAGAAATTTAGAAGAATTCTTAAAAAACGTTAGACGAACACATTGGCCCGCCTCTTTAAGTTTTGCTCATACTTAGAAAATAGAAAAGCTACGTATGATATTTTCATACCTTCAGCGGTGGTTGCCATACGTCTCTTAAATGTACCTCCAAGCTGCTTTCATCAGAATTTAATTTTCCGTCCAAATTTATAACAGATTTGTTACTGTCATTAATGGAATTATCATCGGCGTTTTCGCTCGCACTGTAGGGCTGACCGCTACAAGCACCAACGCCAAAGCTGCTATCCCGCATTTCTATTTCCATTGAATTTTGAACGGGCTTGTCATAGTGTTCGATGTCCATAGCGTATTTGTGGTTTGGTTGATATAGTGATAACTCCTTCTCATAACGCCCTGCACTCTTGCTACTACTACGTGATCGCATTATAATGGCACTCCCACTACTACTTCTTGACCGTAAGCAGCGTTCGGGAGTTTCCGAAGAGTGGATAACTCCTTTTAAGAAATCCTTATGCTTTTGCGCAAATTCAGGATTTTCGGAACGCATATTTGTACGTTTGGCAACTAAACGCTCTTCCGACGGCCACTTTACAATTTTTTCTCTATCACTAAAATCAAGCGATTTGCTATGCAAACTCTTGCTGCGCGATGATCGCGCCACTAAATCGGAATTTAACGTAACTGCGTTATTTTCTGAAGAGTCATCTTTAAGAGGAACGAAACGTCTATTGAATCGTTTGGCTTTAATGCCTTTGGAGGTGCCGTCTCGTCCTTCTTTAAAAATTAAATCATTACATTTGTTAATCGGATCTTTGTCTCTCAATTTACGCGACTGAATTTTTGAAGTTTTGAAGTAATCGGTCAAAATTTTTGAATCATGAATTGAACGCTGCAATGCCAAATGTTCCCGAGATTTTGGTGCAATAACACGACCGACATTTGTCGATTTAGAAATGGAATGGGAGCCCAGCTTTGCAATTGAGTCAGAGCTATGTCGATTGGTTAGACGATCATCAGTTGCTTTAAAAGTTTTCATATGATGTGCTTCTTTCGCGCTCTCTGAAGTATAAGGTAAAAATTCTTCTTCCATATTCGTACTTTTTCCATTAGTACCTGATGTTATTTCATCAAATTCGCTAAAATCTTCTTCTTCCGAATTGTTTTCCAATTCTTGTCCAATCTGCTCCTTCTCTGTCTCTTGCAAACCTTCCAAATTTGCTCCTCCTTCCAAACGTAAAGCGTTTTTCATAGGGCGAGGGATTTTTCTTGCGCTTTCCATATTAAATCAAATGTCAAAGATCATTAGAGATTTTAGATTTCAATGAAAAGTTTTTTTACTGTCCACCGCGTTTCCAATTCTGCCAATTATCAATTTTACAACTTTGAGATTATGATCAGTCAGTCACCTGAAATAAAACGCGAGCATTATTAAAAGAAAAAAAATTACTGACAACATCGCTAATCTATATCATTCACCAGTTCATATCCATATATATTCATTGCATAAGCTCTTTTTACCTCTTAGTACTTAACATCCTGCCTGTTACAACAATATTTCATTAAAAATATATTGAAAAATTTACAAAAACTAATCTTTACACACACTTTACCCCACTTTCCGACAAAAACATTTTTTTATATCTTTTTCAGCTGTGACTGGTTTCGTTCGTGTTCGTTCTCTTTATGTTTGTGTGCTCTCTTATTATTTGTTTATCTGTTCAACTCAACAGTATTTTCGATATCACGATCACCGAGAGATCGTGTTGCTGACTGCAATCGGTCTGTTTGAGCATTTAATAAATATTAAATGTGTATTGTCATCGCGCGCTCGGTTCGTTCGTCAAGTAATAGAAAACCAACAAAAATGATCGCGAGGCTAACGCAACTAAAACCTGTCGCATTGTACCAGATCTTACCGAACCAAAGAAATGTGCGCAGAGAAAAGCGAATTGTGCGAAATATGAAACATTCATATAAATAAATTTCGTGCCACATAAACGCTAGAACATGGCACACGTTTGTAAAAGTTTGCTGCAAACCCATTAAATAAGTAAATCTTCCATTTTTTGTTTAAACGATAGTATTGTAGTGCTCCCGATAGAGCCGTGATCACTATCCACGAAAAATTGTATTAAACTTCACTACTCCTTTATTTTTATATCTAGCCTTAACTAGCTAAAGTGTTGGAAAGGGTATGATGGGTACCAAAGTGAAATAAACAAGCCAAGATTCCTTTTTGTCAGTTGCTTTTGTTCGTTGACCAAAGATTTTGAAGTCTGCTAAATACAAGGCAGACACTTCCAATGATTTAGTCTTATTCAGATTTTCACAACGATTGTCATCTAACGTATGTTAAGACTGCAACTAATATATAGTTTGACATTTTCTCCTTAAGAATTTTTTTATTTTATAGTCAGTTCGGCTATATGCGGTCATCGATATGAGAGATTTACCTGTTGAAAAATTTATCACATAACAAAACATATGCATGTAGAGAAATTTGTCTATCTAGTGGAGAGTGTAGAAAATGCTTTTGATATGCATACGTGCCCGTAGGTTCCAGTTCACTCTCATTATTAAGAGAAATTCATTTAGCAAGCCGCTACTCCTGCATTTGCTTGGACTATAAATTAGTGTGTAGTAACGGTAAATAAACAAAACGAAAAGAGTTTTGTTATGTTGAAAGACCGGCCATTTTCAAAAAAAATGTGTGCCTTCTACACAATCAGAGCACGTAAAAAATCAGTGAATTTCTGAAAGCATTGTTGGGAAAGTTTAAATTCAGGGAAAGGCTCAGTTAAACTTTTCTTTTATTGAATATGGGTAAGCGAATTATTGCAACTCTTAAGCCTTTGCGATCGGCAGTTTTTTTTCCCCCGATAAATATTCAATAGTTAGCACGTTCGGGGACGCGAATGCTATAGCATTCATTTTCATAGTGATGCAAAATGACGTGAATGCTACAGCATTCAAATTTTAAAGCCAATTTTTGTTCATTTAATTTCATGTAACCTTAAGTTTTTGTAATTAATATACATTTCAAAGTAATGACCAATCGATTCATATAGCATTCACGTCATCCTAGTTGAAAAATATGATCTATATTGTCGTGGATGCTATAACATTCATTTCATATAACAATTAAAATACGATGTTCTGACTACTCTTATAATATATGTGTAATCAGACTTTGGATATTACAACTAGTTTCAAAAATAATTGCCCGTCTATTTTTGTAGCTCCCTGAAATTTTTTGCGTCCGCGAACGTACTAATAATGAATATCCCGTTTTCGAAAAGACACCAGATATTAGACTTCCCCTTCACACAAATCTTAATTTGTACTCGAAACCTGAACAAATATACGAGGTCTGTTCAAAGATTAAGGAGGCAAAACCCGCATTGCTGAAAGAACTCAAGGTCATATTGAAAAGCGCATAGTGCTTTGAAGGGAACAAAATAGATAATGAGGGATAAAGCAATATTTTCCTGGGTTATCTAAAATTCAGGTCTCGAGCCGCAAGCTTCTTAATTGACGGACTGCGGACTGTTCTCTAAATCGAATAGAAACGCTCTTACTGTTCGTGCGGCTAGGTATTGGAATGCCTTACCACTGCGTCTGAAATCCTTCGATGATTCTTTGAATACGTTTAGAAGGAAGTTGACCGCAGTGCTAAACTCGTAAAGTATATTTTTTTGCTGGTAGGAATTAGTGATTGAATTGAGTTTATGGAGCAAGATGATTACATTAGTAGTCGTCTAGCCAACTTGTATACTGACTGATGTCATAGAGTCGTTATAGACATAAAATCTTTCTATGTAACTAGATAATAGGCCTATGGCTTTACAGCGACTTAATAGCTGAAATGAAAAATAAAAACTCGCCTCTTTTTTTGAGCACACCTCGTACCTCGTAAATTTACCGGAGTCTAACTTTTTATATTATTGCCTTTCCTTTTTCAGTAGTTCAGCAATTCATTTATTTTCTAAACGTTTAGGTGTAAATAAATTGCAAACAAAGACATTTCGAAGAAAAGAAAATTTTCAATTTTATTACCTTTTATGCGCGTCATAAACACAAAGAAATTCAAATGAAATAAAACTACTTGGTTTGATAAATGGACACGAATTAGGTAACTTCAGATGAACATTTACGTGCGATTGAAGAAAACGTCAGCCAGGTATGCGCACCTCATAAGCATTTATGTTACCATTCCTTTAACTTAAGTTATAAGAATTTGTTTATAAAATCGTAACCTAAAGTGCTTTGCATAAATGTATACTGCACGTTAGGTCGAAGTCAACCCAAGTAACTCGAGCACGATTGAATATTATGTGCTACAGTATGTGAATGATATATGAGTTTAAATAACTGCCTTGGAATATTTGAAAAAAGATGAAAAGCTAACATAATTTGTTTGATATTCATCTGCATAAAATTGCAACAGAGGTCTAACCTAACCCAACTTGAAAATTAGTAAAAATATTGCATTCAAATCTATCTTAAACATTAATTGTTTTTGCATTAAAAGGAGAAATATTTCATCGCACGTCCATCATGCGTTCACGTACGATAGAAATTTTCCATTTCAACTACGAAAAATCCTAAGAAATAAGAAGGTAAACTTATATGGGACGAAGGAAGGAAATACGCAACTGAAATGAGTCTATACTTTTTTAGAGACAAGTGCGCCGACCGGATGAAAGTCAATTGCTTTTTTGCTCCTTTTTCATCTTCTTCGTGACTTTGCAACTTCCTGGCTCTCACAAGTTCAAAGTATTGATAGCCTTTCTCTCTAGGTATCGCTTTTCAACTTTTATTGCAAATGGCACTTGAAAAAACAATCAAAAAATTACGAAAAAGGTAGGTAGGGGTAATACAGGTCTTCCTAAAGGAGTAAATCACACCTTTGGTCACCTTATAGGTTTGGTTATAGGTATAGTTAGAAATTGAAACGCGCTCTATGATTGCTGTGGGCATTTCAAGAACACTTCTTAAAGGCGTAGATTACAACGTAGGCCGTCTTATATTGATATGCATAAAGTGTTACTAAAATGTCCACTATAAGTGACATAGACACTTCTTCATATTTGGTAATAGAAAGCAATCAATGGAGAGAAAAAAGAGAAGACTGCTTAACGTTTGGATTAAAAAGTTAAAACGTGAAGGGTAATTATGTGTAGATAAGAATCCTTACCAAATCATACGTCATGAAAGCAATACTTATATATTTTTTGTGGACGTGTACGTAAACACGAGAAATAAACTTCAAAAAAAATTTGTACGGTCTTCATTGCAATATCCGTCAAAAAATCATATTTGAAAATTTTTCAAAGCAAGACAGAAAACAGCAAAATTTAACGTTTTTTACACAACCGACGAATTTTTACACTTTTACCGTTTTGTAAGCGATAACGCATAAACGTACTCCAATCCTCAATAGAAATGGATAAAGGAAAACGTGTTGATAAAAGCGATCCGACTGAGGCAGCTCCCGCGACTGAAGTGAAATCAGCCGGCACTTCTAAAGTAAAAAACCAGAAGAGCAGCGATTCTGAAACGGGTAATAGTAAGAAGTCGTCATCGTCAAAGACAAGCGGAAAATCGAACAAGCAAAAGAAGCCATCATCCAAGAATAAAAAGCAACGCAAATGAATGAAAAAGCGAAAGAGCCGATTTATCAGGAACATCAACACCAACTTACAAATGCATATATATATATACGAAAATGAAATTAAACATCGTCATTATATAAACCTGTTATTGTAGATTCCTTCTCTTTTTTTTTTTTTTAATTCAAATAGAAATAAATAAAAACCATTGGAAAAATTAAATTCTTTTGTAGAACATCTCCAAATTTCAGTTGTAAAATAAATTTAAGCATAAACCGTTTTCATGGTCTCAGATTAACCAAAAATACAAAGCGGGCTCCATCAGTATGGACTTTAAGGAAATGGCTGGCAATGAAATTGAATTTAAAGCAATTAGCTCGAAATTGCAAACCAGTCTAATTTTGCCAAGGCCACGTCAAGCCAAAAAAAGTCTAATAAACGCCACAACTAATTCGTGCCAGCTGCGAAAAGCGATAATAAATGTTCGAAAATTGCAACGTAATGTTTCGAAATGGCGGAGAAAGGCTAAGAACATGAATAGGTTTACAAAAGTGGAGCTTGAGGAAATTTCACTTTTGAAACAACGCACGGAACTGATAAGAAAATAAGAATTTAGAAAGAAAATAACAATTTTTGTGGGCATGCTTGTGATTTTCGCCTAAACTGGAGGAAACATTTTCAAGGTACATCAATACAATACAATTATCCCGAGATAAGTTTTAGGATTTATCTTAAAAAACATTTTAAATTTTTTTAGTGTTGTGACTTCTTGAGGAAATCCTCGTCAGACTTTCGATTTCGATTTTCCCTTACCTACAGATATAGGTTGTCATCAATATATTTTGTACAAATTCATTTTGCCTAATTTGTCAAGCAAAAATTTTCGTAAATGTCGTATGGAACCAAATTTGAAAAGTAATCGTACACATATATATCTCGGGTGAAGTTTCTTATCCCAAATCTTCAATGGATGACAAACCTTCTAGTTCTCGGAAAGATCAGAGAAGAGGAAGTATTTATACAAGGCACCTTAGTTTTCTAACAGACAAGGGTACTGACAATTTCCCGAAAATAGAACAAAAAAAAAGAACTTCCGCGCCAGAAGGCAATATAAGTAATTTCCTAAAAAATAATAAGCAAAGCCAGAAACAGTCGAGTTTTAAGGACGATGAAGTAGAAGACAATGCAGCGAACGACTCTGAAGAGAGAAGAGATGGTTCTGCGGTTAATAATGGCAAGGAAAAGGAAGAAGAAATTGAAGAAAACGAAGTGGCTCGTGCGGCTCTTTTGGGTGATAATAAAAACAAGATAGATATAAGGGACGAAACCGGAAAAAAAAACGGAAAGGATTTCTCTAGTGATAATAATGATAACCAGGATGGTCACAGTGAGCAAAATCATGCCAAGAGAAGCACCTATGATGAAAAAAATGGTGAGCAAATTGAGAAACATTCGAGCTTTAAGGAAGATGAACTAGAACACAATGCAGCGAACGACTCTGAGCAAAGAAAAGGCGGTTCTACGCTTATTAATGGGAAGGAAAAGATGGGAGAAATCGAAGAAATCGAAGTGGCCCGTGCGACTCTTTTGGATGATAACAAAAACAAGATGGATGTAAGCGACGAAACCGCAAAGGAAAACGGGAAGGATTTGTCTACTGATAATAATGATAGCCAGGACGGTAACGGTGAGCAACATCACGCCAAGAAAAGCACGTATGATGAAGAAAATGATGAGCAAAGTGAGAAACAGTCGAGTTTTAAGGAAGATGAAATAGAAGACACTGCCGCGAACGACTCTCAAGAAAGAAAAGATAGTTCTACGCTTAATAATGACAAGGAAAAGAAAGAAGAAATCGCAGTCGCTCGTGCGACTCTTTTGGATGATAATAATAACAAAACAGGTTTAAGGGATGAAACCGGAAAGGAAAGCGGGAAGGATTTCTTCACTGATAATAATGGTAACCAAGGTGATAATGACGAACAAAATCGTGCCAAGAGAAGCACCTATGAAGAGGGAAGTAGTGAGCAACGAGAAGAACAAACAAGTTTTAAGGAAGAGGAAACAGAAGCGAATGACTCTGAGGAAAGAAAGGACAGTTCTACTGTTAATAACGTTCAAAAAGAGAAGGCAGATATTGAAGTCCTCAGAGCAAATTCTTTAGAGGAAAACGATACAAATCTAACAGACGCTACTGAAAGTAAGAAGGAGTTATTCACACGAGCGACTAGGAAAACCCAAACCGATGAATACTTAATCAATCATGGAGGTATTGATCAACACCGATCCGCCAGTATAGAAGAGACTATATTAAAAACAAACGGCACCGAGAAACAGGCAGAAGAATATGAAGATATTGAAGCAGCTACCCTGGAAGTATCAACAAAAGACGACAAGAAAGAAGCAGAGGAAGTGAAAGATATTGGACCGGCACTATTGGGCGCCTATGATGCTACTGAAAACAGGGATGCGTTAGCTATAAGTAGCGATGAGGAAGGTAAAAGGAGGACCGCAGATGCAGTAATATTAGACCAAGCAGTGAGCAAAAAACAAAGTGTAAATAAAGACCAAAACGAATTAACAAGGGAAGATGGTAAAAAAACGGAAGGAGAAATCTTCGATGACCTACGATCCAATGTTGGGAAAGACAGTACAAAAACCAAGGACGCAGTCACGTCAACCATAGAAGAAGGGGAATGTCCGCCTCTTTACCTAATGCAGAATACGCTAAAAGAGAAGAAAAGGGTTAAAGGAACAAAGCGAGCAGTAAAATCACTCATTGAAAAGGAAGATGAAGAGCAAAATACATCATTAAAACGACAGACGATAGGCGCAATTGAAAACCAAAACACGAGCAAGGGAGACAGAAAAATCGAAGAAACGTCAAAAAGCAAAGACGGGCAGAAAGAAAGAAGGGAAAGTAGGGATGCTGAAACGACTCCATCCGAAGATAAAGTGAACGTCTTTGTTGATAACACCGACAAAGGAAAAACTAGAGAGTCTGGAACCAAACCCATTCATGTTGAAACAGAACGAAATCAATCTCTCATTGAAAAGGAAGATGAAGAGCAAAATACATCATTAAAACGACAGACGATAGGCGCAATTGAAAAGCAAAACACGAGCGAGAGAGACAGAAAAATCGAAGAAACGTCAAAAAGCAAAGACGGGCAGAAAGAAAGAAGGGAAAGTAGGGATGCTGAAACGACTCCATCCGAAGATAAAGTGAACGTCTTTGTTGATAACACCGACAAAGGAAAAACTAGAGAGTCTGGAACCAAACCCATTCATGTTGAAACAGAAAGAAATCAATCTCTCATTGAAAAGGAAGATGAAGAGCAAAATACATCATTAAAACGACAGACGATAGGCGCAATTGAAAACCAAAACACGAGCAAGAGAGACAGAAAAATCGAAGAAACGTCAAAAAGCAAAGACGGGCAGAAAGAAAGAAGGGAAAGTAGGGATGCTGAAACGACTCCATCCGAAGATAAAGTGAACGTCTTTGTTGATAACACCGACAAAGGAGAAACTAGATACTCTGGAACCAAACCCATTCATGTTGAAACAGAAAGAAATCAATCTATATATTCTAAGCAAAGCAATGGAAAAGAGCAAACGAAGAAAGCGGAAACAGTTTTAATGAAAGATAAAGAAACTCAATCCGGGGATTTAGAACACCATAAACTACTTGTAAGTAATAATTACAAAGCCATCGACAAGAGCAGCGAAAATGTGACCACGCAAACTGACTACCACACGACTGAATACGGTAGCAAAGAAATGTTAATTGAAACGAAAACTTATCCCCCACCTGCTCTTTTCTATCATGCGCCGCAACAACGTAGGGAAGATCATCCAATCCCAGGTACTTCCCAAGAAATGGCAACTTTTTGTCATTCTTTCCAGTGCAGAAGAGAGCAACCACGTTTTTCGCAGCCCGCAGAGATGATACAAGGGCATGAAGTAGGAAATAATTGTTCGACTTATTTTATGCGTGTTTGCAACCGGGATACTTCAACTGATAGAATGAGAAGAGAACGAATCTATGACGCAACGCGAACACAAGATGAATTACATAGAGAAGATCTTTGGGATCCCGATAATGAACCTCATTCAAGCAATCGAATGCCACGAATGCATTACTCAAGAGAGCGACCGAGACGCTCTCCTCAAAAGATGGAAATTCGGAAACGACTTGATGAAGATGAAATGCGTGCCGAAACTTCAGGCAACAAACACCAATATAATCAAGAATATGGTTATTCAGCAACAAACAAGCAAAATGATGCTCTTAAAAAAAAAATTGAAGCCACGGATTTAGACGGGCGGCCACGCGACGTTTACAAGGAATATGAGTACTCACCACATTCAACAATGGATAACATGAATGTAATGGAACGAGGCGTATATCGTCTTTGTAGACATGAGAATGGTGGAACCCGATGCGATGAATGTCATACTTATAAATACATTCCACAGAATGTAAAAAATGAAATACCACCTGGAAGCAGACGTTACGTTTCTCCTAAACAAGAAGAAGAAAAAGGATATGAGAATAATTTCGAAAATTTGAAAAGAGCCAAGAACCCATGCGACGAGAACCATCACCCGCAATACTTTGCACACCCCATAAAAGAACGAAGTAGTTATTCGCTTGGATGTCGGTCAGTTTGTGCCAAAAATGGGCAACAAACATGCTGTTCAACTCAATGCATTGAATGCGTTGAACAAAATTCGGCACATCGACAGTACGCCAGAAAAAACATCAATGAAAGGAACAGAGGGTATAGTTGTGAATCTCTAAACAGGGAATTCGACTCATGTCAAAGAAATCGCTCAAACACATCCAGCGAATATAACCGAGATCCTTACGAGAGGCAAGAAGGTACCTTTGAGCAAAGATCATGTGAGGGCGTAGAGGAAACAGTTACAAGACCCAGCGTAGCAAAATGTTTAATGGAATATCTTGAGGGCAAACTTCGATGCAATTTTATAAATCGCCTGAAACAATACGATGTCTTTAATTATATTTATCAGAATTCTCAAAACATGCAAAATATAGAGGTAAGGGAAGACAATGCAACTAATCTAGAAAATAACTCGCCAAGCTCTGAACACAATCGTGAAACTTCGCCGACAACTTGTGCTCAAATTAGTCGCCATAATGGAAGAGTAAACATAAGTAATGTTAGTATTAACAAAGTAGATTCGTCCGAATCGCAACAGTCTATCAAAAATATTAAAATTGAATTGGAAATACACACCCCAAAGACTATTCACAAACGTGATAAAGCAGAAGGTAACGAAGTAAATGCAAGTGATTTGGAAGACAGTCAAGAAAAAGCCCTGGCAATAGTTACCGCTTTTAATGAAGAAAATCTACGTAGAAATAGCAGCACTCATCAAAGTGAGAAGATACTATGTCCACCAGTTAATATTCGCCATGATTCAAATTCTGAACATGAAGCTTCATACTTTATGTATACCAGCGTCGCCACAAGCTCCTTGCAAACTCCAAGAAGGAAGCACATCGTTGCCGCCTACGTAAAGGAACAACGCATCGATAATTCGGTAGCGTCGTCGTCTGAAGAGAAGTTAAGAGGTAATTTTGTTCCATGTACACCTCTAACCATGAGCTCACAGTCGAATAATAGTGCTTACTAATACTAAAGAGCTTTGCGAGGAGAGCCTCAAATGTACCGTCAAGTTACTTCGCGTAATAGTTAGAGGACAATGGACTCTTACAAAGCAAAACAGCATTTTTCATTTTTATAACACGTCTCCGGACAAAGCCTGCGTACGTAAAAATTGCAGAGTTTTTGCTATCTGAGGGGTAGTCAGCACACCAATCGATCAATGTTTTGCACTATAGATAGATAAATGTTAGGTAACGTTCATAAATGTTTATCTACAATTATAGATACCTCTTGTAGGTTGCAAGTTATTGAAAATAAATTCCAAAATTTTCAACTTACAGGTCCTTCAAATTTTATTGAAAGCTTAGGAAGGCTTTAGCTTGATCCAAATTTCCTTCTATATCAATTTTTACGACGCGTTTGTAGACTCATAATATATGTTTTAAAGCGTAGTTCTGGACAGAAAACTTGAAACACTTTTACAATTCGGCGTAACGTACAAGAACGCTATATATTATTTTCAATCATATTTACAAAGAATGAGTTCAAAGAGAGAAAAATAATCAATAATTATACATTTTAGATCAATGTGGGGGAGCGTTGCCAGCAAGACCACCACTGCCATCATCAAGGCATTGGATTTGTGATGAAAACGTTGAAGCAGATACGGCTGAAAAGGAAACTAAGCCTTTGAAAAAGTATTCTTTTAAACGTTTGCCATCGATACACGTAAAAGCGTTGAAAGAAAAAATTCGGAATATATTGCCAGGCAGGCGCAAAAATTGAGGATATTAATCAAGACCTTAATATATATGAAAAGCCTAAATTTAAGAAACAAATAAAACACAAACGACTGAGAACCATACTTTAAGCCTATAATGCTGGCATCCAAAAACGTTTTAAAAAGGGTTTTTGATATAATGAAAGGCAATAGCGCAACCACATTGTAATTTTACACAAATTTCTTATATCTAGCCCCATTGTTCGATATCGATTTCTAAATTTTAAGCATATATCTTATAATTGTACAAAACTTAGAATAACCACTCATTCATAATCTACAATGAAACCTATGGAGTCAATTAAGTCGATTCCCCCACTAGCTCCTCATCTTTATGACACTCAGAACAGAAGATTCCGAGTGCTTCTCTTACACAATCAAAAGAGGTGGAAAAAGGAGAGTAGGAAATTGATACAAATTTTGAGTTGCATTGACAACGAACGGTTAAAAATTATCTAAATTAGTGAAGAAATTTCTCAATAACGAAAGCATAGGCATACTTTGCAATTGTCGATTTGAATCAATCATAAAATCGTTTTTGAACGACCCATAATTAACAAAAGCACTGCACTACCTTTGCAAAAAAACTCTTAAACTCACGGGGATTAGAAAAAGAAATCAATATGTAGCTGATGTAAAGTTCTAACTCCAACTAAACTTCAGTTAAACGTAAGGTTAGATTAACTAAGAAATCAAAGAGCTGCAAACAACAGTTACGAAACCTATAAGAGTTATTATATAGATATTGTTTGACTATCTTAGTGTACAAGTATTCGAAAATTGTAAAAAATAACTTGATTTACTTTATTTACGAACGTTTGGGCAGCCTACAAAATAAATAAGCCACTTTTATATTAGCTCGCAATGTCGTTTAACTTTATATTCGCTTTAATTTTTTCAGATGATTTATGCATGAAAAATATCTTCCACACTAATAATATCTATTCCGTGCTCCCGTTATCAAGAAAATACCCAAATGATCGTATCAGCTCTTAGAAGGTTTTTGTGGAATACTCAACTATTTGTGCGTTGCGATAGTGTAAGTGACGCTCTTTGAAAAAATAAAAGCAAATTTGTTAAAAATAATTTCATGTCTTGATTAAACATTAGTTTTTAATTAGAACAAACGTTTCTGTTCAAAATGAAAAATGGCTGGGAAAGCTTCGCAAGATCTCTGTTATATGGAAAACAATCGCCTATTGATTGTTAAGCGCATTCAAAAGCGGACGAAAAGCCACGGTGAAGATACTTCTGCTTCTACGCATTAAAGCACAGAATAAAAAGCCGGCGTATTATCACATTACATACATATTAAAAGTAAGAGAGAAAATCGTAAAAAATAATGCACATTAATTTAGAGATATTCGCGTAGCGACAGCCGATCAGAAATAATCATCCATTTATTAATATTCCAGAGTGCACTTCGAAACGGAAGTAAATGAAACGGGGCAAAAATATCGGCGTCGAGTTGCGGAAGCGAGCACTTCGCCGCTTCCAGTAGATCCTTTAATCTGTAATTACAGGATGCGGACAAGAAGGAATTGGTATTAAAAGATATACACACTCAAGAAGAAAAACTTCATGAGAGGTGTCTAAAGAGTAAATATTATCATCATCAATATTATCAAGTATTTAACTTGTCAAACAGGAATGCTCTCTCTAACATTACAAAGGAGTCACTGTCAATCGGTTATGTGATAAGAAATAAGCCCGCCATGTTTTGTCAAAATCTTACGCCAATTCGAAATGAGTAGATTTTACATTGAAGGGCCTACACTTACTTTTACATAAATTGAATAATAAACAAAATGTTTTGATTTTTCAGAAATGTTTTATAGTTAAACTGCTTCTAAACAGTATCACACTTTGGTCGATTAAGACTTGTCCGTTCGAAACCCTAAAAATCACATTTGAAAGGTCAAACATTTTTAATTTAATTCTACGAGAAGAACAGAGAAGAGATTATCGGGAAGGAGTATGAAAGTGGACATTCTATCCTCAATTTATTGATAGTAAACTATGAAATTTACAATTCGCAGTCTCAAAACGCCCGAATCGCTTATTTGTTCTAAACCTATATATACATTTACAAGCAGAGCCGAAGTAAGCTCTAATATTTTTAAGGTAAATTGAAATCTTTCATTTGAAAATAGATTAACCAGGTATATGACTGTAATGATCAATCTTTCTCCGGATTTCCGCATAAGATGTTATCATTATGAATGTGTACTTGTCATAATAATGTATTTTAGATAATATTTTTAGCATTTTTGTTGTTTTGAATGTTAAAGGAATTCTGGTTGTTCAAAGCATTTTCACATTGTCAAAGTGAAGTCAATATTAAATTTGCACATTTTCGATAATTTTACAGCCTAGCAATTTCAATTAATTTGAAAACCGTTTTAAACAAAATTACATCCAGTTATTTGCCTTCGAGTGAATGCTGGATACGTAGTGTCTCAAGCCTATTCTCCTTACTCGTGAGCATTTCAATATTTCAATATTTTTAGCCTGATCTTCAGGAGCGCTTTGCCAAAAGATATGAGTTACTACTAAAAACAGAAGGAATTTTAAATTTTTTGCAAGCAACAACTTATTTCGTAACTGTGCCACGCATTGCATTTCCAAAGAAATACCTATTACGGGTATTTCATGTCTTTCAACACTTCGACCCTTTCGACCCTAGCGCCGATCAGAAATATAAATAATTGATGGGATTTTCAGTTGCGAATTTTGCAAAACTATAAAAGAATAATGAGCATTTTAAAGCTTTCACAGGTAGCTTCGCTAGGATTCGTATCAAAATGACTAGTTATTTATTTTATAGAAAAAATAAAAAACCACTTTAATTTTCTTATATACGCACGCAGAAAAGAAAAACATGTCAACATACGAAGTACAACCTCATTGTTTTAAGAATACGCCCGTTGAAGCAGATATGGACTTGTCCTTATTTATATAGACATTTTACAAATATTCAAAACCATATATGAGTAATAAGTAATGAGAGTTCGCTTTTCAATTTTTTTCTTAAGTTATAAATCGTATCTACCAATTACTCTTCACCACAATCAGGACAGACATTATAAAGGATTCCGACGAGGTACAAATGCGAGAACGTTTACTTTGCAGACGAATTTAGCACACATATTGTCGTACATAAGATACGCACGACTCGAAACATATCGAATTGGAAAAGTCTCAAAACGTCCAAAAAAAGTAAATTTTTATTAAAAAATTGGCCTTTGATGCTAATATTAAAGACGGAAGGGAAAAGGTAACTCAACTTATGGTTCCTAAATATTTCCTAGAAATATCTTGTTCTTGGCGATAAAGTCAATCCAAATTTAAATAAGATTATATTTGAGTATTTAACTATTTGATTGTATTCTGTGAAGACGTCTGCTGTATTATTTATTTACTTAATAAATTGTTGGCAAGTTTCAAAGGGGACAGCGAAATCTAAAGTGTTAGCAAAGAGTAGATTATTTTAGGATATTTCTTCTCATGACAGAATTCATTTAAAATAAATTAATATAAAATGATTTTAATGGCACGAATGATATGGTAAATTAATAAACTTTTTCAAATTAAAATTTTTACTTTTGGGAAAGTAAAAAAGCCAGTCCTAAGCTGAGGCTAAAAGAAATCACTAATTGTTTTTTAGAGATTCTGCGTACTTTATATACGTTAAGGCTTACGACGTAACATGTTTATATCGTATTGTAAGTAAGTTGGTTACTTCTAATGGTAACCTTAAAGCTATTTACAATAAATTATATTTTTCGCATAAGTTTATTTACAGCGAACGAGCATATGAAAAAGAAACTGTTAATTTTCCACGCAATAAATGCGCCTTTTAACATTAAGCCGTCTTACAGATAGATTTCTAATCGACACGAATCCTGACCTGACTATGCGTGCCTTTCTATACATTAACATAAGTACAACTCGTCCGCAATATTGCATTCCATTGCACATACTGACATGTGATATGAAGGCATAAGTTTTCCACAATTTGTATAATTATCAAATAAAAAAGAAAAATCGTGTGTACAATATCTACCTTACATCACAAATAACCAAACTTTACCACAAACAAGGCAGACAAGATAAAGAAATTTTTTAAAGAATTCTGACGACGTACAAATACGATTGCCTTTATTTCGCAGACGATGTAAGCACACATATACCCATACATATTTTATGTGCACGACTTAAAACATACAGACTTGGAAGAGCATCAAAACCTCCGAAAGAAAAGTAAATTTTATTAAATAATTAGCCTTTGATATTAATATTAAAATAACTTATGAATGAATATTGACAATAATTAAAGAGTGAAAGGAAAAAATTAACTGAACTTACGGTTCTTGCCGAACACTCTTAACGAAATCCCTTGTTCTTGGCCATAAAATGCAATCCAGAAACCAGAGCAGTAGTAGTTCTTTCTTTAAATTAGATTAAATTTAAATATTTAACTACTGTGTTATGGTAAGACTTTTGCTGTATTACTTATTTATTTATTTAATAAATTGTTTGCGAATATCCACAATGTTTTGCTGCTCAAAAACCAAAATCTCTAAGCACTGATGCTATTAATTTATTGCTATTTTGTTATCTCTATTTATTCTCATTTCATTCCGTTCATTTTCTGCCATATCTCTCTTTCTCTCTCTCTTTCTTTCTCTTAAAAAATAAACTCTCCATATAGTATTGCCATACAAAACGTTTGTGACTTTAAAGCATGTTGTAAGATTGCATTTTTTTTTGTTTTTTATTAAAAAAATTATATCGTTACATGTTGACAAATTGACTAAGTGAAATTAAAATTAAGTAAATAGTGTAAGCAAACACCAAACGACAATGTAACTTATAAAATGTAAATTAATTTTTTTTACTTGCTTTTTTTACTCATTTAAATTTTCGAATACAAGCAAATTATATTTGATTTAAATAATTAAATGAAATTTCGTTGACATATAGTTTTAGTAAAAACTTTAAAATGTAAAGCTTTAATATTGCAAGCATTTTCGTAATGAATTCATTAAGTCGCTAAGAGTAAAAGTACCAAAATAATTCATTCATTATTATATTATATTATTGTTAATGGGAAATAGTTTTTTCTACAATCCCCATTGCTAGTAATATTGCCATTGGAAGGTGAAACTATCTTTTCGATACTTTTCTATTTCGACACTTTTTGCATAAGGTAACAAGGTAAGGAATAGGCGTTAAACAAATAGCGCTACAAACGGTTAAAAGTTATAGACGGAAATAACAATTTAGAGAACCCGTTTGCATTATATTTGCTTTTATAGGTTGATTGGGTGAAAGATAGTTAAATGCAAAAAACCGGCAATAGTTTACAGCATTTTTATTCACAGTTTGAAACAATTCGAATACAAACCATAAAGCGATCTCGCGATTTTCTTAGTTTAAAATTTATATGTTAAATCTCGCAATAATGTATGATATATAAAACAATTTGCTTAAGCTTGAGAAAAAAAACATTTGATTATTGACACCTTATAATGACACTTTTTGTTCGACATATAAGTTGTTCTAAATGCGTTCTTTTTTAATTATTTACTATATAAAAGTTGAAAGAATATTTTATTCTTCATGCGCGTATTAGTTTTTGTTCTTTTAAAGATCCACGTTATTTAAATTCGAACCGGACGATGAAGGTAAATCGATATCGTTTGGCGGTACGAAGGTACCTTTGCTTTGTACCGATTTATTTTTTTCGGCCAATTTCAACATTTCCGCTTTCAATTTGTTTAAAATGGCATAATTCGGTTGATTGATGGCAGCTTTACTTTGCAGAACTGTAATTTCTTGTTCTTCCATTTTTTTCTCTTTAAACGTTTTGATTGAATTGTTG
The DNA here is from genome assembly GCA_000688715.1 of Glossina pallidipes. Classification (NCBI taxonomy): domain Eukaryota; kingdom Metazoa; phylum Arthropoda; class Insecta; order Diptera; family Glossinidae; genus Glossina; species Glossina pallidipes. Next base: position 980,675 of record KK499798.1, read on the forward strand.
CCATACAAACGCAACAGAGAGCCCCAAGTTTTGATGTGAGGATGTAAGATCTAGTAAAACAAATAAAAATTAATTTACTTAAAACAACAACAGAACGTGGAAAATGGAAAAAACAGAGTACACTGAATCACATAAATGATATCTCAAGGTTTAATAAATTCTGTTTAGTTTAACTTATTAATTAATAATAATAATTTTTAATGACAATTCAATTATACAATAATACCCATTACTATAATTAGTAATTTATCCGCCATATCCCGTTCGACCCAGTCACGAAGGACAGTTCAGGTAGAGATATAGACAACATAACAATATCGCATTTATATACTATTATAAAAAGCCATTATAGCTACTTTAAATCTATTCGAACTAACAACAATTTTGAAGTGGTGACGTATTCGACAGCTGTAGACCCTTAACAAAGAATAGTTGTGACGACTTTAAGTACTTGTGAGATCAGGGAGAATTACATTCTTCGTCCGCCCGTCCGACGGGCAAACTAAATTATCTCATGTAAATATCTTCTCATATATAAAATAGTATTTAAATAACGGAACTTAATGCCCGTTTCTACTGTCATTTTTTAGCATTTTTTTTGACATCGACAGCTTTTTGGATGTTTTCGTTTCCATTTCATTTGGCAGTGCAATTGTTACATAGCAATTAGATTCTCTTACCTGTAATATAGCCTGTGATGCCAATTGCTTGCCTTCACGTTTATTTTTGCATAATACTTTGGCTGTATGTTTACCCACAGTCATGGTGAATTCGTTCTTCTTGTTACTGGTACGGTTTATCTCATAATTTATATGCACATCGTCACCTAAGCCGAAATTCCTTTGCAAACATGTTAAAAGAATGGCATGCGGTGATGGCTCCGTTGTTTTATTGCAAAATTCCGCTACGCGAGGATCTTCTATTTTGATGTCATCAAAAACCTAAACGCATGCAATTATGTGATCATTGAATCTAAGAATCCTTTCTTGATACATACCGACAAGTCCTTTTGATTACTTTTAGCGACTGCACTTTTATCCTGTTTAACTCCAGTTATCTTATCTTTCATTTCCGGTATAAGTATTTCAAGAGTTTCACGGGCTGCTTCTGATTTCGCTTGTCTCTTGCTCGTACCATAGCCAGTACCATATTTCAAATCATTGATAGACACTGTAGCCGAATAAGGAGTTGCAGCATTTTGTAATTCTTTAAATTCGTAAGTCGGTTGTTTCTTTAAAGCATGTTGCACGTATTCGTGCAGTATGCAAACATAACTTTTACCACTGGGATTCATAATCCACTCTTTTCGTGTGCGCGGATTCGCGTTAGCTTCTCCCGTGGGTACTAATATTGGAAATTTGATTAGTTTTGTGCCATCCGGCAAAGTAGGACGCTGTATATTTTTGAGGTGTTTACGATTTTTTGTAAATTTTCGTCTAGCGTTCCAAGATCGAAAACGTAAAACTCGAATTACACGAAATTTGAAAAGTCTTCTACAGTACTCATTGAACTGATCGGGTGTAAGAGATTCCTTTTGAATGTTCTCATGGACAGTTATAATTTTGGCAGCTGGCACAAGTTTTCGCAATTTATCCTTCTCAGTGGGGTTTGCAGTCGCTTTCTCTTTCGGCGCTACCGCCACTGTTACATTATCCTGAATGGCTTCGCTGTTATTATCCTCGACAGCGCTATTTGTTGAAAACTGGAACGGACACTTATTGATTTCAGCTGGAATAACATTTGAGGCGATAATTTCACTAGTTTTAACTAATTCCTGAGATTTCTGTAATTCCGCTTCAGTTTCTTCATCCAGAGCACGACGATAATTAAGGCACGGAATCGAACCAACCGGTATGGCATGTTTCTTTTATAGATAAAACAACATATTTTAAGATCGATCGTTAACCTTCTATTAAGAACTAACCCTTGCACTTCCGGTGCCCAAGAAATAAGGCCTGGATGTTGAGATTACTCGCGTCTTTCGATGTAAATACAAAGGCATGCCACTGTTATGAGTTACTTGGACCCAACCTTCTGGTAGAACTTCAAAATGATTATGTCGCTTTTCTAACAATGAAATCAAATTTTCAATTTTCGAAGACATTTTAAATGACTTAAAAGACGACCTTTACCTTCTAAAACAGTTTTGAAACGTTCTTCATATTTAGGCTTTTTCGGCGCTTTCAGGTCGTCTGGCAAGTTTTCATCAAGTAAATGCTCAATTTCTTCATCGTCCAAATCTAGATCCGTAGACTCATAGTCTTCGTTATCAGCTTCACCATTCTGGCGATTCGTATCACCATTTTCACTAAAATTGTCTGAGTTTAATTTAAAAAAATGGTGAAAATAACAAATGTTTCGGCAGAAAACAAAATACATATACATTTGGCTAAGCTTGCACACACAACAGAGCAACAAATACAATAGTGGAGGAAAATAGAATGATAGAATTAATTTAACATAAAATTCCATCCGTAGAGGATTTCTTAACAGTTTCCGTTAATCCACTTTTACTATTTTAACCAGAAATATGCATCTCACAGTAATTATGACTTGGAGAATCTTTGCAATAAAAACGTATCATTTTTAGATAAATACACGATTTCAGTTACATAAGCCAAAAGGTTTAAATAATATTAAGAATATATTTTGTCATCAACAGGCATTACCCGCGATCTATTCACCTGCTTTCTGATTTGCATTTGAAATGATGTCCAAACGTAAAATTGGTAACATACGCATATTGATTTATTTAATAAATTTAAATTAAATTTGAACTGATCTCTGACATGCTTTAAAATCAAAGATAAGAAAACTTGCAGCAAATCTTCTCGGGCCTTACGTTTTATCAAAACAACTAAAAGCTTAGAAATCGTTAACGCTGAGAGTTAAAATACCGTCTTCTTTTCTTATAATTACTAAATAAATGAGAAAAGCAAAAAGCGTTAAAAACATTATCTTGCCTCCGTTAAAATATGTTGATTTAAAGATAAACAACTTTGTTTTATTGATTTAAGATAAAAAAAAAAAAGATAGAAAGTGTCACATAATGAGGTTAGATGGTATACTTCTAACTTGATGTGTTGTTTGTGATAATTTAATGACTATGATCAACCTTTCAAATGTATGCATTTGCACAATCTACTTACCATCGTCTTCCTCACTATTCGAACCAACTTCATCAATTACTTGAAACTGACGAAGCTGTTTATCTAATTTTTCTATATTGTTGTCCTCGTCAACTCTCTGTTTCATCTCTTCAATGGCACTCAACGAAAAAGCCACTTTCATATCATTCGCATGCTGATCCAATTTTGGTTTTTTACACTTTGATTCACAAGCTAGGTCATCTCCCAATTGCCCCAAAATTGACATTTGTGGTGATTTCTTAGTTTGTTCGGTTTCTTTGCCACTGAACATGGTTGTTGATGGGTTACTTCTGTTATAGCCAATAATGATTGAATCCAAGTATTTTCAAGTTTAAATCGGACGCAATGCCCGATTGGATTAAATCACATTGGTTACAGATGAAAACCCCTTACTTTTTATTGTTCTTTGATTGGCAAAAACACTTTAATTTTGTTTAGCCTTCCTGTTGTTCCGAAGTCACTTTCACAAATTGGTCTCTGGCTAACAATTTACGTATATGGCAATTAATCAACATGAAACCTATTGCGAAAGTACTTCTTTAATTTTTTCAGATATTTTTAAACTTTTTCGTATAAATTTACAAATTTTACAATTTCAGTTGACTAAAAATCTCCTAAATTTCTCTTCATTGTAAAAATTTTGCAATTGGTTAGATCCTGACAAGTCAACAGTACGTTCAATGCAAATAATCGTATGCCAATGAGATTACGATGATCGGAACGAAACGAAATCAAGAACGAAATAACATATCACGATAATGAATTTCTTCATTTTGAATATACTTAATAGCTGAGAGAACTCTGTTAGCTGTCACTTAATAATAAAATAGTTAAATGCACAAAAAAATAAACTTAACAAAATTGCAGAATATATGTTTTTATTTTTAAATTTTTTTGTTTTTTTGGTTTTATGTTGAGTTAAGATGGATCAAGCCAATGAAATTTTGGCTGATATTAATAAGTCATAGTAATTATTAGGAAGAAAAAACTGCAGCCACTATTAGAAATTCCAAAGAATTTTTATTTTTACATACTTACTCTTACTCTCATATACATCCTTACTCTTATATATTATTTTTTTTAACAGAGTAGCCACAATATATTATCTTCTTTAACAGAGCAGCCAGAATATATTATCTTTTTTAACAGAGCAGCCAGAATATATTATCTTTCTTAACGAGAAGCCAGAACTTTTCCCACCGTGCGAAATATTACGGCAACCCCGAAAATTCTCTTCATTTATAAACAAATGTGTCGCGTCAGACACGCTCATTTAATTTTCTCATTGCTTCCAAATTCAGTGTCGCGAGTCAGACTCGCTTATTTAATTTTCTCTCTAACATTTGCATATGGTAAGTGTAATTGTAGATTGTTGAGTTGTTGAATGTGAGATACAAATAGTGTTGCAAACTTTGGATGAAAAAAAAGCGTTATAAAGATAAATTATTAATTGAATTGTTGCATAAATTATGATTGAACGTAAAAAAAAAAAGAAGGAAAAAATTATCATGAATTAAAAAGATACGTTCACTTTTCTAACAAAACAAGTTGGTGGTGGGGTACCGGGAAGCTAGATATATTACGTCCAGTGGAACCGTCAGTGGGATATATATCATAGCCCTTGTTGTAATAAAGAAGAAGCTTTTCTTATCATAAGATCCTCATACAAGAGAAATGGACATTTTGCGTCAAGGTAGAGATCAATTCAAGGATTTTCATGAATACTATTGGTAAAAAAATTTCAGAAAGGGATTGATTTTATCTTGTCAAATATATGATGGACTTTTTGATAACAAAATGTGTAGCTTCAAGAGGTGGTATCACTGCAAGATATAACTTTTTGAAAAAAGAATGGATTCATTATCTTCATCTTAATTAACTCGAACGAGCTAGAACAATGTTCCCGGCTTTCAAGAAATCCATTACCTACTCCTTAACCATGAGGTTAATAATCTTTATGAATACAGATATTAGCGAATGGGTCTGAAATTGCTTAAATCATTTAAGTCTTTACCTGTTTTAGAAACGGGAACTACTTTAATACATCGCAAATCTAAGGGTATAAAATTAATAGACCAGCAGTTATTCATTGCATGCAACAGGACAGGCTTCCCCCAGACAGTACTATGACCACATCATGCTTAACTCCATTAAAAGGTGCATCGGTAGCTCTCTTTCTAGAATGAGAAACATACATTAACTCACCTAATGAAAAGGATGTATTATTGAGACTACTAAAATAGATTGATTGATAGTATTGTAATCTGATTGAAACTTGGAATATAGCCCTTGAGCACATCTAAGTATCTTTTACTATCATGGTCATTCCATACAACACAACCATTCAATTTTTGACTGAAACGTCGATGACGATATAATTGCAGAAAAAATGCGAGTTGCCATTGCCACACAACTCTTCAATCACAATAGCTCTATGTGTCCTTTTCGTCTTTCGAACTGCGGACTGCCACTCGTTCAGTGTTTTCATATATTCATTGAAGTTGGCTGGATTGACATATTCACAAAGAGTGTTGACTGGGGAAGACTTCCACCAAAGTTTAGGTCAGAAGGACTCAATAGTAGAAAAATCGGTTCTATCAGACTTGATCTCAGACTGAAAATCTCTTTGAATTGATGATAAATCGGAGGGAAGATCAACTTTAGGAAGACGGTCCATAAAGAAGTTACGTGAAATATAATTTTCTACTTTTTTAACGGAATCGCTACAACTGTGAAATAAAATGGGAGAGTGTTGAATTTTGCCAATTCAGACATTAATCGTATTTCAGTTGAATTAGAAAAAGTTAGATCCAAGGCACTGCTCGCCGTGCGACCATTCCAATTGCAGTGAAAGGTAGTATTACCGTAAACTAAAACATTAAAACCGCTGGCACTGATCTTGCCTTTGTTGGTCGGCCCTACAGCCAATGTCTATCACTGAAAGCATTGAAAGGCAGAAAGCATTGTTTTAAGATGGGTACAAAGTAATTCGCAGGAAATTACAAAAATTAAGCTTGATAGACTTGCAGAGAACTTTTCCTCTGAAACAAATTTTAATGCTGGTTGTCGGAATAAGTTCACCCCTCTTGACAGGATTTCTTATTCGTCGCCCAATATAATCCAATCTGCTTGATATTCGATAGGCACGTTTCGAAAAATTTCGAACCTTTCCGTGATAGCTCTTCGAATGTACGCTTTCAAGTTTTTCTTACTAAAATCGTTACTTTTGAGAGCAGAGCTGAACAGTAATTTGGCTCTACCCTAGCTAAAAGTCTTTAATTAGTTTGAATTATTAATATTGAAACATTCGAGATAATCATAAAAAAAAGACCGGAGTCGATATTTATACTCTTGCCCTCGGCACTTTCACAAGTTTCAACAAAAACGAAGAAATTGCCTTGCGAAGTACAGGCATAAAATTAATTTCATGATTTGAATTGCCTTTGGCACCCAAATAAGAAAGATCGTCAATTACCTGGTTACTGAGCACTATTGACTCATAAGCCTACGAACGTAAATCCACTTATCCCCAGCCATCTTCAATCTCAAATACCCCTCCACTTACAATAATCGTATAAGACACTGTCTCCTTAGGGGAGACTGACGATGTTGTTTTAGCTGTTATGCCGGGGAACACTTACCAAAAATCTGGACGAAAAACTATTTAATATATATATTTGTAAAGACGGGTTTACAAAGTTGCAAACAAAAGAATAATTTTTCACTCGAAAATGAATTCACTAAAGATTTATATCAGTTATTATTGTTTCTTAATTATGGTTTACCTTCAAAAAGCCCTTTTCTTTTTTCCCCTTTGTTCTCCTTTTTTTTCACTAACACAGAAGAGATACGTCAGAAAAACTTTTTCAGCTGCCGTGTTGCTAAATGTCGTGTTGATTGTGAAAGAGTGATATTTTTAAATTGTGATGATTTTAAGAACATAATTGTATTCACGCGTCGAAAAAAGTGAAACATTTTAAGTAAACAGCAATGCGTCTGAACGAAAATACGCAACTTATCGGCAAAAATATCATTTTGGTACCTTATGAGTCGAAGCACGTACTCAAATACCACAAGTGGATGCAGTCCACAGAGTTGCAAAAATTGACCGCGTCTGAACCACTTACACTGGAGCAAGAATATGAAATGCAAAGGACATGGCGAAGAGATGAAGATAAATGTACTTTCCTAATATTATGCCGGAAAACGTACGAAACGACTGGAGATGAAATTAAAGCTTTAGTTGGCGATACAAACCTATTTTTGCACCCGAAAGAAGAAAGCGGAGAAAAAATTGCCGAAATTGAAATTATGATCGCTGAACCAGAAATGAGAGGGAAAGGTTTTGGTTGGGAATCGGTGCTTCTTATGTTAAAGTACGGTTTAAAATACTTGAACATTCAAAAATTTAAAGCGGTTATCGGCGAAGATAATATAAAATCCATAAAGATGTTTCAAAAAATGCAATTTGGAGAAGTGGCACGTTCGAAAGTGTTCCACGAGGTGACTTTGGACAGATGCGTTACTGAGGAATGGCTGAAATGGTTAGACAAGCAAGTGCTGCTTATCATTGAAACTTATGATAAAAATTAGGCGTTTCTTGTTTTTAAGCTTACCTTGTGGCAATTAATATTATCCTCCGTAAATATGTACATATTTGATGATCAACCGGCGAGGTGCGACTGTTCCCAGTGCGGGGAATCGTTAAATTGTTATACGTTATAGTTTAGTACTATGTCTAAAATTGCTCTGCATATAATGTATAAATATATTTGATATTTATATTTTGTTGCTTTTGCTTTACAATAAAATCTACATTTGTTTTTGGATATATAATCTTATTAAAGTAATTCTGTAAAAACTCAAAATACATAAAACGCATATTTTTGTCGTAAAAATAATTTTAAAAGAAACAATACGAGAATGTGAAGACTCCGCACAATCATCACGAAAGACTTACAAAAAAAAAAGTCGAAAGTTCCACATTAATATGTAAATATTAATGTCAATGATGCGGCCGCATCGAAAGGACAAAAAACATATTTAATACCGTAATGAAAAATTGTATCAATATTTTAACTTCAATTCGGGTTCATTAAAGCATCGCTTCTGACATATTTCTCCGTGGTTAAAAGTTCCGTTTATGCAATCGCTCGCGGTCCATCTATAGGCATGGCATGTAAAACCTCATCAAGCAGCTGGAGAGCCCTATGTAAATGCACTTCAATCCAACAAGGGGTCTTTTTTATTGATTCTCTTGGATAATCAGGTCCCCAGCCTTTCACAAAACTCAAACGTAAAATGCACAGACGACGCAAATCATCGACACCGATACCAGCAGCAGCTGAGAGATCTGCAATATAAATGGGTATGTCAACTTTTTCTCATTCTTTGTGGCATTTATTTATTACTTCGCGATGGAGCTCCCAGTTGAGCGTTGGGTAAGCCGGCTACAGCTGCTGCTTGGGCAGCAGCTGCCGCTTGAGCGTTACTAGCTAGTGAGTGCATTTGTTGATGGCACTGCCGCAAGTCAAATACCTGGACGAGAAATTACTATTATTCTCACTTAATATCTTGTAAGTAATGCAAACCTTAATGCAAGCAGCAGGATAAATTTTATGGACAACATCGCCTGGTGTACGTCCCGCTTCACGATCCAAATAATAACTTTGCACAAATACCGAATTATCACTAAGGCAACGCAACCAAATGTCACCTTCACCACGCAAATCTAATTGAACACCTTTACCAATATGCAGCCTACATAATTAAAACAAAAAAAAATGGGAAAAACCAATAAATTATCAAAGTGTACTAGCAGCGTCTATACCTGGCTCTTTCTGATTGCTCCTGGCGGTGAACATTGCTTAAAGCTCCCAAACAAAAACGATTACCACCGGAAGGGTCTACATAACCATCGACTATAACATTTGGCTTAGCCGACGGCACTTTGAACGTTTCGCCCACTTGTGTGTCCAGCTCATAATATGCTATCGAGCACCAATATTCTGGTGGAGGCTGCCGAGATAGCAAACGCGGCTGTTGAGGTTGGCCTGTCATGTTGTCACCTGCCATGATATTGTTCCCTTTAAACATGTTAACGCGTACGAATGTAGTTAAAGAGTTGAAAATAAAAAATAAAAAAAGTACTTTTCAAAAAAGACTCTCAACTTACAGTAACCGTCTGATATAGCCCGCGGATCTGGCGGCTGCATTGCCTGTGTATATGTAAGCGTGCTAGACCCAGTCCAAGTTCCAGCGGCCGGTGTGCCATTTGGACCCGACGGAACTGACCCAGCACCACCACTGCTTGTAGCATTAGCGTTTTGAGCATTATTGCCTCCAGCAACCGTAGATCCGTAGGTGGTTTGCGCATAACCATTTTGTTGCATCTGAGAAGAAATGGATTGCTGTGTACCGCTACTATTAAGTGTAGCGTTAAATTTTGCTTCATTCACATTAATTTGTGAAGTGGTAGGCGAACCATAATAATTGCTCGGTTGGCTGTTGGTTACGCTGGCAGTTACAGCTTGTTGCGGTTGTTGTAGACCAAGACCAGTAGGATCTGATGGGGAACTCGTTTGTACAACGTGGCCGTTGCTCTGGGGATTTTGAGCTTGGGGTAAAGGTGGAGGAGCCATTACTTGACCAGGGTTCATAGCACCAGCCATTGCCAAACCGTGACCCACTGAAAAATTGCAAAAAAAAGAGATGTACGTTATCGGAGAAATAGCTTCAAACGGTGGCAAATGAACAGCAGAAACCGGAAATAAAAATGAAAAAAAAATTCTTACAAAGCGTATGTTGTGGGTTTGGGGTTGTATGTGGCTGCTGTTGCTGTGCTTGCCCTGTAGGTGATGGCTGCTGTGGCTGTACTTGGGGGACTAGTTGCCCAGTAGTTGTTTGCTGTGTTGTGGTTTGGTTAGAAGGTCGTGGTGGCGGTGGGGTTAGCCACGTATTACGTGGAGCGACGTCGCTTGGTTCAATTTTTGGTATTGCACGACCTGCCACAGCAGCGGCAGCATACATAGCGGCAGCGTTTATATGCCCAGGATCAGCAACTGGGTTTCATCAATGCAATTACCCCAAAATAATCGCAATAAAAAATTAGGAAAATTAAACCAAAAGTAACCGAAGTAAAAAAAGTTAACAAAAAATTAAACCGGTTGCCATTCTTTCAATTACCTGAACCTTGAGGAGGGTAACCGTAACTGCCCGGTGGACCAACCATTTGTGAGGGATGGTGCTGTATTGTGCCGATATCGTTCCCATCAATATCCATTCCACCCACTAGTGGGCCCGCTGAATACTCATCTTTTACAAGGCGACTTGGTCCCGATTGTAAGCTGAGCCCAGATAAGTCAATGCCAGGAGAGACTACTCGCTCATAATGATAAGGATTCACACAAACAGAATCGCATTTGAGATCAAAAGCGAATGCACAATATTTAACATGTTTCAATTCATTCTTATGAAGATCAGGCCAACGCCAAATGCGTGCATAAATGACATGGGGAAAACCTTTCCGACCCGCGACCTTGAAAAAAAATTTCGAAGCAGAAAAGCCCGAAAAGTAAAAACCATGAGTACGAGTTTTGTAAACTATGCTCCTTCTCAAAGGAGGAATTTGGAAAAAAATGGCCTGACTGAAAAATGAGAATAAAAAGAAAATAATAGTCGGTTGACGCTATGTTAAGACCGTAGGTTGACTCCCTTCAACCCCTTTAAGAACAACATGACAACTAATTAAAAATTTTTCAATTCTATTGTAAAGCGAAGCTCTCACTTGCGTTTATGTGGACACCTACTGTTTTCTTTTACGCCTCTATTATGGGAGTACTCAGAATAAAAAGCGGTAACAGGCACCCTCAGTGACTAGAACAAGCTCAGCAATTAAACTCCCCGCTATGCCTTCAGATGTCAGACTGAGAAAATGATTGGAGTCACTTCCTCAACCGTAGGTGGACTTTATATAACATCTCACTAGTTGACGGCCCTGCAATTTTAAGGATAACCAGAATCTTTACGAAACTCCGCGCAGCTCCATTTCCAGCTGCTAGGACCGTGACCTCCCTCCGTCCAACATCTATTGTAGTTAACTACATAGAAACAAAATTCTTTGGAGAGACGTCTTGCGAAAATCTCGACGAGTTTCCCTTCACCTTTAGGGTACAATGTGCAATTTTCCAATCTCCCATAATTTGTCAAATATGTGGACTCAGGGGCTCACCTGTAACCGACCATCCAACGTACGCTGTATAGTAACACATTTGCTTGGATGTGCGCCGTTCGTGGTAATGGCAGTGATTAGCGAATCCAATTCATCACGTTTTTCTTTTAATTTCTTCACCAATGACTCTATGGCACGTTTCGCAAAGCTCTCACTTTCACCGCCCTGCCGATGACACATAAGTGAATGAACGATACTTAAACAAGCATCAGCTGAAGTTGGGGCATTTGAAGGCGGCGGTGGTGGCATTTGAACTATATCACGCACTTGTAAATAAAATTAAATCAGAGAAAGTACAATTTTCTTTTATAGCATGAATTAGAAAGCTTACTGTCTTGTGGTCCAATTCCACTGTACATATGTCCTGGCCCAACACCAGGGCCAATGGTGGGCACCCCAACGCCAGGACCTCCATTGCTGGAGCCGCTATTTCCACCGCTGCCCGTCAGCCCCACCATGCCTGTATAATCCTGGGGGACGAGGCCACCGCGTGCGTCCACTTTGCCGGCGTTTGTATTGTCGCCGTCACAAAAACCGAAATTCGACGAAGACCACAAAGTGATATTTTTCTTAAACTCACCACTAATCAAAAAACAAAACAAGGTTCAAATCTGATAAACACTCTTCTTCTATTTATTTATTTATTTATTTATATTTGTAAAAAATACAAAATTCCAAATCTGCCGATTCATGGAAACTCTAAATGAGATTTGCGAAACCCCTGGTAGAACGTTAACCAAAGAAGAATATCTTCTAAAGGAGTACTAAGTCACGAAAGAGTAAATTAAACAAAGTAAATAGCGCAAAAACGGGATATTTGGATTGTTTGACTACTTTTATGAAATTTTTGAAATATTTTTTTTAATCTGTAATTAAGTGCGTCCTCCGAGTTTTTCAACATATCATTTGGGTTAATCAAAATTTTTTACAAATTTTAATATATTTCGCGAAATTGAATAAAAATCTACTCACAAATGTCTTGGATGCCTTGGAATAAATTTGAACAAAATAATCATTTTACCCTCGCAATAGGCAGAAGCGATTAAATCATTTCGACCTCCCGTCTCACAGGAGTAATTCTATTCACGATCTTCGTTCTCTTGGACCGATTAATGATTTGCAACAGTATTCAATCAATATTTTTATCGGACGTAATGAAGAATAAATATTCGAAGGAATTATTAACTTATGAGAACATTGATCCAATTGCAGTCCTGTAAAGTGCTGTCTTGAAATAAAACTTTGTTTTACAAAAAAATTTGTATTAACCCCCTTTGGTTTTTTTTACTTTGCTTTTTAATTACATGAAGGGAAAAACAAAGGCTAACAAAGAAAACTTACCATACGAAAAAAAAATCTATATTATTGTGTACACATATATAGCGAATTTTTAAAACACAAATAATACAATTCAAGTTACAATACAATATCTGAGGCAAGTGAAAAATTAATTCGACTGAATGCTGTATGTTGTATGTTGTTCAATGGAGGGGGTCGGCGAAAACCCATTTACAACTGAAAATAAACTTGCCAGAGCTTACACTTTGCCACACTTCTTGTTTTTTCTTGTTTTTCAGAGAATCTCTTAAAAGCGAAACCTAACTTTTTATCTTTTTTAAAAGCGAAACCTGAATTTTTATCTTTTTTAAAAGCGAAACCTAAATTTTTATCTGAACGCTGTTGCCATTCCAAAATTAGTGGGCATTAAAGATACCCAAATAAACTTTTTTGGCAGAGATGACATTCGATCAGTTTTGCTTTTTTGCATTTTATTTACACAACGAGGCATCATTTTCCTTTCTGCGTTAAAAGAGTTCACTACAATTCACGTGAGTTGGTAACGAGTAGGTGACCTTTTGATTTTTTAAAAAGAGAAAAAATTTTTCCTTTTTTGGAATTATTGATCTTTTTGACTTGAAAAGGAGAAAAACATGTTAGAATTCAAAATTATTGATTTTTTAAATTGAAAAGGAGAATAACGTGCTAAATTTCAAAATAATTGCACGTCTTTAAGAAAAAAAACCATTTTCTTCCTATTTCGTGTTGAGCTTGTGAACAATTCGTCGTTCGCCTGGTTAAAAGATAGTCGGAGTTCTTTTATCGTAATTTGCAAAACAAAACAGACGGAAAACAAAAATTTGAAATTTTATTTTAGGAAGAAAAAAAAAATGACATAAAGAAAGAAAAATGGATTGCTTCAAAAGTGTTGTAATTTCTCAATTCCCTTTGTGAATGCAGTAGGTATCGGTAAAGAAGTTTGGGTAAAACTATACGGCGAGCCAGATAAGCGGTTTATTTATTTGTTTACAAATTCAAATTATATTCAAAGTGTATTTCTTTTCCTAAGTTATTTTTATCAACAATGCGCATTTATTCGCAAGAATTGAAGTATTGGGTGTGTTTACTCTTACTGTTCATTGACTTTTGTTTGTTGAATGTATAAAATTTAAATTTTTAATCATTTAAACTATTTAAATTTTATGTATATTAAATATTGTATTATATATTACTAATAACCTAGTCACCGCAAATATATATATATATTTTCCATTCCCTTTGTTTTTTTAATTTATTTTAATATTAATTGATTTTAATCTGTTTAATTGAATTTTACGTCAGACTGGTGTCGCCGGAAGCGGAATCATAATAGGTAGATATGCAAGAATGGATCCAGAATGCAGTTTAACTTCTTGAACAGTGTCCGTGTTATCCCATGACTGTCCGGCATCTTCGTCTATGACAACATTGTCCATGATTCTTGTATTAATTCAATCTGTCTGTATTAACATTTATTAGAAATTCTGAGTTAATAATCGGTTTTCTATTTCCCTGTTAGGACGCATGAATTTAAAATAATTGAAACAACAAATGCAAACGAGTGGCAATATGTCGGACCACCCCAATTGCTATCGAGTATAAGGCGGAAAATTATGCGTGCGTTACTCTAAGCGCTTCCACATAAATCTATGGTTATATATTACAAAACCTCCCAAGTGGTCAGCGCATCGACAACCACGCTGCTATATTGTTTTACAAGATGTTAATACGAACATATGGTTTTAGAACCAAAAGGAAATCAACGCAAACATAAGCAACAAATTTGTAAAAAGTAACACTTTTGTTAACCCTTCCAATCTGCTTAAAATTTATGACACCATCAAGAGCCCTTTTGTGTATGCATTGACACGCAATTTGTTTTTATCACGCGCTGTTTTTAACTTCTGATGAAAATTTGCACAGCTAATAGATTTAGGTTTGTTCTACTGCGTATGTATAAACTAGACATGAAGAACTGTCTGTGACGCTTAACAAGCTGATCACATGAGTTTGTTTTGCTTACTTAATTTGCTTAAATATTTTGCCTTTTTACTCAACCCACCTATCGCTGATTTGCTGGCTCGAAGAGACGTTTTGCTTATCATGCTGATGCACGGATTGGTGCGAACTGTATCTTCAACTATAGATAAAAATGTGCAACTATTGTATATACCGATATTAAGCGCACGATGCACGATGCATGCGTTGTGTTAAGTTTTGAAGGGGATGCAATGACGCGTTATTCCTATTTTCGGGGTAGGAGATCAATTTTCCTACCTCTTTTATTATACTTTGTGGGAATTGATAAATCATATGCTTTGTATGTATACAAACAAGTAAAGCAAAAAGAAATAAACCTAGAAAACGAAACTAAAACAATTTATTCTAAATTTAGCAGTTATTAATTTAGTTTATGTTTATTTTGCACTAATTTAAACCTTTTTTAATTTATATGGTTTAAAATTTTGCTTTATACTCTATATTATTTGGATCGTGATTTATTTTCAGATAAAATATATTTGTCAAATCAGCTTCGCTAATTCTATTGTAATGTGTTTAATGTGTTTAACATACCCATTTAATTTTAGTGCAATTAACCTTAGTGAAAATATATTCATTTAATACAATATAAATATATTCTTTTAAAGCATTTATAGATTTATTACTAGCGTTATTAGTGTAAGCGTTTATTTTTAATTGATCTACTTTTACCTACAACTAAAGTATGCATTATTTTCTGTAATATTTTAGTATGTAAATTTTACTTTTTGTAAGATAAAATTAGGTGAACACAGATAAGAACATTAAAATCTAGCAGACTCCAAGATGGAAAAATTTCCAATTGTTTTCAATTACTTCAAGATTTTGTTCGTCTTATAAATCAGATATGCCGCGAATGGTCTTATAAGACAAGTCACCCTACTTCTTTCCTTTTAGTTGTTATTATTTATATAACTTGAAAATCTTGCTACCAGCCTGAGTCATCGAAATTTTTATCCTTTGTTTAACTGCGCCAGCGAACCCCACCTCTTCCCTCCTTCTATTAAATTCATTTTTCTTTATTTCACTAATCAATTAAAAATTTAATTCGCTTTTGCATTAATTTTTTTTGTCGTCGCTTTTCGTAGTTTTGTTATTCATGTTTTTGTTGATTTCTTATTCTTCTTTCTCAAACTAGTGTTTATTTTGAATTGACTTAAAATTCACCTAACGGTCAACTGTCACATCAACAACCAAAAATAATTCGAGACAATAATTATGAAAGTGTAGTGTATTTAGAATGTGACATCAATTTGATTACCGAGTTTCCGGTTCACTCTGTCTGGACGTTCTTAGAGTTGCCATAATTATCATGTCTCGAGTTTGTACTCACCAAGCTCTTAAATAATAAGATTGTCCTGTCCAAATAAAAGGAGCGGAGGATGGAAACGGCGAGCGTCTGTGCTCCGTTTTATTTATAATTTGTTATTTATACTATAAGGTTTTTGCTAATTGGTTTTTTAAGGACCGTATACTGTTCCGTGTGGACTATTTTCGCGATCTTAAATTAGTAGGTGGAATACAGATTTCCAAGCGAAGTTTGAAAACAATTCGGATATTCTCAATTATATGTATTTTATAAATTTTGGCTTCAAAGTTAATAAATTTTAACGAAAAATCACTTTATTTTAGATTAAGTAGGGATTAGGCAATTTCGGCATCGTGGCAATCTGCTAAATTTTTACAAAAACACCAAAGTAAAATTTTTCTTTAAATCCTTCCAAATTCCCATTGTAAGGTTGCAAAAGTGCACTTAATAAAAATAAACTTGCGCGGATTTATGAAGATCCTCATCTATGAATTTGATGAACGGTTTTTCATAAGCAAGAACTTAAAAATTAGCAAAAGTTGAAAATTTGTTGCAATTAGACGAACATCAATGGCTGCTGTAAGCTTCCACACTGAAATTGCAAGCGAAAAAGATAGCATTGCCGATTCGATAGATTCTATAGAAGCATGTCGAACCTGTGGTATTTATTATATGGTGAACTCGAATTATTTAAAGCCATTGTTCCATTTGCCTGTAGAAAACACAGAAATGATGCTAATACGTTTAGAATTAAGCAGTTGGAATATTGAGGTAAATATATCCATGCAATAGAAATATATAAGTAGACCATTGAACGCAATATCGTTTCCAGATAGATGAAAATGACGGTCTTCCTCAGCATGTGTGTAGTAGTTGCATACATGAATTTCAGAAAATATTTAAATTCCGCAGTTGTTGTGTGGAAACACAAGAGCAATTTCGTCTTTTTAATAACTTAAGGCAAGGCAATCAAGCAAATATGAAAATAAAAACAGAACTGCCAGATCCGGACGAAGAAAATGTGTGCGATTTTATTTATATTAACGATTTAAGTGATAATGAATATGACGGTGGAGCTACCGCTACACCATTCAATATACCACATGCACCCATAAAAGAAGAGTTAATTGAAGCCGCCACAGTACCCATTGAAAACACTGTTGATCAGCCGTTAAGCATGGCGGAAGCTTCAATGAGTATTTTATCTTCAAACATACAACAAGCGAAGTCAAACGTATGCGGTAGTTTGAAAAATGAAGACACCAATGGGGAAGCTAAACCATCGCAACCAACCCACGTCGAATGCCATTTATGTCAATATATTTCACGAAACCAGGAAACGCATCGACTGCATATGAGTCGCGTACACGAAATTAAGGATTTGGAATGTCATATATGTGGGAAAGAATTCAAAAATTCAACTATTGTTCGCTTGAAATTCCACTTGAAATGGCATAATTTAAATAAACACATACGTTGCTCTCAGTGTGGTTTCGTATGTAAATCTCGCACCGCCTTAAAAGAACACATACGCGCGTTACATGCTAGAATCAAGTGCAAACTATGCGGAAAAAGTAAATTGTTCGAAGATAAAAACATTTTGTTTATTGATATAAAATGATTTTCTCTTGCAGTGCTGATAGCTAAAAAAATGAAAAATCACATGCGTCAACATGAGTTAACTTGCCAATGCTGTTCGGAAGGTTTGTAAAATTGCAGTTAACTACAACACAATAGTATCTCCCTTGACTTTTCCTACAGTTTTCCGAGAAGAGAGTGATCTGGAGAGGCACTTGTGGCAAACACATGCTGTTGAATGTCAGCAAGGAGGCTTAAACATTAAGCCTAACGATGACTCAGAGCTGCGCAATGCAGAAGAAAGTATAAATGACTGTGTACTGAACTGTGCTCATTGTGACGAGAAGTTTGCACAACAATCTGAACTGGAACTGCATTTAAAACAGCAGCATTCTCAAAACAACTTAAATTTACTAGAAATGGGCGCACAAACTATCGGGGTGACGTCAGGATCGCAGTTCGCAGTTTGCGTTAATGAAGATGTCAGTGATACCACTTGCTCATTTGAGTCTTATGACAAAAAGTTGAAAGAAGAAATCTATGTTTCTGCATCCGACCTGTCATCCCATCCAAATGAGGAATTAGACGTGACAACGTTAGCTCAAACCAATAACATATTCGATAAAAGCGTTGAGGAAGAAAGCCTTGATAATATAGAAGATAATTTAG
The DNA here is from genome assembly GCA_000688715.1 of Glossina pallidipes. Classification (NCBI taxonomy): domain Eukaryota; kingdom Metazoa; phylum Arthropoda; class Insecta; order Diptera; family Glossinidae; genus Glossina; species Glossina pallidipes. The sequence continues at coordinate 998,967 of KK499798.1, forward strand.
AGCATGACTCTACACAGTCGGGAAGCACAATTGAAAGTGGCTCCGAGAACAATGGAAATTCTTATATAAATACAAGTACGCACTCGTTTGCTTGCGCTAAATGTACGCTAACGTTTGCGGCGATAGAACAATTGCGTACACATTATGAACTGCATTTGACAAAGGAGAAGCGCAAATCTGAATTTAATTGTCACTTATGCGCAAAACGCTTCGATTTAAAATTTTCACTTAACCGCCACTTGAAGAAGCACATGAACACATCAATCTAAATGTAGACGTTTCTTATTTTCTTGCTTTACATTTTGTTTTAACGTGACATTTTATTAAAGCATTACTAAAGTTAAAATGTCATAACACACTTTGTTAAGTGCATACGCACCGAAGGATGCGGATTAATAGAAATGTCCTTCCGATTTGAACATTTACAAGTACTTATTAGTGAACTTGGCCAGCGTAAGAATCTGAATCTATGCAAATATTTGCATTTGTCTATCGTTTGTTGCTGAAATTGTCATTGTTCGATACTGAAAAGCTAAATTTTGTTATATATATATTAAATTTAAAAATTGTAAAAAACACAGTTTAAAACTTTAGTGCAAGAGAGGGTACAATCTGTTCGCAAATATGCCCACGGACACAAAAAATTTGACTTATGGCATAAAAAAGATAGTAAATTGAAAGTAGCGGTCAGCGTAAAAAAAATTTTCCATCGAACAAATATATGTCTATAACTAAAAATGTGCTTAACAATTGTCGAGGAGGGATTGGACGCGGGGGTATCAGAGATTCGCCCCAAGTGCGTATACCAAACAACAATCATGTTTTCATTTTTATTCATTTACTCAACAAGTTAAAGTAAAATTAAGTTATGGACTCTTAGACTGGTGTCATTCTTCGCAAATAGACTAGGGTATTGAAGATACGGCGACGACCGAATATAATTTTCTTGCTTGTTTTTTTTTTTACTTTTTTGACGTTTTCTGCCTGCTACTCAATTGATTTATAAACAACTTTTCTTTCAGTTAACCTGTACACTTTGACTTTCAAATGTACAGGAATTTTTGTAATTTTTTTTTTTTTTAATTTGCTATAAATATAAGAATTTTCGTTCAGTGTAGAGATATCAAATGACGGCCTTTTTTTTCGTGAGCATTATTTTGAAATCAAGCTGAGTTCCTAACATAAAAATCATTAAAAATTTTTTAAAAAGATTTTTGTAATGAATATTAATTATTCTTGTTCACTAAATACCTATTAAGGGATCTCAATCAATTAATAATAGTATTTATTAATATTAATATTAGTGAAATTATATAGAAATAATTATTATTATAATTAAAATTGACGCACCAGCAAGGCTGTAGAATCTACTCCGACGTAATTATGAGGAATAATAATATAAACATATAGTATAACGGTAGTCCACGTGTGTATATGGCGCAGGAGCGAAGCAAAATCATATTATGCTTGAAATGTCAATACAAACGCACGCGGAATAATTACAGTATTGCTGCAGTAATGCGATGCAAGCCGACCATTGTTGCACCTCCGAGTGCGCGATGAAACATGCAAAAGCATTCGTTGTATTCTAAGCTTAACAATGATTGCGGAAAGCGTTGCTCATCGCTGTTGAATATTTCCAAGCAACCAGGTTCTTCCTCCGACCAACTTCATGACGAGTTCCATATTAACAATTCCATTAACAAGCCTTGATAATGTCAATTACTTGCGGCCAGACAGAATTGGATGAACTGTATAGATGATGAGCTTGTGAAGAAAAGATAGAAGGGCAATCACGTGGCTGAAAGTTCATTTGTTAAATTTTTCATGCGTAATTACTGCCTACTTCTGATGTTAAGATATGATGGGAGAAACGAATCCAAAGACAGCCATATTCTGCCATATCTTCCTTTAATAAAGATATATCTGGCAATTTTCTGTTAGAAACATAATCCGATATGCCACGTGTGCAACATAGGACGTAGGCATGTCAGCTCTTTCAATTTTCGACAAAAGTGGGAACGTTCACAAACTACAGTTCAAATTCATTGTTTATACAGGATGTTTATCATAAGCAATGTAAGAATTTATATTTTGAGGGATATGTATTAATATTAGTATATTTTCAATAAGATCACCGTACGGATTTTACTAATTAGCATAAAGTGATCAGAGAATGATGGGCCTCTTCTTATTCAAACTTTTCTGTCGCGACAACTGACAAAAATTACCAAATAATTCCATAGACGATTTAAACTCCATCGACATCCGGTTTCATTAATTTCGTTGCACCAAGTTCCCAAATCAATGCAGCGCTGCTTTAAGTCGTCTAGTTTCGTTTCAGAGAAATCTCTAGCCAGCTTTTGGAAATCGCTGAAAATAATCAATTGAATAATTTGCTTATTGCAAAAAATGATGCAATGATGGTGCGTTTATATCCACAATCAGACATTTAAATAAAATATATGTGAGAATCGTTTTTGGAAATTGCATACCGTTGGCTAATTATGTATTTTCAAAATTTTTTCATAAAACTGAACAAAGATCTCTTTGATTTGCCATTTTTAAAGGGGAAGCATGAATTCAGGATGACTCCTCGCGAATAGAATGTCATCATCATGAAGAAGGCAGCCAAGATAAAAAAATATACGAATAAATAAAAATGAGCTTTTAAAATTCAAAAATTACTTTCAAATTAAGCATGGATATTTTTGTTTCCGACATACGCCCATATTTTGTAATGGACACATATCTTTAAAAAAATCACTCGTACATTTGTGCACTTTAAAATACAAATTTTTTATTATTACCTTCATTAACTAGTACCTACCTGGATATAATAAATAAATTTTAAAGGCTTATAATGAAAACAAAAATTTGCGGTTTTCTACGCCACCCTTGAGGTACCGCGATAGGCGCGTTGCCGATTGTTTTAAATAGCCGGCTCCCCTATAGGCCTACACCATTGAACGGAGAGTATGGTAGACGAATATTTATTCTGAAATAGAAGAAAGAAATTAGTGATTTATATATATATTTATATAATATTGCTTTTACCTGCACTTTTCAAAATGACGACACATTGTTTACTGTTTCTTGCGCCCATTCATCAATTTCATGAATCCACGAATTGTCCCCACGGTTTCGCTGGCTAGTATGTCTGTTTGAAAGGCGGTGTTTAGATAGTCTATGACTTCCTCTAGCACCGCTTTCTGGGCCCGCCATTTGGTCGTGCTGATCTTGCCGCTATGGAATATTGTGCTCAATTTTGTCATAGCGGCGATCATAGGAGCGAATTTCCTTTTCAGTACCGAAAACCACCGCCGGAGTGAAAACTTGAGCAGTTTCCTTAAGACTTCTACTCGCGCCGACTGACACGCTGGCGTCTGCTGGCAATTGATGTGTCGTATAGTTAGTTTATGTCCGCCATTTTGTTGAAGAATGCCTCCAGGATGTGTATATAGTCGTACATTTGTGCGACCATATATTTGCTGCCATCCGCACGTTTGATGTATGGATATCCGTCATGTTCGATATGATATTCGCCGCAACCGCGTAGTGCCTTGCGACTTTGGTTGCTCCTATCGCAGACCAGCACTTTTGCCTGTAAATGAAAAGGAATAAATCAATTGTAATAATAACAAGTATAATAATAGTAATAATAATTTTACCTCCAGCCCGATCGCCCCTGCGTATTTTAAATTTTCTTCGATGACGTATCCATACCCATCGGTGTGGGTGATAGATAGGCGCTGAGCACCATGTTGAACGTCGTCAACATGCTGCGTACTCCAAAGATGAGTATCGTCCAGTACACCTTCGTCTTCGCTAATTTATGGCTTAGGACGTACCTGCAACCATACAGCCTATCCTCTGATCTCGAACACACCGATCTTTGGTCGATGTACACTCGAAGTGTAACTGTACAATTTATGAAATGTAGAATGGAAATTGAAAAGAAAAGTGAAAACCAAAGAATTAATGCCGGCATTTGCTAGCTTATCATGAAAGACGAAATGCTTGCTTCGACAATAATTGTTTGAAGCCTTTTAGTGAAGTGCTTTTCAGTCTGTGAACAGATTGGATCGACTGAATCTCTTATATGTAATATTGCGCTATCGAAAATAAACGTTGTGTTTCTTAAGCAAACTGCAACGAATGATGAAAATATGAAAACAAATTTCTTTAATTGCTATGAGGACTTACGAACAAGTGCAAATTCAGACTCGCTCATTTAATTTTTCTCATTGTTATTGTGCTCTGATGTACAAATTCAGACTTTTCTCAATGTGATTGTGCTCACAACGATTCATTAAACGATCATTTCGTCTCTTAAAAGTTTCCATAGCATCTGTTTTTGAATTTTTATGGAAAAATTTCTAAGTTTTTGGATTTTTATGGAAAAAGTTCTATGTTTATCAAAAATCAGCTTGCATGCATATACATAATTAAAAATATTAATTCACCAACATCTTTTTAATATTTAAAGACAAATCCAATCATTTTTATACATAAAAACACTAATTTATTTCGTAAACAATTCTCAACGATAAATATTTTTGGCGCTAAGCATGATTCGTTATGTTATTCGCAACATTTACTGATCTTCTGCTGATTGGTTTTTATTATTTAGATAATAATGCAAGTCCATTATATCTCGAACAACTTCTTTTAATAGTAAAAAAATTTCTTCACATTTGTTGATATGAAAATTACCACTTGTTACACTTGTTTGATTATATCCGAAAAAATTAAATGAGCGAGTCTGAATGGCTCTAAAGAATTTGGCGACAATCAGAAAATTTAATCAATTAAATTTAAAAAAGAGCTCTTTCAGTATTTATTTGTACTAAGAGAAATCTCTTATAATTTGTGCTCTCTCTCTGTTTACTGTTACAAATTATAAACAATTCCTAAATTGTTTTGTTTGTAAACAAACAAGAAAATGAAAATGTGGAGTGATTGCCAACTTGCAATCCCCGCGCTTCGCTCTAGGGTGAATATTTCTTTTTAATATCATAGTACGTATTGTTGCATCGCTGTTTTAATGAAAATTGGAAAACATTATTTCGAGTTTGTGTTTTTGCGTAGAAAGTGTAGGTATAAAATAAAAAGCAAGCTTATTAGATGACTTCGTCTTCAAACGTTAATAGTAATTTAATGGACGAATTTGAGGAAGCTTTCCAAAACTGTTTACTTTCGTTAACCAAGCTTGAGGCAAACACTGGTTCAACAAAAGAGGAAATCGAATTTGAAGCACAGAAGACTATTGACCGTTTCATTGATGTGGCTCGGCAAATGGAAGCATTCTTTTTGCAGAAGCGTTTTCTGGTATCGACGCTAAAGCCGGACCAGTTGATAAAGGATGAAAATCACGATTTACGTATTGAGATACAGCGTAAAGAAGCTTTACTCAATAAGCACTACAGCCGTTTAGAAGAATGGAAAGCTTGTCTATCAGACATACAACAAAATCCAAGTAGTTTAAATCGACCGGTAGTTGGTCCTGTTATACCTGGAGTGATGGGTGAAGGTATGGCGGGAACTTCAGTCCCGGGAGCTCCTATGGGGGTAGGAGCAGCAGCAGGTTTAGGGGTTATTCCTCAAAGATCGGGCATGTTGCCCAGCATGGTAGGGCAGATGGCTCAAATGGCCGGTCAAAGTTCGCAACAGCATCTTCAAAATCATAAAATATTGCAGGCCCAACAAATGCAACAACAGCTTCGTATGATGGGGAAATTACCCAAATAGTTCCTCTAATATATGCTGATTATAAGTTAACGTCTAGCGTTATAAAGATAAAAAAAATATTTTGATATAATAATACATATATATTTACATATATATATATATATATGTATATATATTTATACATTTATATATTTATATATGCATGTTGTGTAGTCGCTTTATTTCTTATTAACTTTATTTATCGGGAAATCTTTCAGTTCCTTCTACTCTTTGCATATATATATATCCATATATATTCTTATTTTTATATATATATAATTATATATATATAATTATGTTCTAACGTTTACTTTCTGATCTCGGTTAAATTATAGTTATCTTTTCAGACATATAGTCAACCAATTTTCACAATAAGTTTACTCTCTGTTATTAAATATTAAAATATGTTGAGTAATCAAGGATTTACACACTAATTATAAATGAATGCAGTGCAAAACGATATAAATGTATTGAAAGCTATATGGAAAACGCATCAAAGCAGTAGCGAAAATAAAAATTAAATCGCAAATTAGAACAAGTGTGGAGAGGACAAATACCATTTCACTTTATTGAAAGATCAGTGCTATGTTAGAACAGCTTTGTGCTGTATGTGTAGGATCTTGTACGAAATAGAAAAACAAAAAACTAAAGTGAAAAACTCTTAAAGTCACTTGAGTGAGGTTAGATGTTTATCTAAATATTTGAATATGTCTTCATATAGGTTTCTAGTCAATTTCGTAAACTTGATTGGGATCAAAGCCGGGAGCGGAGTGGGGGGGTATATTGGCTATAGGGGCTTGCATGGGATTAACTAAACCATTTCCCGGTTGCTGCGCTGCTTGGAAATAGCCCGCTGCTGCTGGATTTTGGTTCACATACAAGAGCGGGTTCATATACATGCCACTCGGGTGAGCCAATGTCCCATGTAAGTTTAACAATTCCTTATACATAGAAGGGTCACCACTATTCATTTCTGTGTACAACTGCTGCAAATATGTGGGCACCAATTGTAATATACCTGTCTGCGCCAACTCGGGATGATCTTTGGCTACCTTCATGTTTAATAGTTGCAACAAAATGTCGGTACGAAAACCAAATATTTTGTTGGATGTGACACTGCCCGAAGCGTTACCATATTGGCCACCATACGCGTTGCGATCGTAGGCCATATACTGTGCCGTCTGAACTGTGCGCGTTTTTTCTGCTTCATATTCGGACCATGCTGCTTTACGTTCAGCCTCACTAAGATTTTCACTTTCTTCATTTTCTAGCAACGAATCGTGTTCATGATACTTAAACAGCAAGTGCTCATGTTCTGATAACAACTCTGCAAAGAGACGATCCTTAGGTAAAATGGGTATTTCACGAGGCATGCTAGGTTTTAATTCATATGTATACAATTCCAATAAATCTGATTGATTATAGTGACGTGATATTTGTTGCTCATCAATAACACGTTTAGCGGTAGCTTGTTTAGCTACCTGGCGTTCATATAGCTTTTGTTCCATAGTTCCCATGGCTATTAACCTATATATATAGCATGGCTTGTCTTGGCCAAAACGATACACACGGAATATACTCTGAGTATCATGTGAGGGATTCCATGACACATCGAAAATTACTACACGGTTTGCTGAAACTAAGTTTATACCCAAACCGCCAGCTCTCGTGGAAATGAGGAAAAGACGGGCACGTAAATTTGAAGAATCATTAAATTTTCTGCACATAGTTTCACGCTGCTCTACTGAACAAGAACCGTCTAAACGAAAGTAGTCTGTTCCCACACGCCAAAATCCTTTGAAGTCACCCACATCACCTTAAATGGAAAATGTTTTATAAAAATAAAATTCATTTGCTTTCATAAAAGGTCATTTACCCTCATATTCATGACCGCGTGTTTTGCTATCAATCAACGCTAAAAAATGTTCAATGGTATCCAAGGATTGTAGCGATTGAGAAAATACCAAAACCTTATCACCAATAGCTTCACACTCTTGCAATAATCTCATTAAGATGACCAATTTGGGCGAGTGATTAATATTATTAAGTTCCTTTTCCGCTACAAAACGCTTCCACCATTCCGAGGGATCGTCATTGGGTGCCGGCTGAACTTCTTCGCTATCACTGCCATCAACAACTTCGCCGAGCTCGCGGGCATTCTTTCGATAATTACGAGTCTTCACAACTTTACGTTTCGTATCGCCCCCACCACCTGCACTGCCAAATGATTTAGACGAGCATACTGAGGATTCTGAAGTTGAACCTATATCCTCTTCTTCGTCGTCATTGTCACATATAAAATCGTCCATGGAATCATTTTCATTATTCAAGACTTTTTTACGTATCACTGAATCGCTATTGATGCGCATGTTCATGGGATGTGTCCAAATTCGTCGCAATTCTTGAAAGTCCTGAAATAGACGAGCTCCTTTGCCGCTCAAGTCTGAGCTAGTTATATCACGCTGATGCACCATATAGTGTTCATACAATTGTTGCTGTAGTTCGGATAAAGTAGTATACACAACGTACTCATGTTTAGGCGGCAAGTATGGCGCCAATACCGAGTAGTCTCGCCTTTGAATGCAACCTTCTAATAATTTGTGCAATATATGGGAGCGATGTTTCATTAAACGTATATCTCGTTCAGTGGAGTCCGTATATTGCCCATTTGAAATGGGATTGACGAATCGATTTAGATACTCTTTATAAGTACCCAATAAGTTGGGTTTAATAAACTGGATCATGCAATAATCTGCATAAGTGGAATGTTAAAAACCGTTTTACAATATTCTCTGTCTTACTACTGCAATAACAATTACAACAATAACAACAACTACTTACATTCTTTAAGATTATTTTGCAATGGAGTGCCAGTCAACACAATTCGCCTTTTGGTGCGCATGCGTGTTACCGCTTTACTAATTGAAGTTTTCTCGTTCTTAAGCAAATGTCCTTCATCGCATATAACCAAATCGGCTCCAGGATTGACAAGTGAGTTTTGCAATTGTTCCCGCTGCTTTTTGCGCAACCCTTTTGCTTTCTCATTAGCCAAGATGCGGTACATATCATAACCTAATATGCAAACGCCGCCTTCTTCAAACCATTCATTCAATTTAAAAATTCTTGTCTGCTTATCCTTATACTTGGACATATCGTAGATTTCAATGTTGCGTTTACGAGCAAAGCTCATCCAGTGCTTGAATTCACGCGCCCAGTTGTTTAAAGTACTCAAGGGAGTAATTACAAGCACACGTTCTACATTGCTTTTACGTGAATTGGTTAATAAAGTGTGTGTAAGAGTAACTATTTGCACAGTTTTTCCCAATCCCATGCAGTGGGCCAATATACAACCCGACCCTTGCTTTTCTTGAGCGTCTTTAATGGTTTCAAAACATGCATCCCACATGAATTTAACTCCCGTAACTTGGTGAGGTTTCAGTTTTTTAAGCAGCCCTCTGTCCACTTCCAGTAGCGTTTCTTTTGTTTCTGGATCAAAATCCAACACTAACTCTGTCACTTCCACACTATCTTGTTTTTCATAAATTTTGTTGTAAAGTTTTTGGCGTTCTTCTATACGCCTTCTTCTTTCTTCTTCCTCCTTAGTAGCAGTTTTTGTGCTCACATCAAGATCTTCAGTTCGTATGATTTTACGTATATGTTTGCGTTTATTTCCCCCCTTTTTCTCGTCTTCATCGCTATCATCGCTAGAATCTTGTTTAACGCGCCGCCGTTTCTTTTTCTCTTTAGGTTCTGGTTCGAAATCCGAATCTGAGGCATTTGAATCTTTTCGAAAAACTCTACGCTTTCGCGTTGGCATAATCTCACTATCGCTACTACTTTTCGGAACACCATCAGAATCTTCATTGTCATCCTCAGAATGATTTGATTCGGATATTTTTAGATCGAACGCAAAGTCAGAATCTTCATCATCAGAAGTGTTTTGTTTACGTTTGCCAGAGGAAGTGGATGGTTTTTCAAACATGATTTCTTTGCTACCATACATCGTGGGCGAATTTCCCCCTTTACGGCCCTTGCTTTTGTTTGTGATGTTCTGTTTTAAATTTAAAGGTAATGTAAAGCGTTTCAGTTTCACCAAGCAACGTCTAACCGTGGACGGGGAGGGCGGTCCTAAGGGTTTTTTAATGTGTCGTTTATCTTTTAAATTGATTTTTCTTCTATGCTTCTCTTTTTCACTTTCGCTCGAAGATATTACCTCGACGTATCCTTCAGTCTCGCTGGAATCGAAAACTACTGGTTTACGGGTAGAGCGCCTCGGCAAACGCTTACTTTTAGTTTCTTCAGATTTAGATTCCTTGTTTTCAGAAGAGTGCAGTAATGGGGCTTCCTCTTCCTCCGGCTGATGTTGTGGTAGAGGTTTTTCGAGTAATTTTTCCAAAGGTACAATACGTAATTTAAAATTCGTAGTATTATTTGATGCTACACAGAATTTTGGCTGTTCCGTTTCCGTGGCAGGACCGGTGTCCTCTTCTCCTTCTTGATGTATATCGTCTTTTTCCCCTCCTTCTTCGATTTTCTGATGTCGTTTTCTGATTTTTTTATTATTATTGCTTGGTGTTAAATTCGAGGTACTGGAGGAGAGCGACAAGGAAGTAGAAGACTTTGTTGCTGAATGTAAAGTGTCGTCACTGTATTTTGTACTGTTGCTATTGTTACAACTATCATCCTCCAATACCTCAGAATCCTTCGTTACAGGTTTCGCTTTATTTATTTTCAATTCGATTGAAGTTTCTTCAAAATCCTTAAAATTCAACTGTGTTTTTATGGAATTTTCTTTGTTATCTGTGTTACATTCAACATTTTCTGAATTCTGAAGTTCAGTCGCTGTTGCTACACTTGCCGTCTTTTCCTTTCCCATTAGATAGTTTTGTAATGATTTAATTCTTCTTAGATGCTTTTATTGTAGAGACTCTTCCTTTCAAAAGACAAAGAGATAATTAAGTTATATTCGAAACTTCAATAAAAAATACACATAGAACCAAAGAAAAACTGATTGGACGAGGCACTGTACGCATAATGAACCTTGAATTGAAATTATTAAAATTTAAGTTAGCCGTCATTGAATATATGATACCTTCCACTTATTGCTTTACTTTCTTGTTTAGCTCACATATTCCGTGCATTTTATCATACTTAGATAGCAATTGGAAGCTATCTGCACAAGGACTACTGAATTTGGAGCCAATAATATGCTAGGGATATTGACATTCAATAGTCACTATCATCTTAACTAAAAGGTTTAGATGGGTTCAATGACGCTCCTAATATCTGTAATACATTTTGTAGCACTTTTATTCATCTAACATTTTTTAGTAAAAAACACAACAAAATAAAAAAAAATTTGTTGAGTAGCAGTACTTTTCTTTTTTCCAAAAAGGTTGTCCTATCGGAAAGCTTACCATTTACAATTTTATTTTTATTACTCATTACATGAAAACCAAGATTAAAAAATCTCATCATTATTTCGTACGCTTTACAAGCTTTTATTTCATTCTTTGAAGAACTTCCTTCCTCTTTATTTTTATGCTTTGCGGCGGCGTTACAATTTTCTTGCAGAGTTCTTGTTCTTTCCTTGCCACTAGCACGCCTCTATATACTCTATTTAATTGAAAATTTAATTTAAATATAAATTATTTTATTTCCATAACTGTTCTTGCAGTTCGTTTACTTTATTCTATTATTTTATGGTGTCGAAAATGCATTGCAATTGAAAAAAGTTCACAAGAAAGCCGCTTAAAAACTCTGTATAAAAATGTTTTCAGGTATAGAGAGCGAAAGATTACCAAACTACTAAATTCTCATTTGCTTTTGTAAATATGTGGGGAATTAATTTTTGCTCGTGTGAAATGCGAAATAAACGCAGCTTCATTCAAATTTAATTCCGAAAACATTTATATAGACTTTGACCATGTAGTTGAGAAATAAAGTGACGTAGAGAAAAAGTGTTTATGTGCTTTTTTTCGTTATTGATCTAATATTTTACCTCAAGTACATTGAAAATAGGTGTTAAGAGTATTGCCCCTATTATATTTCTTACAGTTAATGCGGCTGTCATATCTGCTTCGGAGGGCTGAAAAAAACGTTTTAAAATCCGCTGAAAATTTATTGATACGTTTTTAAAAGAGCGCCATAAAGTTTACAGAATAACTTTGGATTTGGCAACAATTCTGTTAAATTGAAAGAGCGTTTACACTGCGTTGTAAGATGCTGTAAAGCTCATCACGTCGTTAGCCATGACTCACATTAAGTTGAATAAAGCTGCTAACACTAAATTAAGGATAATGCTTTAAATTAAGCAGAAATAAACAGATATATTATTTTAAATTCTGTTCTAATCAGCCGAGACTCGTCCAAATCAAATGATGGTAAACCTACGCAGGGGTCGAGAAGTGATATATATTAGCCGATATATTTTCTATAAATATAGATTATTTCGCCATAGTTATTTCTAACCTGACAAAGGTATAATTAATTTACATTGAATCCGAAACTTAACTTTTATACTAATAATTAACCAAAGAGAGATAAGTTGTAATATAAGTGCCAAAATAAAAGAAATTTTTCTCTTCTCCGGGAAATATTTTAAATTTGTATTTGCTTTTATATAATCTATTGAGATATTTCATCGTATATATATTTCATCAGTAAAACTGCATTTTGGACAATTCTATGAAAGCAGAATTTTTGTGTTGAAATCGCCTCAGAACCGTGGCTAATAATGTACATATGAATACGAACATTCTTACATAGTTGTAATTCTTGAAAAAAAAGAGATAGAAATAAAAAAACATATCTTAACACATGTCATTTTTAACTTTCCACTGCTTTTTTGTAGTAGTTTTCGGCCGTTTTCACATACTCGCTTTTGTGGAGTAAATCGTTGTTTTTAACATAGTTGTGATGTTGTGGTGTTTTGTAGATGTTTTTATCGGACTGTATCGCATAATATAGCATCTCTGCTTTTACGCGTTGACCTGAGTGAAAAAGGCAAGCAAAAACTTTGTACATATTATTCGTACAAATTTGCAAATAAAATAATCCAAGTATGAAGCATAAAAAAATATATTTGACATATAGGCAACAACGAAAAGCCCGATAGAAACGTATACGAATAAACAAACATGATTATGTATATTTCCACATTTCCGGCACAGATACTTATGCACATACATTTAAGCAAATTAAATTTCGATCTATGTTAAAAATATCCAATCAAGTTGCGATCTATGTTAAATATAAAAAACAAACAGCAAGCAGTTATTGAACGAAATTTAATATTACGGCGCAGTAGTCATAATAAAACGCTTCAATGTCAATTTTGTTAGAAAACAAATAACAGGGCAAACAAATTGCTTGCCTTTGTCATTTAACAGAATTCAATAACATTTAACAGAATTCGATGCCATTTTATAAATAATATTCACTGGTATTGCAAATTTTTTAACAAAATGAATATACTTCCATTCTTCAACGGTAAATATAAAAATGCTTTTAAATTACGAAAATCACAAACACACAAATTACTTGTGACTTGTGGTGTCTCTGTGATGTTGTCGGAATAAGGATGTTAATGTTGTACGCATGTTAAATCTACGGAACACATGACGTAGTTTACTCAAGAGCAGAAAACAGCAAAATAAATTTTACTGTCAGAAAAGTCGAAAAATACTTTTCGTAAGAGCATACAGCAAAGAAAAGCAAATTCAAATAGAAAATTAAACAAATAGTAATAGTATTTAAAAGAAAATTAAAAAATGTAAAAATAAAATAATGTTTATAATAATGTTTGCTAACGTTTATTCGTATTTTCTTAATTTTCTACTGTTAATGTCTGTTTCTGTTTCAACTGTTAGTCAATATTAATTTCAAATTCGAAAGTATGGAAGGATAAGAACAAAGGGAAAGAATTTTGAGCCAAAAAGTCCAATAAAATTCTGTCACACCAGAGTCCCAAAGCGAAATTCATCAATTTTACAAATTGGATTGCTATATCACAAGCAATTGTGGAGCGATCCCGTGTAGCCCAAAATGTACGTGAAAAATTGAAAAAACGACTAAATACACATAACGCTTCGTACATTAGTTCAAATGATGGTAATTCATGGATATTGATTTTGTTTACTTTAAAGATGAAAGTGGATCAACAAGCAATGGCACATATAGAAGTGAAGAAGATTGGTCGCCTTTCCACAATTCGTTTTAAGTCAAATAATATTTTTCTTGCAGTTTACAAAAGTAAGCGACACAAACAGATAATTCTTCTTCTTCTATTTGCTATAACAAACTACAAAATTTCTTTATCATCACAAAACAATAAATAAATAATTCATGTGCTTTCCAAGCACAAGCTTTGCACAGCTTTCAAGCAATTGGTCGTTTCAGTGCCTGCATAAGGAAATGTCGAGTAGTTTTTTTTTGCATAGGACCATAGAATTGCTATTTAGAATACAATACTCATCTGTTGTCTCTTTACATATGGGATACGAATTTATTTATGTTACATGTTTTTATACGTATTTTATCTTTATATCAAATTAAATTCCTACAATTATTGTTTAAATTAAAAAAAAAAAAGATTAAATCACTATAGGTCAGCAAGATAAATTAATCGTCTCCATTATATCATTGTTTTAGTATTCATCTGTTATAACGATATCGGATATCAGCAAGTTATGTAAAAGCAAATTTTAAATATGCTTAAGAGAACTCAGTTATATGTTACATTAATCAAGAGCAAATATATCATGCCGGTATAAGAGTTTAATTCAGTGAGTGTATGCGTATATGTGTACGTGTTTTTATAAGTATGAGTGATATATTTATATATACATATTACGATTGACGCACGAAAGCCATGAAAAGTTTACACCGCACAAGGAAAAAGAGTAACTGAAATGGTTTACGATTTTCTCATTATTTGCAAAACAAGGGGGGAGGTGGGAGAAAACGTGGCTTATTCATTTGTTGTTGCCGTTGTTGATGCGCCCGTAATCGTCGTCGATGTTATGCTGTTTACTTTCGCATTACTGTTGTTTGAATTGGTAACCGAAACGAATTTCATGTTTTGCAAAGCTTTCAAGTTTAAATTGCTATTTTGAAATGTAGGTGAGAGAAATATTTGGCCACCGCCTTGTACGGCTAAGACAACGCGATTCGGTGCCTGCGAAGCAAAACTTTTTGAGCTGCTTGATGTATTGTTGTTGATCTAAAAGGAGAAACATGAAACAAAATTAGGAATATCATTATTATTCACTGTTACTTACGTTTACTTGTTGAGTATTGCTATTTTGTATAACAATGTTTTTGTTTGTCGTTGATGTTGCTGCTGTAGTTGTCGACGCCTGCAGACGTAGCGTTTGACCAGCAGAGCTGACTAATATGGTTTTTTGGGCTGTCGCGTTAGTGTTAATGTTATTTTGTTTGCTGGAAATTTCCGCCGCTTTATTGTTACTGATTGTTGCTAGACGATTTGTTATTATTTGAGGCATTTGTTGTACACGTAGCACTTGATTCCCCATAATAACGGTTTGTAGCGGTGCAGTAGTACCCCCTATTGACGGAGACGTTATTGACGGCGTAGCTTTAATTACTTGCCCAGTTTTACTAATGACTTGGGCTACATTATTCTAAAAACGAAGAGAATTCAATAATTAACATAAATAACAAGCGCCTTTAAAGGCCCTTCCATTGCAAGGTCTCAACGAATTTTTAACTTACGTTTGTGTGCTGTATTTTGACGGTATGGCTGTCGACTATTGAATTTGTACTCTCTTCTTGTGTGCTTGGTGGCAATTGAGCTTTCACTGCCGTCATTAAAGGTTTATTAGTTGTAGCCAAAATGACTTGCTTGCCTTGCAGATTTGCCAAACTGAAGTTACTAGTTTGTCCCGCGGCATTTATTATACGTATGGGCGAAGGAGAAGAAGGAGAGTGGGCTGCCACAGTTTTTGTTGTTAGAACTTTCGTGCCGGATGTAAGCACACGTCCTACAGACGAAGGGGTAATAGTTTGCGTCGCTCTAACTGCGCCAGAGCTTCCTACGTGACCCTGGCCTGCTTGGGTCGTAATAACACGTTGACCCATTGTCATATTAGTGCCACTTAACGTTATTATGTTATTGTTGACACTTTGCGGCACAGAAACAATAGTAAATTGTGGTTGCCGTTGTTGTTGGTAAAGATGAGTTTGAGCTCTGGCTTGCACATTAGCGTTCACTTTTATAGGATTTGCACCTGTTCCAATACGTAACGCGCCGCTTTGCTTCTGCATTAAGTTTTCCAATGATATAATTTGCTTAGTTGGCGTGTTAGTTACAACACGCACATTATTTGCACTTGATTCATTTTTCAATTGAGGATTCGTTTTGATAATCCGTGCAATTGCCTGTTGATTTGGTAATCGTTGTTGCTGTTGTTGTTGCTGTGTACCGTTGTCCTTCGTTATCACTGCAGCTAGTGTCTTTGCTATTCCTATTTGCTGTTGCTGTGCTGTTCCGATAGTGAAATTCTGATTGCATATTGCCGAAATTGTTGATTGCTGTTGATGCTGAGGTTGCTGTGAATTCTTCCCGCCCACTATTTGCACGGTTTTAATTTGTATTTGCGGCTGAGTGTTACTCGATTGCTGTTGTTGTTTTAGATTTTGTATCAAAACTCTCTGTTGTTGAGGCGTTAAATTAGCGGCGTTAATTGTCTGTATTTTGTTCAGCGCTGTTGTTGTGGTCGGCGCTGGCGCCGTCGATACGTTCGCACTCGTACCACTAGTTGAGACAATTGGCACTTGCTGCAATACAATATTTTTCTGAGATCCCGCTGCTGACAAAATTGTGCCGGTATTACCTAACCAAGGAAATGAATATAATATTTTCGTCTAAACCGAAGAGCGTGGCTATATTACTCGTTTCGTTCACACCATATGTATATATATGCATATATATATATATATATATATATATATACAAAATGTGTGCTGCACAGGAAAACATATCAACTTACCCAAGATCAGTCGTTGCGGTTTTGAACCGCTTACTGACGTTTGCGTGTTATTTCCTTTTATCATAACATGTTGCTGTCCAATAAGGTTCTTAGGTTGTAGGTTGGCAAACGCTTGACCGGGAATCTTGACAATTGAAGCTGACGTATTCGGACTGTTCGCAACGCTCGCAACACTAGCAACACTCCCAACACCGCCGCTATTTATCGTCACGATATTATTTGAATTGGCCTTACTGTTAATGACCTGAAATTCTGGCGGCGTTTTTTGTTGTTGCGGATGCTGAATTCGATTTATATTATTAACCGAGGAAACCACTGTGTTATTAGGGGTTGTTAAAATGCGTTGTCTGCTTATAATATGTCCCGCAGGTGTGCTAATAAGAGATTTTACACCTGAAGCAGGAACCAAGCGTATGAAGTTCTTATTCGATGCTGATGCAGTGGAAGTGGGTGCCTGAATGTTTAATGTAGTACTTGTTTGTTGAGAAAGGCCAACACCTATGGTATTTGCCAAGTTTATGGGCATTATAAGGCCGTGTTGTTGTGAAGTTGTACGGTTTTGTATGGATTGCGTTTGTTTTACAGTTTGTTGAGGGGATTTTCCAGCATGTTTACCCTGGTTCCCAGACGAAGATTGTTGATTCACTTGATTGATAATAATGGGCTTATTGAGAGCAACCCGCTTGCCGCCTAGGGTTGCAGTTGCAGTAAGCGGTGTTGCCGATTGGTGTGATGAGTTTGCTATGTTCGCTTCGGCTGTCACAACCGAATTGTTGGTATTGGCGGCTACTTGTACTGTTTGCAAGCCTTGAGATGTTGCTAAAATAATAGAGTTGTTTTTTCCATCGTTATTACTGGCGGATCCTTTAGATTGAGGCATTTGAAAACTGTACTGCTTCGTCGCAGTATTTGTAGCAGTCAACGGCAAATTCGAACTTCGTGTAATTTTTAGGAGAGACTTTTGTTGCTGTTGACCGCTGGGTGATACGGAGTGATGCGGAATGTTGTATTTCAAAGGCGGCACCGGTGGACACTTATTGGTTAGAACTAAATTTTGTTGCTGAGGAGATATTTGTTTTTGCAACTGCCGAGAATTGGCACTGTTTATCACTATTGGATTAGAAGGTACTAAAGCAGGCAACGAGATTAAAGAACCATTGCTGCTATCTCTGAAGTTAGATGTTGGCATTTTATGCTCAGAAAGGGAATCATCTGTTTTTAATGGAGTTGTCCTGGTTTTACGAGATGGTAGCTTTTTGGGTTTTCCTAATCCTTGATTCTGCTGATGTAAGCGTTCAAATTCATTTTCGGAACGATTGCGATGCAAGTATATCCAGATTTTACGTTTGGGATCGTAACGAACACATGGATCATGTTCAGTATGCATACGATCTAGAGCGCCACTTACAATGGTTTGTAAAACGTTTTCGGCAGCATCACGGTTAATGTATTGGGAGCATTTAAGCAACTCGGAAATATCAGCTCGGGTGCCTTCGCCATTCGGTAGTCGGGCTGTAGCATCCCTTACTAGTGTAAGTATGGTAACGAAATTCGGTCGATCTCCTACCATCATACTATGACCTCGCGCTTTAGTCAAGGCTAACATTGGTGTGTAGATACCTTTCACTGGTCCTACTACGCTTTCGTATCCATGCATACGGTATGTATACGCTTTGTGGGGCTGTTCAAAACGTGCCCGTTCTTGCCGTTGAAATTCAGCTATTTCTACTGACGTGGCCGGCCTAACAGTCCAAGACGTAGGGCATCGAGGAGGGGGTGGCGGGGGAGTAATTCCACCATTGCTATCATAACCTCCACTAGAGTCTTCATTTTCTACCGGGCTCTTGTGCGATGTAATATCCATTTTCGTTTCACTACTTTGTATGAACGGTAAAGCCCTTTCGCTTTGTTGTCGCCGCTTTTCCATCCAGGCCTTACACAAGCTAGATAAACGATTATCGGAATCCCGGCCTGCACCTATCCATTGATAAATATTTATTTGCGCTTTGAACTCTATATAGGGGACATATTCTTCAGGTAAGCCGATAAAATCGCCCACCAAAAAATTTATGGCCGATCGCAATAAAGTGGACCAGTTATCGGTCAGAGAGTACCATTCGTTCAGGGCTGTAATTGGATTTCGTAGCCATATTTCAATTTTTCCTTTTAATTCATCATAACGCATCCGATGATTTGGTGTGGCACAAAAAAAGTCACGAATTAAGGAGAAATAGGAAGCGTGGGTTTCTTGTATAAGTTCATTTGCGCATCTTGTTGGAGACACAAAATTTTTTTGGTTACAAGCTTTCATCTGCTTTGTGTGATTGGCTTCTGTCAAGGGACTGGATTTAGAAATAGGTTCTAGTTTAGGAAGAGGATGACTTGTTGACTTGGTGACTGCTGATATCGAGTCGCTAGATGGCTGTTGCTGCACTTCCTGGGCATTTGGTAGTACCTCGTTGGATATCACGAAGGCAGGTAGAGTTTCTTCACATGTACTCGAAAAAGTCTCAACCTCTTCTTGCTGTAATTCCACTTCTCCGTCCAGTACACTGAAATCTTCATTGTCTGCTGTTAACAATGACGAATCGCCCATGCACAATTCTATGTTGTCCACATGACCGGAATTTGACATTAAAGGCAAACTCAAATTGGCATCCGTTGATAGTGAGTCCCTTCGACTCGTGGCGTTTTGATATGTTTCAGCTTTCTTCAAAGGCTGTATGGGTACCAGAGCAGGAGGTTCACTTAATTTTATATTGCTTTCTGCTGAAATGTCTGCTTTGGTATTAGTGCATACCACAGAATCTTTATTGGTAGACAGAACAGTACCATTCTTCGGTTTACGCCCTGGCGTTTTCCCTAAAGAAAGCACGCGTTTGAAATTACCACCGATTTGGGCTCGTGCACAAACATCACGTAACCGTATATCCGATGTTTCGAATTCTGGCAAAGTCTAAAACGAAAAAACAGTGAGTGGATAATAACCAAACAACAACGCTTTTTAGTTTATTTACCGGTTCTGTTAATTTTCTTCGTTTATGTTCCCTTAAACATTCCCGGAAATTCCTATTGCACAAACGCACTACCTTGGATTTTAATTGTGCACGGCAAGCATCTTCATCGTCAAGATCTTCTTGTCGTTTAAAAAGAGTGCTGTAAATGCAACGATCTGCAACGCTGTTGGTTGGCTTTAGATGGTCACCAGATTCTTCAGAAGTCCGACTTATAGAGAGCTCAAGCTTTAATTCTTCAGCAGTAAGATTATCTTCTTCGTCCTCATTAGCACTTAGATCTTCATCTCTAAACCCAAGCTGTTGGTTCATTTGCGAAATTTCAAAATAAAAACGTTTGCGGGCCCTAATTGCCGACAGTTTGTTATCAGCATACAGTTGAGCAGGTTTAGGTTGCAGGACCGAATTTTGCGCGACTTTCAGCACCGCATCTGGAGCAGATTGATAAGCTGACTCCATCAAACGCTGACGTGATAGAAACAACTGCTTTGCTAATTGTGAGAGATGTTCACATTGCCGAAAACGTTGTTCCCGCCGCTTGGATTTCGCTATGCTTTGTCTGAGTTTTAATATGTCTGGTCGACAGTTTCCCTCCTCTAACTGCCGTTGCAAAGTGCCTAATGGGGATTGTCCGAATCGTTTTAATTCATCGCTAAAGAGCATAGATATAGTTCGTGTTTGTTCTACAGCCGCTAACTGTTGTGGCAACATGTGCGTAAATCGTGGTAAAAATTGTTGTAAATGATTTTGCACCTGTGCAGGCAACTCGCGCCACGTATCCAAGGAAAAGAATTCATAAAATATATTCGGATTCTCACAGAGACCTCTAGGTAGACTCAAAATCTCTTTAGTGATTTTAGCCAATTCTAATGAATCTTCCTCAGCTGAGTTGTCTTCATCGTCAGAATCAGAAGATGACGACGTTAGGCTTGAATCATCTGAGCTTGCGCTCGACGTAGACAAGTAATTTTCTTCCATTAACATCACATTTCTTTCACACTGACTTGCTGCAACTTCCATTGATTCACTAAATTTCCCCTCCGACATTTGAATAGGAAATGATTTTCAAGCACAAACACACGCAAATAGCTTCTAAGACCCTAACCTCGTCAAAGCACACGGTATTCTGAAAAATGATAACGCACGAAGAAAATATAAACTATTAATTACACTATCATTACGGCACATTTTTAACACCTCTTCAAGCAATTAAGTTAAAAGTTTTACATAAAATTTCTCTATACTTGTTTTAAAATTTTTTATTGCTCATTATGTACTTTTTATTCTTCTTTCACTGTCTCGCACATTCGCAGCCACAACGCCGCACACTCTAAACGGTGGCCAGTTGCATCATCAGGCGAAGATTACATTTTACAGGCAAACAGCATATTGTTTGTTGAATATCTTCTTAGCGCCCTCCAGTTTACACTTCTAGGACTTACCAATATCGAATTTCAGTGCCCAAAAAGGTAAACTTTTACAGCAGCACAATTAAATGCAAATAGCCTCGAAATTTATTTGTCGTTTTTTCCAACAATAAATGCGCAATTTACATGATTTTCCGTCGTTTCTTTCGCAATTGTCTGCTTGCTTGTGCTGCTCTACTCGTGTTTTTTTCACTCGATTGTAATTTTCTGAACATTTTTAAAAGCAAAGTGAAGTGTCATTTAATACAAACAATAGGCCATTTTCTGATTGGGGAATTTTTAAGATTGTGCAGCACTTTTGTTAAATTTTTGATATATCGTGAAGTTCATTGATATTTAATTCTTTTCTATCGAAATGTCAGAGCGCTTTTTTCTTAGTATAGCGGTTTTTTATACTGTAATGTTATTGCGAATTATTGGATGTCACGTATAAATATTGGCCCCCTTTTTAATATAAGTTTCTGTTGAAGAGAAACAAGACTGTGCGAAAAAGACAAAAAATAGATAATTAAAATAAAATGCGTTTGGTTATACGAGTTATTTTTACACGGCAAATGAGTAGGGACTTTAAAAGTTAAGCTTTTGGACGATAACAAAACTAATTCTAATACTAAGGGGACTGGCAGAATGAGGTATTATTCCTATTTTCGGTTTGGGACTTAACTTTTGCAGACTTTTTGCATAACTTTATGATAATCATAACCACATCTTTTTTTCTACATTTTCTTGCAAAGCAATATGGTAGCACGGCTCGCAGTCTTAGACAGTCTTCCGCTTCTGAACACTTTGAAAAATATCGGGTTTCAACATAGAATAAAACCTTATAAAACAGTCTTAAACAGAAATATATATATGTATATATCGTATTGTACATATCTATATATCAGTTATTGCACTATTTCATTGTTATATGCTATTAATATATTATTCAAATATTCTTTTATTTCGCTCTTCTATAAACACTGTAAGTTTGTTATTCTTCTATCCATGGTATATACCCCTTGGGATTTTTTAGCCCGGCAAGAAAGTGGCACCCCATTGTGTCAGCCCTCTAAGACTCCGAATTAAAAAAAATAGCGTTGGGATTATAGACGACCATATAGAACTCAACCATTTGGTTATCTCCAAGTTTGGAAAGTTATAGCGCTGATTATAAGCAAACTTTTAATTTTGATATATACAAATAATATAATTTTAAGTATTATTGTATTTATTTTTTTATTTTTACTGGCTTGATTTTCACATCAATGCGTACTGGATAGAACCTAAAAAACTTTTAAAAGAGTAGCAAAATGAAAGCATACTCGGCATGGAAATAAATCGGTACAAGGTTTTTTAATTTACTAAACATAGTTTATAATTAATTTTTGCACATAAATAAATTAAGATGCCTCTTCTCGTTTTTCTTGGTGCAAGATGCTTGTTCTTGTTCAAGTTGGTGGAAGATGCCTCTTCTTGTTCAAGTTGGTGTAAGATGCTTATTCTCGAGGCTTATATCGTTGGATCTTTCTCAAGCCTTTCCAAAACTTTTTTAGCTTTATTTTTTTTGCAATTTATTACTTTCTATATACATGCTGGTCCAGGACAGCGGGGCTTATCGCTGGGAGGTACAATAATTGAATAATTACTGCTTCTGCCATCTGTTTTACTCAAATAATTGAGCTATGAATAAATATGAATAAATTCTCACGCTTACACAAGTTTGTTTGATTTTCTGGGACTGCACATAAGCCTTGTAAAACCTCCTTTTCAAAAATACTCCGCCTCAGAGAATAATAAAAGTTCTTAGGATTTTATTGCTTTTTGTAAGGTAAGTTTCTTAAGTACTGTATAATTCATGAGCAAAAAAATGATGAAGAAGATGATAACAAAACAACAAAAGTGGGCAAAGAAGCATAAGCTTCAGCAGTCCCATTATAGTGCTTGAATTATATGTTTGCATTCAGCATCTTAGTCTGGCAATGTTATTGTCATGCCGTCGATGGGTCGACAATATCCGTCATTGAGACATTTAAGGTAAATTTCTTTTATTGCTATGACGACTTACGAACAAGTGCAAATTCAGACTCGCTCATTTACTGCATTTAATACGCTTGCTATCGAAATTTCGGGAATCGTTAGGATACAACAAAACATTTTCATTAGCACAAAAACGTTAATAACCAAAATTCTATACAACTAAAATTCTATACAACCATAGGTGTTATTGACATTACAAAAGTGCTGTCTAATCGCAATATATGGAACGTGTCAAAAATTTATGTTGAAGAAGCAGCTAATTGTTTTATACACGCTCGCCAAGAATTGGTTTGAGAATTTAAGTGAATTCATTGGTACAGAATGTCTACAGTGACTCGTCCGAAATTGAACAAGATTCCTGGTGGATCCATGCCCGTAGCTAAAAAGGACCATTACATCGAAGATTTAAGTAACATGACTAACTTACAACTGCGTGAAATTAAAGAACGTGAAGAGAGACTTTTGGCCAATAAGTAAAATAATTTGAAATTCTAGGAATCTCATTACTAAATTTCAAACAAATCTTATAGAAAACAGTTGCAAAAGTTACCAGATAAAGGAAGACGTATTGTAACTTTCTACGATAAGCTGATCAAAGAATTGGATCGAAGAGCTAATGTTGATCAGGCAGCGAAACTATTCTCCCAATTAAATATTGTTAACAAAGGTGAACATGTCATAAATAGTCTGGAGTGGGGCAGCGATGATTATGATCATTTGGATGATGTTTTGGATAGTGATGATGAACATGATATGGATCCATTACGTATCTTGGCTCAAAAGCAAATGCACGAGCCTCGACTTCAAGTACTAAAACCTGAGGTTAAGTTAATCACAGAACAAGACTTAAAAGAAATCGGATCGTGCGAATCAGGCGGTAATTCAGTATGCAATTCATTGGATGATTGCAATTCATTGGATGATACAAAAGTAATAAATGCTGATATTGTGGCCATTGACGTTGCGGACAGATTGGGTGATTTAAAACCGAAGTTAGAAGCTTTAAATAGTTTTCAAAAAGAAGGCTGTATATCAAAGCAAAACTTTGAAATTGAGCCGCATGTTAATTATTTGCTAGAAAAAACTGAACATAAAGATCATTGTGTTAAAAAAGATAAATTTAAACCCTACCAAACAACGCTTTCGAACGTTCACGATCCTCAAAAGGAAAAAATGCGGAAAAAAGGGAAACATTGGGAGATTACTTCTGCCACACCGCCACCCATACAAACTAATGGCACCCAAATGTTAAGCTTGCTTGATTCGATAGAACTTCAAACAAGGCACCTGCAAAAACTTAAGGTAATTTAAGGTATGCGCAGTTTGTTATCCCAGTTAATGATTAGCTTCCCTCTTGTCTTTCTTTGTATTCTTGGCAATGAATTTTTAGGAATTACAGGAAAAACAAGCCACTGATCGTTTAAAGACACAATCGTCACGCTTGTCGGAAGGCAAAATTATGTTGCCCAAGGGTGAAGATTTAAGATCGCGCCCTTGCTTTACAAATTATCGCCAGACTGACAGAGGGCAGGATGAAGCAGATTGATATCTACTATTCAATAAAAATCTGCTAAAACGGAAAATGCTGTTGAATTATGGTGTGAGAAAATTGGAGACGATATGAAAACGAGAGCATCCGCCATAGAACTGACATCCATTTCCTTCCGATTTGCATTCATCAGGCATTGTTCCGCCGCGACAGAATCATTTATAGCCATCATCTTTATTTATTTCAGAATTAACACATTTGAAATGTTCTTAATTGTTGTTCGGCATCTTCGTTCGAGAGAACTCGTTTTTTTGACGACGTTGGAGATTAAATGAAGAACTTTGTTGAAGATGGCTCGTTATATGCAAATGATTCCTTAGTTTGTAAATGAATAATTCATTGGGTTGTATTTTCTTTTATTGTATCATGAAATGCGAAGTTAATCATTATATTGATAAAAATGATGTTGTATGGCGACATTTTTTCACATAAATGAAAACATTTTTTGTTACGCGAATTATTGAATATTAAATTGAGTAGAATTGCGTAGCCGTAGAAGCTTGTAATTCAATTTGCCCCATTTTAAATTGTAAACGTTGTAACCATCTTAATAATATTCTACTTTGTTGTGTTTGTTGCTCTTGATAATCCGGGGCATAGTCACGCACATTTTGCAGACGTACGTGCAGAGTATCCGAAAGCTACGGAGAGGAAATACGAAGTTAATGAACATTTTGGAAGATAATACAATAATTTTATCCACCTGCGTCTGTGATGACAACACTGGACTCCATAATGGCAAGAGTTTGCTTAATACAGTTGAATTTGTTTCTCTTAAGGCTTCTAAAAGACTTAAAAAATGCAAATTGACCATTTCCGAAAGCTAAAGCGTATAAAAGCAACCCAAGAACAATCATCATCAATCAAGAACAATCACCAATCATTAATGTGGCCAGAATACGTTTAATTTACCTTTGCATTGGAGTTTTGTGAAAATTCAGCTGTAGTGTCCTTTGGGGGCTTTGAATGAGAGACTAATTGCAAGATACAAGGTGTTACTTTAGCCCAAAACTCGAACAGCACACCCATCGTATTTCCCTCTGGATTATTAGATGCGTGGGCAATTTGTTCCAAATAAACCGTCCAGAGTTGACACAGAGTGAAGGCGTGAAACAACGATGACATATGCAAGACGGATGCCTTCGATTGTTCCGCGAACCCGGCAAATATTACTTGAATGTGATCGGCTATGTGACAAGAGGCGTCTTGGGGCACTGGTTGATAAGGTTGATTATGAAGTAAAGCTGAATTTCCTGAAGTCTGAGCAGGCGTCAACCCTGCTAGGTGCATGGTAGAACGTCTTTGCATTAAAGCCATATGTGTGAGCGATCCCAACAACAACCAGGAAAGCAAGCGCATATGGCCAACGCACTCAGTAAACTCTTTTGGGCTAGAAGTTAATCAAAAAGAAAGACGAAGAAGAAAATCAAAATAATATTCATCTATGGAGGTTGGGCTTTGTGTCGAAATGTAGTTTACCCCTGCTGTAGAGATGAAGGGGCATTATACAGCCAAGGTAAGTAGCGCGCTACAGCCTTGTTGTCTCTAGAATTTCCGCGTGACATTTCCATAGCCAAATATTGCGAAACGGCTCCTTTTAAGACACCCCCTAAGGTATCTTCACTCAAACCGTTTTGGGTTTGACTGTTCTTAAAGTTCTGCAATTTTATAAACATAGTGTACATCAAATTTTTTTTTTGCATTTTCGAAAATTTTACCTTAATCTTATTGAGCGTATGAAAATCGGCTAAAAAATCGATGACGTCATTAATATACTGGCGTAAGCATTCGGCTGCGTTTGTCGTAAGCGCTGGCGGTACGTCAGGTATGCCTTGTAAAGTACCAGGTGGGAAAGCACAACCCGCGTCCAAAAGCACAAAGCCAATTATCATTAGTAAATTGTGATCCGGAACGCTGATTTTGAATTTCAAAGCTTGAATAAATTCGAAAATCAACTGACGACATAAATATTGCTTGTCACGATCCCGCGAAAAACTTCGCCCGTATATGCATATGTCGTAAAGTACGTGATATTGCAAATTGGTGTGTTGTACACAATAGGCTAAGTTGTAATGAAATAAAAAAGCACCGTCACATTGAGCAAAAGCACAGTAAATGGCGACTGTTTGATGTTAAGCTTACATAAGATTTTTGAATATGGATCCAACAAAGTTTTCGGTACACAATTCAAACGCAAAGTGGCTACAATTAAACTAAGTAAATATTCGTGGTTCGTGATGGTTGGTAGATGTACTAAAGCTTGGCGTAAAAGATTTTCCAAACTTGTTGTGGCCTGAATCCAAGCCGCCTGACTGATGTTCGAATCCACTGGGATGCATTGCAAATATTCCGCCATATTGCGGAAAATAACGGGTAACAATTCCAAAGGTAGTGATTTCTTTGCCTGCAAAGCTTCACAAACCATATACACGGGGCTCGAAGCGTTTAGTTCTTGAAAGTCCTGCAGTGCTTTTACTATACTCCGGAATGTACTTCGCCTGATTTTTTCTATGGTGAAAGAATTGAATTGTTTGCTATTCTCTCAGATTTCATAAAGACTTACTTATGACATCGGTTTGTAAAATTTGTAAGAAAATACCATTTGGTGTTAATTGATGTAAAACACAGCGTAAAAATTGTAAAGCTACGGCTTGAGCACTGCATACCAACGGCGGACCATTCTCCCCTTGCCAAGCAAACGTACTGGTTGATGAAATCCTGGTATAAGCAAAAATAAGAAATAAATTATATTCTTGCGGAAGTATTGCTATTCCTTATGGATTTGACTTACTTTGCTGTTATGGTTAAGATTTCTGGTAAAAACGGTGCTGCCATCGCTGGTTCACGGTGTATGAATGTGCCTAAGATTACAATTAAAAGACCGACTTCCTCGTCAGTATATTCTTCGATTAAAGCCCCGCACTCCGAACAGCGTTCGCAAACAGTGTAATCTCCCACGCGACGAGTACTCTGTTCAGAAAACAAGAACATTGAACATGAAGGACGGGCAGAGGTTTAGTAAGAGTTAATGGCAAAAAATTAAAAAAAAAAATTATATTTGTTACAGACTGTGTATGTTGTTTCTTTTTTCATATGTGTTTGTGGACTCATCGCTCCTGCCCTCACATTGAACATGTATATCACAATCTTCAACGGGTTTTTACTGCTAGAAATCTTGCTGTGGTGAAACTGCAGCCTTTCTATCCTCGAGGTCGCAATGCATGATCCAGTATCACGTCGGCGTTCTTAAGCTTAGTTACGCATCTGTGTATAAAATCTGAGGACAGAAAACAGCTATATGCATGTCCATTATTACTTTTGTTCAAGTTAGTTGTGTCTATTTCTCATTGAATTAAATTTTGTGGTTTAAATACTGACTGGCTGATTCGCAGTCGTGGTGCTAACGCCGTTGGATTGATAAGTAATGCAGGCTTTCTATGCCTAAAACCTTTCGTGTCAAGGCCATAGACTGACGAATAAGGTTTCCTATGAAAAACTTACAAGAAACAGCTCGTCTTTCGCTAATGTAATTGGTTTCTGGGATACAATGAGCCAGAGAATTTAAAGAGAACTGAAGGACTGCTAAACTATGATAAATTTTTGAAGTTTCCCTTTATAAATTCTTTGTTTCTGCATAAGTAATTAACTAACTACGTTTTTCTTTTTATATTTACCACGCGATTCGGTTGATGACCCGATTGTTGTTGTGTTCCGCCATTTTCTTGTGCGTCTTCTAGTTCGTCAAACTGTTCATCGGGAGATTGGTAAGGGGGTGGTGGAAATGAACCGGCATATCGAGAACGCATATCTGGCAAAATATTCATATCCATGTTGAAAGGCGCCATCTTTTGACGAGGTCTCTTAGAGCTATCCGATTTTGTATGCGAACTTGTTGGCATTTGAGCGGGTCCAGCTACAGCATTTCCTCCATCGCCACTGCTGCTATTCATTCTTACTTTTAGCTTCATCGTTCTTAGAAGAGACGTATGAGGATCCAGGGTTTCTTCTTTGTTCATGTTATTTACTCCGCATGTTAGAGGTTCTTCCAAAGCTACTTGTTTAATTAACCGTCTAGGTGAATTAGTACAGCTATTAGATGTTACGTCGTCTTTCATGCTTTCGGATGCATCCAAACTATCTTGTTTCAAGTGACTTATATCGGGTAGATGGAGGCCTTCTCGCACACGCTCAACTATTGCGGTAACACTCTCTTGTGGCCCAATTGGTAATAAACGTTCTGGAGTTGGTATTTCCAAAGAAGTTATGCTTTTTGGTGCTGGTAAGCAAGAGCTATCTAGTTCATCCGTAGGATTTGGCATAACGTTCATTTTGGAAAGCGGAGAGTCAGGGGAACCGTAGGCTTTTTCGGAACGTTTAAGTGTCTTACTTTGTGGTTTAGTTTTGTGATTAGCACTTAAGCGCGAATCATCAGTACCAGGTGATGAGCTGGAAGCATTGCATTCCACAATAGTTTTTTGACGACCCATTACTTTTCTGGCTGATACTAAACTTTGCTGGGTCTCGATGATTTTAGCTTTAGCGACACCTCGTTTCTCGGAACCTTCTGAACTACCATTAGTTGAACGTGAACTATTACTAGACGCCTGTGAACTTTTCACATCAACCGCCTTAAATTGCGTATCTTGTAAAGTACCTAAGGCTTTTAAATGATTGGTAGCTATGGCGGCAAACATTTTTGAAGTGGACGTAGTCCCTGAATCGGAGAAAGTTTTGTTACGCACAGTAACGGCTCGATGCACGTCAACGGGTGGGCTTATAATAGCTGTTTCCGTGGTTTCTCTGGCCACCAACGGAGTAACGATCATACGCACGCCTTCTTGTAGGCTGTGACGCGAGTGTGTAGTCACGATCGTTGTAGACACCGTGTCGGCAGCTGTAGCTTTGATTTTTGTGGTATATGTATCGCCAGTCTTGGTGGTGATCATGGACTTAAGAGTTTTCGAAGATTTTTCCTCATACAATTCTGAAGTCTTACGCTGCTTTAAAACTTCCACTTTAGTAGTAGTTATCTCTTCTAAATGCATGGTGTCGTCAAAAGAACCCTAAATAGGAAGAAACTAGAGTAGTCGTGAGAACGTTGATTGTTTTGAATAAAATCTACCGGCGCACTACTTCCTTGCAGAGTACTATCAGAGAGATCACTTTCTGGTATGGCTACCAATTCAGATTCAGTTTCATCGGCATCCAGACTAGAGTCAGTGTACTTTCTGAACGCATGTTGCAATTTGGGAGTAAAAGCTACATTTTGTCCTTTTCCTTTTGAAGCGCCACTAGTGCCTTCCGAGGGAAACATAGGACTAGCCGGTGGACTTTGTTCTTTATCATCCGGATCCGTTCCCAACGATGGTTGACTAACATCCCTGGAACGTGTAGTTCCTGGTATATCCAAAATAGTGGTGGGTATGCGCCGACACTGATGAAAATGATTACGAAGGCTATTCATTACTACACGTATCGCGGAGTTAGTGTATGAACTTTGAGGTGGCTGCGTATAAGAATACTTATATAAAATCACCAGCATAGTGAATATCCAATTTCGACGTGGATATTGTTCCAAATGCCATAAGGAGTAACTAAAGACTTGTTTTTGATATGCGTCACCGGTTAAGTTATGAGGATTCGGAGCGTAAAGGATAACTTGCATCACTGTTGGTAATATATGACCACCGATTAAATGATTTTGATCCAAGACTTGTGGCAAATTCGCCAAAAAAGCATTGAAAACAGCAGAAGCCCTACGAGGGGTAGAGAGTAAAGAGAATTTAAGATACGTTCTAGGAACAGGTGTTCAAATTTTTACCGCAAACATTCTGCTGTCGCGTGGAAGGTTTTGTCCAATTGATTGTGACCCAACAACAAAAATAAGTGCTTCAGTACAATACTTTGGGTCTTTGAGATCGGTTTATCCTCCGAGGGAAAAGCTTGATCCGTTCGTGACATGAATTGCATTAATAAGAAGACCAACAAATGAATTGTTTCACGATCGGATTCTTCCAATTCAGTTATACGACTCAACAGACCCATAATGTTATCGTCATTTAAACCACCCAAAGAATGTATATGACCATCTATAGGTTTCGAATTCAAGGATAAATAACATTAGAATAAATTTTCCAAATTCACGAAGTCTGCGGGCAGCATTTCAAAGATTACACTTACTACTACATCTAGAGCCATGAAAGCACACGAAAATGTGATCTTACAAGTCTTAAGCATACATACCACTCGAGGGATTTTTTTTTAAATAAATAGTAAAGTAAAGCACAAGGATAGGATGATGAAACGATAAGTAGAAGAACGTAATCAAAAAACTTGGAAATTTAACCAAACTTAAGTTTGCATGTAAAAGGAAATGTAAGAAAGCTTTATTCGCCTCAAGGCGAATTTTCGATACCTACCACCTCAAGTCAATATATAAAGCACAAATTATATCATCAGTCGTGGGTGTTGAAATTATCCGATTCAAACAATTTTTCTCTAGGTTAGATCGCTGCAAAGTTTAGATCAATATCTATTAAAGATTCTGGGTTGTAGTTTTGCGTTCCTGCGAGCGGGTAAATTTGCAAGTTTAGCCTATGGCTGTCAATAGAGAATTTGCATGCCAAATTTCCTATCCTCTGATGATAGGTATAACGAGGACAAGATATTGTCTTGAAAACAATATTAGGATCACACTTAACACTTTTGCTTTCTTAAGGTAAAAGACCTTTGATAACAAAAGTCAAGATATCTATGCAGGCACAGGCGGAGTGAACTTAAGTTTGCTTACGTTATCAAAAAGCGTAGTATTATCATATGCTAGATTTAAGTGCTTTCGTAGAAACAATTTAGTAATGTGCGCAAGTTGAGATGGCACGAGAGAGGAATAAGAGCCTAGAGAAGCGAGCAAGCCGTAAGGTAAATGAGAAATAGATCGATAGAAAGAGAGATGCAGAGTGGGAGGTAGAGAGTTTGAAACGAAAGTAAGGAGAGAAAGATTGACATAGATTAGAGGAAGTTAATCCTCTCTTTGCGTCAGCGGATGAGCGTAATACAATAAAATACAATTTTCTGTTAGGAGACATAAACATATTCACTGGGATGTTCATTTACTTCTTGCAATCATGCATGGATCGATATATATGTAAGTGCAAAATCTAAAGAGACTTAAGCGTTTTTGTCTAAACAAGTGAAGCAAAAGGAACGAGTCCAGTTAATATGAAGCTTTTTACAATTGCATTTTCTAAAGAGCAAGAGCAAAAAGTGTAATAAAAGAAATGTAATCTCGTGCTTTTTACCCAACATTCTTTTTTGCTACTTAAGTTATTTACATGTTATTGGAAGATCCAGACATAGACTAGCCCTGTGAAATGTGAGCAACAGATCTGTATATTATAAAAAAAACATACACGCATAAATACACAGAGCGGATTGGAGGAGTTTTTAAAGCCACTCAGAGTACAATGTAAGAAAAATTCAACAGTGAAACAGTATATCACGCAGAGTTGTTATATTGGTTTCGAAATTCAAAAAAAAAAAAAAAAAAAAAAAAAATAAATAAATAAATAAAGAGAAAAAAGGAATGAGAGAAACATTAAGTAGATCTTTGTATTTATGTGAGCATATATATGCGATATATGAGATATAGTATACATACACACAACAACGATTTAAAACATTCACGATGACATGCTCTACAACCTACCTTGAGGTGCCGGTGCATGTACTGCACCGACATCACAAGTGCAATACATGGTTATAGCTGAAGCTGAGGGGGTGGGGCTAGGTGCTGGAGCTGGTGGTGGTGGTGGGGGTAAAAGGTTCGGTGCCGAAGGATGTTTCTGGAAATGTGAATGCAGATTAGCGTGCATCGGATGGGAGTGTGAATAGTGATGGTGGTGGTGACTTGGTTGAGTGGTGATAGGAGAGCGAGGTCGCTGGGATTTGGTTAGCTGCTCAGCTTCTTGCAATGTTGGCATTGGATTATGTATTAGCGTTTGACTAGGTGCTACACAATGCACTAAATACTGATGACTTTGACTATAAGTTGAGGCTAAAGTTGATGTTGATGGTGTTGCTACTGGTGCAAAATTACTACTAGATTGATGATGGTGTTGTTGTTGTTGTTGATGTTGAAGAAAATGCTGTTGAGGCTGATGGACAGGACAGGGAAGCAGTTGGATATGGGATAGCGGTTGGACAGGATAAGAGGAATATGTGTTACGGTATGAATGTGTATTGCTAGTTGTTGTTAAACTATAACTAGTGCAAGCGTTGCTGGCTCCGCTAGAGCCTAAAAACTGACCCAAACCGAAGCGTGAGGTTTTCCTTTTTAATATGGGTGCAGAAATTTGGCGGCTATAAATTTTCTCTTTATCAGGTACTAAAAAATAAAAAAATATATATAGATATATATAGACTGTATTGAGATGTGTTATTTGGCGAAGGTCAAAAATGAGAGTAAAACAATATTTTTTTCTCTCCCAATACTCACCGAATTTGCTATCTTGTCTTGGTACCATGCTCGCCGGAGCAGACAGGGTCCTTTTATAGGGCCATTTAGTCCCAAAGGACGCACTTAACGTTTTGGCCATGCTGCCAGTAGTGGTATCGCTTTGACTTAAAGCTTCACGTGCCTTCAAAATTTTTGAAGATAAAGCTTCACTGCCGTTCTCCGAATTTCTTAAATCCCTTAAATATGCAATATCACCACCCTTCTCCAAAGTAATTTGAGCTTCCACAAATAGTGTGTCGAAACGATTTAAGAAAAATTCCCAAGTTAATATTTTGCGGTCGGATAGAGAATTATGCAGTTGGTAGACTGATTGCAAGACTACGGGGCGATCGACTATGAAAAGATCGAATTGCGATTCTAAGCAGAAGAGCAGTGACCGAATTGCCGTGTCATGTATGGTCCCAATGTATAGAGTCGCACGCTGTGCTACATATACATTAATATCATCCATGCTAGCGATGAGATGACAGAACGCCGTAGCTAAAGCTGTTTGCAAGCCAACTTCGGTACGCAATGGTATGGAATCCATAAAGCGCGTAATTACGGTGACTCGTTCAACTGCTGTGAAGCGTACTCGCCAATCAGTGTCGTGGAAGGCTTCTTGCACCACGCGCCAAAACACATCCGACCCTAGAGGTAAAGTTATACAATGCAATAGCAGCGGTACACAAACTTGACAAATGTGCGACTGTTCAGCATTGCAAAGATCCCATAGACTAAAATAAAGCCAAATTGAAGACATATATATAGTAGTCGGTCTTAAATTTGCTCTATTCGGTTCTCTAATGTCAGAATATAGGGAACTTAGGAGTATAAGCTGTAAAGATCTTTCGTCCTATCTTGTACGCGTGCATGAGACAAGTTACTGTATCTTTTAAGAACGCGAATATCGGCTGTTCCTTACACTTGTTCTCTACAAAGTAACTTGTTGATGTGCGTTACTTCCTAGGTATACAATGAGTATTAAAGAAGAAGTCTTCTTAAAGTCTAACACCATTAGTAAGTGCCAACAAGAAAACGTATGCACGTCGAGCGTGCACCAAACGGCTACAAGCGGGTGAACTCTGCTAGCATGTAAAACAATTGTGCCCAATTCCAACTTTTTCTTGGTTAGAAAATAATCGCGGAAGTAGGTGCGGGAAATTGTTTGAAAATGGACAGGATGATAGGGCGAGAGTAGGAGCTCTCTCTTCATCTTTCTGAGATGAAAGATTACAAATGGAGCCGTAGTGGAAGTGGAGGGAAGAAAGAGACTTCTGAACCGCACCGTAGTTGGCTCTTCTTACAAACATCACCATTCATGAGGGCGACAGCAAAGAGAACGTTGCTGTTGTGGTATTTCCTTTTTATCAAATACTTTTTCTCATCAGATTTTATTTTCGTAAGATTTTTCTTTCGGACCCCTTAAGTTTCACGAAAATATTTTACTAAAGCCGTACAATAAACCCATCGGCTTGTAAACCGAGAGTACCACGGCAGTTCTGAACGCGCTTGAGCTACACTTGTCTTCATGTAAAATGTGTTTATGGTTAGAGCTATGCGTACATCTATGAGTATTAATTCAATTTTTTCCCTACTTTTTTATCAATAAATTCTCTTGACACCAAATGAAGAAGCCACGATGCTCCTTGGCTGCTTTAGACAAAGCATCCCCATGCAAAGCCATCACATTCAAGCACTGCAATATATAGTAGAGGATGTCCGGTTTTTTAATTGTAGGGATTTCCTATAAAATTACGAGATGTAGATTTTTAAAAAATACATATCCCTTTTATTTTTAAGTAGTTAGGGCTTACCGTCAATAACTGATGTATGTATTGTAAAGGCTGAGGCAGCTGGTCCAGGGCGAACTTAAATTTACCGACCGAAGTGTGCCAGAAGTCATCACCGTCTTCATCTTCTTCATCCTCATCGGAAAGACTGGCGTTATCCACACAAGCACCTCCTGTGCTACCGTTAACTCCATTCTCCCCTATAACTGAGGCCTTAGTAACACTGACATTGGCGCTTCCTGTTAATGCAGAAAATCTCCGTTCAGAATGTAGATAATCTATATAACTCCGCTGGTTGTATACGATTAGGTATATTATAAATATACGACTCTGTGTGTCAAATCAATTATCAGCAAGGAGTAGCAAGCTTTGGCTGATTGAAGAGAAACCTTAAAACTGGAAACAACACTTACCCACATCGGCATCTGACAGAGTGATTGATCGAGCAACGGCGCGATCAGCCGGCAGTAGCGAAGCTAAATCCAATTGTTCCGATACTGTTTCCACGGTAGCTGTCATGATCTAAATAACAATTTTTTAAAAGATGTTTTTAAACGAAAGTTAACTTTTTAAGTTTTGATATTCGAAGTAGTTTTAACATTAAAGAACATCAAATCTCTATGAACGTTTATTTACATGTTCTGCAAGTTTGGAATGCATTTCCGATTCCATTTTTTTTGCTTTTTATAAATGACACGGTGCTTCACTTTTGCGTGAAAAGTGCTTAAAATGTTAAATATTTACTTTCTATAACGTTTTTTGTTAGTGCTTTAAAGGAGTTTCAGAAAACATGCTCAAAATATATTAACATTTTGTTTAATTTAAAAACGTTATAAAGAAAAAACGAAAATTGAAAGAAATTATTTTTAAAAAATAAAGCTATGGAATAATCTTATAAATCGTATACATTTAGTTATAGCTCACTTTGTGTACAATATTTTACAAATTTTTTTACTTGCGTTCACTTTTTTTAGAGACAGATTTCAATCATATTTAAAATTATTCACACACATACAAGATACTTTGAGTTTGAGTGGAAATTTGTTTTTTACAAATAAATATCGTTATTATAAAGAGAAACGCAAAAAAAAAAAAGAAAAAGAGAGTTAAACAAATATGATTATATTTCCTTTCCGTGTAATTAAAACCTCCTCTTCCGAATATATTATGGATGTGAGTTTAATTGTATTAGGTTTTTCTTTTGGAGACGAGTTACTTAATTACATTACGGGCCGCCTGTTGTGTGTAATGCGCAAGCACTGTGCGAATTCTGATCCCTTCAGGTGTTGTTTGTATCTTAGTTACGTTTCTGCATATGAATTTCGGCCGGGTTTAAATACGTTGAAGAATGGTAGGCATATGGTCTGCTTTTCAGGTCATTCATTTCCTCGAAAAAGATTTTCAGGCTGCGTTGAGGAAAGCAGGCCTGTATTGCTCAGATACGATGCAAGAAATAATTTATGGACACAAATAGTTTCCTTCGACTCTTCTCAAATCGGCAATGACAAAAGGGAGGAATCGTAAACAGTGTAACAATTAGTTGAGTGCTGCTGAAAAGGCATGCATGACACAAGACCTATATGGAAGAACACTTTTTAAGATCATTTACAAATTTATTGGGAAAATAAGGAAAAAGCCTCTTTTCAAAATTATCACTTTACTGTTCCAACAAACCTAAAGTCCTATAACAAGATAAAAGTGTAGTAATCTTATTAAATACCTTACCAAGAAGACCTGGCTGCTTTAAAGTGATTACATTTTCAAAAATGTCTAATGAAGCAAGCCGAAGCGACTAATCCCGTGGACATTTTGAAAGTACCTACAGAGTAAAATGCTCGATTTCATTAAAGCTCAGCATATAGTCTTTCTTTTTTCAATTAGAACTAACAGTCTTAGCTGGTAGTGCTCGTCTTTCGTTAATCTAAGAATTGATTACTTGGGTTATTAAACAAAATTGTGATAATATTACGCATACTTTATAACCGAACCTAAATTTTAATTCCCGATTTCTTCATTTCAATGATTCTTTTTTGTAAAAAAATCCAACCCCTTGGTATGGGCTAAACACAAACATCTTTCTTAAGTGAAGCTCCTTTCTTTGACAGCATTGTTAATAGCAGCAATAAAATTTCGGAACTTGTCGTGTGGAGATTCGTTTCATATTACGAAGATCAATGAGAACTTTATGAGCGGACTTGAATGATATTTGCCGTAATACTGTTCACAAAAGGGAACATCAATATTCATGTTAAATTGCGCAGGTATGTCGAATATCAGAAATATATTTTTCTAAATTGATGATATTCCGACAAACATCTGTGTCACTGGTGTTTTAGGTTCCGGTATTTACAATGTGTGGTTGTGTTGAGCAAAGATGTGTCAATAGGTCATGAAACGCATTGTTACGGGCATCGGGCTATCGCAAAAAATGGCTGGAATGGAAAAATTGAAATTGGTCTCACTTTTTGGCCACAGTAGCACATGTCTGTTATATGACGTCTTCTAGGCACCAGCTGTTCGAAGTCTTTTCAAATTAATTGCCCAGGCTTCTTTGAATGCTTTACAACTTTCATTGGCTGTGTTTTTGATATTTTGGAGCACACAAAATGTAAACAAACTCCTGTCGCGATTATAAAAACTGCGTTCTATACGTTCTGAGTAACGGAATGGATTCACTTGAAGCCTGCTTGATAACTGAGTGTATTACCCGTAACATAAGAAAAAGCAAAGCTCTGTAGCTCTAATTTTATGCCCGTTGTGAACATAATCAATGTCGAATACGGTTGACGTGGAAGTATTGTTTACCGTTTCGTAGTGGAATCGATTAGAACAGCGCCAAATTTTTTTTAAAGACAGAGAAGAACTGAAATTTTTAAGTTAATATTTATTTCTGTATAATATTAACATAACAAACACGGTTTGGACATGTAAGCCGCAAGTCTTATTGGCTCAGTCCATTCCAATTCAACAACAAAAAAAAAACAAACCCCGTATGTGACGGATAAAAGTTTGCCGTTCTTTAATAGTTTGATCGAACAAAATATGTGAGGGACGTAAAAATATATGCACAAGCAGTAATGAAAACTTTGCCTATGGAGAACAACTACTGTCTACTCAGATACGAGCCTTCTAGTGATCACTTTAAGATGACCTTTTTGCTCAAATAATAAATCCAAAAGATAAATGTTTTACGTCTTCACCCCAGGGAACCGATAATTCATTGGTGATGTACTTGGTAAGTAAAGAGCAGTTAGGTAATTAGTTGTTATTTTTTTTAAAACTTAACCCTTTTGCGACGGTGCACCGGCACCATACTTCACTTTCCAATACACAATTACAATAAATGTTTGCCGTATGCAGATGGCGTAGGTCGCTATGATGCACTATCTCAGTGCGTCTGTATATAGAAGACAAACTTTCCGAAAGGGTTAAAGGTGACAAAAAATTTGAATAAACGTAAGGACTGTGTACGAACCTATCAATAACACATTGAATAACTAAAACGGCTGCAATCACGTTTCTTTAATCTATCTATAATAACACCAAGTTGATCGTATTAATAATTGCCAATCCGTGGTGCCTTTGTTTCTTAACAATCGTTGCGTGAACTCACCAAAACTTTGAGATTTTTCTTAGATCAGCAGAATACTTAATGCAGTAAATAGTTGAGCCCTAGACATTACAAATGTTTAAATAAGCACTAACTAAAAGTGAAGTTCCACTAACACATCTAGCTAACTGCGAAAAGGACTATGAAGTTGCTACACTAACACTAACACTTAGATATTACAAAATAACAAATTTAAACAAAAGGAAGAAAGCAAAGGAGTGTATAAAGGGGGTCAAAAAAATATACATTTAATATTTATGTGAATGATTCCTTCCGAATCATTCGATTATCGAATTGATTGTGATTGGTGTTTGAGAAAGAGACAATATTTTTGTACAGTTATATACATTGAAAACATATCGTTAAAAAAATGTTGTTTTGTACCCTGCATCTGATGGAAGGAAGAAGAGGTGTTTCCTTTTGCAATGTTTATAAATGTGTGTGTATGTCACAAACGTCTATGTGCTTCAGAACGCTTATGTATTCTTGAGTAGCGTTCAAAAGTTTGAGTCGGCTTACGGGGTAATACCGCTCTGAACTTTTCAGAAAATCAATGCGTTTTTATTGGCTTAAATAATACCACAAATAGTCGGTAATAACATTTCAAAGGATTTTACAGGGTCCAAAGATTTCTCTCGCTGAACATAGTTGTGAAGCAGCGTACGATTACTTGAAATTTAATGCCGTTCCATTTGAAAGATAACTTTTGAAAACATCAAGCAACACAACTCCGACAATTTAACTTGAACTTAGCTATGTCTTTTTTCAAATCCAAAATTAATGAATGTTTTCACTTGAACAAGCTGCGGACATTAAAGGGGGTAATAATTATCGTATATACGCAGTTTGTGTTGGTTTGTGTTATTCTATGAGTGGGCTGATCAGAGCAGGTTTCAACTTGGGAAGTGGCAAAGGTAGGAACTTTTTGTGAAACCTCTCCGTATTTTATTAGCTATAGCGGGTTATAAGTTAAGTGACTTTTTTTTCTAAAAAGAAAGTCAGATTTAGGTATAAATTTGCAAGGGAGGAGACTCCTTTGAATTAGAACTGCTTCGCAAGAATGGCTCTCTCACGGTTTTGTGATATTTTTCAAAAATGATGTTTTTTTAATACTAAATATATACTTAACCAGTTAAGTGTGTTGTACTCTTCGAAAGATGTGCATTTAAATTGCGTTGCAAAAATGTAACGATGACGAGTACATGTAAAATGAAGTAAGGTTGTAATGACATACGCAAAACTTTGCATTTTTTTCATTGCGTTAACCGGTCGTCATCCACAGTTAGTTAGCTAAAAGTCTCCTTTAACATTGTCTGTCTATTAACTTTTCTTCCACCCCATATAAATGGGCAAAAATAAAATATTCTCATATGGGTGTTCCAACAGCATTCAGCCGTAATTGCGCATAGTTATGGAAAATTTCGATAAAAGAGTGCGTAAGTGCTAGCGAAGCTCTTCGCTCCGCAGGCCATTTGCCCGATGTGCTATTCCGGACATAACCCTGTCTTATGTACATCACGATTCAGTAAAAAAACTAAAATCAAATCTTTCGTACCTTTTGGGATATCGTATGCTATTAGAGTGGGGTTACCTCCCAATCTGTTAGTTCGTTTTCTCCTTTTTTTGTGGCTTTTAGTTATTATCTCTCAATCTGACTAAATTATAGTTATAAGCACAACAAATGGTTACACGTGCATGACTAGTGACTGCCTCGTTGTGACAAATATGAATGTCTTTGATTGCGGAGCGAAAGTCAGATGCTGGGTAATCAAGAGATTCGCTATAAAACGAATAAAGTTTTTTTCTTATTTGAGTAAAACTAAAATTTGCACACACAGAATATTAATAAACATAAGGTAAAGTAAAAGAGAAAACTAACATCATATTATTTATTTTTTTATTTTTCTCATCTGTTTAATTATTTTTTTTATTCTCGAGAAATTTTGAATTTAGAGCAATTTGCACAAAGTACCTCGTCTGTGGCTTGAACTTTTCTCAATTCAATTGTTTCAATTGTTTGGCCGTTACTGTTATTCTATAATCAAAAATTTTAGAAAAACATCATTTAAATGAATAAATAAAAAATAGGATAAAAGAATTAATAAATACGACGACAAATGATTAATTTTATCAAAATTTTGTAAATATAAAAAATAAGAACAAAACAAATTCTTTTTTTTGCATAATTTTTTTTTTTGCTTTGAAGATTAAAATTTTTCGTTCAATTTTCTCTTCCGGTAAAATAATAAAGAAAATTTCCTTTTTTGGATTACATGAAATGGCAAGAGAAACATTTAAAATTTTTTTTTTTTTTTTGTTTTTTTTTGCTTTTCTGTTTTTATATGTATATTGTTAATATTATACGTCATTAACGCTATAATATCGTACTTCTATGCAGATGATATAAGAATTTCTTTAAACGTTTTTTAACGGTTTATAGTGACTTTTAAATACATGTAAACTCCGAACGCAAACATAAGATAAACAGATAAATGAAAACTTTTTCAAATTTACTTACTGAACAAACGTGTGGCATGTGCACTAAGACACCGCCAACCGAATGAGGTTCCGGTTGTGGCACAGCAACAGGAACGGGGCCTGTTTAATAAACAGTTTTTCAAATAAACGTAAGCAACAACTTCTTGACACTAATTTCAGAAAATTTCATAAAGGAGCTTAAAAGGAATTTCGGTATACATTTTTTCGTTGGACCAAGCAATGCATTCTCAAAGAAAACACATCATCATCATCATGCTTTTAACCAAAATTACTTAGTGAGAAAATATATACTTAGTGAGAAAATCATTCTAACAGATTGAACAAAAACAACTTGAAAGTATTTACCACATAAAGTACTACAGGATTAACTAGACTAAAATTCTAAACACATGCTTTTTTTTTTTTGGGAAACAAGCATACACACAATATGTAAATGAATTCAAGAAAATATTGTATACGACGTAAGTACAGATTTTGATTTTGATAAGATAAACTGTAAGTTATTTCGATGCGAATCTGAAATAACCGCCACTTTAGGCAAGTAGCAAGTGTAGGGACAAGAGATGGGGAGATGTCACACGTGTGTGTCCGAGTAGAAGCGGAATGACCAGCCCTCACTCTCGAGTGAAATAACTTCTCGTCAAATGTGGTAAGCGCAGAAAAAAGCGACAAGTTGTCAGTCTTCTGTAGTCATACGGTTATTCACCGCACTTCCTTCCTATTGTCTTATAACTTGACAGAAGATAGAAGATTTTGCTGTCAACAAAAATGTGCTGTTGTTAACAAATTGTTCGCAAGGACAGCGATTACCAAGTCGGTGTTCGCGGTTTCAAATTTCAACTCGGTAGAGTTTACTTTCGTCGTAGCCATAGTGAGCGCTCAGTCATTAAAGGCATAACACCTATCGACCCACTACGCTGCTTCCGCTTTTCTGTGTCTTTCTCTGTCCTCGCGGCACCGTATTATACGAGTAGGGGACATCACCTGGGTGATTGGTCAAGTAAAAAAAAAAAGTAGGTGGTCTTGTTTGTTTTAGGGAAAGTTTTCTTTTTCAAAATGTATGTAAACAGTTCGTGTACAATATTTTCATTGAGAGAAAAAATATTGAGCTTAGTAAATTAAATAAGCTTTGTTGGTATTGTTGTGTTGTGTTGGAGTGAAAAGGTTTCGTGTCGCAAACATTTCAGATCATTCACTTATGAAAATCATCAATCCGTAAAACTTCATCAACTCGGTTAAAAGGCGTCGGAAATACTTTTGTTCATAACACTTGATAACGGTATTGCGCGATCGTACCTTATTTTTGGCTCATCTGTTCAACATAAAATTTATTATTTAATATTAGTTGCATAACACATACAATAATCGTTGAGAGTTAGGTGATAAGATTCATTTACACGATGAATATTTTAACGCTCTCAACATGGACGAGAGTTCATCCGAGTCAAAGGCAGAACTATAGCCGAAACTGCAATCTGTCAACGACTATGTTGTTTAACTTCAGAGCAGACATTGGACATAGGGCAACGAGTTGGCAAGGAGGATTATGATTTGACCGGGGACAATAAGAGGAAGGACAATTCCCTACGATATGGAGCGGAAGATGAAAAGGCAGACGTTTTCCACGTGCTCGTATAAAAATCCATGAGAAGAGCAAGTGAATTATTTAACAGCAAGAAGGGCTTAAGCTAGACCCCCCCTTTATTGTTACACTGATCGATTCAGAATCATTTTTTGAACCACAGAGTCACAATTGTTTTCCAAATCGACCTAACCTCGTCTGAGGTCTGTACATAGATTTTGTGTTCAACCTACAGGACGCTGTCTTTGAGATATTTTGGTGAAATTTGATCCAAAGACGAACACTATTGAAAATGGTTCGGATCTTTCCACTTTGTTGTCCAGTTTTTCCACCACGTAAAACGCGTTATTTTGAAATAAGTCGCAGAGTAGTGGTAGTCTGACATTCTAAATTGGTATGAAAAATTGTCTTCCGATGGGACAATTTTTTAAACACTCTCTCCGTTCCTACGAAAACTGAATCTTGATATAATGAAAATGTTCAATATTTCATGGTGAAAATTGATTCATAAAATAAATTGATAAAGGATTCAACTTTACCGAATGTGGACCGGGTAGGTTTATATTTTGGCTACCACCGCATATAAGGATTCTCAGAAAATGTAAACCATTATATGCCAAAAAGGCCTAATTATTAATGTTTCATGATGAAAATTTATTCATAAAAATTAAGTGGACGAAGTTTGAAGCACATGGGTCTACTTGTTCGACCTCACTCCAGACAACATTGCTCATCTAAAGTAAGCTTTTCAGAATATTTTATGTTGAAAAGTGTTTAGTAGCAATTTTGTGAATTTGCATTCTATATTTTTTAGACCCTAATATCAATAGGGATTACGATTAAAAGCAAACCCTTATATGGAGAGATACTCGAATTTCTAGTCTTTGGGACGGAAATTGAAACATGGTACAATTTTTAGGAAGTAAATTAAATTTTGAAAATTTAGATCCTGTCATGTAATGTTTCGGGCATCCTTCAATATGCGGACCTCCAATGGAAAGTGTACCTTTGCATGAGAATAATGTGCAACGGGTATGCTAGGAGAAGGCGTAAGGTATCTAATGGTCAACCTTGCTCGATTATAATGTTTTTGCTTGTTCGTTTGACTTGCCAGGCAAACCGCCGCCACGGCCTCTAGGGCGCCCTCTTCATGTTTTAAGGCGTTGACATTCGATTTCTTTGTCAGGCAGGGTATCTTGTTGTTCCTAATGCTAATCTGAACATAGTTCGTTTCCAAAGATATTTACGTGGCATCATCTCCTTCCAAAACCCATTTCCTAAGAGCATTTCAGGTACGCGGACAACTACTTCGCGCCTATCTGTTAGTCGAGACAAATAAAAATTTTCTCAAGAAAATATGCTGCGGAAAGGGAGAAATGAATTGTAACCCGTTGATACAATGCTACCGAGAGTGTTCAGCTACTGTAGTGTCTTGAATAGTTGTGGTGGGTGTATTTTGCAGAAAAAAGAAAAGACAGAAATTACAATAAAATATTATTAAAGCAATATTTTAGAGAAATTTTAAAATTCGAAATTTAAAACAAGTATTGTGAATCGGTTTTGTCACTGTTTTTCTTATCATTATTATTATTATTATTATTATTATTATTATTGTTTTTGTTTAATGTTTGGCTATGCTTCACCTGCCATAATAATAATTTTTCCATCGTCTGTAAAGTATGGAGCGTGAGCTTAAGAAACATCGTGTTGTTTATGAGTGTTTTAATAATTTTTTTAAATATTTAAGTTGCGTAGAAATTATCAGAGAAAAATGTACATAAATTCGAAAAATACAGAACATTGGGAGATAGAACATAGAGTAGACATTTATACGTATAATGTAGTTTAAAGATATAGATAGAGAAAGAGAGTAAAGTTCATAAGTTACAGCTTAAGACAGATTTAATATACTTCAGAGATAGTACAGTTTTTCTTTTTTTTTTTTTTTTTTTTTTTTTTTTTTTTTTTTTTATATTACCATAACACAATGATAGGTTTTTGTTTAATTGTTTGTCAGAGAGCGTGATGAAGAGGATTATAAATTGGATCATTTTCATTAGTTTTAAATCAATAATTATTTAGCTTAGATCAGAAACTTTTCGGAATATCTACAAGTGCTTTTAATATGAATTTTTCATTCTAGATATTGCGGTAGGACATAAAATAACTACTGGTTAGTTCATAA
This sequence comes from Glossina pallidipes, assembly GCA_000688715.1. NCBI lineage: Eukaryota > Metazoa > Arthropoda > Insecta > Diptera > Glossinidae > Glossina > Glossina pallidipes. The sequence goes on from KK499798.1 coordinate 1,043,881, forward strand.
TTAAGGATATACTCAGACGCAATCATCGTTCGATAGATCAAGCTAACGGACTGTTGGATTTATTCTCTCCTTTTTATATTTAAAGAGAGCAATTTACTGAGGATTTTTAAGGATTTAAGTTTTTCGATTTTCAATACTTAGCTTTAATGAACTTATTAAAAGGGCTTATATCAAATACCTGAAAAGCCTCCAAGAGGTCCCAGCGGTATGGGCAAAGGAGCCATGGAAAGAGAAACGTCGCGTTCTCTAGTTTTCTCTTTATCACCTTCTGGGGGACTTTTGCGAGAAGATTTCTCCTCTTCAATTATATCTTCCAAGGGTAGCTAAGAGTAAAAGCACAAAAATTACAACAAACCATACATTTAATGAAATGTGGAAATACGTACATCGGGAGGCCTGGAAGGATTTAAGGGAGCCATAAATTGTACAATCTTAGTGGACAATTGATGCCACATTATGGAAGCCTCACAATAGGCGCATTCCTAAAATAAAATGTTTACTGCTTGTTTGTTTTGACAAACTTTGCTCTCTTCACCTTCAAGGAGCATACATGACTACTAAGTCCTACACGTGCCGCCGTCACCATACATTTCAACAAACGTGACACATTCTCACAAACAGAGGTATATATGCCCATATGCTGTTCAATATCTTGCAGCTCCATTTGTTTGAGAAGTATGTCCAACATTAGTATGCAACATGTAAGATTATGCTCAGCGTCCGTAGAAAACTCTGTGTGTCTATTCGTAGGCGCTTCATCATCTGAAATCGCTGAAGTGTTGCCGGAATCATCTTCTACCACAGGAGCTGAAAATTTTCAATTCTTATCTCACGTTGGCAAATAATTTCATATTCTAAAGTCACATATTGAACTGCGTCTTGGTGGATTGTTTACATCAGTTTTGCCGTCTTTTGGAGCAGCTTTTGCCGCCCCTTTGCACTCTTTTTCACGCATCAGCTCCTGCTGTATACCATATTTCATTATTCGGACACCGTCTTCGAACATAGCAAACAGTTGATTCAAAGGTATTAAAATTCCCAGCTTCGAGAGTATCTGCAGCCAGTGCAAAGCTTGCTGTTGCACCTTTGCAGTCGTCTTTTCAAACCGTATAGCAACGAAATTGTACATGGTCTTTGCATCGAAGCCTAATGGAGACATTTCGGGATCTAGTATTTTGCTTAAAACAATTTTTAAATCATTTAATTCCTTCTCCGCCACATCGTTTGTAATCGCTTCCATCCAATGCGGCATAACATAGTCCCAAATTTCGGACGTTATTACTTCGTATGGTACAAGGCAGATTAGACGTTGCAGACCTTCCTTGAGATGAGAAGTGCGTGAAGCCAATGTCTCCCAATGACCACCTACGCGAGCGTATTCAGGTGGGTGTGGTAAAAGACAAGAAATGAAAACCTGCGCGCGAAATGAAAACATTATTATGAAACCTAGTGATGACTTAATGTGAACCCACATTGTAATGTATACGACAAATTTCCTTAAGCCATCCCACAACATGATCCGTTTTAAGTTTCTCGATTGTGCTTTCGATTTGCCCTGCATCGTAAGAGTAAGCCGTAACATGGAACCAATGAAAAAGCATACTTAAAATGCGACCCAATATTTCCACGGGCGTGTCTGCCGTAGGGGAACAGCGGCCTACTAACAACCAAATTCCATACCGACCCAATTGCTGCCGTTCTTCGGGTGAGATGTTATCAGGCACTAAGCCGTTAGGAGTATATGCTGTTCCCGCTGTAGACCCACTGCTGCCATTCTTCTTACTCTCTACAGACTCTTTGCCTGGTTCAAAATTCAACGGTTTAGCTTCTCTTAGTAGACTAATTACGCACTCGACCATGTGCATTTGCATTTCAGCGTCCATCTGCCAGGCTGGGGGTAAACTTCGGTGAACAACGTGATCTATTCCACGACGTGAGTTATGACGATTGCTATGGCACTGAGCGCAATAACGTATAGGGTGATTCCCATTGTAACTTGCGCATTCAGTTGAAAAGCAAATAGAAAAAGCCGATTTCTCGGTGGAGCGACAGTTTTTATTTTCACACACCATCGAGACTTGCTGCATAGGATGTAGAATATCGCCAAAAGTGAGATTTGCATGCTCGCGATGTATCTCGTTAGCGCATTCTATACAAAGATACAAGGGAGGCGGACAGTCCGGAGCATAAGTAATGCTGATGCTATGGTCGAAGCAAACTTTACCGGCTTCAGCATTCCCAGAGTTCGGGCAATGCTCACGCTGACAAACAAACGGAACTAAATCATCTGAAAGCGAATAACTCTTACATCAGTCTTACTCAGAGATGAAATGAGTGAATAAAAATAAATTACTTGTTAATTTTGATAGTAAAACTTTGCGATCAAATAAATTGGGATCAAATGCTGGCCAATAATAAAATAGTAATTTAGCCGCAGCAAAACGCGCAGCTGAAGTACCATAGGCAGTCACACATAATATATCTTTAACCACATTGTGCTTTAGTGTCATTAAACATTCTAGAAGCTGGCAATGGTGGGCTAAAACAATATATAAGACAGAAGTGAAAGAGCGAGGGGGGATTATTTTCAAAATTGTACCTGGATTGTTCGAATATTGCAAGATCATCATAATAACTGAAGACACCGATTGGCATGCTTGCGACTCCTGTTCATCGGCATTTTTACGAGCTGATTAGGAAGAAAAAGGTTTCAACACATAAAAGGTTTCATACATTTTCTGACGTACTTATAGTGAAGGGTAAGATGTAATAGCAGAGAGCATTAACAATATCTTGGTATAGAGCGGGGGGTAAGACAGAGATCGTAGAGCTAGCCAGATAGGGCAAATTATCAATTAAATCCTTATCCAAAAACGGCAAAATACAGCATAGGCATTGCAGCAGAGCCTTACCGAAAACTGAAAGCAATAAAAAATTCATATTTAATGATCGATGCTGCTCTTCCTTCTTTGTTTTTTTAGATAAGAATGATACCTATTTGACCATATTGTATACAAGGTGCCACATCAATAAGTATAGTTAAAGCATTGTAGAGATTGCCATATTCTAGATTTGGATAGGCTGACATGCGGGTAGGATCTTCAGAGGGATCCCGTATAAGATCGTGTGGTGAAGTGCGTACATCTTTAAGGACAGCTGAAAAACATATGAAGTTTTTATTTTCTTTAGAGAATGGCAAATGAATCTTAGTCACGGAACTTACTTAGGAGAGTTTGAGAAAAGTATTTAATATTATTAGCGATATCAACGCCAGAGGGTGCTGGTAAAATATTGTGCAAAAGACGTACATGATATTCGTGAAGGCAACGTAACTTTGCCTGAACTGTAAGCATATGTAGATTGTATGAGAAAAATGAATAAATTTCATAATATGTGTAAAGCCGGACTACTACTTACAGGCAGCAGCACGAGTACCCATATTGATGAGTTGCACCTTGAAACTACCAGTCATTATATCAGACAACTCCTTAGCATTGCCAAAGCTACTGCCGAGGGACTTGGCATTCTAAAATGGAAAGAAACGGTAATAACCAACAAAACTGAAGACGAATACACAGTCACATGCAAATATGCTTAGGAATTTTTATGTAATTACATAAGAATAGTCTTTGGGAGTCGCACTAGCTACTCCTTTGACCTGTTTTCACACAATTTAATGAAATTTATTTTAAAACTAAATCTTTTTTGCATGTATTTATATAACGTCCTACATTGTTCTCTTTTTGTTGAAATATCTTTAAATTTACCTCGAAATTTGTGATTTTTTTAAATAAATTTGCAATTTTTTACGATTTTTCGCTCGAAACACCAGCAACACAATACAATATCTTCAGCGATTCTGCAAAAGTGAAAATTTCTCTACACTCAAGACTAAACTAAAATGCAAAAGTTTACCTTCAGCTCTAACGGTATATGCGCAGAAAAACTAGGAAAATCGATTGATTCTATGTAATCAAAATAAGCGAATGCAACAGATGGTTGGATTCGTTTTTTACATTTTGACCGGCCGGCTACTTATGCCGGTTAAGCAACAAGTGCCTTTTCTTCTGCACGTACGTACATACTGTGGCGTTGCGTGCGAGTTGCTGTGCCTTCTTTCTCATGGCGCTGCCTTATTACATTCCTTCGCTTACTCTGTCCTCTCCTCCCTCCTTCTGTAATAAGTTTGTTATCCCTCACGTTCTGTCGTTCAAACAGGTATAGTCCTTCGTTACTTATGCACAAAATATGTGTGGTAAGCCATAGGTATTCATTTGTCATAATTCGGCTTAAACTGAGAGAAAATTCCCGCAATTAATTGAACAAAATTAAAGAAAAAGTTATCTGTGCAGTAATCTACACATCCCATTATCTCGAAAACATCGGTTTCAACAGAACGCAAAATTTTCTTTTCTATCATATCAAGTTAAAGGTTTAATAAGAGAAGCAAAATCAAGTCAACCTGGGTAAGGGCTAAATGTGGGCAGAAATACTGCAGACTTGAATGCAGTACAAAAGCATTCTTCCACTCGAGGAGGATGAACGAAATACAATGTGGGGAAAAGGGTCATTTCTCTAAATGCAAAAGGGAATTAGGTGGTTATTCCCTATACTTTCAATATTCTGGATATTTGGACCGTCAAAGATACATTGGAAGGAAAGTTAAAGAGAAAACTATCTAACTGTGGCGAATCTGTAATCAGAGCATACTGCTCTGTTAACTCTCTCCCAATCCAACAAAAATTGACAAAATTAAGATCAAAAGTATCTGCGAGCTTGCAACACATCCTTGAATCCTTAAAAATCCGAGTTCTCCAGTCTGTAATTGCGAAAACATTCTTGCAATGAAGCAACTTCTCTATAACTGCCTTTATTCGCAAAGTCGCTTTAAGCTATCGCCAAGAATATCTTTAACTAAACTACAGAACGTAATATCCGCTTAATATATTACTTTATTAAAACTACTACACTTAGTACCTAATTACAATTACTGAAGATAAAATACAGTTAGTAATTTCCTTTCGTTTTTTTAAATTAGGCCGTCAGCCAGCATTGCCAGGACTCCATTTCTTTCCTTTAATCTAAGAATTCATTTCATTCGTCTACAAAAATTGTAATCTTAATAATGTTGGACCATTTTTAGTTGATTTAGTCCACACTGTTCTGTATGTATTCGATTTTCGATTAAAGCCACTTAAGCATTTGAGAAATCGAAGTAATTTGATTCAGTTGAAAATTAATGTACAATTTAGTTGAAAATTAATACAATAATTTGGAAAACAATCACTGCAACTTATATTAAATTACTGCACATTTAAAGGGGCGTCGAAGGGGTTGCGTGTGAAACTCTTTCAGAAATGTTACAAATAAGTCAGTAAGCAAAATAAATTCGATTGTGACCGAATCTTTAATACCCACCACATCCACCTTCAGAGAGGGTAAAGAAAAAACCTAGCAAACTGAGGTTTCATACTCTGCAATGTCAATAGAAAGACTCAACCACAAACCCAGGAAAAAAAATTTCCGCGCTCTATAATATCAGCTGAGCGTGGGTTGTTCTTGACATTTTTGTAAAGTAAGCATGAAAATTTTTGTCGTGCGTCTGCTCTAGTTTAAGCGCAAAGAAGCAGGAAACCGTAATGTTCTCGTATTGATTTATATTATATTATGGGCGTGTTCTTATGCTGTTTGGCCCATTCTCAATCTTGACCAGCGTGCAAGGAATTCCAATGCTTCTACCAAACTTGATGCCGGTAGCTTCGTTTTTGCAACCAAGAGAATGCTCACCATGGGCAATACGCAGACACACAGACGGAGAGATGGATATGCAAGGAATTCCAATGCTTCTACCAAACTTGATGTCGGTAGCTTCGTTTTTGCAACCAGGAGAATGCTCGCCATGGGCAGTACGCAGACAGACAGACGGAGAGATGGACTTGCTTAAGCCCGTTTAGAATTTGTTGTTGGTAGAGAATATAAATACTTTATGGAATCTATGATGCTTCGTCAATGAAATCTCCCTTCCCTTTCGTCGGACGGGTATAAAAAAAGTTATTACTACATTACTTCTAAATGCATTGGCAACGTTTGCCGCATGGGCTGTTTCAGGGACCTTTGGCGAAAATAGGGAACAGAGCACCTTTTGGTGAAGGTGGTGCTTCTTCGAGCACATTCCAATTGATAGACTTCTTAACTAAAAGACTCTCCGCTCTGTACATCGAGGTTCCCAAAGTGCTTTCAGTAAACTTCAGAGATATGTTCAACTCTTGGGCTATAAGATCTCTTTTGGTCGCCAGTTTCAAATTTTGTGCGCGCTTTTTACTGTCATTATATCAAATTTTGTTTGTAAAACGAAAATAAAGACAAACACTTAGTATCTGTTAGATTGCGTTCAAATTGCTTTTGATAACTGATAGCAGTTCTACAAAGATCTACAAAATAGCTATGGCCACCTTCTGCTCGCGTGCCGTAACTGATAAATTCCATATGCTTTACAAATTCACGCGTAACAAAAGCACCACACAAACTTTAAATCATAAGGGTTTTTTTTTTATTATTAATTCTAAGGCTTCTTAATGTGGAAGAACAGTGGGTTGAGCTTAGTTGGTATGCGAACCTACGGGTAGAGAATCCCTTGTTTGTGACCCACGAAAATTCAACCCCAAAAATGTAAACCCCATGAACGTAACGAAAGAAGGCAACCGAAAAGTGTTTTAAATATCTTCAATATTAGTGTAAGGTAATCTGAGTTCTTTTTTGCAGGCGTGCTTGTGTAAGTTTCCACCTAAGCACTTTATAGCTTTGAACTGTGGGTAAGGATTTAAATGATCATATTTAATGTGTAAACAAATTTTTATTTTTTTTTATTATTTAAGACGTATTTTAAGATACAAATAAAATGTTAAACGATTGAATTTGGTTAGATTGTAAGGAGATGTCGAGACGAGCTAAATACCTTGAGATTTATCAAATATAATTAAGAGGTTTACAATGCGTCAATCCTTTATGCAAGAACTACTAGACGTAGGGAACAGACACGAAAAGAAAACTGGAGATAAAGCAATTCAAGTCTCAGTTATTTCTTCAGATAATTTCAGGGCATGCACTTCTTCATTAAGAACCAGTTCGGCAATTTTTTGTACATCTGCTTTTTTCGACTCATGAATTTCGACATCGAGATCTGTGGTAGATATAGTGGTTTCTTCTTGTGGCAAAGAAGGATTTTTCTCTTTTTTGCCTTTCTTGAACATAAGACCCCAGTAACTGGACAAAGAACTTTTTAAAGTTGACTTTGAACTGACTTGGTTGATATTATTAGTTTCAGATTTAACCGCGCGATTCAAGTTGCCAGTGCCCGCTGTTTACAATAGAACATTATCCAATCTCTCTTCTACTCCAATTGCAAGAAAGCGGCAATACTTACTATGACGTTGTAGGCCACCCAAACGCAACGGAAAACGTCTGTGCTGAGATTGTTCTTTAGACTGCCCTTGACCGTGATCTTCGTCTTCGTCGTCTTTTCGTCGTATTTCGTCATTTGGCGACTGAGGTCGTCTGGACTCCGGTTCAACGTAATCAGGATGCCGTTTCTGCGGCATTTTAAAGAAACGCTTCAACGAACTACTTTTCGCTTTCAATTGTTCCGCAACTGTATCTTGTTTCTCTGTACCTCGTCCGGCAGCCTCCGGCAACGGTATGTCGTGCATAGATTTCTCATTTTGCGAGATAACACCATCAGACATCTTAGCTTCGTTAATTGTCTTCTTTCTGTGCGTTTAATCTAATGAAAAAACAAAATTCATACAAATGTCGTAAAATTTAAAATGATTGACAATTATATTGATCAACAATTAAGTCACAGACAGAAAAAGAAAGGTAATTATTGATGAAAATTTGATAACAAACTCTCAAGTAAATCGCTGCTAAATTAAATTAGAGGCAAACGCTCAAACTTCTTATAGCACTTAAATTAGGGAATTAAGACGGCGAAGATTACTCAGCATAATGAATCATCTGTTTTTGACCTAATGAATTGTCGAAGAAGAAGAAAAACACCTGAGTTCTGTCTTAATGCTTTTCCTTTTTTAAACTCCATATCAAAAAAAAAGGAAACGAAAAAAAATTTTTTATTGCTTTTCCTTTGATTTTATTTATGCAACGTTCCAAGCTCATGTTGTATTTTGTTCTAAACTTCAAAATGTAGAAAGGACAGCAAATATTTCCCGTTACTTAAATTGCACTTTAATGATTAAATAACTTTTAGATGGGAAAGCAAATAAATATTCTATAAGGTAAAGAAGAAGAAGAAGAAGAAGAAAGAACATATATTTATCGTGTGAAGTGAATCCTGGACACTTTAAGTAAAATAATCTTCAATCAGTTGCGGGCCTGTTAAACCCTCTAAGTGAGAACTCTTCTTTTCAAATATCATTTTAGCTCTAACAACTTAAAGCCGATACCTACTTTAGCCCTTCCCGGAAAAGATCTTCGAATTTTAGTTTTTCAAAAGAAAGACAAAACATTTGGACTTGCGTGATGTGTGGAATTATGAAATTTCTCCAATAAAGTAAATGTCCAGTCTTAGCTTACCTTTGTATATTTGTTTGTGATCTTAAATATGTAGTGGAAAGAGGTCGACGGAGGGTCATTAGCAAATCAATTCACAACCTCCCGTTGATGAAATGCTTTTGGTTTGCTTGCACTTTTTGCACAGGAATCCACAGCTTGCCTTAACCTTAAATACTCATACGATATTCTATTATTATATACAAAAAAAGGTGATACTGCAGAGAGCTAATCTGTATTCACATTGAATTCACAGTCAAGCCGCTCTAAAGGCCTAAAGGTCTAAAAAACAAATGCAGTAAGCGATGTGTTTGTGTTGGAACGCCTTCAAATGCTGAATGAGCGAGGGAAACATAATTAGATGCATCTATTTTGGGTAACCGGACATTCAGGCATCGAAGACAATTAAGGGGCTGACTATGTAGTCAATAGGGGAGCCCGAAGGGTTAGGATAGCCCTGGAATCTGTGGCGTATCAAGGAGCCTCATCAAGCGCCTGTTATTGCAATGGTCTCAGAAGAAACCAGCAAACCATATTCGAGACAAAAACTAGGACAAGGTAAAAGTTTCATCAAATGCTCAGGCATTGTACACCAGCTGCTGGAAATACGAAGAAGCGCCATACGTCTCATACTGGCTTCTACAAGGGTCATAACTCCCTCAGGTAACGGCTGAAAAACCTTGGAGTCTCACAACGATTTATGCAGATTATGCGAGGGGGCGAAGGAAACTTCCATCATATCCAGTGCGAACGCGCGGCTATCTGCAAGATCAGATGCTAGAGTTTCTACCATACCTTATAAAGCTGAACACGGCATGGTGCACTGAACCTAAAAAGGTAGTCGGATTCATAGTTGGATGGCTACGGGCAAGAGTGGGTGCAATAGATCTTTTCCGGTCACGGTACACTTTACATTACTTTGCATGGTTCTATATTTATTTGGGGTGATACTGATGATCAGCGAGATGTTTCGTCGATCTTTAAGAAAAACTTTAGTTATGAAAAAACATTCCTTCCGATCCCTTCCTCAAAAAATGCCATTCTTAAGTGGCGAAAGATGGTGCTTATATCAATAAATTCATTAGACATTAGTTGCGTAACTTATGCTATTCACCACGCCTACCTCGTTACATTGTGGAGCAAATTTTTAATTTACGGCTTGTTTTCGCGCGTAAACATAATATTAGATAACGAGGAGCAAAGCCTAAAGACACTTTCAAGTTTGTGTTTGAAAACTATATTCAATTCTGCACTAGCGTTGAAATCATTGTTGCATACTCTGCTAAGGTATTCTTAGAATTCCTTTGGGAAAGGCTCGCAACAGCCTAGTGTGTAAGTAAATGTAATAAGTAAATAAGTGTTACGTCTTCTTGTAGATGAGCAGCAAGGAAAAATAAAATGATTGGCCGTCAAGACCGTTGGTTTAATCGAACTCTGACGCTGTCACTTGTTTTTTGTAGCAATTTCTCAACATGTAGATATCAGTAAATAAGGACGTGTTATAAAAATAATTTATTTACATAAATGAATGCTACCAACAATTTTATTAAGCGCATAAAATGTGGACAGAGAGCCATAAATAGTAAAAACTAATATACTAAGAGTTCGAATGAAACCTATATTACGTTGTTGTGGTCCTTAACATATGGAGTGAAATTTAACGAAACAGACGGTATACATTAAATCAAAACGTAGCTGCTACCAACTGAAGTGTAATTATAGTAAAACTTACTTTCATAGAGATAGAGCGAGAGAGGGAGAGAGAGAGAGAAAGAGAGAGAGGGGGAGGAAGAGAAACTTGGCGGAGATATATAAGACACTTACTTGACTGTTTAATAAATTTCTAAGAAATTGTAAGACATAACAGACATTGCCACACAACAATAGAAGAAATCTCACCTAAGCCACCGTAACAACAAATCGTAGCGGTAGTAAACGGAAATGCTGGAGGATAGCATAACTTTTTGCTTCTTTATTGTAACAACAAAACCATTAGTTCGTATTGAACCTAATTGTTCTGCTTTTTTCTCTTAGTTGGCATCGGTAGTTAATATCGTTGCTACCGGTTTTTAGCTCAATGTGTTTTTGTTATTTCATTGTTAGCATGTAATGTGACTTATTGCATCACAAGTCGTAGAGAGAGCGACAATAATACCTCTTAGGAATAAATATAACAAAAAGGGAATTAGCAGCAACACAAGGAAATGTGTGCCCTTGGCAAAGAAGTTTTTGGCATCAACAGCATCAAGTGAGCAATAATGAATATCTTTGCCAAGTCTACACAATGCTAATAATCAACATAGCACCAGCAATAATCCCAACAACAATTGTATTGCCGATCAAGTGATGTATTTGATACGCAACAAAGAAAAGAACAAGTGCAAGGCAATAAATGTACGGAAATGTAAGTGAAATTCAAAATCAATAATTTTTTGCAACAGAGCAAGTCCCAAAGAAAGCAATAAATAGCCGCAAATAAATTTCTTAGACTTGGAAACTAGACAACTCGAAATTGCAAGAGTGACCCACAGCATTACTTATATTGTAAAAGATGAGCAGCTTCGACTGGTGCTAACTTTGTGTTACGATTGATGTCTGTTCAGTTTTCCTTGCCTTCCATTCGATGTTGTAAATGACATTTATAATTGACCTAAATGGGCTAAGTAAGCCGTAATGGAATTTATACGTTGTGTGTTATATAAAAAGAAAGTCCCGTGCAATCCCAAACTGTTGAAAATGAGATCTTTTTTCATTTCTTTCTTAGAACGCATTGTTCATGTTAGACTCGGAGTTACGGAAGTTCGATTCTCAGTTTGAAAACCAAGAGGGATATTTTCGGATTATCAGTTTGCATCATTTTACGGTGTAGTGAGTCGGGGAGGTTGCGGATGTTGTGGTGTTGATTAATATACAAAAAAAATAATAATAGGATTAGTCATAAGCGTTTCTCTTGAGAAGCTATCGCCGAGGCGGGAACTTCGTCAGATAGATAAATTGGGAAGCACTTTCAAGCGCCTGCCGTAAAGACGGATAGACTAACCATCAAACTAAATAATTCGTAGCACAATCTTGTCGAAAGCTTCACTAAAATCCGTCTGCAAATGCTTCGTGACGGCTCGAAGCATGCAATAATAGAATTTAAAGAGTTCAGTGTTGGTTATTGGATTTCTGTGTTGGTTCGAGTCATAAGTAACTTCCATTTTTATCAGACATTTGTTTTCATTGAGTAACAAAATTATATTAATTTAACAGTTGATTGTGAGGTATTCTCCTTTTGATTGGCGCGAATTTTTGCTCCAATATTGCCTTTAAAAGGCAGTCGTCAAAGTCGTCAGAATGGAATTTTACAGACCAACTTCTAACTTACCATTGAGTTATCAGTCGTTCACCGTATACGCTGCATATTTTTCAACTGGCGCTTTAGCGCTATTGTCTTGTTTCAATTGCCGAAGCTTAGCATATCGAATAGTTGCATTTTTGACTCCGCATTTCAGAGGTTAAGAAAAAGTTGAAATAGTTGAAAGTAACAGTTGAAAACAGTTGATAGCAGACTAACTGAACCCTCGTCTATATAGCGAAAACAAAAACTCGTTTGTTGCGATTTTACCTACCTGCATCGGAAGTTACTTATGACTCGACCTAATACAAGTAGGCGCTGATAAGGAAAAATAAATCGCTTGGTAGAGTAGTAACTTAGAAGTTCACTATTTCCAGCGATAACTCTAGTTTTCAATCAGATATCTCGATGTTTTTTTTCATCGACTATTTTTTATTATTTGTCAAGATTCTCCTTCTGCAACGGCGTCATAATTTGATTCAAATCTCTATCTCTGCACCATACTTTTGTGATTTGGGAATAGACAATAGATCTGGGGAATACTGTATGGTCGACAGGTATACGAACTTCCATGATACCAATTGTGGAAAATAGTTTTCTCATGTGCAAATTTTCTTGCTAAATAGTGTCTTTTGACATCTTTAGGACGTCAGCTAGCTCTTGTAATTTCAGCTTTGGGTTATGGAGAGTAATTTTCAACATCTCTCTGAAGTTTTCTCGCTTAAACTTTCTCTGCTTTGGGCGGCGATGGTTGTTGAATAACGTCGGTGTATGTACGATCACGTTTCAAATCAGCAAACCATCAAGAAATTGCTATTTTCGGCAGGGAAGTGTTGCCATAATATTTTTCAAACTAATCTTGTGTTTGAATGACGTTTTTTACCATAAGAAAAAATGTTTAATGAACTCAGGAAATTCGAAATTTTCTCTTGTTTCGAAAATTACAAAACTCGCCTCACTAAAGTAAATATAATTCATTAACAAATGACGGGAATATGTGAAGTTTTGGCAGACGTCCTTTAAGGGCTGGCTTTTTTCAAAAATAATAAAAATTCTTTAGTGAGGACGACAGCTATTAGCCCAGGGAATCGCTGATCGATGTGTTTTATATGCATGTAACACGAAACGTACTACGTAAGATCACTTTATTCTCAATTTTTTACGCCGATCGGGTCCTTATGGAAGCTACCAACCGGACTTGTCTCGATTTTTTTATGATATTTCTTTTGTTGGATAATCTTGGCGGACAATAACAAATAGCGCGTCGATGTTTTGAACATTTTTAAAATTCATTAACAACCTCGAAGTTTCTTAATGTGTTTCTCCCAAATTGGTTATCGTTTACTGCTAAGTATGTAAGATGAACATTACTACTAACTTGAACACATTAATCACCTTGTTTCTCGTAAATTGATAATGCGATGTTTTCAAGTAGTTATTATGGAGGTAGCGCGCGCAGTCTTGGTAGTGGTAGTAGTTAAGCTGGCTGGCGAGAACTTTACGTTTAAGGGGTAATCTCTCTTCTTACATTTTCTTCTTTTTCCCGGAGGGAAAGCATGCAAAACTCGCAAAGTCCACATAAATGGCTTAAAATGCTGTATGTAGGCGCCTTTGCGCAGATATATACAATAATACATTCAAAAATCTATTATGGCAAACAAACAATATATCAACTTGTATACGCCTGTGTATGTATGTGTGAGCGCAACAAAATCACATAAGAAATCCTTTAAAACAAAATTGTTAAAAAAATAACTCAACAACAAATAAATACATTAAAATTACATAAAGCAACAACATTAATCTTCTAACTACATGTAATGTAAACGTTTTACACAAAAATATAAAAATCAGGCAAACAGCCAGTTAGCCAACGACTATTGCAAATAACCAGGCGGCCGACTAATAAATAAATGCAAGAAGCATAGCAAAGGGAAATAACGTACGATTGCCGAAGACATCTTCTTGAACTGCGTGGAAATAAAGGCAGCGGATCGAGAAGAGGGCAGAAGATGTATATAACGAAGATGTATATAAGATGAGTGCGTTAACAACATGTTGTTGCACAAAAGACTTAACGAAAATAGTAATTCTCGACTGCTTAAGCGTTTGGCCGATGGTTTAAAATACAATGTAAGTAAGTGGTCTCGCTAAATGTACTCTCTACGCACTCCACGATGCGTTTCCAACTGCTTAGTGCAGCATTGCGAGCGACAGGAACTAAGTATGCAGCAGTGCCTCGTTTCTTGAAAGCAAGTGAATGACCATGATTTCAATATATGTATACGTTTGTATATAAACACGATTGGGCGAGTATGTGTGCATTTTCAAGAAAATGACAAAGAAGTAAAGAGACATAACTCCAACTTTTCTGGTCAAAAGGTTACCAAACAAACGTACACACATATAGAGAGAAAAAGATAGAAGACAACGAGAGAGAAAGAGATGAAAAGCGATGGAGAGAGGAGAAAAGGCAAAATGATTAAAATAGAAATCGTTAGTATGTGTACGATTGTTGTTGCATTTGCAACTTCAAAAGTTGTTTAATGTGTCTTCTTCTGCTTTTTTTGTGATATCTCTTGCGGAGTTAACTCCACAATGTACGGTCGGATCGGCTGCGTCTTTTGGCTGTAGCTTGTTATGTGGGGACAAGTGAAGTATTTAACTTTAACCAAATAACACAGCAAACGCATTCCAATGTGATTTAAAACATGACAGCAACATTCCATCAGAAGGAACATTGTTGGCTGCAACTTACACAGAAGACCTATAAAAAGTTTAAAAATTTAAAAGAAATTTGTCTAACTTAAACACAAATTCTTTTTTAATTATGAAAGAAATTTCGAGTCCGCACAAAAAAAAAAATTTGCAAATTTTTTTCACAAAAAAACAAGGCAAAAGAACAACCATTTCATCCTTTTTTTCTAGCTATGTCTAATGCCTAAAATCGAATGTCTCGAAATAACTGCTTACCTCCTGTAAAGGACAAATTTTCGGCTCGGCTTCGCTCCTCGGCGGCTCAGAGGGTTCTTCTCACAAGAAAATTTCTATTTTCGATTGGGATTTTTTTCTAACCACAAGTCTCCCTATGGATAATTTAACACTTACCGACTGCTTAACTATCTATCCGGACAAATGAGGCATTAATTCATATATATAAGGCTTCCCGGTTCGCATCTAGATCACTTTATTCTATAAAATTATATTTCATTAACTTTACTCACTTATATTCAAAGTGATCATCCACTTTACTTAGCTGCTAAACAGATTTTCGTTGGTTACTGAAGGAGGTTTTTCTACACACTTTTGTCAGCCGAGAGTTGTTAGCACTGCGGCTGCTAATTTCCTCGTCATTGCCACTGTTTTCAATCCCTCGCTTACATTTCCTTTTGTCTGTCCGGTGGTAATCTTACCAAAGCCTATAGGTGGTAATCTACCTAAACCCAGATTAGGTAAAGTAACTTAACTAACTCAACTAATCTGATGTAAATTTATGTGTGGAACCAAATGGGAAATGGCTCTTGTCTTCTCATTGTTAGTTAGTTGTCCCCTTAATTTAAGTGTTTCTACTCTTACGCTGCCTGTGGCTCGATATTGTATTTTTTACACCAATGCGTTTGTCGGGCCAGGCTCGGCAGACCAGAATTTGTCATCTTTCGCTTTTCTAGGACATTCACCGAATTCATATCCCGAAGTTTTACATTTCGCATATTCCAATACGAGTCTTTATTGTGACCACTTGTTATGTTTTCTTTGCAAATTAATTAAGGAGTCGCTCGTAGATGCAAAATAAATTAAGAGCGCAAAGAATTAAATGAGATGCCGTGCCGCCAGATATCAGAACAAAGGCTATTGAAAAGAATGATTATACCGACATACCTAGCGCATAACTCCTTCTTATCCATGCAGTGACGATTTCAAGTCAAACATAATTCTTCTAAAATCTCATCGACTTGTTCTCGGAGCTGCTATCTACAATTTTCACTTTTTTACACACTTTTCGTTCGTTGGTGTCACGACATCGTGAAAATTATCGATGCTTGGAGTTTTTGCGTATCTCTGGTAAATTAATTAAATTGATAAGTGAAGGCTCCGTATTTAGTTTTTCAATGATTAGCATCGTCAGCCCTAGATTCTTCCTTCCTTACATAAACCCTTCACTCGTTAAATTTATAAAATTTTACATTCACATCCAATCGGCCGACGGACGGTCACAAGCCATAAGAGAGTCTTAACTTTTGTGATTGCATTAAATTTGATATTCGGGAGCAGTAGTCACAATCAAGAGATGTTGGTGACTACTGTGTGACTTGGACGGTGCCCAGAAATGCAGCTAATTAAATGACGGAATGCGGTTTAGTTTGCTTCACACAACTAACGTAGACATGCCTCTAGGAGGAGCAAAAATAGCGTATAGTAGGCGCAGCTATTTGTTTACAAGGAAAATGCGTTGCCTTATGGTCAATGAATCGGCCTCGAATTGTGTTTTGCCGAATTTCATTTCACTGAAACGTTTCGGGAAATATTTCTGAGCTCTCAACACACACTTTCTTCTCCTTTTACTCATTTAAAATAATTTTATATTCTTACTTTACAGCGTGTTTGCTTACGCGGGAAGTGTTACGCACACAACCATTCCGCTCGCTTTCGTTTCGCTAAGAAAGACTTTGAATCTATGTTTTCAAATTATCGGAGTCAGCAAAAAACGTATAAGATTAAAGGAAAAAAAGAGAGAGAGAGAAGGAGAGGTATACGAACCAGATGGTCTCTTTTCTTCTTTGCTGTGCTGTCCTTTTTTTGTACCAGTTATTAAGATTGCCTCCGCAAGTTGTAGGAGTTGACTGTCAAGTTTTTTCGTTTCTTTGCTTTTTGATAGCATTGCTGCTGTTGGTTTTTGTGACACAAATACATGTGTTTGGTTAGTAAATAGCGGTGATTTGGAAATTAAACTGTTAAAATGCTTTCAGATGACTAGCCGGCCATTGTGTACAATGTTTGTTGTGTTAGCAGTTTGGCGGTCGTTATGCTGGCAAGAAAGCGCGGCTGCTGTGTTGTGTGTACTATCTTCCACTAGGCAAGCAACCGCCAACACTGCTTAATTTTGTTTGTTTTATACGAAGGCAAGACTCGTCCGTGATCGCATGGTTTAAAAGCTCAGCAACAGATATGAACGTATGGCTATGGGTTTGTTTATTGGCGTATTGATTGCCCTCGACTCGGTTTAACTAATAGCTTTCTAATAATGTCCTCATTGTTTGTATGTGTATTATATTTAATCATTAGAGTTTGGCTTTGGTTTGTATGGTAGCTTCGGCGGTGGTGTATGTTAAATGTCCTACTGAAAGATTTATATGTCTTTAAAGCCCGTGAGCACACATTCATATGTATTTGTATGTCTGTCCGTTTACAATGTTTGCTGTCAACTCATGAGGCTCGTTAAATTGTTAAACATTTTTTTCCATGTTATCGCAACACTATTATAAGGATTTTAATAAATTAAATAAAAATTTCATTGTTGTTTTATATCGTGTGCTACCTACCCACAACGGCAACAACTCCGCTTTTTGTCCATAATAACAACAATGATTGTTGAATTTTATTGCTTGTTATCTTGTGTGCGGTATTACAACTGAGATATTAGATTAAGTTGTCATCGTCAAACGTTTATTTAAACTTTTTTTTTTTTTCTTACTCAGTTCTCAGTGATTGCAATACGAACTCATCTCATGTGTGTGGCGTCCACACCATCGTCGAGAAAATTTGTGAGGCTTTCTACTGCATTTGCAAACATTATTAATTTCTGTTTTCGGTTGGGCAGAATTTATATCCACAATACGTTCCGATAATCACAATGTTTGACAGCAGCAAAGGCAAAAAAAAAAAAAGGCAAATAAAATTCTTATCTACAAACACCTGTTAAATCGCTTTATAAGTAACGTAAAATCCTATCCGAGCCTTAAGTTAAAAAATTCAATAAGCCAGAGAAGAGTCTTATTTCTCATTCTTCTTGATAACTCGCCTGAAAATAGTTGAATACAAAAAGCAAACAGAAATAAAAAATGAAAAATTGTCAACCGAGTGGCAAGCAATAAAATTGATTATCAATTAAATCGTTTAAAGTGTATAGTTAAGCTTAAGAGAGTTAAGTTTTTAACAAACCAAGTAATGGGTCAAACGAACGAAAGAAACAACTAAGATGAAGTATCGCTCTTTCAGCATCTGTATGGGTATGAAATATGACTGCAAAGATTTAAATGACATGGGCGTTAAATGTGCGTTATGAGAACACCACAACAAGTTCATAACAAAAACATGTTTTCATGTACGATCGCCATTTCAAGTCGTATGTGTTTCATCTTCCTTAAGTTTGTGTTAACGATCTCTTATGATAATTGATCATGCATTGATGACTGAACCGAACAATTTATTATCAGCGGAAGAAATTGGGTGAAAAGAAACTAATGATACAGTGCCTAACCGGAGTCAGGTTTAAAAATAAAATACAAAAAATACGCCTTTGCAAATATGATTTTCAACAAAGTCAAAGCAAAATTCTTGAGGCCATATTAAGCTGATAGTGTGATCATTGCGACTTTGTTCTTTCTTTTATTATTTCATTATAAGCAAAATTGCACTGAATGTGTTAAGTTACTCCCTTAATAACTATTAGTGGGTGCGGGAAGACAATATCCAGTGCTCTCACGTTTAATAATTATTTAGTTTGAATTCTTCACCCTTTCGATCTTACCTAAGCACTATGTACATAGTATGTTTGGTTGGTGCTTCAACGTCAGGCTGACAAGGTCTAACGCGAATATGAATCTTTTTCGAAAAAGAATTTTTTAAAACCTGTTTTCAAATTTTCCCAAAAATACGTGCAAGTGTACGAAGAACCCATGCCCCTTGGTAGTGTTAATGTAAAACCATTGGCAGATGTTCTGGACATAAGAATACAAAGTGATATTCGTTGCGCAGAACATAAATTTGGAGCGTCAAAGTATGCAGTCAATACCGTAGGTTTTGAAAGCGGTGTAAAAAATATTCCACTGCAGCCGATATCCGTACCATTTAGATCACCTATATCCGGTTAAAACTAGAGTATGACTGGCATATGTCGGCGGGAGTCTACAAGTTTTGCTTGGAGAAGCTCGAACGAATGCAGCGAAAGTGTCCTCGTGTGCTTATGGGCGACGTAAGCGTGTTCAAAACTCTCGGTATCCTCGAGCACCGATGTAATGAGGGTTGTGTGCAATTCTCAGGTATTTACGGCAAGTTTCCTACAGAGGTAAAGGAGGTTAGTCCAGTAGGGACTTAATTCCTTAACAGGATCAAAAGGCTTGCTCAGCGCTCTCACTTGTTCCGGAATTCTCCGTGCCTCCTTCTATCCTTCTCTACTTACAGATAGAGAGCATTGCTTACGTTATTCAGCTGACTTTGTTATTATAACTTGTGACGACTCAGAACATGTCTAAACGTATTTTATTTAAATTTCTTTGGTAATGGAAAGTGAAGCTGCAGTCGATATGCGTTTTGTTTTTTTTTTGTTTCCTTCTAATGTAAAATAATTGAAGTGCACATCATTAATCTTTATAAATGCCAGATATATAAACAACCTTCAGTTGGTAATGAATTTGCGATAATTATGTCTAAATGTCTACATGTCTACACACATAGAATGTATAAAATATAAATCCGTTCTCTACACGTGTGAATGTATTTCTTCGTAAACGAGAGTATCGTCAAAGTCTTCTAAAGCTTCGTAAGCAATTAAAGCAGATTTGCGTGAATTTGTTTTATTAGCAACTTATCAAAAAGCAATAATCATAAGTGTCAATACTCAGGTAATTATATGTGAAAAATATTTTACTAAAATATAAAAAAAGTTTCTTGCGAAAACTGTATGTGTGTGAAATTGTTCGAATGCTATCGAAAATCGATAAATAAATTCATAAATTATAACATTTTGTAGGTGTGTTCACTTAAAGAAAAAAAATATATATATATATAAATACCGCTATTTATCGGCGATAATGTGAATTAATTGAAAACTAGTTGAATAACCAGGGACGTAAGATCCGAATACTTTTCATCCCATGTCGCACTCGTTTTACCTAAATACGATTTTTCGAAACCGAAATTTTGGAACTGAATTACTTGCGCGACAAGCAGTTGCCGAAATTCTTTCGATTCTTTAAGCTTGAAAGTACAGACACGGACATGAGTCTTAACTTCAGCGCCCAAGCAATGAAGGTCATGCAGATCTGCATCATACTTATGTAACTTTGTAAAAGCCACAAAAAACCTCGAGACTAGAGCGTCAATAAAATTGTGTCAATTTTATTAAAGGGGCTGGACTTCCTTTTAAGAAGCTAAGAGCCAAAACCCTTAGTCGCAAGTGGTCCTTCGACTTTTAGGCTTAGAATTTACTTTTTTATGCTCTAAATAAGTTGTGATAGAAATAAATAATAATACGATGTGCAGTTAGGAAACCATCCGAGACAGCAGGTACCAAAGGCTTTGCGTCTGTGGGGCTTTGGCTGCAGTTAAGAGTAACTTCAAATTTGCGCGAATATTTCTCTTAAGGCGGGGTGCAATTATTTGAATTGTGTGAAATCCTAGGACTTTTAAATACATAAATATACGAAAAAATGAGAACAAAAGTGTAATGAAAAAATATGTGAATCATGGTGCGCTGCTTGATTATATATGCATATAACATAGTTACATGTGTATGCGCAAATAAATGATTACAAATAAATTGATGGTGCTTTAGAGCGCATCACTAAATCAAACTCCGACATGAGTCAGGGACTCTCTCACTCATTGACTTGCATTTATGCAGTCATTTTTATTATGCAAACATTTAGAATTTATAATAATAGTAACAACAATAGCAACAATAACGCCATATTATGAACTTACACAATCATCATGCATCATGAGCAACAAGGTTGCAATGTGTGTGTTGACTGTTTTTGTACAAGTTAAGCTCAAATGATTGTAACTGCTTGTGACTGAATGATGTTTTGATGTTTTTACAACCATTCGATCTTCTACACATTTATACATTGATGTATATACATATATATATATATATATATATATAATGTATATAATAAATAAATTTATATAAATATATATATATGCATAGTAGATAAATTTATACAGTAACGAGATGAAAATATTTTTGAATCCCTATGTTGCGAATGTATACACAACTTAAAATAGTTGCAATTAAATTTGAAAAAAAATATTTCGTTGCTATAAGAGACTAATGTATGTTAATTTTATCGTTCGGTTTCTTTTGTTCTTCTGCTCATATGCTGTTTATGTCTACAAGGTATCTTGCTAGAGTGAGTAATCACATAAGTCCCTTGGCAATGTCTTTTCTAAATGAATTCTATGAGATAAGACGATGGCTAACGTATCATATACTGGACCTTCTCTTGAGAAATTGCTTTATTTTTGGTCTTCAAATTATTTTAGTGAATGTCTTAAGTTTGTATCGCTTACTTTACTTGTGGGAAAAGGCTGTATTAAGGTAGCGCGCATGTATGCAACATTTGGAAGGATTTGCAAACATGTCCGTCTGTGTGTCTTGTGTTCTTATGTTCAACCTGTAGGCCGAAATTTTTCGCCCAAGGACAAACGTTCGGGTTGGATCATTTTTTCGACCACTTCCGATGTAAAGCCTTATTTTGAGAAGTCGCTTTATGAACAGGTTGGATGGTGTAGGGTAGTTTATGGTGGCCTACTATGGTCTTTTTACTTGTTTTTCTTTAAACGTTGTTTTTATTAAACGTCTGCTCATCATCATATTGTTCCATTTGGGGGTTGAGCACCTCTCTATTCTATTCCTTACCTTGCCGTAAGATTTACTTATTATCTTCTTCGATAGATTGCAGTAAAATATGTTTTTATTCAGCGTTAGGTTTCGATCTGGCTTATGTACATCGTGAACTGATATGGAAAACTTTCACAGGAATTATACCTTAGAGCTGATATTATGAAGTTCTTTATTAATTGGGTGTTGAAAAAAGTTCGATTGAATGTTTGTTGCTTTCAGATTTTACCGAACCACCGAAATGATGGGTGTCCAAGATTCTCTCCGAAGCGAATATAACTTTTCCATTTGGTTTTTCTATTTTCTGCTAATATTTTTATTGTTAACTGACTACCTGAGTATCCGACATGTAGGTGCGAAGTTCGTTTTATTCTCATGCTAATTTTTAATTGTGAACTTGACAATTACTAAAAACAAGTTTTCAAATAAAGAAAAAAATCGCTTTTATTTTGTTGCAAATGTAATCGTCGTAGGAAGATGTGAATTTTTTTGGAAAAATTCGATTTATTGTCTAATTAAAAAAAGAAAAAAATTAATGAATTATTTATGCATGAAACAGCATCCGCTGTATTTGATGTGCATGCATATGGGAAGTTTCTACGAATATATTTTTAAGGTTAAATCTTAATTTGTGCGGAAACAAGGCGGAAAGAATTTTGGAGATAAACATTCGTCTTGTTGCAAATAAATGCTCGGAGCAGTTGCGAATGGTGTTTAGACTTGACCGGAAGTGACGGACTAAAATCGATCTAATTAAATAGATATCGGAATTGTCGCATCATTCTTTCTTTCAGTGAAACGAGTACAACGTTAGTACAACATAGGTTGCTGGGTAGTATTGCTGGGAAGGTATTCATCTTTTCTCACTGTTATTCAAACAAAGTATTAAGGAGGAGATCTTGAATTGTCTTCTTCGCTCGCCTAATGGACATTAAACACAATTTAACAGAAATAGAAAAAAAAGCACATAAGTTGTTTCGTCTTTGCAGAAGAATTTTTAAATGCTCGCAACCGTCCGAAAATATCTAGTCTTTTAAATGCCTTTGCACAGGAGTATGAGTACAAACAAGTCTGCATACATGCTCACGTAAGTATGTTTCCGCATAAGTTGGAGTTTCTTTCGCTGCATATAATTGATGGCAATAACGGTGTGTATAGTTTATGGGAATTATTGAAGAGAAGAAAAATAGAAGAAAAAAGCATCGACGTATGCTAATATATGAGAAAATATCTATGTTGCATAGAAAATGTTTTATGATTTCTTCACAACATCGAGAGTTTTCACTTACATGAAATTGACAGTTGTATGGAAAAGTTTGTTGCAACTTTAGTGACTTAAAATAAGCACTTTGTGTCCTCTTAGCGTTATGTTCGCCCGTTAGTGTTGTTGTTGTCTGAACAATTTTTTATATTTTTTTTCTTTAAGTAAATAGGAGATAAATGGCTTGCTTCCCAAGTCAATGTACGGCAAGTCATGGGGAAAATAGAATATATTTGCGAATAACTTACATAATATACGTATGTACATGTATATAAACAAAAAAAAAAATATATATATATATATATATATATATAGAAATTAATTGAAGTTCATGTTGTTGGCAGAAGCAAAAGCCGAACACTGGTTCAATTTTACGCATGCTTCCATTGCATTCATTCATTAAGAATTAGTTCACGCTTCAACAGGCCCGCATTGTTTAATCGCAGCGACTTGGATTTGGAAATTTCTTGATAAGACGAATATGTGAAATCTTAAGAGCATTCCCCGTTAGCGCAATAGCTGTTAAGGTAACTTCGTTTGCAATAGGAATCGTGGTTTCAATTGCGAAAGTTCTTGTTTGACCAGTTAATTCTGTATGTCTCGCATATGCTGCGTGATCCGTCCATCCGTCTTTGTCGGACTTTCTCATCAAAGTTTATCTCTGTGAATGCGTATTTGGCATAGTAATGCATTTTAGAAAATATTTTTGTCATTTTGTCAAGTCGTTTCATTACAACCTACTATTCATATTCATACACATCCTCTGTGTTTTTAACGAGTATGCTCTTCCTCACCAAAGAGGTCGACGTAGTTAGCTAGTTAAATATCTATTTTGACATGCGCAACTCTCTGCTAACAAGATGATGGGATTAGTTTAAGTAAAATCGTTACATTATTTGCCCGTTTTTCTTGCTTCTACAATCTAAAAAGACATTCGCTAAGAGGGAGTAAACTATCCTTCTTGTGGTAGTAAATTTCAATACCTTACCCTATTCCAACTTTTAAATTTCAATTTGCGTTGCTCTTCTTCCATTCTTTCAAAGTCAAAAAATTGCTTAGTTCCCAATTAATGAGTCATTTGGCGCCTCATATATGTATCATTAGTCATACAATAAAGAAAAAAATGCTTTAAAAACAAATCGTCAAAAATTAATTCCCTTGTCATAAATCATGGCTCAAATTAAAATGCGCTCTTTAATTAAATGAGATCCTGCTGCTTGAGCACTTTGGCGAGATAAACATAGTTCTATGAACAAGGCGTATACGGTTATTAATACCTAACCATTGTTTTTATACGTCTCATGCCTCATCTAGAAACCAAAAACACTAAAAAAGGTGTTTTATTTATTTATTTTTTTTATTTCGTGTACGTGATTCTATTTAGGTCAGATCTTTATTTCAGATTTCAGATTTCAGATTACAGCTGTATCCCTCGTTATTTTCTTGTCGAATAAATACAGAACTACCAAACTCGAGAAAGGATAAGAGAGAGAGAGAGAAAAAAATAAAACTCAATTTAAATTTATTCCTTTTTTATTTTCACCTAAATTTGTTTTTTTCTTTACTGTTTTTTGCCGTTGTTCTGAAGAGCATGAAATAAATTTTTCTGTTCTTTTTATGTTAAAAATAAAACTTAAGTAACAACACAAAATAGTCTATTAACCTGCTTTCGAGAAATATGCTATGTTTATATGTTTATGCACATTGAACTCGTTTATTTTCTATATAATATTTTCCACCATTACCGCCACACACCACCACCACCACCGCCAGCACCGCCACCACCCCCTCAGCCATCATCTAAATATCAACAGTGCTCGAAGGCGGCCTTCTGACAACCTTCTATGTTATGCTTATGTGGTGACGTTACTTCTTAGGTTCGTTTCTCGTTCTTTAGTAGTTTCCCTACAGTGCTTGACACCAATTCGCGTCAATAAAGTCTCAATAAAAAATTAAATACAAAATACTGTCGTCGTTGTTATTTTTGTAATGCACCAGCGCATATAACAACAATAACGAACTGTACCTTTTTCATACTAAAAAAAAATTTGTTATAGATTTTTTCGAAATCACTTACAGCTACTGTTGTGATGGTCCGACGAACTGCTTGGGTCGAAATGTGGCAAAAAATGTTACACTGGTTTTCAAACGACTTCCGAGTTATCATCCCTTTGAGCAGAATTTGATCATTTTTCTTCATTTTGCCGATTTCGTGTGTACGTCACAAGTTATTGTGGACGCGCTTTGATTGCTATGTTGCTAACACAAAACAAAGTTTCAAGGACATATGCCCTGAAGTTGGGATCTCTAATCTGATTGTCTCGCTTTTGAAAATATTAGCAACAGACAGAAGAGTCGATTCACTATTTCCTGTCGGTCACATGGTCAGTGAACATGCTTTACATATTACTGGGTGCCGTAGAGGCTATGATAAAACTAGTGGTATCTTCGCAAGCTAATTTAGTAAACTACAGTGCGTACTATAAATACTTTGTATCAGATTGGTTCGTGGAAGGGCGTTAATTCCCCTTTCGCGGAAATTTAAGCAAGATGACGTTCGATTTCTTCTGTTATGAGGGAAACTTACAGCATGTGATAATGCTGGGGATAACCCTTCGCTTGGTATCTGCGCAAAGTCCTCATCAACATTGACGGCTTTTTGTATAAAACACGGATCAAATCGCTTCCAAACGGACTTTCTTCGTTTCCTACATCTATTATCGACATCAGGGAGCGATTTTTTTTATTTTTTTTTTTATTTTTCGAGCTTGACGTTATTAGATATGAAAAATTTGCTCTTCGGGACAAAGTTTTCAGCTTGTAACAGCATAGGTATCAACCAATGTCATTTCAATTCTGATAATATAACTGCTCGCAGTCGCGGCTTCGCTACCGACACTTTCTAGATCATCTTTTAATTATTCGGTTCACGAATTGAATCCGGATAGAGTCGTTAACATTATTTCCGGTTGACACTTGAAGCTTAATGGGCCCCAAAATGAAGGGCTGTTGGTTGATAATTTTCTGTATCCAATTCGAGAGCTAACCATCCAAAATTCGAATGGACATTTTCAAGTTTTATGCCATCACTTTTACTTGCTATTCATAGGCACGGCCTTGGATTGCTATTGGAGGTAACATCTTGAAACGTTCGTTTAGTCGGACGAGAAACCTCGTGTTGCGAGCTTAGAACTCAATTCAGGGATCGACATACGTGTATGAACTTAAGAAAATTGGTAGGTAACAGAAAGCAAAAGGTTGCTGAAAAGTTTGATACGTTTTGCTATACGATCTTGCAATTGATCGCTTGTCTTGAAATTTGTCTACCTGACCATGAATTAATAGTAGAAATTGTAAAAAGGAACTTAGGCCTGGAGA
The DNA here is from genome assembly GCA_000688715.1 of Glossina pallidipes. Classification (NCBI taxonomy): domain Eukaryota; kingdom Metazoa; phylum Arthropoda; class Insecta; order Diptera; family Glossinidae; genus Glossina; species Glossina pallidipes. The sequence continues at coordinate 1,070,266 of KK499798.1, forward strand.
TTCCTAAAGAGCTTATACATTTTGAAATTACTTGTACAGTGCGTCTACGTGAATTTGTTTTGCTTCAATCGGCATGCATCCACAAATTCGGGTGGGCAAGTTTGGAACACTTCGCTATTCTAGACTTTTCGGAAAGTCTGATATTCGTTTCTAAGCGCCGCTTATTTTAGTGATGATTTATACTTGTAATCTACACCTGGATATGAAAGTATATATCGCGTAGTTGACCATTAGAGGTTAAAAATGCTTGGACCGGAATTCTGAGTATTGCAAAGAAGAGCGTTTTTCCTTTAAAAATTTTTTGAGATTTTCATTATCTTGCACCACTTGTGGTGCAGGATATTTTAAGTTTTTGAGAATGTATGTATTCTATTAAGCGTGTCTGTTCGTCCGTCTGTCTGAGGTCACGTTTATACATTCTTATGTTCAATGAACACGTCGCAAATTTTTCCGACATACTTATGTAATTTGGTATACTCTCCCTCTCTCTCTCTCTCTTTCTCTGAATGGACTTCATTGCAAATGGATCTTTTGAACCTCTTCTATAACCGTTCCTACGAAAAGTGAGCGTTTTTATAGCAAAACAGTCTAATTTGTTTTTCTGCTGTAGTCAAAATTGGTTTATATGGTATTTTTTGAGTACATCGTCCTATAACTGTTCTTACGAAAAGTAAGTTTTTCAATGAAAACCAATTATAACCTACAAGTATGCTGTCAGGAAAATAAATAAAGACTTACATTAGACGAAGTAGTCTAAGGTGTTTAATAACTACTCTGTTAAAGCAAAACGCTTTTACTTTTTTTTTCATAAAATTTTTGGAAATTTTAGAGAACAAATTTAAATAATATGTTAATTGACTGGTCATAGGCAGCAATAAATTTTCCATTTACATGACAGAAGGTAAAGAATGTTCGTTTTAACATTTGTTTTAATTTAATGGGCAGGTGGGAATTATTTTTATAGGGAACATTTACATAAGCTTAGTTCAATCCTTTTGTATTCACAATACTAAATTATAATAAACATAGGAGAGGAATATTTGAAAATTATTTTTTCAGATTTAAGACTTTTGTAAGCAGATACCTTGAAAACTTGTGACTTTAACAGTTTCAACAACAAATGGTCGGAGCAACAAATAGATTCACTTTGGATTCGAATTTCGCTTCGCTCAAGTTTAGGTCGACCTTGTGGCCGTCAATGTTAATAAAGCCATTCTCTCAAGTTTAAAAAAAAAAAAAAGGAGAGAAGTATGCGAACATATGAATGAGGGAATAGACGACCGAACGAACACCGAATTACGCGATTTTTCACAATAGCATTACACAGCATTCACTTAAGCAGAAATCAAGTCAGAGAGAAATAAGCAAAAATGGTTACAAAACATCGCTTAGAAGAACATGAAAGGAACATCACCGACTTTCAAACAAATCCATGCGAAGACAATGACAATGCTTGAGTTTGCCTAACAGTGCAGCTTAAACACCAACAAATATATTCGTGCAACAGTTCTTTAAACCGCACGCATTATTTCCAGTTTGCCCTAAAAATGGAGAAGAAGCGCCTTCACACCCACACCTGAACATGTTCACATAAAACCTTAACTAGATGAGTCTTTATATAACAAGCTTCAGTCTCGTCACCAAATTTCTATGTCTGCATGCATGCTTTACATGTAAAGACTGTATGTTTGTATGCTAAGCACCTGCACCTATACATTACACGTCAGTCATATTAAATTTTTAAACTTTTTGATTATTTTGTATGAAGCTCTTTCACTATGCGAATCCTTCGGATCATTGTCTGTATGTTCTATATAATCAATGCAATGCAATGGGACTGCTATGTGTAATAGGTTTTGAAAAATTAAATGAAAATTTTTGCACAACAAAAGAAAAGCACACATTAAGGCATTAGTGATAATGTATGTCAAATTTTGTACTTTTGATCGGAGTGAATGTACGGTGCATGTGACCGGAACATATCGTATCTCAATCATTGATATTCATAAACCCCATACTTTCAGGATGTAAGTACAAGGGGTTGCTTTTAATATGAATTCATTTAGCATTAAATGCAGTAATTAAAGGTAAACCAATTCCTTTTTGGATATGAAAGGCTTAAGGAGTTTTACGTTAAATAAAAGCAAAAGTGCCGCAACTTTCACTCTGTTGCCATTAATCAAATATTCTTGTTTTATATTTCCATGAAAAGATATACATCAGTGTCCTTTTAAGAGAATAAATATGAAAGAAAATTAAATATAAAAGAATATGGAAAACAACTTGACCACATAAACACACATTGTTGACATTTAAGGTCATTAAGTGCTTCTTTTCAACACACTGCACACTGCACATTGTACACTGTGTACACACTATATCAGACGCACATATCGCATATATCACTCACTCATTCGCTTGCTTTTGTTTTCTTCGCAACAAAATAAGTGTGTAATTGGAATTCATACGCAGGGTGGGGTTTTCTTCTAAATAAGTTTAATAGAATGCGCTCACATAAGCGCACAAACTACACAAACAACAACAACAACAACGACAACAACGAATGTTGTAACGAAAGAAAGACGTCATCGTTTATGAAAAGCTTGTAATTGTGTGGAGTACGTATGTGTGTATGCGTTTAAGTCTATCTCTGATTAAAGAAGACTAACAAGGGCGCGTCTATATTTAAATATAGGGATTGTTATTTTTCCTTTATAATAACATCAATACATAAGAAAATGTCAATGATTTCATGATGGCAGAGAATAAAGCAAAAATTAAAAAAATTTATAGATTGAAAGAAAAAACAATAATTTAAAATGTTAAGTATGAAATCAAGACAATAGGCCGAACATTGTTTCAAATTTTTTTTTTTTTTGCTAATAACCACAAGAGAAAAATTTATTTGACTTTTGCAAAGTCTTTGAAAAAAATAATTCAAAAATTCCGCCTTGTTAGCATAAATCCCTTAACACAACTTGCGTCACAATCTCTACGTGTTCTCGACGCAATTGCAAATTGTTTTTCCCTTTTGTCGAATTAGTTTCCTAAAAGTTTCTAGCGCGGATTAATGGTTGCTTTCAAACTCGACATGACGTCTTGTTTTTCTTTTCTCTTCTTCTTTTTTTGGTTTAGTGCAAGCGTACATAATTTGCACTAAGCCTTGCTGTTATGTTCTAAGAAAATTAAGGAAAACAACAACACGTTTAAATGTTAATTTCACAGGTTAATTCGTTAGCAATCGTGGACAACGGATATGACTGAGTAACAGTAGCACCAGTAGTGGTAGTAGCGTTAACACCATTTAAGAGAAATTTTCTCGATTCTTAAAAACTTCGTTATCTTCAAATTAGCAACACTTCGCCAAATTGCCGGTGAAAAGCCAATTACTTTGCATTTGATATCCAAAAATATTGTCAGTCTTGGGATTTGCTTATCAAAAACTTATTATGTTTAACATTCAATTGTCTAGCGATGTCTGATTAGCATCGATTTTTATTAAAAATACGCTTCTAATAATGCAATGATTAAAAATGACGTCTCAACAATTTTTTGTTTTTCATTTTCATGCTGTTGTTTTGCCATTTACGTTATTTACAATTTTATAATTAAATTTTTTTCCTTTGTCTTTGTCAGTGAAGTAAACGAAACTCTTATCTTTGGAATCTTTCTTCCAAGAAAACCTTAAAAAAATGCAAATAATAAAATTCTTTGATCTATTAATTGCCGCTATACTCTTCTCCTCCTCCTCCTCCTGCTTTGTTTTTATAACTTTAGCGCTTCATAAACTACTTCAACCTTTTCCGTCGTCATCACCACTGACATCGATATCAACGGGACTAAAAAAAAAAAGACAGAAACAAAAGAAAAAATTGTGTATTTCTTCATTTTACCTTTTTTCCATTTATTGTTTCCAAAATGTAACTGTCGCAGAGGGCGTTGCCAGGCACGGTTTGGCGCTGCGCATTTATTACATATTTATTCATGGTTATACTATTCATCGATGTTATGCCAGTCGATGTTGTTTTGCTTTTGTTATTGCAGATCATAAACTAAATGTAGGTTTCGTTTTTGTTCAGCTTTATGCAATCGAATTTATTGCATTAGAATGTTTGCGTTATTGGCAGCTATTTTTTTTTTTTTAATGCACAAATTTTGCTTGTCTTATTTTAAAGAGCAGTATTTATTTTTTATTGTTTATTTTTTTTTAATTTCTCTTGGGAGTCTACTTCTTTTTCATTTAAATGGCTTTTATAGTCGATACATATTCGAAGGTGGAGAGTTTTTAGGATAAAAATAATTATTACAAATAAATATTAAAAGTAATAATGAAAAACACCTCTGTTACCTGTGGACTAAGCTAAGCTGAAAGCTTGAAAAATAAGACTTCTGTTATAGTTTTGTCTGCCCCTTACCTAAGGGAGAGTATGAGGAAAGACTGCCACCGCGATACTGATTACGTAAGAGGTGTGCAAGAATTGGAAGGACTGCTTGGATCGCGATGTTTTGATACTTCTCCATACTCGTGGAGGATTGTCTCTAAAAGCGTTGCTTAGAATGGAGTGGGAATAATGCACTTTTTTTTTCTTTTTATAATCGACCGCTTTATACGTGTAGCAAGACGATGGTTAGAAAGAAGCAGGGAAGGACAGAAGGAAATAGGGGTGGTTCGCATCCTAGTGCAGTTATGACCAAGCATGGTTTCACCGCGATGGACTTTGAACCCGTGAATACCGATTTGGTGGCTGCGATAAAGGTAATGCGCCATTGTATTCCATCCTCATTTGAAGAGATTGTAGGTTGTGCTCTTCTCTTTTCGACATCGAAAGCCTTATTAAGTTCAACTCTATTGTCACAAACTTCCATGGAATACCCGTTGGGTAATTGTGGATATTGAAATGAGCCAACTAACGAAGCATATGCAATGCGCCAGTGAATGAATCATATTTGACTTGTGAAGAGCTCTCTAGTTCTGCTTAGCAGGAATACATTTTTGCTTTAATCCGGCCCTTGAAATTGACCGGTAGAAACAACTTTTGCCTCAAACCATGCCATGATAGTTTTTGCAACTTTTAGAGGACACTTTGGCTTTATTTCTGCTTCAAATTGTCAGATCTCATCGTGCAATGAGGCGTATGCGCAAGTAAGACCAAAACCAATGCGGAAAGAATATTAATGAGGAGCCTCACAGAAAGTGTTGCTAAAACAGTTCAGAATTATGACATCACGAGTTTATCACACGGAATCCTAGTATTGCATGATATAATAAGAACGACATGTATATGTCAGATTTTCGCCGGGAGCTGCGCATGATACGATGTAAAGTAACTGATGATACTTTTTTCCCTTTAGCTTCAAATCGCATCTTAGGCAAATGTATTTCACACAACATCCGTCAACTGCAGCAGATAGCAATTGATATGCAAATGTCATTCATTAGCCATGTAAAAAAGCACCGCTAAGATGACAAGGGTTACATACATAAATACATAAATCAACGAAAACAAAATGTATGTGCATAGGCGTGGGCTTGAAAATGAAAATTTTCATAAAATATATTTTAGTGAAATAAAAGAACGAGCAAAAAGCAAAAGCAATCAAGTCAAACGTTTTGAAGAAATACAATCAATTTCGTCATAGATCTTTTTGTTGCTTTGTACTTTGCGACTAACAACTGAATTGAGAATTAACAGAAAAGAAACTGAAAAGAAAAAAGAAAGAAACCAACAACTAAGAAACCTGTCAACAGTGAACTGCGAACTTTTAAGGTGATAGTTAGAGTTACAAATACAAATCCGTTAATCGGTTACTAAGAGATGGAGAAAACACAGTTATGGTAATGTATATACCACTGTCTGCTTATATGCACATATTTACAAGCATAAAATATTCAAAGTGAGGGTGTTTGTCTGCTGCAGCCATCAAACATTGAGTACGAAATGATACCTTTGTTGCTGTTGTTGTTGTTCTCATTTTTTTTGTTTGTTAAGTGTATGTGGGTGGCACCGTTGATATGGTTTATGTTGTGGCGAAAAATCAAATCAAACAACGCTTCAAACACAATTTTGGGCGACGACCTAGGATTTTCGTTTTGCTTATGCCAGAAAGTCATGCATTTTTAATATGTTTCTTTTTTTGTGTACTTTTTTTTGCCGATTTATTTAATATGCAGATGGGAATCTTTGTTCTCATTTGGTTGGAATTATAAATGCAAGGATTAAAGGCAAATGAATTGAATGAGGAACTGTATGACAAACGTTAGTCTTACTTTGCCGCTCACACAGATTAAGCGGAAAAGAATAGGCAGAGAGACAGAGAGATAAACACATGTTGCGATTCCCATGATTGCGTGACGGGGATTAGAGGCAAATCAGCGTAACTGGAACAAGTGGAAAACCTCCATAACATCAGCCACAATTTCGCTTGGGCCTCATCAGTGCCAAAACCATAAACACAATAAACGCGAAATGCAAACGCGAACTTTTTGTTGGTTTCTTTTTTTCAATTTTTATTTTTTTTACAAAATTTCATTCGTTGTAACTGTAAAATGTTAAGTGCACAATTCCTGTTTGTAAGCCAAACGAAAACCACGGCCCACATACATGTTATCACTGCGAAAGGGCAATATAATTGGTCCCGCCGCGACATCTCTTACCAGCGCATTCATGGTGAAGTCTTCATTATCCGTACCATCATTAAAACGTTCACCACAAAGGCGCACCTGATTGATGGCTATAAAGTCATAGGGACAATTGAAGATGCCAGCACCAGCCTGCCCATCGGGCACTAAATCGTTTTCATCTAACACACGAATAAGACGCGCACACAAACAAACAAACAAACAAACAAACAAGCAAAAAGTCAAAAAAAAGAAAGGAAAAAGAATGTGATGAGAAAATATAATGTTTTCTTAAATTTTTCCTTTAAAACCTTCATCTTTGTTAACAATTTGAAAATCCATTTGCTCTCCATTGCCACGAATATCCACACCACGTTCCACCACATACTCGACCGTGCATGAGTTTTTCGATCGTTTGATACAAATCACGTAGTTGAGATTATTCTAAATGATTATCAAGCAAGTAACACAAAAGTATCTAAAAGATAAATAAAACTTTTCAAAGCTTACCAAATAAGTGGCTTGTTTATTGGCAATTGCTGTAGACTCGATGTCATAATTGAATGATTTTACAATGCCTTCCGATTCTGTATAGTATTGTAAGCAGCCATCGGGTGCTATATTATCCCTGGCTTCCAACTGTTACAAAATTGAAAGTCATATTGATTAACGTTTATGTACACAAAGCCGTCACAATTAAATCTAAAGGAAACGTAGGCGAATTGGCCGCAAAGGAAAGCCGGAGAAATTATATTCTTACTCAGAAAGAAATGAAGAAAGAAAAACAGATAGGAAGGAACTGGCCGCAGCCTAGAGGGAAATCGGTAAGTGTTATGTCTATAGTGGCTGTGCGGTCACTGTAGCTACGGCCAAAGTATGCTTCACCGCACTGACACTTCAGCGAATCCGCGAACATCAACTTGGTTGTCGCGACACTTATCCACTCGTCTATGCGGCAAACTTGTGATTTATAAGAAGAAAGCTTTAATAAGGAACCAGGCGACTCATTAACCCTTTGCGTTACAATCAGGAAATTGATGATTTTCATAGGTTTTCCCATTCCCATTACCATTGTAGGATTATAAACATTATACTTGGCATGACTTGAAATTTTTGATGTCAAATAAATTATGTAAGCAGCGCAAAAGTTTCAAGTTAGCATTGCTAACTTTTTTAATTATTGTTGTTCTTACCTGAGCAATTTTTATGTTGAATATTCTCGCTCCTGATGGAACTTTTGCAAAAAAAGATAAGTAGATTTTCCCATCCAGGCTGCTACTAACGTGAAGATAAACTGAAAGATAATTTAAAAAAATGTAAATAATTAGTGTTTCGTAGAAAATAAGCGTCTACAGGGTCTAAGAAACTTATATACTGGCGGCTGTTTAGGTGTATTCGTCCGTCAGTCCATCTACTGAAATCACAATAATAATAATAATGAGTGGCGATAGACAAAATTTAAAAATTGACAATACACAAAATTTACAAAATTTACACGATAGACAAAATTTACTATTGCATTTAACACAGAACTTGATGTCTGTATTCTTGTTTGTAAAATTTTCGATGGAACGTGCATCGGTCACATCGCCCCATTGCTCAAATTTACTTACTGTGATGGCCGGTATTAATACCGCATAAAGTAGGCACTTCGAAGTTAACGTTTTGACCAGAAATGGTAAATTGGTCGTCCAGACAATCGCCGTCAGTAGGACGGCTAAGCTGAAAAACAAAACTTTGAATGAAGCAAGAAACTTCATTGTAGACAATAACGGGCAGACCTCAAATGTTAAGAAATCCAAACGCAACTGTTGAACATTTTTGCGCAAATTTATGATGAGGACACAGATAAGCATTTCGTGAACTGGTTGAGGATACTTGGGACTTTCGAAGTATGCTATCGGTTGATCGGTCGTATCACCGCAACCAGTAAGAACTAAATTTAAAAGAAAGGAAAAAGATGATTTTTCTAAAAGCAATTTATAGCTTACTTACATATACAACAAACCCCGGCACCATCAGCGCAACGTTCAGTAGCTATGCCCCCGAAACTCTTGCATTCAAATTCGTGATAACATACGCCTTCCATTGAGCGTATTTCGCCCATCGACACGTTACATTTGCTGTTATCGAATTTAATTACCTCAAACAAGCTGAGAAATCCTTTACTTTTAACTTTGCCCCTACTGTCACTGTGCTTTTGTAGGAGATGGATTTGGCCTGGTGAACCAAAGAAGAGATTTTTCAATTTTTCAGACCATTTGGTGGGCAACCCAGGCGTTGGTTTCATAATAGTAGTAAAAGTGGTCACAATCGATGGGGGTTGCGATGTGATGATCGTCGAATTAAAAGAAGGGCTAGTGGTTGTCATTGTTGTTGTTGCATCCGACGTAGGCAAATCATTACTGGGAAACGGCATTTCTTCCATAGGCATGGTGGTCGTTTCTTGTTCCGAGGTTAAGGTTGCCGGTGGAGTTTCCATTTCCATTTCCATTTCCGTGGTAGTTGGGGTTGTTTCTTGTTTTTGTTCCAATTTATGCCAAAATAAACGCGGCATAGTGTCATGCGGTTGAAATCTTAGTTGAAACGAGCGCTTCGACTTATTGTCGCACCTTAAAGTATCCCCGTTAATTCCACTTCTATCGTCTAGTTTTGATGGATTCATTTTCATTCTTATAGTTACAAAATCATTATGATACGCACTAATCACTTGAGACGAAAAGCAAGCTAATATGGAAATCCATATACCGTTGCATAGTGTCATCGTTAACGGAAGTTTTGCTACTGACTAATTGTATCTCTATAGTGGACCACTAATGTCTAGGTATCTTAACAGTAATAGCTTCTTATAATGGTTTCTTTGACGTTTCTAATGTTTACTAATGGATTAATTAGAGCATCAATTGCTTTTGTTATGCTATGTATATAAAGTGAAATGGATAACCTTCACTTTCATCTTTGTCTCACTTTGAGAAAAGTTTGCTTCACAAGTGTTGCCTTAATTTATATAACATATACGGAGGCCGTTTAGCAACGAGTGCACGAGCAGCGTGATTTTAGTCAAGGCACTCATGAAGAAAAGAGTAATGAATTGAGTTATCATTTATTTAGGCCAAAGTAATATTGAAATATTGAATTAATAATGGATTGAGCATTAACAACCAAAACTGTTGGCCCCCGTTTTTTTTTTTAAGGATAAACTAGTTGGTTAGTTTAGTTAATTATTGCGATTTTCATATCATCGGATGAATCTTATATACCGGAATCCGTCTGAGTGGTCGAATAGGCAAAGGATTTCGACTAACAGTTTAATGGTCGTATGTTCAAATATCAAGAGCTGTAGAGTAAAGCCGACAGCCTAGGATCGTCGTGTTTTAAGGCTTCGGTCTTTTAATAATAATAAGAATGCCATCGAAATATTAATACAACCGTGAAATATATCAGTTATCATCTAATCATTCACTATTGTGACTATTGTTCCTGTTTGTTTGATCTGGTCAGCATTCCACAATATTTCTGTTTACTTTTCTTTTTAATTCGTCTTTTCTTTCCCCTTCTTCTCCATTCTTCTTTTAACTTCTCTTTTCTTTTCTTTTCTTTTGTTTCTTTTAATTTATGTTCTGCTCCTGACTTTGTTTCTCTTTTCTTCTTTTTCCGCACATATACGTTTTACTGACTTGCAACTCGAGAGCACCTCGTATAAAAGCAGTGCAATCGTTTTTGTCACGGCTGCTTATGGTTCGATGATTTTGTAAAATTGCATCAAGTTAGTAGAAATTTTAAGAGACATGTACCAAAAAAAAAAAAGAAAAAAAAGAAACAACTGATTAACGTCTACTTATGGAGGCGTACACTGTTGCTCATAGTAATTATTAATAATATTTCTAACGAGATGAAAGGATGAACGGGATTTCCAATGTTATGTCGATTGACATGCCTACGCAAGGTTAGAAAAAATACAGTGTTTCCTTTCATGTCGCTACGATTTCTAAAAACTCCTTAGGTGATTTCTGCCGCAATGTCGTTTCAAATGTACTCGCAGCTTTGTAGCAGCAACTCGTTCTTGGGCTTGCGTTTCTCATAAAATGCTCCTTTTCACTCTAATGTTTCCGCAATTGTTTGCATATTACTGCAGAAAATCGCGTATTCGCCTTTCCACATCTATAAAATAATGCATTAATGTGTCTGTCGGATTGAATTCTCATTTAGTTAAACTTTGTAGCAATCACATAAGGTAAAAAATGTCATCAATGCTTTTCAATTCAACTGTCAATCAATATGAGTTAGTATTCGAAAAGTTGGATTTTTGTTTTTTTTGGTTCATTGGAAAAATCGTCAACTTGTAGGTTAAGATGGTCCAGAGAGATGGCTTACAAATGCATTTTATTACTTATATACAAATATAAATAAGTGTTGCCAGTGGCGTTTGTAAGGTTTATGCTTGCGAATGCACGTTTCTGTCGTTGACGTTATTTACTTCTGCTTAGTATGATTTAAGAAAAAAAGTTGTGCTTAAAACTTTCCAATCGAAACTAATATTTACGCTTATTATAAATTTTGTAGGGACATGGCTGAGGTGACCAGAAAGCGTTAAAATGCTTGACTAATTATTTCTTTGAATGAGTTACAGGCTCTTCTCCTGTTAACTATTTTCTTGCGACTTAAGTAAATGTTAGTTGTGTTGTGAGTACGTTTGTCAAGCTCTCGTTACTAATTTGAACGGTAGGTGAAGCTTTTGTTGCATATTGCATAACTAGAAACGAGGAACGATTTCCTTAATTGGGCCACACATTTTTTCTAGGCCGCATTTTTGAGCCTTGCACAAAGATAATAGTCGTGGGGAGAGAGATCTTTGAAATACGGTCGCACAGATAGTAGTTCGGATTTCAATTTATGCAATTTTGCAATTGTGACGCGGTGATCCTCCTCCTCTCTTTGAGCAAGCGCTGTATCCTTTCGGACACATATGGTACACAGCTTTCTCATGTGCTAAGTTGCATGCGAAGTAATGAATAGGTTGCCTTTTGGGATCTTTACGTGGCAGATATCTCTTCCAAATGCAATTATGGATTATCGAGGATAATTCTCAAGATTCTTCTCGACGCCGTTAAATCCCCAATACAAATATTGACAAATTGTTGTTTTCGGCGGGGAAAATCATAATATCCTTCGCGCAAATTGTTTCATTGACATTACTCGTCACTCAGGGGATATCCCCTACACATGCAGCAGGCTGTCCATCACAAAGAACTAAGGAAAAACAAAGACCCAAATACACATGACCAGCACTAATCAAACGATACAACGATACATCAGAAGAACATGTTCAACCAACGAACAATATTCAGATTCTCCCATGCTATGAAAAGAACGGAAATTACCAAACTAGGATGGGATTTAGACAAGCGTCATTCAAGCCTTTTTCTGAAAATAACATGGACTTTAGAGACGGCGTCTATAGGCGGGATTTATTGACCTATTTTTAATTTTGGTCTTCAGAGGTATCCGTCGCTGCTGGGTTAACAGTTTAATATTTAAATAAGAGGAAGAAAAAAGGAAGATGTTATGAAATTTTTAGTTTTAAGAACGGTTTTTAAAGGTGGCCTTAGACTTTGATTACAGGACATCTTCCACATGATGAATATATATGTATATGTAGGCGGCTGGTCATCTTTTGGTGAAGCGTATAACGAAAAAAAAAACGTTTTCTTCAGAAGAGACAATACATATAAATAACGAAGTAGCAGGATTGGGCGCATATACGACGTGTAATAATTGCACTTTGCATACGAATTGTCATCACACGTTCGTCACACATTTCTACCTTTTGATACGAGCATTGACAAGTGTACGTTTGATCGCGCTGCGCATATGTTAGCGAAATGCATGAATACGTAGAGAGAATAGCCCAGTAAATCAAGCAAAGGATTATTTGTTGTCGACTGCATCCAATACGTTGTATGTATATATGTGTGTATGGCATGGTTTAAATTGTCAAATGTTTAACTGAAGAGAAAGACAATAAGAATCACAAAAAGCTCAAACATTTTATAAGCTGCCATAACATGGTACTGTGTTTCTGAGTCTGAACACTTTATTGGTCTCGAAGGACTTGAAGCCAGCGGGCATCGCAGATGAAGAGCAGCAACAGTCAGTAGTAACAACCGTAGTATTAAAAGCCCCTTTGTTATTGTTATGGTTGTTGTTATTATTATCATTCTTACTGTTAACATCAGTTGGTTGGTTGTTTTTAACGGTTTGTCAGTAAAAAAAAGAAAACAGAAAAAGAAAACGAACAAAAACGAAGTAAACGAAATGCAAGTGAATGATGATTGATGTCAGGGTTTTGTCGGTTGATTGAAAGTCTTCAGCCAACCATTCGTCTCAAGCTTTGGAAACCTAAATATTTATTTCTTCGTTACATGTGTGTGTGTGTGTGTGTGTGTGTGTTTGCATTAAAGTTATTTGAATACATACTTTATTTAAATATTGTAACAATTTTTTACGGATTTTTTCCCGTGCGAGAATAATTCAACTCAAATTTCTTTTTCCCCAAGTTCTCCGTTAGAAAATTTCACTTATAACTTAACACAAGTAACACAAGTGCAGCCAGTATGCGTCATTGGCAATTAAAATCCACATATTTAATAATCTAATGTTTGTATGCATGCACTTATTTATTATTGATTCTCTCAGCTGCTACCATAGTGTAGCGAGTTATGCCAATCTTTGCCTTTTTGTACCACACGCAGTCTTTCCTGATGCATCTGACAGTTATTTTTCATTCTTCATAATCAAGTGCGTGGTTTTATTTGCAACTTTCCAGATCTGAGTGTTGGCGTTTGACTCTGTTAAGCTTTTCCTCACTGTCTCCATCGTAAGCATTTGTGTGCAGATATATGCTCGAATGCTAACCACCACTGCGACAATTTGGTGTGTCTCCGCTCTCTGTCGCTTTTAGTGCACCCGTATTAATGTAAGCATGCGTATGGGAGAATGTGTGTGTGTGTGCGCGTATGTGTGCGGCTTGTCTTGTTAGCAACTTTGATGTATGCATTTCGGTATTTTGCAATTTTTCGTCATTCTCTTTATATAGGCTGTCCCGTTGCTGTTACTGTTGCTGTTGCTGTTGCTGTTATTGTTGTTGCTGTTTATTTAATTGTCAATTAACGAGTTATCATCAGCTGGTTATGATTTCAATTTTGCCTTGCGCTTGTATGTATATTTGTGCACACACTTTAAGTATTTTGAAAGTAGGAAGTGGATACTTTTCTTGGCATTTTGATAAAAAAAGAATATGGGTTTAATGGGTTGTGATGAACCCCGTAGTTTATATGCATTTATATGCAATGATGCCTACCATAACGCGTTACTTGACACAGTGGTAAAGTCATGTGCGTCAGGTTTTGACTATGAGTTCGGGCAAACTGGAATGTGGATTCTTCTACGAACGGAACCGTAAAACAAATAATAACGATTTTGGTTTCATTTCTCTCTAAAGCATGTGACCAGCAAGATTGTAGTTTGAAAATTAGTCCACATTTTTTTCTTCTTGACGTTTTTTTTTAATTGCGACATAATGCAGAACATAAGAAATAAGGGAAATGGGGCAAAGAAAAGCTTTCACATACAATGCAAAATCTTTGATTGAAGAACCTCCCAGGTCAAGTCATGTTGCAAGAAGTGTCCGCAATTGAACTTTCAATCAATCAATCATGCACTACTCACCGTTGGTGCTCTGGAGCGCATTTTAAGCTCACTGAAGCATTACAAGCACATATATCTTTAAAGACTGTAAACTTAAAAAATGTTTGTTAGCAATAGAAGCGATTGAAAGCATGCTTGCCTTCTGCAAGTTGCAAGCACTTCAAAAGTGGGAGGTAACCTCCAGATATTTTAATTCTAATTAACATAAAAAATTAAAATCAAGTTTTCGCATAATTCCCAAGCGGTAAATTATTATGTTTACGTTGATGTGAGTTAGGAGCCATTCGTATGTGAAACAATAATTTTAGCTCCCTATTGTGTAACGCGTTTTGTTGATCACTAGATCATGTGATACGTTGTGACCGTTAAAATAATCAAAGCTCTCAAATATGGCCATATTCACACACACTCTCACACAATCTCACACAATTTATAAGGTACCAAATATTGAATTACAAACGAAAACTCTCACTCACCGCTAAACGATATTATCCGTTGTGTTTACTCTTTTCGCGAGATTGACAGCACCTTAATGGAAATGTGTTAACCAAGCCAAGCAAAGCGCGTGGTTTGACATTTATGATAGTTATGATGGTCGGTCCGACCGGATAAAAAGCTTAAATACGATGAAATCAACATTGCGTTACGAGCAAAAGCAAAAGCAACTCGAATTTGTGTGAAAGATGAAAACAGTTTGCGATACATTTTTTACCAAATCTGTTCACAATAAAAAGAAACAGCAGCACTGCGAAGCAGCAAACATGGATCGATAGCCCTTTTGGTTAGTTATCAATTAGTTCCTTACAATGTATCTTTATGTCACTTATCGTACAATAGTATCGCACGGCGTAATCAACTCTGAATCGATTTGATAATCAAGCACCGTCTGCCTATATATTTTTTCTTATTCTCGGATTCTCAGCAACTGAATATGCGGCAATCTACAGCACACAGTTAGACACAACAATCTTTTAAGAAAATTTCTCTAGACTTTCATTAAAAAATTACGAATAATCACAGTCTGAAGTTCGGCAGAAACAGTTTTTAACGCAATCTCAAAATTTGGTGAAAATTGGATTGAATCAGACGTATGTCGACATCACACAATCAATACGATGTGAGTACATTTAATACGTCAAGTCGAATGGGTATGTTTTTTACTTGTTTTCATTTGTTGCGTTCATTAGCCAAGTCGATCGTAGCTAAGCAAGTTTTACAAGATCATCAAGACATAAAGCTAAGATTTCGTTAGAGATTAAAATTGTACTCAATACTTAACAATTGTATAAATTATTACGATACACATGCACATGCACATAAGCTTGCGTACATAAGAGGGGGCGGCTGCTGAACGCGTAGCTTTGCTAAACTCTTACTATTTTTGGCGCTTTATTCGTTTTTGCCTTAGAATTCAAACATATATCTATTACGAAACATATGTTATGATGTAGTATAACTTTGACATACAAATCTGAATGTATTGAAGATGTAGTGAAATGCGTTAATAAATTAAGTGCAAACATTCATGAAGGAAAGCCTGCCTGCATTTGCAAAGAAACAATTCATTTTTAAAACAACACACAGGTTCACACAGATGTTGCGGCCAAACTGAAGGATTCGCAACAAAAATGATCGAATATCTATCCTCTACGATTTTATTATTAAAAATTTCTGTATACATTTTTATGTACAATGTTCCGGCTAATGTACGTATGGAGGGGCATTCCCTGCAACAATTACTGCAAAGTTTACTAGAACGCAAAGGAATACGAATCGTGCATGCGCGATAGAGGAATGCACAGCGAGAAGCATTCTGACTAGTGTTAATGTAAATAATTTTTGCACACACACACACGCACACACTGTTCATTAATGCACTGATTTGGTTTGTCTTTGAACTAAAACGAACAGTTGCACATATTCGTTTTAGTTCATAAGTCGTCCCCTCTTTAATGAGCGTTTACATAGCATTCATACTAACCCACAATATAAAGTTGGATTGATTCTAATACCGTTAGTGCTGTATGTAAGAAAATTAAAATGAAGTTGCTTTTGCGAAAATTTCGCTTTTATTTTTCGCTGATGTAAGAGATCGTGTGAAAACCGGCACAAGTAGCGTATACGGTGTGTAGGCAAGCGCCGTTTTAGAGTTGCGTAAATAACACATAAATAATATTTTAGAGGTAAATCATCAAACGTATACGTAAGTGCATGTTGTATGTTAAAATCATTTTTGTAATGTACACAAACAAACACACACACGCACACATATGCACATTAATAAACTGACTTGAAAGTAATTTAGAGCATCGTTAACAAGAGCAATAAAGAGCCCAGCAACGAACAGTGGAGCAGTTTACAAAAGTTGAGGAGAAATATATTTCAATTACTTCAAGAGTCGAGACAATTACGGCACTTTGCCTCAGACTGAAGGACAGCGTGGTACTGTAGTGGTACTATTTTTTAACCGACAGATCAGTTAAAAGCGGTTGATGTGATGGGTTAGTCGCGTTGATGGTGGCTTAATAGATGTGTAGGCTTGTACTTCTTGAGTTTATTGTGTGTGACATTTTAACATGCGGCAAATCAATCCGCAAAAAGGTAAATATACCGACAAATAATCGCAAACAATAATACAAGATTCGTCTCTCATTCATACATGCGTGCATTTGCACTGAAACTTCATTTTTAGTTCAATGCGAGAATCATTTCAACTGCTTGCAATAGTGTTAGTAACGATCACGCTGTATGTGTGGCGATGAAGAGATAGTGGCAAGAAATGATAATAATATGCACACATACGCATGCATACATAAAATATTTGTTATCGTTGTTACTGTTGACGATGATGATAATGATGATTGACTGGAGAGGTGTATATTAATGATTCTCTGATGGTTTGTCGGCGTGTGTGTGTAGCATTTTTTGGGCAATTAAAGTTTTACAAGACTGTTTTTTTATGTGTGTGCTTTTTTTTGTGGGAATTTTTCTTATTTTTGTTTGCATTTTGTTTTTGGTTGTTTTCTTACTGTGCGGCGGTGGCTGCTGTTGTTGTCTCTATATATCCGTTGTATGCACTTTGTGGTTTTTGAAGTTTACCGATTATCCTTGTTTTTGGTCTTGTTTTGTTTTTATTTTTCTCTTTATAGTTGTTGTTTAAAGACAATCCCAAAATTAGTGCAATTTTCATTCGGAAATTCGTAACACAGCTAAACAACTGAACCGAACTAAGCGAAGCTAAGACAAACCAAGCCAGGTTAAGCCATGTAATGTGCATTCCTTAACTCTTGAAGCAACACATAAAACAAGCACTTGTAGCGCAGAAAGGAGCGTGAACACTTTGAAGAAAAAAAGAAAAAAAAAGTGAACTTAAGTCAAGTGAAAGATGTGCACACATACTGAGTATGTCCACATTCCTTGATGCGGTTGCACATTCGCAGTATTAAAAATTAAAAAATAAAAGAAAGAAAATACGAGACTTTCTGATGGCAACCAAGCGATAAAATCGTGCATACAGCTTATGTGTATGTTATATGTACTTAGGATATGTGTGAGTATGGATTATCCAAAGTTCTCCTTTCTGCGGAGTTTTTTCATTTCTTATGAACAGCGAGCATATGAGTGCATACCCAGCATATGAGTGTATACACATGCCGCGTAACCTTTAACTGTTGGTGCAGTTGAAGAGCGCGTAAATTCAACTTGACTTAGCCATAATCATAATGACAATGATTCGCGCATGACGTTGCCGGCCATATATTTGAGTACAACAACAATAGCAACAATAGCGCTAACATAACATAACAACAATAATCATGACATTGCCAACTAGCAAGTCTGACGATGATAATGACTACGACGACGACGAAGGCGAAGACGAAGACGACGACGAAAACGAAGACGTTAGTATTGCAGAT
Organism: Glossina pallidipes; assembly: GCA_000688715.1. NCBI lineage: Eukaryota > Metazoa > Arthropoda > Insecta > Diptera > Glossinidae > Glossina > Glossina pallidipes. The sequence goes on from KK499798.1 coordinate 1,088,509, forward strand.
GCTGTATTACAGATTTCGTATTTACTTATTGTGTCGTCATCGTGTGTTATTTGCACGATTAAATTGATCACCAAGCTACGCATAAGCGTGCAAGTATGCAAGTTATTGTTGTGCTTTGGTTTCTTATACTCTGATCCACATCGTATAGGAGTGTTTCCGATCTTCGGAGCTTTTCAGAATTTGCAGTCAACTTTGTCAGTTGTTGCTTGCGCTGTTCCGCAAATAAATTTCATTGAGTACATCGTCCACACATATGTGTATGGGAGCAAAGCAAAACATTACGATTTTACGTTACCTTCTCCAAGAAATTTGAACATGATTTTCAATATTCCTTTGCTACTCTTCCTCTTCTTTTTCAACTTGTAATCCATTTTTTAATTTTTTTTTTTTTTTTTTTAAGAAACTTCCCATCTTTATCGCATAGCGTTGCATGGTACAATACATGGACATGGTTCAGCATTTGCTTGTGTTGCGTGTCACGTACAACCAATTCATATGTTATGCTCATTCGCTTATTTTTTGCGGCCAAAAACACTAAAAAGAAACATCTTCAATATTTTGCGATAGGTTCGCTATTACTATAAATGCCTCTCAACTTTTATAAAAATAATATTTTATATTTTCCCTCTCTCTTCTCGCGGCCATTTACCAAAATCAGAAGAAGAAGAATCGATTTATTCCCCTACTAGTTTTGGTCACCGCCAAATATCAAATAATTTTGTTACTTAGTTAAAAGTTGAATGGCAGCAACTCGGTTTAATCAAAACAGGAGTTTTGAATTTAGAAAATTGAATGCAGTCGCGCACGCTATTGGCTGGCTTGGTCGAGTTCCACCTGCTAACACATTATATGCAACATACATGTATATCCAAGCAAACGATGTTCAGCGAACGGCAGATGTTAGACTTACTCTAATAATTCATGTTGCAATTCACTCAATTTGGCAATTGGAGCACCATCTTCGTAAGCCCGAACACTGTCTGGGTGAATCTAATATTCCCTCTCAAATTTTCATCCCTATTTGCAGAAAACGGCCAATATTTCACCACTTGTTTGTCCATTAGTTAAAGTCTCATATACTTTTTTAAAACTAAATTACGGATATAATCCAAAACTTTTGGTGTAGATCGGTCGGTTACCTTAACGAGAGCGTCTTTCTCATTCAGAAGACCAGAAATTGTCTTTCGATTTCTTGTGAGCGATTTATTACATAAACGTATTTAACAATGCTAGTTATAAACCGTACTTTTCAGTTAACATTACGAATGAGATTAACAAAGAGGAGTAGAGAATACTACACCATAATATAAACAAATATATTAAATTCAACATCGGTCTTAAAACTAATCTTTTGCATAAAGAATAATATTTACTTAGATTACCTCAAAGTTCGGACTATCGACCCAATACTTTTTTTTTAGTACTTTATAGGAACAGAAGAATCGGTTCGGAGTTGTAATTCTCATTTACAACTACAAATAAAACACGAAATGGATTACACAGAAGGTGATTAGTATGATAGTGTGCTAGACGCAAAGAACTCTTGAAAGAAACATAATTAAATAATGCGTACAGCGTAGGCAGCAAGCTTATCCATGACAACGCCAACTCCACACATTTCTTTGAATCCAATGCCGTTAAAATCTGACCAGGTGGCCAAATTATTCAAATCACCCTGGAGAAAATGCATATCGACTAACGCATCTAAAGAATGCCACATTTTTACATTATCTCCAAGCACTAGAACTCTTGAATTCTAAATGTAACTGAGGAGATCTTTATCAAAAATAGAGAGAAGAGAATAGGCCCAAGATGGCTTTCCTAAGGGACGCTAGATAACACAGCAATTGCGCGAGAAAGACAAGGATTAAGGAGTACCGTTTGGTAACTCCGTAATCGTCGAATCACGTTGTCAACAAAGCCAAGACAACTGATCTTAAAGATCAGTAGATTACGATCTGCTACGTCAGTCTGCGTGTACTCCACCAACGCTTTGAAAGCATCTGCAGTAAGCATCAGTAAGTTGGTCATCGTAAAACCATCTTGGCATGGAGAGATTATCAACGTAACGGCTGATGTTGCTTAGTAACTAACGCTTCAAACAGGTCTGGCAATTCCTCTGTAATTCTCAATAGTATTCCTTGAGCCATTCTTATAAATAAGAGGGAAGAAGGAAAGTGGCCTTCGTTCAAGCTGCTATTATATACCTCCAAGCAGAGTGAGTGAGCATATTGTTGGAGTACGCAGGACGCAATACCAGCAATAGATGGAAAAATATCAGATCACATATGGATGAGTTTCCGTCAGTTCAACGACGAGTAGGGTTTTTCGAAGTAGCCCGCAAAACGATGTTTCCGCCCACTTCGTTCTTCTTTATCCTTTAAGCACAAAGACAATCAATTTACAAATATTCTTTTTCATCCCCAAAATCTTCTTTGACGATTTCGCAGCTGCTGTCCTTGAGAGACGAAGAATAGGACTTATCCTCTTCCCAAATTGACATGCAAAGTCACTTTTCTTCCTTGAAAAATCAGTGTTAGGAAAATTTGATTTGAATGTGTTTGTGATCCGGTGGCCTTCTAAACAATAGCTTGCTAATAATTGACATTTTAGTTTCCATAGCTTGTCTGCAACCACTTCTCAAATGTAGCTTGAACAAGATCTGTCCTTTAAGATATTCATTAGACTCTCTTTCAAGTCTCCTTTAATCAACGCATGTTTTTTAAACCTTCCCTTCTTTCTAACAAACTTTGTGTATACTCTCAGCAAGTGTAGAAACAGTTAACAATGATATCCCATGGTATGGCATTATTTATGCATCAGGCTGCAAACTGTTCTACCTGTGTTGGAAGCAATCATTTGCTCTATATAAACAGTGATGTGTTTAATCGTCAAAAACCGTAGGATAAAATTTGCTTGTAACCTCTAAACTCTAAATTACAAGTGCACGCGTCTTATTTATCCATATAAACGGTGCACTGACAAATCATAAGCAGTAAAAATGGCATCAATAACATACCCACACACAAATAAAGAAACGCTGGGATATTTGAAGTTCGAGAGGGATATCAAAACATATCATCAAATCAAAGCGTATGGCACAATAAACGGTTTATGTGGCGTACAAACATACAAGCAAGCCACACACATATGTGAATTTGCGCTGAGGTACGATGTATAGATGGTAGTGGAGATGATAAAGTTGCTGTTTTATGCAACGCGCCAGCCGTTACTGATGTTGCCGATGACAGGAATGGATGAAAATGGTGATGACTACGGAGTAGCATGCATACACAAGTTATTTTAAACAAATGGCAACAGGTAAAGAAGTCAGTCGAAACAAAAACAAAAAAAAAACATCGAACATCAAAGCAAACTGAAGCAATAGTGCTTGCGTCGGTTTGTTTCGTTTTGGTCACCAACATATTTGGTGCTTTGTTGTGGTTCATAGCATTGCCTTACAAATTGAGTTACTGAGCAAGCATCAGCGTTGATATTGTTGATCGGCATCGTCAACCAGTTAGTGACTGTAATAGAGTTTTGCTTTCTAACAAAACCAAATCCATATTAGAAAAAAAAGGAATACTTAAGCAACAACAGCAAACAGTGAAATGATGAATGTCTATCAAAACGTTTATATGAATGTGATTCTGCATACACATCTGTGCGCGTTCGTTTGCACGTTTGTACGTCTGTACGTACAATACGGGTTATACATATTTCGTTGATTCGATATCTGATGATTTTAAGCAATTATATTGAACATCTTTTTCTGACCGAAACCAAGCGGGTTTATACGTGTGTCTGCACATATCTGTGCGCATATATTGAATCTATTGTTTGCCCGCTAAATAAATAAATAAATAAATAATACCTTGGAGGAGTCACATAGAGAATCTCATAGATTTGAAATGCCCGCCGTACGTACATAGATTTTTATAAATATATTTACGATCCATCCATTCCATCTTCGTGTTTGCGAAAGCTGTGAATGTACAAATTCCGTTTGACCATAAAAGTGACTTCTTTCGATCTCATAAAGATGTACCACCGCACACATGTCGTCCGCTAACTGTGTCTTTTTAACTATGTGCATATTTGTATATGCGCTTGCCTGCTTGCATTTTCCGATCCATGTTGTAAAAGTGCTGCTAGTGGCGCCTTTTGTTATCCAAAGATTTTTGTCTTTGAATAAATTTTCTTTGCTTTCTGCCTCCCCTTGGCTCTTCTTTTAGCTTGGAAAGCTGCTTTAATTTAGATTTCGTAAGAAAAAGCAAAGAAAAAATCAAGACACTATTACTCTTGTTGTTATAATAATAAATACAGTTGTTGTGCTTTTTTTTTTGTCTTTTGCTTTTGCTTTTGCTTTATTATTGTTATTGTAGTTTTCCTTCAAAGTAAGTATCGTTTGTTATAATACGTTTATCATCTTTCATGCGTTTACATATGCATGTGTATGTGCACGTAATATGCATGTATGTGTGCTGACATGCTAACCTGATTTTGCAGCCTTTACGTAGTGATTTGATTATATTAATATTCTTTGGATAAAAAGCTCTTGTTGTCGTTGTTAGCGTTGTCAATTTGTTGTTTACTTGTACCGTATGGTACTCAACGTACCTGATAATTTATGTCTTTATTGTGGAGTATCGGGCTGCAAAAAAAAAAACAAAAAACATACACAAGAGCACGCTTATTTACAACACATACACCCATACATGCACACATATTTTATTTAGTTTATTGAATAACAAATATATATATATATATATATATACATATATATATATATTTAGAAATGTATAGGTATATATCATTTCTAACGATATCATGGCCGAAATTATTTACTACAAATCAAAGAACATGGAATCGTTACAATTTATTATTATTACAATACCTGAAAATCGATTTGTAAATGTCAGTACATTTAAAATGGATGAACATAAATTTCATTCCGATATTAATAACGTGTACATATTCACACACACTATATATACATGTACAAATAGGTTTTTAAAGGCACTAGAAATTTTTATGCACCTCTGCAAATGGATCTGCTTCTTATCGTAAAGAAGATTCGCCGCAGCTGTTGCTCTTGTATGAAGGGGCTCACCACATGTTACTGTTACATCAACCATGGTAGACAGAAGAGTTTTTTCTCGAGAATGTTAACCCCTCTAGCTTCTTATATGGACATCGCATTTTTTCTATTTTTACAATGCGTGTGAGGAGATGATTTCTAAATGTCAATCGGTCAGGCCACGCACTGTTATAGATGAGACTCGGATTTACATATACCATCTGGAAAGAACCGATAAATCAAGCGAATATCGTACAAAAATTGAGCCAGGACCGAAGAAAACGCGCCGAAGTTGCAGATAAATCAGCATATCGCGACTTAGGGACTCCTTCCGCCAGGCCAAACGGTTAACAGGACACAAATATTTGAGTATGAGGATTACTTTCAACGCGACGAAGTAGACTTGAAATAGTAAACAGATTTAAAAAAGAAAAACTGAAAGTGGTCATACTTGTTGGACACAGTACAATAGGGAAAAACACTCAACGGGCAAAGAGTGGCATACACATAGAAGTTATAAAAACCATATCATCTGTTAAGACAAAGAAATTGAAAATTTAAATAAATCATGATATAACTAATTATATAGCATCGCTTTTTACGATGATTTACAATTTTTTCACCAAATTTTTTATTTAATTTGCTTCTTTATTTACCTTGCGTTCTCTTCTTACATATTTCTATTATACACCCGTCGATGATATCGCAAATATTCCATTGGAACGAGAAGCCAAACTCGATACGGACGCAACCGAGTATCATCAACCCAAAGTGAGATTTTAACGTTTTCATGTTTCGCGTCATACGATAGCTCGATAACGAGAACAGTAAACCGGCTTTGGGACTTGACATTGTATTAGTTAATTTTATTAACCCTTTGCACTTGAGGGTTCCGGAGCATAGCGAATTAAAATATGTCTTCGATTTTGCGAGCTCGGACGTGCGGACAAATAATGTTTAGTTCGTAAGGACGGGGGAAAATCGTAATAACTCCATTTATTCTGTTAACAAATTACAACTCGAATCTCTTAAGGGGAGCTTAGTGCAAGTAACGATGAAAAGACTACGATTGATCTATGATGATAAAAAAAAAAAAATGATTTTTCTGTTCAAATTACTACGAACGAAAACAAAATGCGAGGGCAAGGGGTTAAATGTTTTTTTTTTTTTTGCTTTCTATTACTAAATGTATCGTCTTCCGAATAGTTATGTCTTTCTTTTAATGAGAAAGTGGGAGTGCAAAGGGTTAAGGGTACTAGGCAAGTAGAGATAAAATAAGCTTTCTAAAGCAATCTACTCACACAGCTTTCTACTTGATTTTTTAATAGGCATAAGTTGAGTGTATTTTCTGCCTACAAAATACGTTTATCTTTGCGTCATACTTTTCGTGCAAAACGGAACGGGATCCGGGTATGGTTACATCTCTATTTAGCATTAGCTTAATTTTTTTTTCTCTAGTGAGTGTTAGCTACAAAAAGCCCTATATGTGTTCCTTGGAGAAGTAGTCTTTTTTTTTTGCCTTTTAACTCATGTTTTCATTTTATTGCTCCTCAGTCACACAACAAATGGTATAAAGATAATAAACAGTAACGATCAGCGAGAAAGAATGCTAAACTCAGTTTAGAATTCTTTAAACCTTAATTAGCCGGAATTGCAGCCATAAACAACCCAACATACAACACATGATAATTATATGAAAGAGATGAATGGCAAACCGATATTTTTTTTTTTTTTTTTGGGCTTAGCTTCGTAGGTGATGCACTTGCGGTTCATTATCGCAAAGGCGTTGCGATGCAAAAGAAAGAAGCAATTCGTTATTTTGAGAAATACATGAAATCATGCAAACCAGCGTACCTTTGGTATGCGTTTCTTATTAAATGGATACCAAGATAGTGCCTAACATCACAGCAGCAACAAACATACAGCACTTTACCAACTTTCTTAACAAGTGAAAGTCATATGAATTGAAGCGGTCTGAAGATATGTTCGATCTGACTAGGATCAGCTGCTTGATTCTCTTACACTTTCTCCTATTTTTAGGCAAGAACTAAATGCTTATTACAATCGGTTGGAATCATTTGTTTGGAAACAGTCGACTTCATGTAGTGGAATAAAAGCGCTTCAGTTCATTGAGAATGCTTTGATTCACTGAATATATTACCACTATATAGCAGTTTCTTCGTGATCTGTGCCCGTAAACATTGAGTTCCGTAACTGACTAACTAAGTGAAACTAACTGACTGCTAGCATATTAAAATTTATCGATTATTTGTTGTCAAGTAAAAGCAGAAAAACAAAGAGCGAGAGAGAGAGAGAGAGAGAAAGAAGGCATTAATAAATTTGCTAAGAACTGGAGGAAAAATCCGATAATTATTTGTTGCACATTGATGGAGGGATTTAATGAATGAATGAGATAAACATTTGATGTCTTCATATGGCACATGATCAGATGACGTTTAAACTTGAAAGAAATTAAATATAAGAAGCAGATCAAAAGAGACAATTCACTGACATTAACGAAACCAAACAAATAAAACAATAATAATAAAAAAAGGAATTAAATGATTGGCAGATTCGCTGGAGATGATTATTTACTTAACTCGAGTTCAAATATGCAAAGTCTTAACAATAACAATAATAATAATAAGAAATTCCCGAGGTGTCTGTCGAACGCTCCAAAGAGAAGAGAAGGAATGAAAAAGAGCGAGAGAGAGAGAGAGAGAGAGAGAGAGAGAGAGAGAGAAAGAGAGATCGAGAGAGCGAGAAAGAGAGACAAATGTTTGGGAACAGTACAAATCGACGGCTAATCTATTGACTAAAAGACCGCACGTACATATATAAAAAATATAGGCTGACGGTGACGATGACGGTGACGGTGACGGTGAAACACCGCTTGCTGCTGATCGTAGATGATTAAGTTTTAAATGTTTAACTAATTTCAATAAATTAATGACAAGCAACTACAAAATATCTGGCGAAACCTTGGCGGACAATACGGCATCAAACCTGAAAAACCAAAGGATGCAAGTTCAATAACCACCACAACAACGGCTCATAATCTTAGTTAGTAATCAAGTTGGCCACATCATCTTTCAAGACAAGTCAAACGCAATATAGAGGATGAGAAATATATTTTTCTTTTTAATTTCATTTATATGTGTATGTGTATGGGCTATGGATGTGTATGTATATGATTTTGCGGTTTGGTTTGGCATTCGTGTCGTGCTGCAGACAAAGACCTGGTAATCTAGCCATTGCACTCTGCAGAGCCATTAAAGATAATTCTGTGCATAACGCCCTCCCAGTGACCAAAGACTGTAGATTTTCGCTGTTGTTTTCTTTTTTGGGCTTCTCACGCAGGTTGTTGCGTCGTTCTTTTATTTTTTTCATTTTTATTTTTTTCTCAATTTTTTACAAATTCCTGGCATTGCATTTAGCTTTTTAAGTTTCTTCTGTTAATTCAAATGTTTATTTTCTTTAGTCAGAAAAATAAAAAAAATTTCCGATCTTCTCCATAGGTTTTGATTCATTTTAATTACATAAGATTTTCAGAAAGGATCCACAACTGGCCAAGAGCTTATAAGCACCGTACATTTATCCGAACAATTATCGGGTCGGCAAAGTGTGTGTGTGTATATATATACATAGCTGTGTGTATGTGTGTGTATGTGTCGTTTTCGTTTAAAATATCTCAAGTTGCTGTCTATATGCTTGCTGTGAATACATTATAACACGGCACTGGCTCCTTTGCTGCTATAGCTGATCTTAAGTACTGATCATCCACACGCATAACCATATAGTTGTCTATTATTGTATTTATTGTCGTTGTTGTTGTTGCTGTTGTTGTTGTTGTTGTTGTTGATTTCTTGTACCATCGAAATTTAATTTATCCTCATGTTACTTATTAAGCATCTTGTTGTGGTTTGTCGTGTTTGGCTAGTTGTTGTCGTTGGCTTGTTATTTTATGTTTAGCGAATGTGCGATGTGTCCACTCTCCCAATCAATGCATTCCGCCATACAATTTTTGTATACAAATCCAATAAACAAATAAAGGGTTCCCTTCTTTTTTCACCTTTTTGATTTTTAATCTCTTTTAAACGAGACAGACGGGGAAAAAATGACGAAGAAAAACTAACTTTTCAAACATTAGCCGCATTCACTTTGCCTGCTTCTTATTTTCCTTTGCACAGTCGCATATCCTCTCTGCACGTATCAGCCATGTCTTCTTTGCATGACGTAGCTAATGTCATTGTGTTTGTGTTGTTGTGTAAAACGCATTTACTCGTAAATCTTCGCATACGATTTTGTTCCCCTCGAAGTTCAGCGGGTGTGTTTGTTGCCACATATTGATCATTTTAATCGTTTGCTTGTCGTATAATATACAGATTCCTGCAAATCGCTTTCTCGTTCTTTTTAATATAAATTGCGAATGCATTGATATTCGCGTGTTGATTTTTTAATTAGTTGCAGCGGTGAGAGCTCATAATTTATGTGCCGACGAATTTCACATTCGTTTACTATTTATTTGTAATATTTTCTTCCACTAAAAGCATAAAATTGAGGATAACGCAGTCGGTCTTTCTACAGATTAACGTAAGTGCTTGAGTAATTATTTACTTAAAGTTAATTGGCATTACATTGATTTTACATCCGCATAACAACTACAGTGGACTGACTGACTAATGAAATAAATAATTTCAGAAAATATTTGTTTTCCAGGATGCGATTAATTAATTTATTAAGACTTTGCTTAGTATATCGCGAAAACGATTTCGCTGAAATCTCTTTGTCGCAATAAGACTCTCAGAGAACCGATGGCATGGTGAGGCGATTTTAATTTTTGGAGAACTATCGTGCTCTCAATGACATTTTGTTTTTGTAATAATTACGTTTGCTCTACCGTTGAAAGTAGATGTCCGAGGCTTGTATGGCGTATGTGAAAAAGTGTACCCTGTCATAAAGAAAGACTTTGCGCTTTTATCCAAAACGAAAATTCTCTCCAGTGTGGTTTCTCTAAGGACCAGTTGGTAATGAATATCTTAAAAAGAAAGAAAACGTAGAGGAAAATTTCGAGCAGCCAATGAAACAAGCAAATTATGATAGCAAGTAATATTACAACAACGTAACTATCATCAGATGCGCGTTTTTTTAGTATCCAAGTAACTGTACAAATGAAAATGTAAAAGTTTGATGTAAGCGGTTGGCCTTACTTCACTTAATTGACGTGCTGGCACATTTTAGTGTCAACAATATCCGTTAACCTTAAAAATCGATAAAGGCTTGCTTGAGGTGTGTCCTCGTTAAGCTAATTAAGCCAAAGTTTGGGCGGCATTGACGAACATTGTATTTTATGATATTCCCTTGCTTCAATTCTTGATGTATGTTTGTATAGATTTTACCTCAACAATCACTTGCAACTTTGCAATGTTTAATTATTGCTCGAAAGTTATTCAATTTATTCATTTCACCTTTTGTTTTTGTGCTAGCGATGGGCTATTCCAGGCAGTTTATCAACAATACATGCAAACAAACATACGTACATCTACGAGATTAAATTAACATGCATTCAAAAAATCTATAAGTTATAGCAATAGCTTAACGCTTAAAATGACATCATTTCTCAATGCAGTCAATCAGGGTTTTACCCTTGTTTGTACATCACTTAACAAAGCTCGAAATACAAAATACAAAAGAAAATGTTTTCTCATACACGAAAACTTAAAAATACATCTCTTCTCTTACCGTTAGACTTTAACTTATTGTTAGAGATCTTATTGCGCGTTCATAGCTTAGGTCGTGAATTCTTATTCCAGACAAGGTCTTACATTTCGCAGTTATGAGTACCAAAGGATGGAAGCAGGGAAATATTTGTTTTGTGAAAACGTTTGCAACCTCCAGAAGAAAGCCTCAGAAATCGTACAAAGCATATATGGTCTTGATTAGCATCTTAATACTGAATCGACTTAAGCATATCAATCTGGACTGCGTACTATCTGTGGAAAACATTTTCCCGTTCGCGTACATAATTTGCAGAAGAGTTTGAAAATGGCCGAACAGGTCAAAGAACTCGCCTTCATCCCCCACACCCACAAAAACGGTGTACACACTTGCTTTCCGTGATTTTTCTTGTTGCTCGTAAACTACAACACATACATCATATAAGTTTCCGCTTTTATTTTGAAAAAAATCAGCCGCGCCCACCCCGTAGTATGGAGTATGAACATTTAGATCTTTTTCGGGATAACAGTGAAGGGTATAAAAGGTTCGGTCTCTAGCGAATATATTTTGCTTACTTGTTGAAGCAAAAGATTGGTTTTTCGCTTTTATTCTCCGATTAAAAATTTGGAAGATTCATATTTCCCTTCCATTCCCACTAGCGCACAGGAAACGGGAGGAGATAAAACAAAAGTGTAGACGCTTGTCGATTTACCTTCGAACGCACATGAAACCAAATAAAATTAGCAAGAAGTGAGGACAACAATAGCATTGCTAACAAGTCAACAGAAATTCAATTATTTGAAAAGGCCTTCATCGTGTGTACGTCTTCGTACAAGTTTTATGTTTTGAAAGTTAAGTGATTGTTGACACACAGCCTCGATGGTGCAGCAAAGTGTATAATTGGTTTATTGCATTTATGTTGCTGTTGTACTAATAAATAAACAAATTTTAAAATTATTTCAAGCCCAACTAGCAGACGTACCGACTCATCTTTGAAACGAAGAAAACGTAAATAAATAAACTTGTCCTAGCGGTTGACTTTTAACTGTCATTCTTCTCCGCTAAATTTGTTTTTGTTATTGCTAAACCTACAAAGATGAAGATGGACCCTACCCAGAAAAATTAAATGCGTCGATATAAATAGATGAGAATATACTCAAGAAAAAAAAGTATTGATAATAATAATAAAAAAAAAAAATAAATAAATAAATAAATGAATAAATAAAGTTATTCGTCTTCAAACGAATCTTAGAAACCCTGTACACCCAAACAAAAGGAAACGAAATATGGAACAAATGTCGATCACACGATCTAATAGATATTTAAACTAAATCTTAGATGGACAGCCAGTTGGTAGAGTTGCAGTGAAGTTTACAGCTTTTGCAAAATATACAAATTTTTTTTAATGGTTTAAGTTTTTTGGTTTTGTTGGTCTCCAAAAATTGGTGCATCCTGAGTACTTCAATTAGGATAGACACGTGAAGAGCCAGGTCTTCGTTGTCCCACATTTTCTACTTGCTTTAATGGCTTTTTTTTGATTTGTGTTTGGAAAACGAAAAAATTGGTTTTTCTTTAATTCTTCAGTATTTAGATTTAATAACTCAACGGTCGTCGGTTCAAATCTCAAGTATGGCAGTATTTTCAATTAAGTCGGTAGCTTTAGTTGTATTTAGTGCTTTCATACTTTAGCCTTAGAATTTATTTCTCCGGCTAAATTATTAATAACAATAATAAGAATAGATTTGAAACGGATGCAAACATTAAAAGCCAATGAATTGACAAGAAAACCGAGTACAAATAATAATCTCAACTAATCGTTGACCTTACTAAGGTTCAGGCCAAGGGTTTCATGTTCATACTGAGCATTTCCTACTACAGCGCTGCGAATCATCTGCCAATTCGCTCAATGCCTAAAAAAAAGAAGGTACAAACTGTCAAAAAAAAAAAAATTCAAGATAAAGTAAACAATATATATACATATACATATGTATATATTTAATCAATAAAAACATAAGAAGGAAGTTTGTGAGACCCATGCGCTTAAATGAATTTAGACGAATATTGCAATGCAGTTTGTTAATTATGGGCTTGTCAGTTCATCAGTGCGGTCAATATTTCCACTTATCTTCAGATCGTGTTGCGAAATCTTTATAAACTTCATTTTCAAACTTCCTCCGTGGCCACTAAAAAGAAAACAATATATGCCAACAAAAGACAGACGGACGGGCAGATACATGGACTGATACGCGACAGAAGATCCACGAAAGTGATTTAATTGAGCACCTTATGCTGATCGAGGATACACCCTTGTGTCCAAGAACTAAGACCAGTTTAATTTTTCATTTTTTAAATCTATTCCGTCGTCTTCAAAGTAATCCTCAAACCCGCAGTGAGCTCGTCGGTAATCGAAGAACACTTTTCACATCACCCTGACTTTTGAGCGATATTGACGTGGTTTTGCAGTTCTCTCGCCTCATCTCATTTCATTTCGCAAACAAAGTTTAATGCAATTTCTTTGTTCAACAAACTCACGCCCTGTCAAAATCGGACAACATACTTTCTGTGTCATGCAAACCCGAGCGCTGCTGAAACACTGATGGCGTTGATAATGTGAAATTTGACACAGAGATGTGCATTATATCGTGCATTTTTTTATCGGGTCTCAAATGCTTGTTGCAACTGGGAAGACAAACTTAGTATACTCTCACTGGCAAGAGTAAAGACATAAAGCAAAGCCTTGTTATGTACGATTGATCATTTTTCCAAAAAGACATTGTTTTGTTTCAGATTAAATGATAGTTGATTTCGGCTATCGTTGACACTCGTCGTAGCAGTGGCTTGTTCCGTAGTTGGCTGTAGTCTGTCATGTGCAAACCATGTTTTTCGCTTTCTTAATGATTTTAGTATGATTCACGATTGGGTATCCTTTATTTATGCAAACGTTGCTGTCAACAACGACAACATCAACGTCAACATAGTAAATTCGTATAAAGTAGTATTCAAATTTTCGTTTTTTCTTCAATTGGTTTTGTTGATGGGTTTCATTTGCTTTCCTCTTGTCGAAAGATTTCCAGTTATTTACAAAAATGTTAATCTGTCGCTTCAGAAATGGTCCGGCTGGGTGTGTAGCGTTGGTTACAATTTACCTCAAAAATATCTCCTCAAAATACTACGTCTTTCCCCCGATTGGCTGCAATGGCTTCCAATAATTTTAAAATACCTTCGCAAGACCAGTTCATAGGAGGGAAATTTTCTTAAATTGATTGATTTTATTTATTAAAAAAAAAAAAAAAAAAAACAAACCAAACCGCCAAAAACCAAAGTTAAACATATAATCTTTCCTGTTTTTTCTCCTCAATTGTTTATTTAACATCTATGTGCTTTCCGTCTTACATTTCAATTTAAAATTGTTTGAAGTGATTAACATATCACTTGAAACCGTGTACCAATATTTATTGTATTTTAACGAATAAACGTTTTTGAAGAATCTTTCAAAAGACAAGGCAACCATTGAGCTGCAATCGCCATAGCGATGGCATAATAAGTCAATGGTTACGTTTGTTACGCGCTGTAGTGAAAGGTACGGCGAAGCCCTTAGATATCGTAAAATCGTATTAACAGAAATACATCTTGCAGAAGGACAAAGGGAAAACGTAAGAAGACGAAGCTTGATGTTCGACTAAAACCGGCTGCTCTTTGCTTATGTGTCCGCACTGACTTCTTTTCATATGATTGTTTATTTTGTAAACAAAAATTTCTCATTGACTTATTAACACTCATTCATTTTGAAGATTTTGCGTTTTTTCTTTGTTTTACTAAAACATTAGTTCGTACACGTCTTCGCTTGAATGGTAATGAATGTTAAATATTTATTAACATATTCCCAAAAATTTTTCTCGTGCTAGCAGGTAAATAGTTTTAGTTTCGTTTAGTAATAGTTGGAAGGATCCCCTTTTCTCTCCTCTATATTAAAGCCATAAGGCAATTGATACGTCCATCTACTAATTTTTCTTGTGGCGATGATTTCTAAGTTGAGTGATTTGAGTTGTGAGGACCAAAGTCGTCAATTCGTTTTGGTCCCACACTTACTTTGTAAACATTTTGTTAACGCAAAAGCGAATAGAAGAAGTTGTTCGAACGAGGATATTTCGATTTCGGATATGTGTCTTGCTGATTGGTGAGGCCAATCTAAAGTAAGACTTGAAGTAAGACGATTTCCGGACTTCGACCTGAGTTTACTTGTTTCTGTTTGTCGTGAAGCGTCCGCTTTCGAGATAAGACGTATGGTTTAAGAACGGTTTGACATAAATACATCAGAATAATCCGCCCTCGTCAATATGCATAAGAAAACGAGCCTATAAGAATGAGCCATAACACTACACCCATCTTTTGTTTGAAGTGTAACTAAAATCCGTATGGAAATCTTGTATCAATTAGAACTAGAGACCGCATAGAAACCTTGCATCAATTAGTTAAAATAACCGCATAAAATGTGTCAATAGTTGTAAGATGTCAGTGAAACGTTCAATGATTTGGATATGTTGTGCTAATACGTAAGGTGGCTAGAGAGGTAATACAAATTAGATTAAGAACGCCTGGAATATGCCGGCGAGTTGCACCTCAAGAAAACAAAAAAGCAAATTTTATTCGAACGAATTTTCTGCTCTTTACACAGCACACGTGACGTAAAACATCAGATTTTCGCTTTACGCCTGCTTTCAGTGTTTCATGCGGATAAGTTTTTGTGTGAGAAGAGACAAAATTGTTGCATTCTTATTTACACTCATTTATTTTTTTGGGTATAAACTCCATGCTTTCCTCAACTCTTATATGTTTTGGAAGAAAGTTTTGTTGTTTATTTTGACATCATTTCGTTCAGAGATAATCGTGTATGTAATGAGTTAAGCTAACAATTGTTAACATTTTTGAATTTACTTTCTTTAACAAGTACGTACACTACATCACTGGCCCAGCTTAGGGAATCTTCCAGAAAGCCTTGAAAAAAAAAGAAAGGAAAAATGGAGGACAGAGGGAAATTTTATAAAACTAGAGCAAATGATAACAGCGGTTGCTCACAAATTCATTGAATCACTCCTTAAATCCGACCGTTATAAAAATTGTGCTTTCATTTCATTGCATGTATTTTGATCGTAGCTCTTATCCTTTGTTCTCATTAATTAGGGCTAAAGACAACGAATAAAATAATTATGTTATTCTGCACACTCTATATGTCGATATCGATCGGTGACTTGATGTAAATATGTACGGAGACCATTTACAACTTTGGTGTGAATATAGTGGTGATCGTTTAAAACATAAAATCAAGAAAAAACTTGAAGAATTTAAGGTTCAGCTGAAATAAGAAAAAAGTGTTAAACTTGGGCATAGCATACTTTGAGTTACATTCCAGTTAATCAGCTGTAGAGTAACTCGTTTAATTAAATTCTACGAAACAAATCTTGCCGCCATCAGTTCACTTGTGATTTATGAAAGGACACCTTCAGCCAAAGCCAAGCACTTCTCTTTTATCCTCGCACTATTTTTATCTCTCTTCCTTTTACTACATATTTATAATCTATAGTTTATCTTACCACAAAAAAAGATTCTAAATAATTAAAACCAACATCAGCCTTCTTCTTCTACTTTTTTTTTGTTCCTTTCCTTCTGAGGTTTATTTGCTTTAATGGTTAAAAAAAGTACAAGTTACTAATTTATTATCTGTAAACATTTTTTTCCGAAGAAAAAAGCCAACAAAATCTCGACTTTAACATCATCTTTTTCATGCAGCGGAGGCAACGAAAAACGTAGCAGGTTAAAAAGCTATCCATCTAGTTATTTGTTTATGGGCAGAAAAAATATGTGAAGAAAAAAACAGAAAAAAATTTACGAAATCATCAGTTTAAACTAGAAGCAAAAAAATGAACAAAATAATATGCAACATCTTCCTTTCGCTTAAAGAGAAGGTAAACCACGAGGTTATTGCTTATAGCAATTGTGCTCACATATGCTTTACTGTAGGTAAGCATGATATTTTGAAAAATGTAAAACTATTTACTTATTTAACTATTTAGCACAAGTGAGAGTGTAACGTTTCGGTCATGTCGAACAGTGTGTTCGCTACTCCTCCACATAAACAAGATTTCATAGTCGAATCAAGTTGGTTTCACATCAAACAACTTAATGAAGATGTGCTCTCCAGCGAAATATAAAATAAAGTAAGTTTGTTTTGGCCCCACTCAAGGTAAGAATCGCGACTACCAACTCTGTGTTTGCGGAATCAAATTTCAGTGCGGCAGAGTTTGCTTAGTCGGCAAAGGCATAACACTTGTCGATTGGGCACATGTCCACTAGCCTGCGGCCACCATCTCTCTACTTCTTTCTTTCTCTTTCTCGAATCTCAAGCTCTGCGTTCCGAATATTTAGTTTTACTTCATCTGTTTTTAATAAAAGATCCATAGACTTTCGCGTCCTGGCAGTATTGACACTTGTCTTGCAGCAATGTTTACATTTTGGTAAAACTCGGCAAATCGCTCATTAAAAATAGTTAAGAAACCTATATTCCCTGTAGGGACGAATCTTGGGTACATACCCAAGTATATAAGTGCAAGTACATTAACTTGCCAATCGGAGATATTGCATACAACATCAACGTGGATCTGGTAGGTATTTTTAGAAAATTTTTCATTGTCACCGCTTGCCACACCTCCTAAGATGCCAAGCGAAGAGCTCGGAATTTGTTTCATTTAAAACTTGAGGCACGTGCGGAAACTAGAAGTACATGCATGTAACTAAAAATTTTTGTTTTGATTCTACTGAGAGAAAAATTCCAAAGACTTGTAGGTCTAACACTAACATGTTATTGCACTCAAAATCTGAAACTGTATCAGGCTTTATTATCAGAAGCTGTCAAGGGCTCTCACGAGTAGTGTTACAAGCAGAATGAACACATAAACAGACTTCGCTTCTCAGCTGGATGGATACGTTGTTCATAAAAGCCATATGCTTGAAAAGCAATTTGAAAGGATAGCTGTATACGTGGATCGATGTGTAGATGAATAAGTGCGCATGAACACACGAAGAAGATGAATTTCAGATTTTACGCAGCGAGAGTCGGTATTATGTATAATGCGTAAAGAGCTTGTGTGTATTTATTCTGTCATCATCTTTCAAATGCAGTCAAGTCTTCTTTTGAATTTCCATGATTTTATCTCTTTTTCCGTTTTTTGTAAAATATGCTTGGTTTTGTTCCTTTCTTAACAACATTGATCGATCATACGGTTTGTTAGCTGAGTTCGAATCATAGGATAGGTGCTTTACTAGGGTATAGTCTTTGGGAATGGGTTTGAATATTCATTTCGTAGCGATACTTAAGAGAACTGAATGAAAATTATTCAGGCAACCGATTGTGACGCTTTTGCTTACTTTGAATCTATTCATCTGTCCTTTCTTACGGTCTCGACTGTACAGATGGCCAGTTTTTACATTTCTAACTGCTTTTCAGAGGCCCATTGGCTCGAATAAAGTTTTCGAAACAGAAAAAGCATTTGAATAGGAATGATTTGATTTCCCTTCTTCCCGTCTCTGCTTAAGTCTCCTTTGCTACTTCTAATAATGTTTCTTAACGTATGTTGCCAACGACGAGCCGCTTGAACTTTTAGTCCAACACACTGTTTACAATCTTTTCGCATTAGGAATAATCTCTTGAGTTCGTAGAGTGATAAAAAAAGAATAAAAAGTACAAATTAATAAAATTATATGCACAAAAAAAATGATATTAAACTGGCTGCAACCGCAATAAAATGGAATTATTGCCGACCCACCAACACATCATAAATGAAATAAAATAAAAAAAACCTCAATGGCTCTAAATGTGTGCTTAAAAATTGTCGAAATCGAATAAAATAAAATTATCAGCAAAATAACACTGAGAAAATATAATTTAGACACATAAAGAGTTGGAAAGACATCAACAACATCAACAACATCAACACGTATCGACATCGTCAATGGAATAATAACAGCAACAATAACAAAAACAATAAGCAATGAACAATTGTTGTGTAGGTTTCAGTAGTAAGACAACAAAGCATCTTTTCAAAAGATCATCACTAACGGTGGTGATGATATTACAGATGATGGTGTGGTTGGTATGCCTAGTGTTACTTTACAAATGCATTATCGAAAAAACCAAAAAAAGGAAACAAAAAAAATTAATTGAAGGCGTTGAAAATTGTCAAAGGCAGGCGTAACATGGTAAGAGTCGCGCGTAAACTTAACGTTGGCAAAACCTTCCGTTGCCGGGCTGCTTGGCTGTCGGTCTTGCTACTACACCAACCACCACTCATAACGCGCTTAGCTGTTTTTGGCGTTTTCCGAACCCACTTTTAGCAAACCAAACCTCAAAATGAAAAGCACACCTAAAAATTTTCAAATCGCATAAACACTCAAACACACACACACATGCATACGTGCATTACACACACACACACACACACACACACACACACACATATGTATATATGTATATATATATATAGATTTAAAACACACAATGTTTTCTCTATTTTTAGCTGGAAGAAACAGGAAAAAATCGTTTTTATTTACTATTTGTTTTAAGTAGATTTGTTAAGCTTGGATGCATGAAAATTGTGTAAAACATGGATCGCAAATATTTCGAAAAAAACAAAACAAAACGAAACAAAACTGCAAATGTTGACATTTGCAGAAAAAATTGTCTTTATTTGTGTGGTTTCTCTTCTTTTGCATTTTTCACAGTAAAAAAACCAGGTTAAGAAAACTAAATAATAAACAAACAAGTGTTGTTTTAGTTCTTTTTTTTTATCACTTTTATCAGAAAAATTTCAAAAATCTTGAAGTTAATTTTCCAAAAAGATTTAATTTTTTTCTGTTTATCTCTCATTGCATTCGCGCTTTTTCTAACCCGTTAAGTTGAGATTTATTTGCGTTTAATTTATACTAATTGTTTATGGTTCGTACAAATTATTTTATCACTATTTCGTTTTACAAAAGTCAGCTGAGCACCTTAATTTGCCATTTGGTAACCGCGAGCTGCCAGCCGCCAACCACGAAATAACCGCCGTTACACCGGCAGCGTTAATATCACTTAACCTTTTTCGCCAACTGATTTTG
Source organism: Glossina pallidipes (assembly GCA_000688715.1). NCBI lineage: Eukaryota > Metazoa > Arthropoda > Insecta > Diptera > Glossinidae > Glossina > Glossina pallidipes. The sequence continues at coordinate 1,108,457 of KK499798.1, forward strand.
CCATTTTATCGTTACTCTTGGTTTTGAGTTTAATTTTTATATTTTATTAAAACTCCAAAGCAGGCAACAAGTGCTACTTCTAATCTATAGCAACCAAACACACGAATGAAAAGAAAAGAAAACAAAAACAAAAAAAAAAGAAAGAATAACTCGCCCATAATGAACTTGTATACGGCAGTGTAACGCTATGAGTGCTGATCTCCGCTGCATTTCACTTAACTCACTTAATCCACAATAAAAGAGCCACAGATCGATTTATTGGCCTTGTAGAGAGCTTAATAACGTTTGCAACAAGGTTAAGAAGACTTTCTTTCGTTCCAAATTGAAGAAATCTTTCACTTTCTGAGCCCAAAATAAAATGTTAACATCACGCCGATAAATAAGGACAAAACTGTCCATTCTTTTACATGCAAAGTGCCTGTCAGGCAGATGCTTCCACTGCCGAAAACTTGTGTTGATCTTAGTTTCGGTGTTCCTATCATTGCCACTTGGCTTAGTAGTTTATGTATTCTTTATGCACACCTTTGTCAAAGCCACACCTATTTTCTAGTTAGAATTCTACGGGAGGCTATATAGTAAGAGTGACCACCGGAAATCCAATGCCTTTCCCATTATAATCTATTGCTTTTCTGTTTGATCCTAATGAATATCACAATTCCGTGATGACTATTACTCGCCTTGATCAGTTAGTCTAGACAAGCCCTTTCCTATCGGACTACTATCTGGCAGGGCTCTCACGGATTGAAATGGATATAATTTTGCACGTGCACGATATTATTCACATGGGCGGGTGAATGCACAAAAAGAAGAAAGTACGATCTTCTTTTCCTTTGCACCTCTTTTCGAACTTAGCTTGCGTTGTCAATCGGTTAAGAGTCACATTCGAAGTCGCAATGGCTAGCTTCCTTCCAATTTTTCCCATTGGCCCTTATAGTAATTGAACACTTAGACAGGTAACTGCAATTGCATATAAAGAGAAGCTCACATGATCTCATACACAAGAATATGTTAACCGAAAAAGTTCTCATTGTTTTCCCGCACACCAATATATCGAAGAATGTTTTCCTTCCTCAATTTTTTCGGCCGAAATATTTCGATCTCCAAATTAGTTTTCGCTATATAAAATATCTAAACTCGATCAGTCCTGCGTCGTGACAGTCAAATATTCCTTCGTAGAAACCCGTCAGCTACCGATTGTTTCATAGTCTTGTTCAAGCCGAAGGCAGCCTTGTTTGGTTCTTGACTCTAGAAACTACTTTTTGTCTTTTATTTACATTCTCTGGAAGAGAATTTTTAATTTATTGACAAATAGATGTTGGCAGGTATGTCATCACCTTAGCCCTACCTGTGATAAAATTGTAAACTTTATAAGCGTAATAATCCTTACATAACGACAATAATGCTAATAAAGAAAGCCTTAGCAAAACGTAAAGTCTATTAGTAACCAAAGATGGTAAACACATGAGTAAGAGAAGTAGACGGATAATGTTAAAAATCATGTGGCTTTATGGTGATGAAGCTAAAAGTAGTTATGCAGTGAGCAAAGGCTCACAAAGCTAAGTTGAAATGTAAATTTCAAAGAAGTAATCAGTTAATAATGAAAAATCGACTATAAATGAGTCAACGACTGCAATAAGTTGTTGCTGTTGACAGGAAAAAAACAAACGAACAACAGCCATAAGAGGCGTAATGCTAGCCAAGCATATTGGGATGATCTTATGAAAGTTTAGAAATTCTCTTCTTTATTTAATGAATGGTTAAAACATCATCTGCGTGTGTTTCTGCTTTCTTGGAAACTTCTAGGTAAACATTTGGCCAATGCGGTCACCGACTGTACTCGATGTGTGGTCTACCTTAGTACTCGATACGGTATAGTGACATAAGCCACCAACTATGAAGAAGAATTGTAATTTAAGTGGAAAATTTACTGCCGCGCAAGTGCTTGCTTGCCTGCCTCCTCGTTCGTCTGAAGAAAGTAAGTTCAACTGAAATTTTAAAAAGTTTGAATACGAAATTATGACAATGTGACAACAATATGTTGTTGATGGCAATTTAGAAAACTCAGTGTTTAATGTTCGTTTGCGGCCGCTTCCGCCGCTACTTTAGTGCCACGCAAACTACTCATCGCTATGACGATGAGAAAGATTGCAGCCTTGATATACAATCAATATTTAACATAACTTCTAATGTTTTATAGACAATCACATGGTGACCGCAAATGCGTTAATTCTTTTGACAGTAAAGTAAAAACGCGTCCGTTTGACAATTTCTGTGTCCACACATATGTTTCCATACATTAGTCATTGGGTTTCTTTTTATAGATAATTATCAATTAAGAGAAAAATAACTTAAGCGAGCTTTAAGTTGCATTTCTTCGCCGTCTGTTGTGTCTTTTTAATTATGTGAAAGAAAATGCTTTGTTTGGTAGCTTGCTTACGTTGGCAACGTATACGATTGTCAATATTTTTAAACCAACATTTGTTACAATGTTAGTGTTTACCAGACATTTACACATAAAGCGCTTATCATTGTCGGGACACTTGCATCCAGAGGTGGATGAAAAGTCCAACTATAATGGGGACTTAACTTAACGGCTAAGCCGAGTTAATCGCAATGAAATTCGTAGAAAAATAAAGAGTTCGTTTTTGGAAAATCTGTCCCGCACACACACACGCACACACACTCTTCGTTTTGGAAAATAATTTTTAATGCCAATGCTTCACAAAACTTGATTTGTTTCTTGTTAAACGAATTGCGCGCGGTTCCCTATATGCGATCTTACATGAGCCAGGTGGACACATGTAGCAGAAACGCATATAATTCGATTAACAGATAAAATATTGCTGTACCTATGGAATACATTATGAACGGTTAGACTTTTTCGGACGTTAGATAAGTCCATGTTGGAAGGATTTCGTCATGAGAAACACGAAATCTCCCCTTTTTGTTTATTTATTTCTTTTCTTTCGCTCAATCTGAACTAATTTAAGGTTTTATATCATGTCGTTAATTCGCCGTCAGTGCACTCATTCCATTAGTAAGCAATAAAAGATTTTTACTTACTTGCGAAAAGAGTGCATGCACCGCTTGCAACTACGTACAACAAGACGAAAAACCGCGTAAATGTAAAAACTTAACCAACGTCTACGTTTTTATCGCATTTTCCATTCAACAGCAATTTTGTAACTTGTCATATATCTTACTCACACGCACATACATGCACGCATACATTGATATACATTTTGCCAACATTTTAACGTTATGTTTGATTTTATTCCACTTTGCATATGACAACAGATTGCATGTGTAGTGTATTAGGAGTTGCATGTACCTGTTTAACGATCCAATGATTGCTTTTTAAGCTCACTGCATAAATCCTTATAAGGGAAATATTATCCATATTTTGTAATAATTTAGCTGAAATTAACGTCACACTTTTCGACTTGATTCGGACTTCTGTCGTCTCTCGATAGATAGTTTGTGGGTTTTCTTGTCCAAAGCATTGCATATACAAGAACTTTTGTGACTGGTTATGTAATTTGTCTAATTTCAATGAATTTTTGTTTTGTTTGAAACAGTAGTTAAAACTACATAAGTAATATCTACTCAATTAGCTTATGGTTTTCTTTTTCCTATTGCGAAGAAACTGTGAAAAATTACATTGCACTTGCGAAAGGTATTTGGTTTTCATAATTCGTAACTTGTAAATACGAATATACAAATAGTTGCCAATACACCGTCCGGGTGGTTGATTAAGACTACGTTTGCACTCTACTTCCCAATAGATCTGCGAACCTTTTACACCAATGTAAAATATTTTGCTTTATTTGTTTATTGTTTTCTTTTTTTTCCAACCAATCACTTAGGGCTGGTCTCCTTTTGGCTGGAAAGAAACGGCCGGAACGAAATGAGAAAGGAGAAAGAAAGAAATAGGAAAGTGTTGGCCGCAGCCTAATGGATGTTAGTCCAAACGATGTGTGGTATGCTTTTACTGGCTGATCACTCACTATAGGTTCGACTAAAGCAAACTCTGCCGCACTGAGATTAGAACCCGTAAATTCCGTCTTTGCAATCGCGATTCCTACTTCTTACTCTTAATATCTCCTTAGCTATATCAGTATAAAGTATCAGGCCGGTTTGTACAACTCCATGGACGAATTTAGTATACCTTCGTACTTCGCGGAGGATGCAAAAAATAGAATTTTATGGTTTAAGTTTATTATTAGATATTCATGATAATACTTAAGAGGCTCCTTTCACGCACACACACACTGAGAGAGAGACAGACAGAGGGACAGACCGACATATACAAGCTTTAGTCCAATCTTTTAATTACAGTGTAGCTATAATAAAATCTTCAAATCATCATAATTTCCTGAGAGTACAAATTATAATACAAAAAACGTGTAAACCACATAAAATAAAAAATTTTAAATTAGAAACCTAAGCGCCGTTACGAGAAGAGTATACCTTAATATTAAGAAATACTCGCACAAACTAGCACAGACATCATCATTAATCATCAACACCCCCATATATAAAACCATAAGAAACGTCAGTAAAATTGCAAAACTTAAAGAAGTTAAAAATCTCTTTTATGGCCAGTAACACAGTACACATAAGAAACTAAAATACAAGAAAGAAATGATGAGGAATTTAAACGCGGTTTAAAAAAGCGCGTTTTTCCAACATTTTTTTTCCTTTTACCTACTCATCCGAAAATTAAGTTTAATGCGAGCGCACATGTTAACTATTTCTAAAAGTTTGCTTAATGGGGGGCTTACGAAAATTGGATCAAGAAGATGGAGAAGATAGGGGCCGATTATCGCAAATCCGCAAAGTACGCGAATTTCAAATAGATTTCCCCTACACCCCTCTATGCCACAATAATAGTAGTAATCGATGAGAACTGCATTTATTAACCAAAGTAACGAACATTTCTCATAGTTTGTTTAAATAGTTTCTTGATATTTCATTACTGGATTTTTTACACATTTTTACTGCGGATCTTTGCTTTCTTTGCATGCCTGAGTTTTATAGTGAGTGAATCCATCCTTCTTTTGAAAAACTGTCTCTTTTTCTCCGTTTACTTTGCTGATTTCCATCAGCGGACGAAATTTGGAAAGTTGTTATACATTCGTTTTTTTTTTTTTTTTGATTACATTAATCTGGAGAGTGAAAGATGTGCCCAATGTTACTTTGAAATGCCATGAAATATAGTGTTTTGGTTAAAAGCGCTACAACATGATTTACAGCTTCATTCTCCTCAATAAACTTGATTTACATATTCCCGAGGTAGACCCAAACATTTAAAACATGGTTGATTACAGCTTGTAGGATGGAAAAAACTGAATCTAGTTGTTACCAAGGGAAAATTTTTGGTTTGCAACTTCAATCCGGTACAAATTGAAGCTATCAGCGGAAACATTTTGAAAATTTTTTTTTAAGCGCTTTAAGCGCCTATCATAGACTTCTAAGCGGATCTTGTTCTTTTTTCTTAACGTGACCAAACACTCGGGGGATGTGTAGGTGTAACAAAGTCAGAAAAACGCCAAAAAGAGAGAAAGGAATGAAGAGAGGACGCAGTCTACTAGGTATTTGCCCTGTGCGCTAAAACCTAGCATCTATAGACTGAGAACTTACTGTAGGTATAACCAAGTATGCTCCGTAGTACTGAGGTTTGAACCCGGGCACGTTGACTTGGTAATCGCGTTTCTTATTCACTCGGGTACTGAGGCGATAACAGATGTGTGAGGCCTCACCTTTTCTGTAAATTTTTGCTACTTTGTCTTCCCAGTGGCTGCGACTGATTTATTAAAAAAGCGTTTAATTGTACATTTTTTATAATGATCACGGTTTGTGAGCTTCCTGGAAGTAGTCGAATATTTGATTTTTGACCTGTCAAAAGGAGAAAGAGTAGACTTTTAATGAGATATTCTCATTCGTTTCTCAATCCTTTGATTAAAACAAAAAAAATCCTTCTACAGGGATCTTCTCCTTCTTCCACTTCATTGATAAAAGTTGAAGATCTCTCCCCTTTAATAAATGATTTTTCATCACATTGCAGCCTCGTTTTTTTAAACCAAACTTAGCAATGTGAACCAAAATCGGGTAAGGGCAAACGTGGCTGGATCAATTAGGCGTCTCTGATGAATGTTTGTTTGTAACGAGCTACCGTTGTTGACGGAGAATTTTTTAAATAAATAAATTGCCTTTAGAAGAAGGCACCATTTTGTTTCTAGGTTGCTCCTAGAATTTCATTAATGTTATATACATAGCACAGTTGTGCAATATAATCTCCAGGAGGTCTGGAGAAAGTTACTTCTTTTGTACTTAACAAGTCTTCAAAGACCGTAGTTGGTTTAGGTTCCTTTCCGTCCTAGGATATTGAGCTGTTTTAAGCAAGAAAAATTAAGTTTTGCATTTCACGACACACAAAAAAAGGCCGTCGCCCACAAGAGTCTATGTGATCCCAGCAAGAGGTAAAAGGGAGAAAGGTGTAATTCTTCAAAAATTTTCTTTGGAAAAACAACGAATATTTTCATAAAGCAATTTTTTTTCTTGAAAAATCTTCATTTATTATTCGCAAAATCTTTTTGGGTTAATTGTTTTTTTGCTTTTCTTTTTTTTAGGCATAAACATGGTCTCTGTTATGTTAAACAGTTCATTCGCACCTTTATTGTTCAAAAGATTGGAAAAAAGGCCATTTCTCTACCTTTGGTTTAACGCTTGTCTCTGGCGGAGATGGAAAAAATTATAATTTTGCATTTTTGCATTTTTGCTTTTTGCGCATAATACTGGTAGACGCGATGCGGTTGTTTGTTATGCAGATTAAATGCAAACGATCTTGATAATGACATTAAAAAGAAGCAAACGTCTCGCAGCTTTAAATCGTGTGTCTGTTTAGCTGCCAACTCCCATAATGCAACGGCAGCAGGAGAACATGAGAGCAGAAGCAGTGCATGCAGCATCAGCCGCATCAACAGCAGCTTCAGCATCGTCAACATCATTTCAATTTTGGTCTCTGACATTCATGAGGCTAACTTGTGCTTATGTGCGTGTATATGTAAGCGATCTTTTCTTTTTATTGCAATATTGTTAACTTGACAGCTTGAAATTCAACCTCTTTCTTAATGGCTGTTGCTCTTGTTACTGTTTGTCCATTTTACAGAAAATCTACTTAGTGTGAATGATACATTGTGCGTAGATTTGGCGTTTTTTTCGGCGATGCTCTTTCAAGCATAACAATCCGAGCTGAACTGCCGTCCTTTCCATTTTGTATATGTATGTATGTATGGGTACGCATATAAACAAAATAATTTTGTTAGTGGCCATAGGACAGACAAAAGTTTTTAATTATGTATAAGCAAGAAAACTTATGAAATTAAAACACCGCCGCCGCCGCCATCGTCAGTATCACAAGAATGTACAGATTTTTATCGTCATGTCGTTTCGAAATATTAAACTTGTTCCTAATTAGGTGAAAAATGGATAACTTTGACTTTACATATCCTAAGTACATATTTCGGTGAAATTAATTGCTTTATCATCATTTCAGGCCCCGATTGATGAAACGAGAAATGCATATGTTTGTAGCTAGGCAGTGAATGAATTTTATCTCACAATTTAAGTTTTTATTGCTCGCTTTTAAATGGTAATCACTTATCAATAATTTTATTTGCATGGGGGGCGTTGTGTTCATGGAAACAGCAAACTTATAACCCCCAAGCCCTTCTTCGCTTTGTTATAACAAGATGCTGTTACAGTTGTCGAAGCAATCTCTCAATATGGATTACCCCAAAAAAAAAAAAAACAATAGCAAGTGCACCTAATTAGCCGACTTAGCAGAACATTGTCGAGTTTACATAAAATATTTCCGTAAGACTTTTTTTTACTTCACTTACACAGGGGTCGTGTTATGAGTTACTTTATAACGTTGCATTTAAACAGGCAGAAAGAGAAAGCTTTTGAGCCGTGCGCTTGACATGGTCAGTCCATGTGGAACTTGACTTAACTTGTTTTTGGAACTATGTGAGTGATCCGTTACGCAGTTATTAGGACTATTAGATGTTTAAAGGAATAACAGCAACAAACATCTTTCAGACATTGTACGTGCCCTCGGCCGACATTTAAATACCCTACACCACTTTGGTGGTCGTTACAAGGCGCCTGGTCGCAAAAAGTGCTCCAATCCGTGCTTGGCCCGAAACATTCCTGTGGATCAAATTTCGTCAAAATATCTGAAAAATTGCGATCTGCAGATGAAACAAAGAAACACATGTGCCGACAAGCAGAGAGGCCAGTTTAGATCGGTTCAGGTAGTGCTCATGAATCGATCGCTGTAAGTAATGGTGGATCTATTTCAAGTCCTTGTGGGCGTTATACAACAAACTTGGCGTCCCAACAACAAACTTGGTATAGGGTCTAGTAATATCAATTTATTTACATACTTCTCTTAGGCACGTAAATGCTATATAATCACTTTTTGTCAGTATGGGTTTAATGGACGGTCAGATAAGCGTTTTTTTATTAAATTGACGTGAAGTCATGAAAAATATATTTGTTTTGCGTTTTATAAATAAAGCATTTTTGGTAATTTTGTTGTAGGTGTCGCACATGAATGGAAAAATGGAAGAGAGCGGGCGCGCTTGAGAAGTTTGAATTTCCAAAAATTAAAAAAAAAAAAACAATTCTTGGTTTATACATAAATACGCTAAATTCATTTTCTCACAGATTATATGCATTTTTTTTTTTTTTTCAAACAAAATTGTTGCCGTTGTTATCAACAATAATAATATATAAACAAAAAATAATTGCCATCTTCCGTTTACATGCATCGATTGTATCGCGCATAGCAAACAAAAAAGCAGAAAAAAAGAAAAAACAAAAATAAAAAGGAAAAAATCGTACCCGGAGACTGAACAATGGTACAACAAACAATAAAATTACAATAAAAAAAATAAAAAATGTCGTACAAATACTACAACCGATAATAATAATAAGAAGAAGAAAAAATCAAAATAGTGAAACACTTTAAATCAAAAAAAATAAAAGATATTTACAACTGTGCCTTGAGAACACAATCAAGCAACAGGCAGCAGGCATCTACAATAACAATATTGTAACGAACAGCAGCACATATGTCATTGGCAAAGGCCTTTGTAGCATAGAGAAAAAAAATATGTTATTCAACATACACATACCAGCATGGTTATACAGCACATATACACGCATATCTATGTCTGCCTGCGCTACGCTAAGCGAGCGCGCTACAACTAACCAACGTAAAGTAAAAAGGCCCTACAAGTCTAGAAATGTTTGAAACGGACAAAACTTGAGCAACGCACGCTATAAACAACACTTTTGTTTATCGTACTCACTTTGAAGCAACTATTGCACAGACGTAGCAGCAATCAATACAACCCATAACACAATGAATAGAAATTATTTTTATTTCATTTTTTTAATATCGTAAGCGAAAAGGAAAAAAGAAATAGCACAGAATATAAACAAAGCAAAAGGTAAAAAAGTATAAGTACAAAAACAACAATTGCACGACTTTTAAAAAGTGATCAGTCAAGTGATTGGTTTCGCTGACGGTCTTGCCTGGCTGACTGGCAATGTGTGTGAGCCAAGTGCCGCAAAACCAAGGCAACAGAACGTTTTGTACATAAGTTTATTGTAACAGAGTTTCTCTTACTATTCTTATTGTTGCACTAGTTGCACGACAATACAACACACATTTACGTTAAGAGTCAACTCTTTTTTTTTTCATTTCATTTATTTATTTAGTCTTTTTTTGTTCTTCTGATCTAAGAAGCAGCATAGAAGAGTTACAATCATTATCAAAAGCATTGGCGAAGGCGAAAACACTGGTTTTAAGCCATAACAATAACTACAACGAACACTAAGTAACAGCATTAACGTGCTTTTAATGTTCAAGACAACAACAATAATAGCAGAAACAATCTGCCATATAATGCCACACTGCATGTAGACGAAGGAAGCTTTTGGTTAACTCAGTTAACAAATTCGCAACGACATTTAGGGACAAAGTAACAAAATCAAAATAAAATAAAAAGTAAATACAAGTGACAATTGTTGATGCTATTACTGCTGCAGTGAAGACGCGGCAAGCAGCGGAGAATATTTTTATTTCCTTCTATATGAAGGCAAAATGAATACTCTGCCAAAAACCTTTAACTTAAATATTCATACACTTCACATTTCAAAGCAAGATGACGATGACGATGACGATGACGATGACGATGATGATGATAATGACGATGACGACAACGACACCAACTAACTGATACAACAGCTGCTGACTTTCTGTAAATGGTTTCTGTGCAAAAATTAAAAAAAAACACGAAACAAAAAAAACGTTCCATACTTATGTTCACTTTTACACACATTTGTTGGTAATTGTTGTTACACCTCCTGCCGCTGCACTACCCTCTTATACCTTCACGGTTGCTGTTGACGATGAGAACAGTGCTTTATTCAACTGCAATACATTGTTGCATATTTCAACTGTGATTACCGCGCTATGTGTGTCTCACTGACACAATGATAAATGCTTGAGCAGGTATTTAAAGACATTCGCTTGTGTCGTCTCTTAAAATGAAACTTCCAACGCACTGAACGTTGAAAAGTAAAATTGAAAAAAGCATATATATATATATATGTATATATATATATATATATAAGTGACTATTAAAAAGTAATTAAAATTAAATAATTAACCAAGTGCTCGACGAGTCGTGTTTGATCAGCGACCACAGCTTTCCTATTCGTTTTGATTCGCGGACATAATGTTAATGCTATTATAGGTATTTACACTTTTTCCTATTTATTCACTACATATATACACATGTACATATATATATATGTATGTAGGTTTACATATATTATACTTATTAACTTTCGTGTACTGCTTGCGCGTACTGTTAGATTGATTTAAACCAATTAAAAAAAGTGCAGATATCCAGAGAAGTTATTGATAGTCTGTCGCATCCGTTCGGATCTCTTTCAATCAAATTATAATGATTTCTTGTTGTTAATGCTTTGTAATCGTTTACAAAAAGAGAGACTAAAGGTTTTTTTCTTCGTTGATTGTTTTGCTTTCAATATTTCCAACATGATGCCAATAAAAAAGGCTTAAAATATCAATCATCGTCACCGGAGTCGTTTCGTAGAAATTGGGGGAAATTTTTACTTTTTTTCTCTCTTTTTCTTTTTGGCTTTGAAGAAAATGAAATCAGAAAACTTTTACTTGACAAAAAATAACCGAAAATCCAATTCAAAATTTCATAATAAAAACAAATGAAACCAAAGATCTCTCAAAGTCACATTTGATGATGTGGAATTGATATCCTTAATAGTCCGTTTTCTTTTCTGCTCCTCTCTTCTTTTCTTTTTTTTGGAATTTTTCTCTTTTTGCTTTTAGTCTAATATTTTTCACATGCAATTAAATAAAGAAATGTTGGCGCTGATGAACGTCACTACAAATTAACATTTTATCATTTTGTACAACGGACACCACCACGGAAGCCATAAATTTTCCACGGACTTAAAATCAAATCAGCAGGAACCGCAACCTTAATAGACACCGTAGTAATATTAGCGCAAAACGAATTTCAATATAAAGTCTAAAGCGGGTATCAAATCTGAAAGCAGGTAATTATTATAGGCTTAAATTTTAACGGTTCAACTGATAATTATCATCAACATCTTATAAATCTCTAAAGGTTGAGGATTTATTGATCGTGGAATTCTTTCTGCCAGAAAATCTTCTTGCAAAGGCATCGTGTTGGCATAAAGTATAAAGCCCTCCCTATGCCTCTTTCGCGTAGCATATCTCTGTACATGTGTGCATGTATGTATGTATGTATGTATGTATGTATGTATGTATGTATATGAGTGTGTGTGTGTGCATTCATTGCCGGACAGATATAAACACATTATCGAACCGAGTGTTATTATTTATATATTTAGTTGTGCGTAACAGTGACTCATTTGTTTGCCATACGATTACGTTCATAATAAGTTATGAGTAAACGTTTGGATGGATGTTTGTTTCTCTGTTTATGCTTTTGCGCCTGGCTTGTCTTCCTTACGTGTAATAAAAGATTTTTGTATTCATGTCTTTGCCTTTTTTGCCTTTTGTGGATTTTCTATAACATCGTTTGTTGTTTTCATTTCTGTTGCTCTTACCATTGTATCCAATGTAGGTCACATTTCGTCTTTTTCGTTTTCAATTTCCTTCTGCCTCAATGCCTGTCTATGCACGTATATTATGTATGTGGGGATATATGGTGGGAAAATTCTCTGATCATATATTTATTAAACATCTCCTCATTCCCTGTTTGTAAACAAGTAAACAAAGCGGCAGAGCTTTTGTTTTATAATTCACTTATCATTGACTTTTCTCAAAACGGAACTCAAATTTTCTTATGAGAAATTATTCGATTTAAATAAAGCGGAATTCAGTGCATGCGTGTAACTACAATATATCTGATAAGTGAGCAGCAATGTGAACTTAGCTTAAGTCTTTTTCTTTTCCTCAATTGCCAATCCTGGGCACATCGTTTGAAATACTGCCTGATGTGTACGGTGTGGTAGCACTCACTGCAAACAAAAGACGCAATAGTGCGCGCTTTCCAAGATTTCGCTTCAGGACTAAAGTAGAACGAGCACTAACAACTAAAACTATCGGTTGGTTGGAATTACTGGCCTGGTCATCTTAACGCAGTTAAATGGTTAATTACTCTTCAGGTATCTCCAACATTTCTATAGCGTTAGACGTACAGTTTTTGCGTTGATTTTTTGACAAATATTTTACGATATTTCAGTCAAAGAAATTTCAAATCGAAAACTCCTACGGTCTCATTCGGAGCAACATCACCGAGACGCCGCAACGCATGTTCGTCTTTGTGGTCTTCGTGACTTAGCAATCTTGGTTTGGAACGAAACATATATTGAAGAGTTCGGTAACGCACTGCTTTTTGTACACGACGGTTACACATAGGCATAATTTCACTTCCATTTTACTACTGGGGAATTTTTTTCTCTTTTAAATTATGAATTTTTACACCATTCTCTACTGTTTACAATTGGCGCGAACTCAAACTGCAGTCAAAGACTCGTGCTGCGGATTTGATTGTCAGGTCTCGGTTTCTTTTATAAAAGCATTTGATGTGCACTGACGTGACGGAGAGGTAAAATCGTACTTGAGTACGAATAGAAAATGGTAGGGGCTTATTCTCCCATGCGGCAGATTGAGAAGCCTGAGAACTTTTAGCGTCTAGAATAACCTGGAAGCATGGACATAAATCACTGGCTTTTTTTCACAACTCAACATTCACGATTTTCCAGCCGAGGTTCCTTGAACAAGTAAAACAACTCAGTGCAGAAATCATCCAGAACTTGCACTTCAAACTCAACATACTTACACATACTCTTGCACATGATTGTGAATTTGTAAATATGTCAGGTGCAGATCATTTTAAACTTCTAAATAAAGTAACAAATTGTGTGGCCGCTAATATCCGATATCACATGGGCAGATCCAGGAGACGATCAGAGTCGATCTATGCTTAAGCATATTAAAATTGTTGGATGGTACTTATGGTTCCCACGATAGCGATGATGAATCACATTTATGACAGTCTGCTTAATTTGGCCGACACTTAAGTCGCAAGGATTTGACTAACGAGCTAACTATTCATTATCTATAAGATTGGAACTTGGATCAAAATGCTTTCGAATAATATTTTTTCAATATTCGTATCGTTCACAAAAAAAAAAGAAGAACGTTCTCAAATTCGTGAGCAAGTAAACGGGGCTTGAGTTTGCCTATGCTAGGAAAAAATTCGGAACAGAATACGCGCTTCAATAAACAGGTGATTATATTTTGTTAAAATCATCCATCGAAGCACAAAGCGGCTTTTGGAAATTGTGTGGCTCAACTGAGAATTGTGGGAATATCCGTCAGACAATAAACAAATATGCGCGCCTCGCCTTTTGTGTGTTCGCAAGAACATCCAACTTGGCGAACGTTTTTCATCACATAAGGCTATCTTCGCAAACAAAGGTTAGTACTTTTCGGAGGTTTGAGAAACTCAAGTCGTACATGAAAAAATATTTTGAAGGATCGTTGGGGAAAATATATTTAGGACTTAAGAGATCTCTCATGTCCCACCTTTTCTCTTTCAACTTAACAGTTCCTGAAGGCAAAATCGAAATCGTAAAAACAAAATATATTGAATTACGCGTTTACAGGAGAAGAGGAAATTTTCAATGCCCCCATACCGTGCTGTTCGCATTTTAAGTCACAGTTGCAATTATTATGTTGAGTGTTTATTTGCGAGAATTTGAAGTGAGTTTTAGTAAAAATTGGTGCAAATAGCAATAACAAGGTTAGACAATACGTGATCTGCCCTTGTGCAAGTATTATCCGCAAAAGCAATTTTCATTCATTTATTTCATGGCATTTCTAAATCAATCATTCTGTTCTGGCTTAATATTAAATAATTTTAGACAATTTTCATTCCATTTGTTTGCTTGTATATGTATGTCAACAAATCTGTGGAAACAAGACGAAAGAAAAAATTCTGTCATAGATGAGTATTTTCTTTTGCGGACCAAAAGCTTGTTAGTCAGTCTCATAAGCAATGATTGTTGCCAGCCGGGAAACTGGAAATGACGAAAAAATAGACGAAAAAAAAAATAAGAAAAAAAGAAAGATGCTACACAAACGATGTCATGATCATCATATTCGAGTTGAGTGTAGTTTGCGTTGAATGCTAGTTTCAATACTTAGTCGTTTCCCCACACACAATGCCAACATGCCAAGAACAACAGATGCTCGAGCATGATCATCATATCAATGTTACAAGATTTACGCCACGAACTTAATGCGAATAGAAAAACAAAAGCAAAAAAAAAAAAAAAAAATGAAAACAAGAAATCAGTACAAAATAAATGTTTTTAAATAAGCACTCGATGTAGTTCAAGGGGAGAGTTAGGTAAGAGAGACACAATTGCAAACGTAAAGAAGCACAAAACAGGAACAAGTTCCACCCAAATGAATGGAGTAGAAGATGGTCGACAACGACAGCTAATACACAGACCGAATAGCAGAAAGAAATGCGTCTGCAAAACATGAAAATGGAATGTGCTGACAGTAAGTATGTGTATGCGCCACCCTTTTTCAACAACATGATGGCTATAGAAATTGCCATCAAGCTTACATCGACTCATGTGCCTTAGGAAAATCACCAAAGCGCAAATAATTATTAACTGCAACGGCAACGGCAACAGCAAGAGCAACAGCGATAGCAATACCACATAACATAGTTACACAGTTAGTTTGTAGCAATGGGTTCGTAATGGCCACATGACTTGTTAACGCGTGCAATGAAAGTATTTAGCGACAGGTTTTTATTTTCTTTTCAAATCATTTAATGCAGCCTGCTTTAAATAATATGGATGCGTACACGTTCGCAGCTTAGAAAACTCTTAGATGGAGCCGAGCAGGAAAACAAAAAAAATTAAAACCGCGTCAAAGCTGATGAACCAGCCAGCTTTTAAAAACCAATAACAAAAGCCACAGCGCAACAATGGTTGAGGAAATTAATGTTGTGTCTTAAAAATTGTTAAAAACACCACCAGTCGTAGCAATTCATAGATGAAGAAGGCCCCTTCATCAACATCATCACCATCAACATCATCACCAACAGCAACAGCAACAGCAACAGCACTAGCAACTGCAATAAAGCCTAAGAAGCGTGTCGCCAATTGATCGTGAATTTTACTAAGAAAAATGTCGCGACGATTGTGAGACACACTCGCGTATATGTGGCTAGCAAAAAAAGGACAAAATTAAAAAAAAAAAAAAAAAAAAAGAAAAACGAAACGACGACACATATACAAAGAAAATGATATCGTTGCTATTAAACGGCTGCATGCAGTAGAGCAACAAAAACAAATAGAAGTCAACAAGAACAAGTAGCACATAAAATAGCAGAGAATGCAATTGAAATTGTGAAGAATTACGTGAAGAATGTCAAATGTAGGAAAGAATAACAGCAACAACAATAATAACAACAACATTGAAGAACAGTAAGAACGATGCGAGTGCGATAGTCAACAATTTTTTATGTGTATAATAAGTTTGCCTTTGCTTCTTTTTGTAGTTGTAGTTGTAGTTGCTATTGCTGTTACAATGACTGCACAAGGTAAAGTTCAAAGGCAGTCTTACTATCGGGCGTTGTGGTAACATTGAATTGCAACGAATCAACGAACCATTCAATTGAGTTGAAGTTCATACTCGCATGCGCGCAATTTCAATGTGACTGCAGTCGCTTTTTGTTTTTATTCAATTTGCCGGAAAATGAGAAAAAGAATTTTTCTAAACAAGACTTAAATGGTATTTTGCATATCACTCTATCTGTGCTAATAAATACAAACGTGGACCCGACAAAACGCGCGCATTCAATATTGGCACTGTTTTCTAAAGCTGGTCGTGAAAACTACTCTCTCCCCTGCCATTAACTATTTCTTACTTTCTTCGATCCTCTGGGGGTTTCTTCCGAATCACCTTATGACGACCAGACGAGGGCGAATAGAATATGTTCTGATGGACCTCTGAATTCAGTGAATACAATGCTTGGAGAAAACACTTAACAAAAAAAAAAAATGTTTTCAAGAAAATTGAAAAATTTCTTATTTTTCTTGAAACGCAATCGACAAGAATTTTTCAAATGAAATTTTCAGTTTTCTATAATGATTCTCTAAAATTATTGTCTATAAAAAAAAACAGCCGTAGCTTGTTTCTTCTGAATTTCTGAATGAATTACCAGAGTTTGCAAAAATCTATCTAACAACAACAGCGAGTGAGGTGAAGATGAGATTTCACTTAGAATCTTCGTAAACCCTCATAAAAATGTATGTAATTTGTAAAGGAGCATAAGAATCGTTGTCTATTTGTCTTTATTTTTGCTTGTTCTTCTTTTTATTGCTTTATTAAAGTCGATACGGCGACCTTAAGAAGTTCGTCTACCTCATCGACTTTATAGCAATCACAGCGTTCTGTGTCTCAAAATTTTAAACATCTGAAAATTAGATGCTTGCTCTATAGCGTTGCTTAAGTAATGACGGTTTCAGGCATATTATGCCAATTACCTTCGGTTTCAATTCTTCAGATCGAGCGAGTTTAATGCGGGCAACCATTATCGAGTTGTAGAGAAAAGAAATTTGCATTGAGTTCATGTTTTTTCTCTCATGCGAGAAAATTTGGCAGGAAAACACGCAAAATCTTTTAGAAGGGAAACAGAACATTATCAGAGGGAGCTCCAGTGACAAAGTTGAATGTTACCACTATCGCTCGTGTACCGTTCGGAAAAAGCATTGATATGTTAAATGAAATTTCATCGACCGAAATATCAAAATCCATTAAAGAACTGACTAAATGTATATATGTATGAGGCGTTTATTTTGAAACTTGGGCAAATTCATTTTTGCCAAAATTGAAAATGATGGTAACTATAGGTAAACCTTAATATGATCTTTTTACCTCTGAACAACTTATAAACAGAAAGGTTTAGGTTCCCTAATGTTTGGGAGATGCAAGTTTAGTTTTAACGGTCCGGTTAATAAGTACGGTGGAGGTTAAATTATAGCATCGAAAGGATCACAAAAAGTAATGTCTTGCTGTCTGAAGCACTTACACAATGTGATAGGCCATAAAATAAAAACACACAATGTCTTAATATAAACGCATCGCTGACAAAAAAATACCAGATCAGTGTTACAAAGAACGCACCCACTATACAAAACTGCGATGGAACAACGTATTGAATTTAAAATTGTTGATCCATCTTCACAACGAGGAAGATCAACTAATTTCGAATATATAAAGGTACCTTCTTTCTATTACATCCGACAATACATATGACATATACTTTAAAAATTAACACGGAACATAATGAAAAGGAATCCAGCAAAATGGAATGAAGAAATTCAGGCCATGTTATACAACTATGTATGTAAGTATATCCAAGCCAGTGGCATGGAAAAAGGATTCCAAAAATTTTTCATTTATAAAATCAATTCATTGGGACGTGGTGTGGACACATCACTAAGTATGCGGAGCCTTGTGATTGAAAAATGCCTGTGGACATGCCTACACTAAAATAGCTTGAAAAGTGGTCTCCACTATTAAAAGTTCATTGCTTTCCATTTCAATGCCATGTAAAGAGTTTTGAAATATAGATTTATTTCTTGTCTACGCATTCGTTGAAAAACAGTTTTTTATCGAAGACAATGCTCCAACATCTAATAGCCTGTAAGCATTGAATTTCATCATTACTTACTTGAAGGTTACTATATGCTAAAGAACAGAGGCTTCTTTACCAAGTGGGAAAGATGGCCTGCGTTGTAGTATCTACCGTTAAGTTTAATTTTCAACTTTTAGTAACATTTAGGGAAATCTTTAAGAGCAAGTTTTATATCCTGCATATACATGTACATTATGTAATTAACAATGAGCTCTTCCATGTTTTGTAAATATTTCATTAACACTTACCGGTGGTGGGTATCGAAGTCGGACTCAAACTTCATAAATTTAATCTATCGTTTCATAGTTTCCTTAGAGATTCGTAAAGGAGATTATGTTGACTACAAACGTTGATAACGATTAGCTCGCAATAATGTTACGATTTCTAGAAAAGCACTTTTTTTTCATCGTAAATCTTCTTCCAATTAAGTTCAATTAGTTTCATTTTTGTAGTAGCTTTCTGAAGACTTCGCAATATTTGCAGAATGTTAAACAGATACAGATGTAATTTTAACTTGCCACTTTAGTAAGACACTCGTACATTGGCCGGTCTGTCCGTCAGTTTATCTGTCTGTCTGTCTGTCTGTCTGTCTGTTTGTCTGTCTGCTTCTCTTTAGAAGCGATTAAATAAATACAATTATCAATGCTGGCATTAAATGACGATTGACTTGATTCATTCAATAACAATAAATAAATGAAATGAGAAATCACAGGTAAGTGACTTCCGGTTGTCGCGTCATTATTGTCCATCAACGCTGTCGTCATTATCAGCTATGCCATCACGAACGTCATGATCATCACGCGGACGCATTACATCGGTTAAACTCAGTCAGAAGGCAAGAGTAGTGAGTGCTGTTAGTGTCCGAGCATATGTATCAATATTTTTTCTTAGCCGCAACGTTCATATTGATATCATTGTGTTTGTTATTTTTACCGTCGTTCATATTAAATTGAAATTTATTTTCCTTACACTGGTTTTTCTATCGTTCTTGCGTTAATGCCGTTTATTCATTTGTTATAATAAATGTTTTTTAAGTCTATGAATATGTAATTACGTTTCATGATCATGGAAAAAGATCACAAATGTTGCAAATATTCGCGGCTGCTTCAAGCAAAAGGAAAAACTAGACTTGAGAAGAGACATCATTGAAGTTCATTAAGATGCCACAAGTTTTCTAAGTAAATAGCTGAAGAAATTTTTGCGTAACCAAAACAAGTTAGTGAGGAAAAAGGAGCAACGAGCCTTGAGCTAAGGCGGGATTGAAAAAGCAAGAAACTGAACCCTTTACCAAATAAAGGCATAATGCCTAACCTGAAACCTAACATTAAAATATTTAGGGTTCATTTGTCGCACTTGTTATTAACTCTTAAACATAATCTATCTGCAGACTAGCTTCTGATTTGCTCACGTCCTTCATGTGCTCTTATGCTCTTAGTTGTTACCTTCTAGCTCGATTAAGTCGCATAATGTTTGAAGACGAAAACAGTCACATCAGTGATTACGAACTTTGCTGCTGTGTCGGAAAGGACCAATGATCGAATCATGGGTTGGCGCTCATGATTCTCGCGGTTGTCTTCTTAGACACTAGACAGACTTGCATTACACTGCACTCCGAAGAAACCATTACATGAAAAAAGTTTGCAGTCATCAACACTTCTCAACAGAAACTGGTAGAAAGAAAAGAACATTAAGGCGCAGCGAATGAATTTGGAAAATTTGGATGATGTTAGGGCTACTTTTTGAACCCGCTCCCACAAGAGAACACATTTACAAAAAATTAAATAATTTTACTAAATTCATAAGTTTGTATCATGGTAAGCGAAGTGATGTAGAGTGGGCAAGAATCGGCTTTACCGGCCTACAACGCTTTAATTGATTAACTTTACGAGTATGTTAATTACTTGAAGGCAGACGTGTGCGTATTTGAAAATGTCAATAAGTTTAAAGATCTACCGTCTACATGGACACTTTTTGTTGGGCATTATCAGGGAGTGTTAGACTGGTATAGCGAAAGTGTTATTAGATGTTAGCCTATGACGAATGATGTGGGATTTATTTTTTTTGCCTGTAATTTGGAAACTCACTTTTTAGTCCCATTTCCGTGTGTTTCATTCAAGGTATCACACAATTGGAAGACATCTGAAAGGAACTAACTATTCGTGCTAAAATGTCAACCCTCACTAAAGGCGAACTGAAAATGTGTGGATGATTTACGTTCGAAACCAATGGTTTTTTCCAAGCACATCTATCGACAATTAATGCCTTCATATAAAGTGCAATGCAATTAAATTCTTGCAGTTATGATGTGATTATGTGCGCAAATGAATTCATCGACAGCTTATTGCGAAAGGTTGTTTGTGAAACCAGTTACTACTTTTAATTTATACGAATGTATGGTTTTTAACGGCTTTAAAAATTATGGAACAATTTTACGTCAAGTTTTATCAAAACTAGTGAATTTATGAATAGCAATTATGAATAGCAATCGGGAACACTACATCTTATGATCAACTCAATCTATTGAGAGAAAAGTTCAATGACCAACTCCGTTGGACTTTTGTTCTTCGAGATCACGTTAAGGATCATTGGTTTAGTCTAATAGACCACTCAACGATCCCAATGATCATAAAACCTTCAACTATTCGTTTTATTGGTGAAATAAGAGCAGGTCTATATGGAGACGTAACTAAATATTGTTCTCTCGGAATCGAATTTGCGCGAAAACTTCACCTGAGGTAGTTTTAAAAAAAAAATGTCTTCAACCAATACCAAGTTACAATGTTCAGCTTCAGTCATAATAAATTTGAAATATCATGGTTCATGGGGTAAGCCTGTTCCCATATGAGATTTCGCCAAAAAAAGCTGGTTTGTAACTTTGTATTTTGGCTCATACCACGAAATTCGTAACGTTTTTTCAAATTT
Organism: Glossina pallidipes; assembly: GCA_000688715.1. Classification (NCBI taxonomy): domain Eukaryota; kingdom Metazoa; phylum Arthropoda; class Insecta; order Diptera; family Glossinidae; genus Glossina; species Glossina pallidipes. Next base: position 1,129,720 of record KK499798.1, read on the forward strand.
TCTTTTCTATTTTTCTATTTCCATTGTCCTTCTTTCAAATTTCACGTTGGACAAAATTTTCATTACCGTGTGTTTTCTTCTTTTCAGAACTTGGAAAACAGCGGGTGTTTATCTTAATAATTTTCTTTCTTTTTTTTTTTCTTTTTCTTTTTCTTCTTTTGCAAGTCTTGAGAAACCCTCGCCCATTGTGAGTTCCTAAAAGCTAACGTGATCTAAATCACAGTAAAACGACTTCTTATGGAGATTTCTGCTATGCACATCTTAGTTGTTATTAAGTACTTTCCTCAATCATAACGCAATGGAAACTGTAACCATTTCATTATTTACTGTGAACTACTTATAATTAATCACATAACATATACCTAGTCATTTGCTGCAAAATAATAATTATGTTGCGTTATTTATTTAATTTACTTTGTGGTAAAATTGCTGCCTGGCGCAGTCCTCAATAAATAAATTTAAAAAAAATGACTTGTCAAACAACTAAAACCTCCTCTCTACATGTCCTTCTACAAGAACAACGTCAGTATTCCACTCCACTAGAAGTTGTTATAGACGGCGTAGAGGTTTGAAATTACGAGGAGTAAAGCAACGCATGACTTCAATCCTCTTATTAAAAATGTGCAAAATCACAGCAGCCCTTTCGAAGCTAAAGGGGAAAAAGGAAGTGAGTTTTCTTCTAAGGAAGTTAGGCAAATATGGCTGAACTAAGTTCTTAAAAATAGATTCAGTTTCTTCGAAAACTTTTAGGCCTGAACTGGATTTAACGATTTCTAAACAACACCGTTTAAATCTGCGCTTTAGTTGCCCAGGTATAAGCAAAAGAATGTATGAGCGCTTTTATTAACACAAACAACAACAAAAATCGCAGCCACAAAATCGGCTGTCAAAGCAGTAATCACACGAGGCCGACAGAATCGAACAGAAAGTAGATTTTTCTTGCACCATTGTTTTGCTTTACAATGAAAATATTTCCCAATTTTATTACTTTTCGCCACCCGCCTTCCTTTGCTCGTCCACCTTTGCAGTTATCTAAATCGGTGTCTCACGATCTCTTCATTTACTCAGAGTTATAACAAATCAGTACACGGATGTCAATATATTTTCATAGCACGCAGTTACAGAGATTCTTCCGTACCCTAGCAAAATTCTTATGAACGTAAATGGTATAGAAAATAGAGGAGGAAGAGGCGTGTCAAGAAAGACTCAATTTAAGAATATGTCTAACAATAGAAGAAAAAGCCCCTTTCTCTTCGATTCTGTTGGCCCGATGTAATTTCGGCTTTGACGTACGATTTGCGGTTGGTAACTAAAGCGCTGACTTAATCGCGGCTTTTTTTGGAAATTGGTAAGAAACGCCGTCCGAAGATATTTTCACAAGTAAAAAATGAAGAGGAAACCGAGCAACTTTAGCAATACATTTAAGTCACACTTGCACAATTTTTTTAGGTTTAAATACCGAAGACTGGATGTGCCCTGTTCTCCGCTCAATTCGTTGTAGTGTTCGAGTTTCAAAGAGTAGTTGGTTGAACCTCCTTTGACGGTTTTAATGGGAGAACTTGATTTTTCGTTTATGTTTAACTTTGTTCCCCTTTTCCGTTTTACAAGGAACTATCCTATTAGAAGAACATGATCACATGTCATGTATTCGAAATTTAACAAAGCTATAGTAAAATCTATACACCAAACAGTTTAGCGAATACTTCTCGTTATATCTTACTAAGAAGAGTGTTGGAAAACTAGTAAGATTCGCGTCACATGCGATTTATTTACATTTATTAAAATATCGAGTACCGCTCTGTATCCACGTTCAGTACCTCCGTACTGCCGCTTTTCACGCCAACAAAATTTCTCAGTTTTCTATGATATAAAAACTAAAATGATTGCGGTTTACTTTCTCTACGTCTCGGGAACGGCTGTACCCGATCCTGTGCGGACTTTTTGTAGATAAAAGAGCTGATGCCCATTATTGCTTTCATAAAGATAACTCCGGCCAAAAGCCGCAGCTAATATACGCAGCGATTTTAGCAATTTTTGAATAAGCGATTGAAATTCGTGCCAAACTACTCGGATTTTGCCGGTGTTGTGTGTGCTCTTTTGCAGAAGTGAAAAAGAGAAAAAACAGAAAAACGATAGAATTCTTTTTACATCAAAAATTATTTAACTCATTTATTATTTTCTTCGATTTGTCTAAAACGAAAAGAAAAGTAATGAAAATTTTTATGTCTATTACGGAAATTGAGAGGAAAAGCGATAAAAAGATTAATGATTATGTTTTAACTACGATATCTTTCATAAATAAATTGCTGACGTTTTGCAGATAGTTGGGGATTGTGCAGAGGATTTGCAAGAGACTGCACGAGATTGTGGAGAATTGCTTTGATGTAACTAAATTTCATAGTCGTTTATTAAATTAGTATTTAATAGTCGGCCTTGCCCCCTTACTTATGCTACTTGGTCTGAGCGCGATGAAGGCGAAAGTGACTAATTTTGGATATGCAACTTCGATTTCGACTTCGAGAAGCAGACACACAACGACACAAAGCGATAAGCACGGCAATATCGAGTCTTCTATGCACGCTACATCCAGATTATTGCATTTTCATTGGTTCGCAGGCACGTCATTCGTCTGTACATTAAAAGCCTTCAATACAACATATTTAACTTCCTTTAGGTTGATGTTGAATGTCTTATGCGCCTTAACGATGAAGCAAACTAATGAACTTTAATGTACGATTGGTGAGGAGCAATAAATGAAACGAAAATGTGGAAGACAAAAAGTCAATTTGACAGGAGGGACTCTTAAATATGACTGTGTCTTGTCCTCTGCTTGTTTGCCGCTTACACAACTGTTTAAGTATAAGTAAATACGCATTTTCATAAATGATATCCGTTTGTATGACTCGATATTCGAATAAAATTTTAAAACGACAGACACGATTAAGACGACTGACTCAAAAGACTGCGTTGATTAAGAATAAACTTTGATTTTGTAGATGCATACCGAATAATAAAGCAATCAATGAGAGTAAGTACAAAAAAAAGTAAAGGAAAAGGTCTAACTACGGACGAATATGTGTATAAGCGAATCTTCGTTTCCGATTTAATTTTCTGAAGTCATAATTTAATGTTGAAAAATATTTACAAAATGAACAGAGATATCTCGCGCCTTTATATTAACGCGAACAATAAACACAATCAACTGCCAAGTGCGAAAATTAAACAAATGTTCAACTGTGTGCGACCTAAGTCTCTTCTATTGTTTATTTACTTACTTGCTTGAAGACAGACGTTAACATCTTTCATTTGGGCTTGCAAGCTGAAACGGCTTTCGGGAATTTATTATGGGTTATTGAATCTGTGTATTGAGAAGTTATAAAATTCCAGTGAATTGGAAAAAAATAGGGCTTTAATGTAAACAGAAAAATCGATTTCACGAACACAAAATTTTCAAAAAGACATACAAGCAATGTAAAGGGAAGCAATGAGCAAATACTCTCCCCAGGCGAGAATCGCGCAAATCTTTATACAGTAGAGTTTACTTTGGTCGCAGCTATTGCGAGTGGTACCCAATCAATAAAGATATAGCACTCATCGATTTGGCCCCCATTTCCTTTCTTGCCTTTCCTCACTTCTTCCTGACCGTTATCATGTTACGCGAATCGGGGACATGTCGTGAGTGATTGGTCATATATATATCTATATATATTTAGAAAAAAATATTGTTAACGCAAGCAGATTGGAACTCGCTGATTGGTCAAGTCCGTAGTTAAAAGGTATAAAAGCGCAACTTGAAGTATGTTGAGCTTTAATTTATTCATTAAAAGCTATTCCCGATAAAGAAAACTTAAATAAACATCATACGAGTAATTAATTTGGTGATAAAAGTGAGACAAATGTTGGATGCCACAACAACTTTGTGGTATTAAATTTCAAAGGTCGCGTACGCAGTTTCGTCTCTTAATCGATTGCGCTCATAAACATATGTGTGGATATGCATACGTGTATGTGTATATAGATGGCAATAAACCACAAGCAATTATCGAATGACACTTAAACAAACACCTACATGTTGAATGTTGACTGTTGAAATTTGCAGCAATTGCCAGTTGATCAGCCGGTCTTCGCTTCGTCTTATTCTCCTCTCTTTAGCTAATGCTTTATTCGTTTTCAGACAAGACCAAGTTTTAATTAAATTTCATTGATTTAATTGATTCGCTATTAACTCTTTTTAGAAGAAGAACTCAGAAATTCTCTCAATTATCCGAGATTTGTATCAGATTGCAAATGACGTTTGTTTCGAAGTAGAGTCTTAACAATTTAATTGGAATGATTAATTAACTGTGTCTTTCTTTGGTTCATAATATAAGGCGTAAATCAAATTCTTAAAGAGTTCTTTTTTGGAGTGAGGGGAAGAGTTGTATCGAGCATGATAGGTGAAGAGACTAAAGCTCTAAATATTCCCGATACGATTTCGACACGAAAGCTAGCAGCGGTAGAAGGTTGATACATGGATTGAAACGCAAAGTGTTCTCTGATTAGGGTTCAGATTACCTCTGATGCATTTTATGGCCAAATCCCGGTCGATGTCGATTAAGGTGGTAAGCATGCGAGTGCTTTTCAGAAGTTCCGGCAATTTTGGGGACTTTATTTAACACATCTTTCGATTTCCCATTTCTCGACACCTTACGATACTGATGAAAAGGACTTGCTTGGAAAGAGGCAGAATTGCTTGCTCAATGCCAGCAAGTAACCCTTTTCGGCTATCACTACTGACTAGAAAGGTGTTGAATGGTTAATCCGAAGAGATGTAAACTTATAATTAAAAGTCAAGGCTTGATGAATAGGAAAAGGAATTGTAATTAGTTTTTCATGCTTGAAGTGTTGTTTTATACAATCTTCAACGAATTTTAAAATCTAGGCAAGAAAACTACATGGAAAAGCATAAGCGCTTATAACTAACTAGCTTGGAGCAGACGCGTAAATAAATACATTACACGAGTTGTTAGAAAAATTCCACAATGCCTTCATCGTTCTGTTCATAGTGATGATGCATTGAGATGTGTGCGGGAAAGCTTAACTAAGAGCTCGACCATTAAACAATAATAAAAATTACAACCCATCACCATAAAGAAATAAATTCTCACCAAATTGCATTAAGAACAAAAATGAAATAAATACAATACGATACAAATACAAAAACAACAATAGCAACTTATTGATGAGATAAACGGCAAACGATGACGTTTGTTGCCGACCGAGAAGACAACGGTGATGATAACGAACATGACCGTAATATTTCTTCTGAACTTGTATGCGAGTAAATGTGATGTGGACGAGATGATACAGAAATGAAGGAAAAAGAACAAAAATAATAAGAAGAAGAATGAGAAGAAGAAGAGAAGAAAGAAAATTAATTACAATTTTTATAGTATGTAATGAAATAAAGAGATAAAGTACGTAAAAGCGTTTAAAAACTAATTTTCTGCACACACACACACTCTCTCTCTCTGCCTCTGCTTGTGTCTCCCTGTTTCTGCGTTCTTTTGTTAAGTTTTATTTTCCTTCTGATATTTCCTTTAATGTTTGTGTGAAGTCATTACTAACGGGTTTGATTGTTTACGAAGATCGCTGAAGTTAATGAAACTGACTTTTTTGTCTGGCTTGTAATCATTAAAGGGGAAAATAATTAGAATCTACCCAAACTAAGATTTTTAACAATCATTTAACTATGAAATCGATTTTATAGTTAAATGCATTTTTCTTAAAAATTCCTAAATTTACTCTCTACGACTCGTATAAAAAAATGCATTGCAAGAAAATTGCATTTCATTTGCATCACCTTCGTCCTCCATACTATTTGAATGCAATTCTCTTCACAAGCTTAGCACAGTGGCTTTCGCAATAGAGTGAACAGAGTTAGTGTCGATGTATGGTAAAAATATAATTTAACCGAGCCATTGTCCGCTCAACCAGGTACCCTTCTCTCTTTCCAACTGAAGATTTCTTCCACTCATTATTTGATTCTTCAGCGAAAATTCATTCCTATCCTGAACTTTTACTTTCGATTACTGTGACTTAAGCTAAAATATCAAAAAAATAAAAATTATTCTCACATGAAATTTTTTCTCACACATCTTTTTGTCCGTATTATTAGGTTTTACATAACAAGTTATTGCTTTTCGTGGCTTCCAAAGTCTTTAATATTATAGCTTAAGTATATTCAATTACCAGTCTAATTGTCGTTTAATGAACTTTGGGAAATTATTTACCGCAACGATTTGTAGTCACTTTTTGTTTTTGTTTTTCGTATTTTTTGTTTTGTAAAATATATTCTGAAATTCTATAGCTCGTTCTCGACCAGTCACCCGCTTTTTTCAAAACCATCACTCAACCACTTTTTGTTAGAATATTCATTAATGAGATGGCGACGTGAATTGAATCGCTGCACAAATTGCCGTAAATTATCATCGTAATGATCATAATGATGATAATGATGATGACGATGACGATAGGCGTGTGTCACAATACAATACATAGGCAACCACACGAAACAAAACTTAACAAATTGTTTGGGAAAATGTCGGTTTTGCTTATCTAAATGTGAAGATCATGCACAATAGCGGCAAGCGATGGATTCCCCATCTAGAATATAACCATGGACTACATTTTTTGGTCAGTGTAATAATTTAATAAATTATTCCCTTTCTTTTCATGTTCTTTACCAACAAACAGACAAAAATTACTTATATGTTCGAGAATTCCTTCTTTCATCAGAAACGGTCTTTACTTTAAGCTCAACTTGGATGTCTTATGTCCACCATCTGAGGATTTGCTTACTACCTTTTCTCTTTAATTTGTGACATCCTACACTGGGCAGCTTAAATTCTACAATCCCCATACATTTTCGATAGGATTCTGAAACGGCTGCGCTTCTTTATCATCTAATCTTCTTTCTTGATCACCGCAGAATGCGCCCTTTCACGATTGTAGAAATTGTGAAAGAAAACCGAAACTTGGCCACTGGTCGTATATGCGAAAGGGGCACTGGCGACGATTACGTCAAACTGCACGTAACGTAAACGAGATTCACGTACAAACACATGTCCAAGATACACTTATCTGAAAGTCGAATGTCAAATGTTTTTTAAGATCAATTAGCAAACCGCTGTAAAAATCGTACCGATCAACCAACAAACACGCCCGCATTTGTTTATAGTTTGAAGTGACAAATGTTCGTTCTGAGGTGGGTACAATTTTCCCATCGTATAATCTGTTTTATTCAACATTTAACGCTGAGGCGAATTGATTCAGTATCGAAAACTTTTCCTTCGAACGCTTATCTCGTTGTAACAAAATAATTTTATCGAAGCATTAAAAATTGTAATTAAATTGTATGACGTATAGAAGTTTGTTGTTGGATTCTTTGCTAATTCGTAAAGTATTTTCATTTCATTCCACTAATGACTTATGCAACACGAAGGGCATACATAGTAACTTAAACTAATCAATCAATCAGCAGAGCCGAACCTAAAGCACTCTACAATTGCGCGAAACACTCATTGCGTGCTTAAGTTCTACTTAATCGCATTCCACCATCAGTTGCAATGAATTATTTTTGCGCTATCGATCTAGACCTAAGAAATCGATGATATACAGACTTGGAAGGGCGCAGCACTACTTCCATTGCTATTGTAACGTAATGTCAACTAAATATCGAAAAGTTCATGACGATTGTATCTTTGATACGCGAGGGATTTCAATGCAATTAATCAAGTCTGGCACAGTGTGCTTGCTTACCTTTGGAATTTTCAAAGTTCCCCTCCTCCACTAGATATAAATCGGATTAAGTATTTTAACGGACTGCATGTTTTCTTTGTAAAGGTGTGCCAATTTCATTAAAGGATTTCAGATGGACCTGTCGGAGTGAAGACAGTTTCCATCACTTGCAATCAATAGGGAAGCGTAGACCCCTCCTTCACCCTGCACAGCTTGGTAGTGCAGTTGCAGGTAACCTACGAATTACTAGAACGAATATGCCGCTCAGTTGTTTCGTTAGCTACTTACGAACTTTTTTCATTTTTTTGTATTCATCTTACGATGAGAACATTTTTAAACGATTTAAACAGTAATTGTTTGTATTCATAAAAAATGTGTTTTTTCTCTTTTTTTCTAAATTAATAATACTGGGTCAATGTCAGTTTGTCCACTCATATTATATTCAATTAATTTATATTTAAAAATAAAGTAAATAAACACCAAATTATTGCGGTTTGTTTAACACATTGTTTTGGAATAAAGTTTTATTTTGAGGGGTGGATTTGACTAAATCGTATCGCGAGGAAATAAATGCAAAGGGAAAGAAAAAGTTGGTTGCTGTACAAGAGGTCTGGGGCTCCCGGCATCGAATAAAGTCGACCACAGTGGATTATAAATTCGCTGGAACGAGTAGAGCAGTTCGCAGCTGTCGATATATATATATATACACATATATATATATATATATATATAGTCCTTTTATAGAATGATATATCTTTCGATCGTTAAATTGCTGTCGAGTAGCATATTCAAATTACGATCGAGTGTACCGCGTATCGAGAAGCACAAAACGGCCACTCGCTGCTCATAAGCGGACAAACATGGAGGTGTAACTTAAAACTTTCCACTTTGAAGAAATTTTCTTTTTTTCAATAGTAGACTTCCGCGGTCTGCTGCTGTCTTTCAATACCTAGCGCTATACATAAGAGTTGTATAGAAAAGTACAGAGCGACGCTGTGCGGTATTTACTTGCAATAAGTGTTTGACAGTATTCCAAGGCCTATACGTTCGGAAAAAGGCCGTCTGTTTAGGATACAAAGCAGAACAATATTCTATTTTATGTGGGATTGGAGGCCGTCGGCGAGATCGTAAACATCTAATTCCCATACTTATGGTAGATCGAAAACTCACGACATGAATAAATTAAAGCCATATAGAGGGTTACATCAATAGCAGAGGAGCGCGTATGGCGCTAATTGGATTACGTTTACTCCACTCTTATTGGGTTGCACAGAATGCCTGTCATAAAAACTTCAAAGTTATTTTGGTCGACACTCACCATATCGCTTACCGAAAGTAAGCAAAAGTTCTCGATCGACGCGCTCCTTGGAAACGCAAGAACCGTCTGCATATGCATAGGAAACTGTAGTCAATATCAATATTGTAGTAAATTTGTGCAAACATCTGCACATAAGAAAATAAAGATGCAACGGAATAATAGTGACCTCAAAACTTTACTTAGAAGAATTACATGCACTTCTTTACATTGTCCCCCCAAGAGTACATGTCTAAGTCTATGGAGTTGGGGTTTTAAAATGATATGTGCTGTAAATCGGAAACACATACGCCAAAGTAGCCGAATGGAGGGGTGGAAAAGATTGAAAGAAACCCTTATATCTCTTGCGCTTGTTGATGGATGACTAAAAAGGGGACAGCAAGAAATTTCGCTTCAGAAGGCTTCCTCTCCGAAGTGATAACATTACAAAAATACGTGCAATCTTTTACTCCTTATGCATAGATATATTGATTGCCTTTGAGGACAATAGAACTGTTCCGCGACCTACGGATCACATTTCTTTCCTTGTACGCCTTAGTTTTGCTAATAACTCGAACTCAAACTTATAGGTTAAGCATTATTTGCATCGAAGATTGTTTTTTCATCACGTTTCATGTATTATCGTGTTATCTATTACGTGTTCGTTTACCTATTCCCTACCTATTATTCGTTATGCAATATTTGTTGTCGATTGCAATATGATCGTCCGATTTTTTTCACATTATTCACAATCACATAATTGTCCATAATTGAAGCTATAGATGGGTAGAGTGAGTAGATCCACATACGTTGTTACAAATGTAATAAGTTTACACAATACTTACGGGAATAAAGCAAAAGTGAAGACAGTGTACGAGGCAGTTTCTGCCTTTTCCCCTGGAAACGTAAATTGAGTTTTTTGAAATAATTAATTAAAATATTGAAATTTTCTATGAATAAATACAAATTATTTATTTACTTATAATTGTTTACTGTTTTTCTTATTTATTTATGTTTCTAGTATATGCATACATCTCACATTTATTTAAATACATGATAATTACACTAATACTGGTGGTAATAAAATTAAAATTTTTCTTATTTTTCATACAAAATGATTTTTTAATTAACTTCTTCCTATACTGGGGGCAATGAAGAGAAAGACACGATGGGAGACGTCTACAAATGTGTTTTACAATAACTATGCATATGCACAAGTGCATAGGCGTGGAATAATCGAAATTTATACTTTCGAGAAGTTACTCCTCATCTTATCCTTTGTATCCTTTGTAAAAACTTATACTTGAAACTGCTTTTCTTTAGTTCCGGAACTAACGGAATGTGTCTGTTAATGAACCGATATAACAAAATATTTAAACAGATTCCATCCAAATGACGAATCCGTGTATGACGAATATATCACATGGTCCATCCGTCCGTCTGTCCGACCCTTATTTGCCACAATAATGTATTTTGGAAAATGTTTTTGTCATTTTGTCAAGTCACGTTACGTTACAACCTACATTCATAACACACTCAGTCGGTTTTTGTCGCGTACGCGAGTAAATCGTTAAAGAGGCCGACACAGTTAACTGATTAAGGAGGAATAGCTCTTACGATTGCTAATGAAGTATAAGAAGAATCAAACAACAGTCGGAGTAAATCTTTAAATTTGTTTTAAAAATGAGCAGATGGATTGAATAGGGCTTAGCTAAGAATGATATCTTTTCAGAAATTTTTTTTCTTCAGGAGACTAATTGAAGTAAATTTGTCGTTAAATGTGTGATATATTTTCCATGAGATACACATGAGTATCTTTAAGGAATGTTGATTAAAATATTTTCCAATTTTGTTTTCCATATTTCCCGACACTCTTTGGCCTTTCAGTAACGATAGATGAATTCAGCCTGCTTTCAAATCACTATTAAAACTAATAGTAAATGTCCTCATCCATTATAACTATTTTTTAATTAAACTTTTGGAAATCCTAAGAATAGACGCATAAACCAATTTTTAATTTCAGCTGGTCTTCGAGATATAAATGTCTGAACATTGCCAACCCTGTAGGGCATATTTAGATGAATCGAGTATTTCGGAAAATTTATCTTGGGTGCCTTATTGAAGATCCATTTTCTAAGAAAAAATTATTTCTGTTTTTGAATAAGTTCTGTCAACTCTTTTCCATGAGAGCAATAAATTTACTTAAAACATTGCTTCATTTTCTTAAGTTTTGAATTTTTCTACTTTGCCGAAAGAAATGGAACAAAGTAATGTTATAGAAGTTGGGAAACTCTTATTACTTCATGGGTTCGCACGAACAATAAGGAAAACAGTAGCTGAAACGATATTACGGCGAAACTGGAAATGCTTGGGTAGGGCTATGTACTAACTAAAAGATATTCATTACAAGGCGTTGTGAATAAGGAAAAGACGAGCGAAACCAGAGCTTTTTACATTCCCTGCACAAGCTAATATTAAGTAGTGCTTCGAGTCATCAAATCACTGTAGTTTCGGAGTTTTCGTTGAAGTTTTTTTCATATTCAAGTGGTAACTGGAAAGTGCTGGAATGGGAGGCATTAGCTAACATCTGGAGATGATTAGAGCTTCATTCTGCGGTTGCTCGGTAAATTTCAAGTCTGTTCTATTTTACTTTATGAGACAAAAAATCTTACATTTTAATAGATAGCACGCACAGTCCATGTAGTCCTCCCAGATTGATTTACAGTTGACAGTTTGTTTGAGAGACTTTTATTATTTATTTTATTATTTATTTATTTTTAAAGTGGATGTTACGGTACATTTGTCAATTATCGTGCAAACCTAAAAGTTGTTCCAGATAAATGTCGAAACAGTTTCCACGAGAAAGAAGTGCCAATATTACAGCTCGCGCTTTGATAAAGACAAATAAGAATTTACACTTTTTATGGCGAATTTTATCCACCGCGAACGTTTACCTCCTCTAGCCGGATATGTAAAATTTGTTTAAGTTTGCTTTCTTTTTTTAATGACTCAGGGGACGTCCCTTATACCTGCAGAAATATGCTGCTGATGAGAAAAAAAGGGGAAAGAGGCCAGAAAGTGCATGCCCGATCGGTAAGTGCATAGCATTCCCTTATACAAATATGTATCTATGTGTGTAGATATTTATCGATTTGGACCTTTTGCCTACATTGCGCAGCCGTTGATAAATTGATCTCTAAAAAGTGGATATACAATACAGGTAAGGTAGAGACAAATTTCAAAAATGAGGTAAACTTTGATAGACAAATGGATTTCGACAAAGCAAAGATATTTATTTGCATGACTTGATCATGCGGTTCCCAATGAAATGTGTTCGCTGCCAAAGCCAGGAAGTCTTCCTAATTTCAAATAATAACACAAATGTTTCTAAACATTTCTTTTTTTTTTTTGTAATAATGATGTATATTTTTTGTTTATCTTCTTTTCTCATATGATTTTTCTTCTTTTTGTAATAATTTATAATTTCAATTTTTTTTTGTGTATAATTTTCATTATTCAATTTTTTTGTGGTTTTTTAAATTTTATGATATATCGTAAAAATCCAGGCTTAAAAATTAATAAATTCATTACAAAATATTTAATAATAAAAAAAAAAAGGAAAACCGATGAGAAATTAACGCTAAATAAAAATAATTATTAAAAAAACTGTATATAATTTAGCAGGAAATGACTTTTTTTTTAGAAGTAAAAGTACGAAAGTGTTATAAGGCTAAAGCATAATGTTTTTATAAAATAAAAAAAAAAAAATAGAAGAAATTGTAAAACAATGTTCGAAAAAATGTCCAACAATATAGAAAATGTCATAATAATATATATAATTTAAAAAAAAAAAAATTATAAAAATATTTTATGAAAATTTCCAAAAAAAGTTAGTCCGGTTTGTTTGTTTTGCTCAAAATTTTACATAACTAAAAATTTAATCGTAATTATAAGGAAAGTAGTATAAAACGCGTCATGAGAGACGAATTAAATTTAATCTTTACATAAGTCAGAGGAAAATTTCATTAAATTAAAAACTAAGAAGAACTTAAGGTTAACAAAAATGTTAATAATAATAATTTGTTAATTTTAATCAAGTTCTTATTTTTTTGTTTTGCTTCGTTTTTTTTTTTTTTTTTTTCGTTTTTTTTTTTTTTTTTTAATTACAAATTATTATTTACAGTGTGTGCGTGTGTGTTTGTGTGGGTATATATGCATGCATATACGAGCTCTTCGCATAAAAAAGAGCACTATGAGAGTACAATAAGATAATCACACTCTTTCTAAGCTAAAAGAAACCCAGAAGAAGAAGAAGAAGAAGAAGAGGGATAGAGAAAAATCAAGTCATTATAAATTTAAGTAAAATTATTTACAACATTAAAAAAGAAGCAAAAAAAAAATATAATTTTAAGATAGTCGGGATGAGTTAAGGAAATATTTATATATATATATATATGTATATAGACATTCATATATATACATATATGTGTGTGTGTTAGATGTCAAGGTTTCAAAGAAATAGGGAGGTCGAGTGACCAACTTAGAGTTAAGCTTTGTCTTTTATTTTTTTTTAAGTTTTGTTCTTGTTGTTGTTTTTGGTCAAATGTAAAGAAATTAGCTTAAATCTTGAGTTAGGTTCAAGTTAATGTTAATAATACAAAAAGTCTAATTAGTCTAGACTTAACTAGGAATGCCTAAGTAATAAAAAGAAAAAAAGAGAATGAGAATAAGCATAAGGGAGAAGGGAAAAGAAAACTAAATTTTTCTTTTAAAATTACTATCGAAAATAAATTATTTAGAAAAAAAATTTGTGTATACAATGAATTTTAAATTTTCTAAATTTATTTTATGATTTTATATAAACTTGTTTTTTTATATACTTAATCAAAGTCAGTCCTTTGTTTTGATGCAGTTTAATATAAAAAATTTAATAAAAAATAAGAAAATAAGAAAATAAAAAAAATAAAAAATAAAAAACAAAATAATTCTAATCTACAAGATCTTCATCTTCGTGCTCTCGCGCAAATTGTTTGGTATATGACGATGTACAAAGACGAGGAGCAAAGAGCAGAGTCTCCATAAGCAGATAATAGACGCAGAGTATGTAGTATGAAGAAAATGAAGAGAAAAGGAAAGAGCTTGAAGTTGTGTACGAGAATATCATGTGTAGTTTCTTGATTTAATAATAAAGTTCAACAGCGCTTGGTTTCAATTCTACTTAATGTCATATGTATCTTCCGTTTTTCTTCTATACTTAGTTTAAAATAAAATATTTAAAAAAACTTTACACCTAAATAAGTTACTCTTGATATGGACTTTGCGAGTTAGGGCTGGTGGCTTAGATATGAGGAGCGCCACACACTACTGAGCGTTGGGCTGACGATGACAGCCCACTACTACTGGTAGCAGCCATTTGGGCAGCTGCACTACCACAGCCATTTGATACGCCCGGAGATGCCAGCGACGGCCATCGCTGCGAGCAATAAGCGCTTTCGCCCAGCACGGAGATGCGTTTGCCGTCCACGTGGGCTGAAGAGCTGGCCCCGTAATCTTTGGTGGGTGGATTATTGGTACTGGCTGTGTTGTGGCTGCTGCTACCTCCACCGCCTCCTCCTACGGCGCCAATTAATTGTGAAGTGGCCCGATGCATCAAAGTAGGATCTGTATTAAGTTGCTTTTGTGATTTTGCCCTTTGTAAAGGCGCTACGATTTGTCCTACGCCGCAGAATTCGGAATTAGCATTATTATCGGCTGGGGCATAGTTAGCCAAAGCACCACCATACAAAGACGTATTCATCAGACAGTCATCAGCCGAAGTCGAGCTCGCTATATTATTCACCGATTTATCCCACGTATTCTTGATTATATTTGGATTGCTGTTATCAAAAGTCAAACCAGAACTTGATCCACGTTTTACACCTAATGCTCCCACTGTCACGCTGCTTAAGCCTCCCCCATTATGATGTAAAGTAGCCACAGCATTTTGTTCATTTTGTTTACGAGCTTCAGCGTCGTCTTTTTCTTGAGCGCGCTTGCGTCGACGTTTCATGCAAAATACAACACAAGCTGCTACCACCGCCACTAGAGGCATGGCTATCGACAAAATCGCTATTAATACCACTTGGCCACTTGTCAAACCATCACTACGTGCCTGCGTAGTGGCTTCATATTGACGAGCATCAAAGGTAGCCGAAGAGTAATTTTCTTCATCACATTGTGATCCTCGGAAACCGTTGGCGCAAACGCAATGGAAACTGTTCACACGATTCACGCAAGTGCCACCATTGTGGCAGGGCATTGAGTTGCATTCATCTATATCGATTGAGCAATCTTTACCCGTAAAGCCAGCCCTACATGAACATTGATAGTCATTATTTAAGTTGGTGCAGGTTCCGCCATTGGCACATGGTTTAGTTACACATAGATCCACTTTATCCGAACACAAACTGCCCAAGTAACCCGGCACGCATTGGCAACGGAATTGATTTATCATGTCAATGCATGTTCCGCCATTCTGACAGGGATTGCCTTGACAATCATCTCTGTTTTCTTCACACATGGCTCCTGTAAAACCGCTGGGGCATTGACATCGATGATTACCGTTTGAATTCATTACGCAAGTGCCACCATTTTGACAGGGATTTGGATCACAATTGTCTACATGAATTTCGCACATGGTACCGCTATAGCCGCTTGGACACTCGCATTGAAAGCCTTTGCTTGTATCGCGGCAACTACCATGCAAGCAGGGCTTATCCAAGCACGTTATCACTTTATCTTCACATAAACGACCCATCCAGCCTTTCTTGCAATCGCACTTGTAGCCACGTTTCGTCGGCTCGTCTACACAAGAACCACCATTTTGACAAGGATTCTCTTCGTTGCACGAATTAATTTCATTTTGACAATCTGGGCCGTTATAACCGGGTGGACATTTGCAAGTATATAAACCTTGGCCAGTATTGAAACAGGTGCCACCGTTCTGGCAAGGACGGTGATTGGTGCAATAGTTTAAGTCCTGATTGCAAAAAAGACCACCCCATCCTTCATTGCATATGCACTCCCAAGGCTTGGTGCACGTGCCATGAATGCAACCGGGATAAGCTTCACATTCATTGCATAAAGCACCTTTCCAACCGGTTTGACATCTGAAGAGAAAGACACACAAAGCGAAAACAAAAATTTAATCAATATTCATGTACCGAAAGAAGTGAAAAGCGAGAGAGAAAACTTTATCCAAAAAACTTACATAAACCTCTCAATTTTTTCACTCCAGGAAGGAAACCAGTAAACAAAAATAACACGTTAATGACAATACCACTTATTATTAGGGCGAAAATAAACGAGATTGAATCAACCAACAAAGAGGTCCAAATAATTAGAGTATTAGGGCATAAAGGGTAAATCCCATGAAAGAAAATATTACAACTCAATGGAAAGAAATACATTACACGAATAGTGACGAACCAGGTATTCATTATTATAATGCGTATAAAGAAAAGAACTACTTGACAGGCAAAAGCCTGAAGCATGCGTTTCTCTACTCGTCTCTTTGCTGCATTTATGCCATCAATTTCATTGACTTTAAACATTCGGTTGATCATGATCGGCAAACAAACAATAAATTCGTTACGGAAACTTGGAAAACTAATCGCTTGACGTTTTTACCTTGTTTTTCGATTTCATTAGAAAGGAAGGAAAGGGATAAACGAATATAAGACAATAAAAAAATCGGAAAACAAGCAGACGCAACCACATCTTATGGAAGCAATTGTTTATTCACGATGGTAGTTCGAAGCTACTACGATCTTAATTCCATGGAAAGGATACGATTTTGTCCAGAGTTTCGCAAACTTTATTCCGAGCTACATTGTTAAGTAAACCGGAGCGGAGTCTTCACACAAATGTGTTGCCACTTGTACAATTACCGTTGGGATGGTTCTCAACTTCAAGCTCTTTTGCAAATAATGAAGAGACTTCCTCTCAAACTATGTATTTTAAGTTCTCTTTAAGTGTTCTTTTCCTTACAATGAAATCCTTTGTGTTACACTTTTCCTACATAAAAGTGATCCGCAAACCATAATTAACGCAAACTGTTGGTGTGGATTAAAAAAAAAAGTGGATATTGTTCGATCAAGAATTCTCACTTTTTATACTTAAGATCGGGCTGTGTTCTCCTTGTCTGCGCACCATCGCCAAGCAGACTCCACAATGAATTTTTGCGATTTTCAATTAGTTGGATAATAAAAATTTGTTTGTTAAGATCAATTCGAATTTTATTTAAATAACCCAGAGTACAACACCTAATTTAATGTCCGGGTAAGCAGCAGCTGCCACGCTTCCAACAAGATCGGCTATAGATTTCTTAAATAATTTTGATCAATTGTCGATTTTCTGAATTGAATTTCGCCACCATTGTTCTTAAAGTTCATTTCGAAGCAGGGAGCGATTCCTATTAGCAAAGGTATTTATTTACCAACCCTCTTAACAGAGCTCTCAAGAGCAACATCAAGATATGATTGGATTTGGAGGCATACTTCGTCTAAATTTGCAAACGTAACATACTTTGGTGGGCAACTCATGGGTCAAGCAAGTTAAACGAATTGAACTTCTACTTGTCGGAAGTATTTTTACTAAATTTTTTAAATCGAACATGTAAGCAGAAACCGACTATGAAAGAGTGATCAAAGTCACGGAATGTAGGTGAAAATGGGCCGCAACGTCTGGTTTGGCCAGAGTCTTAGCCAGAGGCTTAGAGTCTCAAATTTGACCATTTGTGCATGTTGGAGCGCTTCCAGAGCTATGTTATAAGAGCTTTAGGAAGTCCCTAAGTTAGACTAAGTTAGAATTTATCTTCGCAACCTTTTTTCTTGCTTTTAAAGTTTGCACAAAATTATGAAAAACCTTTTCGTAAGTCCATTATGTGGCGAAACATTTCCGAGATTTTGAAAACATCATTTACTTAATCTTTCTTCTGCTCAAGGTCGAATTTAATTCAATGCGAAAATTTTCTCAGCTTTTTTTTTTCATTACTTTTGCATCTTATTATTGTTTTCTTTTGTTTTTTCTATGAGACGATTTATTAAAAACGAATTAAATTTTGTTTTCTAAAGAAATTTAATTTCACTTCAAGAGAAGTTGTAATAATAATTTTAGAGAGTTCTCGCTTGCGCTTAAGCATTCCAGAAGTTTATATAATTAATTGCAACGAGCACTCGTTTATTTATGCATGAAAGCGATGGACAGAAAGCCTTCACCTAATAAAATAAAATAAATGAAAACATTTCAATTGAAAATCATTGCGATTCCATACGCAAAACCATCACCAAACAATGATGATGATTATGATTACGATGATGATGACATTCTAAAAGCCAACAACATTCAAGTACAAGTTAAGTAAAACGCAACCAGTAAATATATGTGTAAATAAGTAATTCTTAAGAAAGTTTTAAATGAAATGCACATACACACATAAGTATGTGAATGTGTGTGATTGAATTTGCATACATGAGACTAACAAGCAAAAGTGACAGAAGAAATAGTAGCAACAGTGCAGGGGGAACACGGTGTTACAGGTGTACGCAGTACGTGTGTTAAATATGGCTAAAGACCAAATAAATAGAATTATGTGTTTTTCTACACACACATATATATATATATATATATATATGTCGGCATTTTTGTTTGTATGTTTGCCTAAACATACATATATATATATACGTAGGTGTATGTGTGTATATTCATGTATTGTATGGATGTGTGTGCGTGCGCACTCAGTAATAGTGAAATTGTATTGCATACATATTACAGGCTATTAGTTGTTGATGATGATGTTTTTAAGGAAATTTGTATTTGCGAGAGCCCCACACAGAAGCAGAGAGTAGATGAATGTAAGTGTAGTGTGTTGTGATTGTGGTTCTCGGTTCTTGGTTCTCAGTCGTTAAATTGTGATTTTATGACAAGTTATGTGCTTGGAATTCATAAAACATTCCCACACTTTTCTATATACTCGACAAATATCACACACAAACCCAAACACACTCCATGCATAATACGCTGGCAGACTCTTAAACGTTTCATTTGAATTTTTGTTGTTGTTACGTCTTCGAGTACACATATAAAGAAATAGTTCACTTAATTTTCTTTTTTTAGTTAACAGTTAATGTCTTAAATATTAATGAAGTTTTTAAGAAAACGAGTAAAATGTTTAATAAAAATAAAAAGAAAGAAAAGAAAAGAAAAAAAACCTTAAATAGTGATTTAATTATTTCTCCGGCTTTTTTCGTTTTTGTTTTTGGATATAACTTCGACTTTCTACACCTGAATCCGTCTTAAGGAGAAAAAAAGCCAATTTCAACTTTTTAAGATCTTTTTTACTTCGTTTAATATTATGTTGAGCTAATGTGTGATTTCCGTTTGAAATTTAGTTTATGTGATTTTTTCTTCTTCTTGGCTCCTCCTTTTTCTTTTTGTTTTTGTTGTTTTTTCTCTCAGTCCGAAACACAGACCAAACGCACACACACACACACACACAAGACGCAGAGACGAGGAAAAAACCACAATAATTTTTGCTGATTTTAACTTTAAAATAGCAATAAACAACAATAACAATAACACAACAGTGTATGAAACAACTTTTCGCAAAACAATAAAATTACGTATAATAAGAGACTTCCCTTTGATTGGCATTGAATCGCAAAGCTTTGTAGTACTCTAACGCTCTACATATAAGCCTTGCAGTAAATGTGTGCATATCTGTCCGTGTCTATGTGTGTGCATGTGTGTGTGCATGTATGTATTTTTGTATATATAAGAGTATCAGCTGACTGGCATGTTCAAGTGTTTGGTCAAATATAAATTCCAAGCTAAGCAAAGTGTTGATTTACACCTGTGTGTTCAATGTTTGCAGTTATATGCGACGAATAGAAACCAAAAACCAACGCAAGCAAATAGCTTTAACTGCATCTCCGCAATCCCCTTGATAATCTATGGGTTTTTTCATACGTTACAAATATTGCGCATAGAAGAGTTAATGTTGTTGCTTTTGTTATTGCTGTTGTTTTTGCAAGTACCGCTAATGTCTTTCGTTCAACGTACGTCTATCTAGTTTTACACGCTTTCAACTGAGCTTATGATGATTTGAAGACTTTTTTTATTACCAATTCTTTTGCCTTTGAAAATGAAAAAAAATGGAAAAAAAAGCAGCAAAAAAAATGTGGGAAAAATTCTATTTGTAATAAAAAACCTCAACTGCAACCGAAAGACCCAAAAATGCAATAAAGTTTCAATTGTAAGCAAAAATAAATGCGACTTATATTTCCCCTCTTGCGTCTAGTCTTGTCAAAGTCTCGAAAAGTAAAAATTTCTTTATTTCCCAAATTATTAAAAGTGGTTTTCTTTTCCGTTCTTTTCGGTTCTCAATAAGCGCCAATTTAAAATTTATGAAACAAAGACACATACAAATGCAAAAAATTTGCCCTTTTCTTGTTTTACTTAGTTGCGATAATAATAGCGTAGCAATAACAAAAACAATAACAGCAACAACAATAATAATAATCGTAGACCACTTGAACTAAGTAGAACCGTGATGATAAAATGTCTGATATAAGGTGTGTCGTAATGAGGAGTGTTTACCATAAATAGTGTTTCTTCTGTTTGTCCGCGTGTTCGCTTGCTTGTTAAGTGTACATACGTGAATCTACAAAAAAACTTGGCTCAAATTGTAATGCATTTCAAAATTCATAGTAACTTTGTTCATGAAAAAACTTATTTACATTCTCCGTACTTTGTGTTTGCCTACGATATTACGAGTGAATGCTCAATGTAAAGAAAAAAAAAAAAGAACGCTTAAGGCAAAATTCAATTATAATCAATTAAAACAATAACTTTTAATGCTTGAGATAAGAAAAAAAGGAAAAATTTGAAAATAAAGCTAAGCAATCATTGCGAAGGTGTAACATGAGTAGCAAACAGCCATTAAATATGAAAGACGGTCGGTCCTCTCAGGCGCTTGGCTGTGCCTTTGGAAAAACAACACATCCACTCGCACTTTCCTAATGATTTAGCAAAACGAATTTGTTCTCTCACGACAATGACATGCTTTCGCTTTCAATTTTTCTCATCCAAGAATTGGTAAAAGAGGAATTTAAGAGGAGGCACTGACTACGTATTCCAAGTTTTTTTTTTGTACACAGATTTTCTTCTTATTTTATGCAAAATTTACTTCTCATTGTCGATCACGTATTGCATATATATAGATATAAGATAAATATGAGAAATTCGCCTGAGTGGCCAAATAGGCAAAGAATCTCGACTAATAACTCAATGGTCGGAGATTCATATCTTAAGTGGAGTAGCGCGTACACAACGAAGCCGATAGCTTCAGATGATAATGCATTACAAAGTTTGTCTTGGAGTTTATTTCTTATTTAATAATAATAATAAGAAATGACAATAACTGAAGAACGTCACAAAGACGAGACACATCAAAAGAGGGTCGCAAGCATTTCTATTCCGATCTTGTTTTATAATAAAACTGACATTGCAGTGATTTATTGCGACTACTGATCCGAGGCAAGAAAGTTGGTATAAAGCCCGGAAACCTATTAAGCTGTTAGGACTATAGCGATATATGTCACAAAGCAAGAATACATCACTTAATAAGGTCCTCGCATAATATGTAGATAGATGGCGCCACTATTGACTAATTCTGCATTGATTGTGATCTTGTTTGCGATCCTACGAACTTATTGAGACAAAGTGTTATATTCAAATATTTTAGTGCGAAATTTAGTATTATTTTAAATGTCAGCTTTCGCTAGCAATCTTCGTAAAATTCTGTAATAATTGAATTTATTTTTGACATTTTCATTAGATCTCTTTGCATTGTATCGTATATAGTTTATCATATATTAAGATAATCAAAAATTAGGACATGACTCCCTAAATGATGGTCAAGAAGCAGGGGTGGAAAAGCTCGAACTACTTCCAAGGCTAGGCTGGATTATTTGGATGGAGGTAATCGAGGATCATAATTATTATGCATTCACGTATCGTTCCATCTTTATCTTTCAATGCATTCATTCAATTCTTCTTAGAAGGCATTTCTTCAAAGATTTCCAACTCATCTACACGAGTGAATGTTGTCCTCTCCTTATTTGAAAGAAAAAGTTGGCCATATACCAAATCTTCAAAGCTTAGACAAAGATCGCAAGGATAACGGCTTTTGTCTTGAATAGCGGGGGGTCATAGCTATGTACATGCAAAGTCAGCTCGATTTCCTTGCAAGTGAGCCGAATCTTTATTGCTGTAACAGAGTCGTAAAAACGCTTTAGAGATGCCATAAAGAATAGTTAGTTATGAACGCGTAAAGTTATATCGTTTTGCTTATGCGCGGAATTGGTTTCATTAGGAAGAAAAAAAAAAAATAAATAAATTTTAAATAAAGTTTTCTCTCGATTTTTCCAAAGTTTACCTGTAAAAATTAATACATCGGTAAAGAGATACTTACATGCATTGATTGGGCTTATCACAATGGCCATGTTCGCAACCCTTGGCGCACTTGGCTATAAGAATACAGAAAAAGTGTAAAATTAATGTTAGAAAAAATTAATTAACATATAATTAAGATAATAAATAATCATTAAATTATTAAACTTCAAAGCGCATAAAAATAGAACCAAAACTAAATTAAATATAATTTTATAAAATGTTAAATTATGCCCAAAGCATCGAGAAAACAACAACAAACACGAAACAGCCGATAAGCAACAAAGTATTGAAAAAAACATAAAAATTAACAGCAAAACGTGAAGTCTGCGTTTTTGGTTCGTTTTCGGCGAGTTTTTTTTTTTTTTTTATTATTCTTCAAAAACTTATTAAATACTTTAAGATAAATACTTTAGTTTTTGTTACGCGGATTTTATTCGCATTCGAATATATATTTTTTTTTTTTGTTAAGTTCTTTCTAAGATTTCATGGTTAAAGCATAGCAGCATAGCAGCATGGCAGCGTAGCAGTTTTTTTTTTTTATTTTATTTTTACTTTGCTAAACAACTTCAAAGATCGTAAAAAGAAATAAAATTAAAAAAAAAAAGAAGGCAGCGAAGACTCCCATGATTTGAGAACATAGTTTATAGCATCTGCTGGTGAGACTCAAGTCACTGAGCTCTGTTGTTATATGAAAAGTATATGCAGCGTTTTGCTGTTGTTAATGATCGGCATAAAAGGGCTGACGGACTGACTGACTGACTGGCTATTAAATAAGAAGGACTATAGTCGTCGCTAGCTTGCTTGCTTGCTTTCCAGTTTGCCTGTCTGACTTGCTATTATTGTTGTGTTGTTTGTGCTGTTTGTGTTGTTAGTATAAAGAAAAACGTGCTAACAATTTTTCGTTTGTTAATATCGTCGTCGCTGTTCGCTTTGCAGCTCCGCAGGACTGGTTTTTTGAAGTAAAATATGGTTTTATTTAACTGTCTATAGATTTTCATTCAATATCTCTTTAGAAAAGTTCTATTAAGCCAAGTTAAGAAAATCTCATGGCTGAAAACGTGCTTTACCATCCGTACAAAAAGAAATATCGGAGAATTCTAGTTTTCGATGTGTGCGTGCGTGCTTGCTTAAGTTAGTTAAAGATTTTCTGGTTTTTAATGCAATTTTTCTTTTTTTTCCTTTTACCATTAATGGTAAGAAAAAAGGAAGAAAAAATTCTTTTAATTTTTGTAGCCGCACACAAAACTCTATCGATTCTCCTAAACATGTAAGAAAATCTGCGCTGAACATAATGATGACGATGACGATAATGATCATAAAGATGTTGTTGTTGTCGTTGTTGTTGTTGGTGGTTAATGGTATTTGGTATTGAAAGTGAATACTTAAAGTTTTACAACACAATTCTTGTTGAGTGAGTTTTTCTTTCACACGCCCTCAAAGGATAATTTTAAAGGAATTTCTTCCGATAGATGTTTCAGAACAAAAAAAAAGAAAAAAAAAGAAAGCTTCAAAGAAAAAAGAAAGAAAAAGCCGAGAGAAAAGGAACGAACAAAACATTAAATAATTATGCAATATTTTCCGAAAGGGTCATTAAACTTTTTCTTAATGTTTTACTTCATTCTCTACATAAACACAGCCATAGTCCATCGTCATCGTCATTATCGGTTATGGTTAATGAAGCCAACAACACAAATCAATTTCAAAGCCGTGACTGTTCAGAAAAATGCATTTCAAGATCGACCTTTGTTTGTTTATAAAAACATTCGTCTATAAACAAATTAAATGATAATTGTATTTAAATTTTTTATTAATGCAAAGAAGAGGAAAAAAGCAATAACAACAACAACAACAACAACAACGACAATATGTAAGATAAAGACATTAGTCATTAATATTTCTAGTGACGCTTGAAAATTCTCATTTTCTTTTTGTTTCAATAGAAACCAGTTATGAGCATACAAAATATACAGACTTGGCGAACGGAATAAGGACAAAGGCAAGAAAAACATTTTTTATGAATGGCAAGTAAATAAATTAATTATACGCTTGCTTTCAACGATGCACATATTTTTTGTTTTTTATGAAAATTTTTTGTAAAAAAATCTTCCTAAACTGTTTTCGCTTGTTAAGCGTAATTTCAACGATGAGCAATGAAAGAAGGCAACCTTTAAATCTATACCGTGTAAGTATTCCTATTTAAAAAATTATTATATTAACTTGGGATAGATAATTTCGTTGATGAGAACGGTATAGAGCGGCTGGACAACGCCCATAAGGACAAAATAGCAAAAAGATGGAACAACCGGACTGCTAGCAACGCAATTAGCAATCACAGTTCAGGGAAAATATATTACAGGCCAGATGTTAATCCCGATTCCCATTAATGAGGAAATTTTTTTTTTCAATTTTTGCTTGGATTTCGTCTCTTAAGAGAATGTACTTTTTCATTTGGCATTTACTGTTTCCACTTAATACGAATCAAAGTAAATGAAAAATAAAGCTCTATTGAAATATTGATAATAACAAATTGAAATTTATAGAGTGTGAGAAAATAAATTTCGCTTTAAAGACAAAGGAAAAAAGAAAAGAGGAGGGGTCTTCAGAGAGATTCAAACGACGAAAGAGCTCAAGCAACATAGAAATCATAACAAATATTAAAAAAAAATTTTTTCTTTTTTAGTTTTTTTGGCAAAAACAAAGACATATTTAAAGAACGGACAGACAGACAGACAGTTAAATAAACAGCATCCGTTTAGTTTGAAAGAAATACTGAAAACAGAATCTGTTATGTATGAAAGACATGTAAGAAAAGATCCGCTACGACTGACTGACTAACCAAAAACTAAAATTTTTTGAAAAAATTCTTAACGAAAAATACACATAATAATGTTAATGCTTTTTTCTGGCGACTCTTAAGGTTGTCTTGTGTTCTGGTTCTGTATTATTTATCTTCTTTGTTTGTTTGCTTGTATTTATTTATTTTTTTTTTTTTTCGTCTTCTTTCAAAAAAGGAGTTACGGTGTTTGATGATTATTGTGATGATGATAATCATGATGATGACGATGATGATGATGACGATGTGTGTAAGGAGAGTGAAAAAATCTTCCCACGCTAGCATTAGGGCCAAGTAAGAAAGGTACGAGGAGAATCACATATTGAACATACACACTAGAGCAGCAGCAGGTAAGGTGTGGTAGTTGCACACACGAATACATATACAGCCGCTTATAAAAATTGGATCTACACTTAACTGCTTACTTGAGAAAACCACTATTTGGCTTTGGCTGCTGCTGTTGTTTTCATTCTTATTGCTGTTGTTGTTGTTGTTGTTGTTGTTGCTTCTGATATTGTAACTCTAAGGTACCGATGCGTGTTTTACTCTAAAATGAATTGCTTTGCCTTGAAAAGCCTTCTGCTTCGTATGCGTGCGTGTTGAGAGCAAAAGAGAGCGAGAGACTTTTACAAACACTGTTCGAATGTTTATAAAAATGAATCAAAATTGAAAGAAAAAATTGTTTGCTGCAGGAAAGTGGATTCACGGATATCTAACACTACCTGTTTGTATAGTAAAAAGAAAGGAAGTCAGCCAGTGAATGAGCCTGTGCGTGCCTGTGTGAGAGCGTTTATCAAAGATCCCTTTTTTCTGCGGATTTTTGTTTTGTTTTAACAAAAAATAAAAAACAAAAAAAAATTAGTTTTGGGAAATAATTTTGTTGCTTATCTTTGAGGTTTTTTTATTCTTAAATTTATCCTTTTTTCCCTTCGACTTGTTGTTCTCTTCAATGAAGGACGGATGTTGATTACAACGCTCGAGAGAGGTTTGAATTAATAAAGGCAATGAAACAACAGGTTTGAAAATGCAGCTGTTTTCATTTAGTAAATACTTTTAATTTTTTTCTTTTTTTAAGAAAAATGAACGAAGAAGTTTTAAATTTGTTAAAAATTACTGTGCAGGACAGATACTGCCTCATAATAAATCATTTCAAAAATATAGGATTTTTTTTTACGAACAATATTCAGTT
Organism: Glossina pallidipes; assembly: GCA_000688715.1. NCBI lineage: Eukaryota > Metazoa > Arthropoda > Insecta > Diptera > Glossinidae > Glossina > Glossina pallidipes. Next base: position 1,156,309 of record KK499798.1, read on the forward strand.
CATCCCACTACATAAGGGAAATTTCCTTGTTTTTCGTTTTTTTTTTTCTTAGTTATATGAGAGTGAGAGGGTTTTAAAATATATTTGTTAAAATGCCCTGTAGTGGGGTACGGCACATCATTAAATGCCTACACCACCCTAGAGTTAGTTGTATTCCGACTTTTCAAAGTCGGGCTTTATGTGGGCAGTCGTCGAGGAAGTGGTACCATCCGAAACGTTTTCAAGAGGGTTCGTCCTTGGGCCTATACGTGTCGGTGGACGAAAAATCTCAAAAATTGCGGCGGCTGTAGGGTGAACATAAGAAAACAAAGCAGACAGACGGACAGACTCTCTGAATCGATCAATATAATAAAAGGTAAGTCTATCTCAAGTCCTTGTGGGTGTTGCATACACCCTCACTAACTTAATACACCCTTGCACCACAAGTGGTGTAGGGTATAAAAATTTCTACACATAAATATAAAAGTAATTATTACTCTATTTCTACACTTTTTTTTTAATTCAGTTTAAGTTTTAATATGAATCGCTTCTGTAGCTGCAGAATTGTTTAGATAAAAAAAGGAACGGATCGTTGCCCATTGCCTTAAATATTATTTCACTTGGCAGAGAATAAAAGCAAATGCTTTTGAAGTAATTTTTCAAATTTCAATGATATAAAAATAAAAAATGTTTTACTTCAAATCAAATCCTACTTAGCAAAGTAAAGCGCTTTACTTGAAAAAGAAAGTTGAACTTACGTTTATCACAATAGTTTCCCTGCCAACCGGACAAGCAGATAATCTCGCCAGTTTCAGAGCAGGTGTAGTGACCGAATTGATCATCACGCGGCCGACAGAGATTAGCGCAACCCGAACCGTAATAATGAGGATCACAGGTAACGCGAAAATCATATTCCAGCCAAGTGTATTGCGATTCGGATTTGTTCGTTTTCCATTCAGGCGAGACTTCCAAAACTTGTTGCACCGATAAACGCTGTATTAAAAGATCTGCACGAAAGAAAAAGAAAATACACGTCAACGTTAAATTGTTAGTCGCATAATATATAAGCAGATAAAACCTATATAGAATGAAATCAGTTTATTAAGTAAACATTAATTATAAAAATGTTATTACATTGACGAGGAATGGTAAACGAGAGGCCGGTCGTCCAAGGAAACTCAACTAACTAAAAGCAACACAACAAGCAAGCAATGAAATGAAAGTAAACCGAAATTCTATATTCATCTCCACTACAAGAAACCAATCATTGCTTTTTAAACCGCTGTACGACGAAAGTAGGTAGAGAGGAAGTAGAGGCAGCTGATGCTGATGATAGTGATGCTGATGAACGTTATAAGGTACGTCTCAAAATTACAGATAATATCTTAATGTTTTTTAATTTTTATGAAAGAAAAATACAGAAATGAAAAGAAAGAAAAAGAAACACAAAACAACTCCCAACAAACATTTGGTTGGCAAGCTAAGAGATCAACCATACGAACGTACGTACGATCGACCTTTCATAGCAAAAATTCAATAAAGGAAAAAAAAGAAACAAAAATTGTCATTCTTTACATTTGTCTGCAGATCTATCCAAGTAACTGTCTGTCTAATGCAGTGACGGTGATGGTAGTTGAGTTGGCGCGATGGTTTTCCTTGGTTTTGCTATAACAACAACTATTTGCAATATTGCAAGTTCGAGCATACTCTAAACACACTCTAAGCACACGAATATGATGTCTAGTGTAAAAACTTTTTATATGGAAAGAGGGGGGAGCGCGAGCGGCATGCAACTGAACAGCACCACCAATGCATGATATTTGAGTGCGTCAAGCAGACAGCCGGAGCTATAAGCAACAACAATAACAATAACAGCAGCAACAGCAACAGCCACAGCAATAGCAACATCAAAGCATTAAAAGAAGAGAAGCGAAAAAATAATAAAAGAAATAAAATAAAAATTCAGGTGTTGCTTACTTGCACACATGCGCATATAATACACGCAAACACATGCACACGAAAAGGTGTATTTGCACCATCTCTACTACCATAGCATGAGAGACGTACGAAAATGCCTTGGCTTGCTATGGTCTGTAAAGTAAATTGCAGGTGCATGACTGGTTCGTTGCTCACATCTACATATACGTATAACACAATAGCAACAACAACAACAACAACAACAACAACAACAACAACAAATATAACGAGCATATGTATGAAATTAAACGTAAAGTTGATGTGTTGTATGAGTGGTATGAGTAAGGAGAGTTGGTTTAGCTGATTGCATACTACAGCGGTGTACACTGTTTTGTTCAGTGTGCGCAAACGTAGAAAACATTAAACTAAAAACGAAAAGCATAAACGGCGACAACACCAACAACAACAACAGTAGGCCAGAGAACAGCATAAATCTCCCGCAATGTTAAAGAAGCAATATTGATAATGTTGCATATGCTATTTTATGTGCATACACACACACACACACACACACACACACACACCTCTACATACATATATGAAACACTTACAGCAACAACAACGAACGGCAAAAATGAGAGGAACAAGTTTAACTTAAAGTAAAAAAAAAGCGCACACACACACAAAAAACGACAAAATTTTTAAAGAGGAAGAGCAAATTGTGGGGGTCTTTATAAAATAATGAAGTTAAATAAAAAATGAAAAGCAAAAAAGAAAGAAAATAGCAACAGCAACATGCTGGCATGATATCAATCTACTTGTTGTTGTAATTGCTGTTGCTATAAACTCTGATCCGATAGATACATACACAGCTTTTGCTTGCTTATGTATAAAAAAGCAAAAGTGTTTTCCACAATTAATTGCATAAAAAAAAGAAAGGAAAAGAAAACCAGTAAAGCATTGAGTAAGTAAAGGAGACTTTGCTTGCATGGCTTAGAATAGAAGAAATGCCAGGAATACATGTTCGAGGAAATACACGACAAACATTGCAACAGATAGACGCGATAATTGATGTTTAGAAAATTAACACAAATTAGTCGAAATTGTGGTGGAGTCCGCTGACTATTTTTTTTTTTAAACGAATTTCATAAAATTGAAGAATTTTAGATTCAAAGAAGAATATTAGTGAGTTGAAGGTATGGAAGTTTTCAAATTCTCATCCCATTTATCGCGGGTTTGCTTGTCTGTCTTTCAAGCCATTTTCGAGTCTCTTACTTTAAATTTTAAAAAATTATATATTTTGAGATTTTTTGGAAAAAAGTTTGAATTTTCTGCGGCTTCGTAACTATTTCGCGGTGCCCTGGCCCATATTTACTGGATAACATCTGAACAAATCGAAAGAAGAATTCTAAGCCTCTAACGTAGATGCTTACGTAAAGAGGAATCGAACGATAATTAAGGTTTCCTTTCGAAAACGCATTTTGAAAACTACTACTACTACTACTAATCAAGTGCTAGATGGAATAAATGAATTTTTAATAATTTTCCGAAAACGCTTTCGTTCGTTCTCCTTCTTGCAAATCTTCGCCGAATAAGTTAAAAATATTAAAGTTCACCTGTTGTCGGTTACTTATTATTATCGTAGTTGTGAGTTTTACATTTTGTTTCTTTTTTCTGCTTTTGCGAATAAACAAGTGACACTAACTCGCAAATTGTTCTGTGTATGCAATTGACTGTATCTGTCTATAGACGTACGCGAATTAAAACGACAGGCATTGATTGCATACCATTTACTTCGGTGTATGCTAACAACTGCATATGAAAATGTGTTGTGTGTTTTGTTTTTATTTTTGATGTTATTGCTGTGTGTGTGTGTGTGTGTGTGTGTGTGTGTGTGCGCGTGTTGCTGTTGTTGTTGTGTTGTTATATTTGGGTTTATAAGCACATGTGGCATGCTGTTATTATTATTGTTGTTGGATTTTTGCGTGCTTGTGTACGTGGGGCAAAAGTTGTATTATGTGCCAAATTTATTCGAACCTCGCATGCCAAGTACGCTTGCTTGTAAGCGGTAGTTAAAGCGGTGGTAGTTGGGTTAGTGGAAAATGTATGCGCAAGAGCAACTAATTCTTTACTGTACTCTACTGCTGGTCGTGGCTGGTGTGACAGGTTATTAGAAAACGCACTAAGCAGCCAAAAAATATTTGTATGCACACAGCACAGCATACACAACATTTCGTATCAACGGCAAAAGCGACACAAGACAACACAGCAATGAAAATAACAACAACAATATTAATAACATGTTTTTTATCTTTAGTTTTCAATGTAACGCTTGAGTGCAAAAATCAACTTACGCACACATACATATATCCATACATATATGCATATAAAATATATGCTGGTTGCTTGAACGGTCGCTTACCGGCCTGTTGGTGGTGGTTAACGCACTTTATAGCTTAAGTCGATGAATTGTTGCATGGCTATTTACATATGTATGTGTTACGGTGTATATAGGAAAAAGTGTTAGATGTTTAATTATTACATGTGAAAGATGAAAATGTTAAAATGTTATAAAATATCAACATGAAAACAAACCGGTTCTAAATGACATCAATGCAAATTTCTTGCTGATAAATCCGAAATGCCAGACCTCAATGTACATACGTACAGACGTACACACACATACCGACTACTAAAATATACGAATAGACCAGTTTTGCGTTTGAGTATGAAACAAATTTTTCTACAAATTAGTAAACAAATTTTTAAATGATTTAAGAGAGGAAAAAATCCTTTTACTTGAAGAATTTTTTTTTCCTTCTTTTTCTAGACTAGAACAACAGTTTTAAACAAAAACGAAAAAATACTTAAAGAAGTTACAAAGTAAAGAAAAAATTCTTTTTGATGGCATTGATGTGGCGAAAAAATGAAAAGATAAACGTTTAAAGCTGCCTCTACAACAACAATAACAAGCATCGTGGTTGTTTTCGGTTGCTTAAACTAACAACTTTGGCATTGGCAAAGATTAATTGGTATCTTGGAGGCTACACCGTAAGACAACGACAGTAAAAAAAAGGAAACCTCAGGAAGAACAACACAAAGCAGAAGAAACAAAATAATCTAAAAAATTCAAGAGCCACAAAGCCCTATAGTAGAAGTTTGCATCCAGCAACCATAAAGCAGGATGCAGCAGTAACTAAACATTTAAAAAAATGCTAAAGAAATGCTTAAGATAAAGTATTTTATAAAAAACAAAAAAAAAATAACTGAGGACAACACCAAACATGCCAAACGAAAAACGAACACCACGACAAACGACAGACAGACAGACGGACGGACAGACAGACCGACATGCATGAATACGACGTCAAACATTTCGGGCTGCTGTCGTTTGGTTTTTTCCTTTTTTAATTTTTTTTGGTGTTTTATTTTATTTTTTTCCGTTTCTGAATTATCCGCAAAACTTGTTGCAGACAAACCGACTTCGACAGGCGTAAACTAAACTAAGCTCATATTGGCAAGAGCCTCACAAAAAAAAAAAAAAAAATTCCTTTCGAAATGAAACAACAAACAAAAACCAAATCATTGCAACTCTAAACGAAAGACTTAAGCCACGAACCTCACGTAACAAGTATTTATAGTTTTAGTGGTGCGTATATAACAGCAACACTAACAACCTTACGCTAAATATGCGGGAGATCTATAGCAGAAGCATACATTGAAAGAAAAAATGACTGCAAAAATAACAACATATAACAACACAACAATAACAACAACAACGCAACAACACGATATAAATGAAATTAATCCTTAACAACATACATAAACAACTGCAACATAAAATGTGTGATGACGCCGATTAAAGTGTGCATATCGTTCATATATCTTTAGTATTTTATGCGCGCACATACACGCACACATACGAATATTCATACAGACGCGCTTGCATATAAGCTTAAAATTGCTATAGTATTACAATCAAAATAATAAAAGAGATAAAAATCATGACAGGATGTTTTAGGGTTAAAAAAAAAAAAAAAAAAAAAAAAAAAAAAAATGCTACACAAAGAACAAAATGAGTAAAAATAATATTAATTACGTTAAGATTAACACGATAAGACTTAGATCTCAATGTTGTCTCAGTTGTCGTCAATAGAAATTGCTTTTGACGAATTAGTTTCACTTTCTTTGCCAATCGAGGCTGTAATGAGCGACGATAGATATTTTTCGGGACACTTGGAATGTGTTATTAGCCCAAAAAGGAACGAAGAAGAGAGAACGCTTCGAGACAAATAAATTCCAAGATAAGTAAAATGCTATAGGTACGATGGCTGCGGAATATTTAAGCAGAAGTTCCCGGATAGTTTTAATATTTCAATATCGCGACCATTCCCCCATTGCTGCTATTTCTAACAAACAAATTTCTGATGAAACGAAGACATGTTGCAACGTGAGCACAACTTGCTCCTTTTAACTCTTGTATGGGTGGACATCCCACCGTTATTGACAAACGCAGTTTATTTTTCTAATAAAGAAAAAACAGAATGGTATCGAAGTCGGAGGTGTACAGGAACATTTTGTATGTCCGAAGCGTCGAATGGATCAAAGGGGCTGTCATTTCGCCTTACCCGTTTCTATTTGGTTTAGGACGACTCCTTCGCATTAATCTATGCTTATAATTTTCCCATCTATTGGTTTTCAGCGTTTGCAGCAGTTTATAATATACTGCGCGCGGCCTTATATCTCAGCGCGATTCGGTCATATCGCAGTTGTAGTTGTTGAAAGTACTCAGCTGGTAAAAGAAGACCACGTACCAATTGGGGTCTGCGCGGTCTCCCTCAATATCTCACCTGTTTCTCTCATGTTTGTCCGGATCAAAAAACAAAACAAAAAAAATGAGTCCGTGAAAGCTTGGCAAAAAACCGTCCGAACTACAAAAAAAATAATAATAATAATGAAAGTGCGTTAACTGTACGCCGTGAGTATATTGTACTGCTTTTAACTGCGATGGGCAGCATCAGTGCGCTTGATTAGCGTCACAATGTTTCTTTCTCTTTTTTTTTTTTGTAAAATGGACGGTTTTCTATAAACGATACGATTCATTCGAATCAACGTGAAAAAGGAAAACTCCCCCAATGGTAAGACCTCAGTCTCTATCCAAAACTTATGCAAACCGCTTTATACATATTTTAGCGGGATGGTTTATACTATGGCTTAAAGCCAGTGCCTTCGTATGGTACGCTGATTGTTTTTCTTTGGTTGCTTATGGCAGTTACGCCCTTGCTTGATGAAAAGCGGCAGATGTTGATTTAAGCTCGACATTCCAGGCATCAATTTAACGAATTGATGAAGGCCTCAATTTGGAATAGAGAGTTAAACACATTTTTTGTTCCAATAAGACGATAAGACGATAACCATAAAACCAAAGATATAGCGAAGTTTGGTACTTGAAGCATGTAATTAATTTTTTTGACAGAAGAAAGGATTGTTCGAATATAACAAATGAATAAACAGAGACAAGAGAAATATTTCTACATCTTCAAGTCAAGTTGAAAGGCCAAAGTTGCGAAACGCTAGAGTTGTACTGCCTTTCAAATTTTGCTTATTTAAGGTAATTAAACTGAAATCAAATGAAACTAAAAACAAAGTTTCCGTTGCATAGAAAAAAGACATGAACGCTTTAGACTTCAACTACATATATACACACACATATATATATATATATATATATATATATATATATATATAGTTATATATAAAGAAGAGTTATACAAAACCACACAATAAACCGGAAACTTAAACAACAGAAAAACACTTTAAGGGATAAAACCTGAACAAAAAAAGACGAAACTAAGGCACAAGTGTCAACAAAAGTATTAAATTTCACTCAGGAGAATGGAAGAAAAATCCAAAAACATAAAAAAAAACCTAAAGAGCTAAGCTAAGCCATGTAAGGAAAACGAGTTTTGTTTTCATTTTTTTCAATTTTGTTTTTTTTTTTTTTTTTTTTTTTTTTGTATAACATAAACTTATTAAACGAAGGATTACGTTTTTCGTTTGCTTTCTTTTTAATAAACAGGAAATTTACAGGATATGGTTTTTTGTTTTGTTGGATGGGGTTCGTCATCACATCGAAAAAGGAGAGGAAGGAAATAATTATGATAAAAATTAAAATAAATTTATAAACGATTTGATACTTACTGCTAGAACGGGCATTGGCACTGTTATTGGTATCATGTAGAGCCTCCACAATTAAAGTAAAAGTACCCTGTGTAATGGTAGACAAAAAACAACAAATTATTATCTATTACGTAAGTGGTGATTGATTTTATAATCCAATGCATTATATGCATAGAGAGACGTAAGGAGACAACAATAACATATACATAATAATAAATTTATTTCCTCACGGAAGTCATTTGAATATGAAAACAATTCAGGTGTTAATGTTTCTGTAACTTCCCAACAAATTGAAAAGATGATGAAAAGTTAACTTTAACGGCAAAGCAGCACAGCGGCAATAAAAAAAAATGTTACAAAATCAAGCATAACAATATTTTCCCAAACGCCCACATAATTTATATACGTATGAGCCCAGAGATCTGGTAATAAAGTAGTTTTTTTATTTATTTATTTTTTTTTCATAAGATTCATGCATACATATAGATTAATTGACACACATGCAATGCATATGCAATGCAATACACATATGGCAAGCACTCGGCATTCAATGTATCTATCTAAGCTTAACTACTTTAAAGTAAGTTAGCCTCAGCTAACGTGTATGTTGTGCCTGTGCTGCTGCTGCTGCTGTCTTGAAGTGCATTTTAAATGCAAATGAGTTAAAAGCAATAACAACGAGAAGCAACACACTTTTTAACTATTTGCCTAACAACGACAATACAACATATACATGCAACGGTGCTGACTACCGAGTGTTGCTGTCTACGGGTATAATTGTATTATACACCAGCGCCCTCAATTCACACTTGATTACCGTTGTATACTAAACGCAGTCGTCGTCTAGCTTTTAGATATCGGTTCGAAAGAGCGGTAATATGTAATGATGACACCATAAAACTGGCCATAAAAAGGAGAGGAGGGGTTATTTACTGTCATTGTTGTTATCTCGTTCCTTTTTTTTTTTTTATTTATAAGAAGAAGAAAAGTTTGGAGGATAGAGGGAGGACTGAAGAGAAAAAATGACAAATTTATTTATCTGTATTTTTCTTAGAAGAGAAAACTTTCGTTTTTCATTATCCATCACAAGCAACACACACAGGCGCGCGGGCGCAAGCAAACACAACGACATGAGATAAATTATTGTGTGGGTCGTAAAAACATCCTAAGCATACTAAATTTACGAAAATCAATTTTTTTAGAGAAATTTATTATCAAACAAAAATGAAGGAAATACTTTTTTGTACAGAAAGAAATGAAATCTTGAAGAAACGTTAGTAAGCAATTATTACCACGTTATCGCAAAGTTCAGAGTTTTTTCATCAATTGCGGGTGTGCCGTCGAGTTGATCGGGACCACTTTCACCTTGAAAAAGCTTCGATAAATGTGAAGCCCGTAGCTTTCGCTTTATTTGAAGCTATTTGTTTTTAATTATTTTTAATTTTTATAACGGGGAACTTGTTTGTTGCTTAAAACTTTTTAAAATAATTTTTGGGAGCTTTAGGGAGCCGCTCAAGAAAAGAGAGAAAATTAATTCCTTTAGAAAGGCTTTAAAACACCGACGCGTGTTCGTCTTAATGACACTCGTGACAAAATATTTCAGTAATTGCTTTACATATCGAATACGTTTGCCTTTAGCAACTTAATTCTACCGCTTCGAAAGTCCGTGAAGACTTCATGGAGCACATATACAACGAGTAGGTTGAAATTCAGAAATTGAATTCAAATTCAAGAATTTGAAAGTCGCTTTTTATTTCATTCTCTTTTTCGAGATTTAACACAAACAAAAAATCATCTATTTACGCTTTAATAATTAACAGTTATTTTAACCATAAATTGAAAGGCTTTAAATTCTTTTAATTTTAATTATAAAACCTTAACTTGGTAAAGCTCGATAAACCACAAACAATAACAATAATAATAATATAACAATGAACACAAAAAATAAAAGAAAAAAATCAATGATCAAAATGTGTTTTTTTATTTTTTATTTGTTAATATAGAAAAACATAAAAAATGTAATTTTTAATGATTTACAAATCAAACGATCAAAATTTTATGGGCTCGACAGGAAATGCATTAGACTTTTGTGGCATAAGTTTTGATTTTCTATCGATTATTATAGATTTTAGTAAATTAATAATAATAATAATATTATTGACATTTTTTTTTTTTTTTTTTTGTATGAATAAAATATATTTTGGATAATTCTCACACCAAAAAAAGAAAAAAAAAATGCAATAAATTTGTCTGGGCTGGTAACAAAAGTTAAAAGATGATTAACAAAAAAAAAAAAAAGCAAAAATAAATTTTGTGTGCATAAATGATCGCGTGTGCAGTGATGCTATATCAACAACAATGTCTTGCTTGGAACATCAAGGCAACGAGACAGCGGCAGCAGGAGCTACTTTGACGGCAGCAGCCGTGGTAAGCAGGGCGCAAAGACACAATCAGACAGTGCCAGACAGACAGACATATTTATTTATAAGCACTTTACAGCAAATGCCAAATGCACACATATTTCTATATATCTACGTTTGAGTTCACACATTTATGTATACATAAGCACAGTATGTCTGTAAGTAACGAGCGTGTGCGTGTGTGTATGCGTTTATGTGCATTATATGCACTTCGGTTCAAGTATGATTTAAGTGTAAAGTTCACTCCATAATACACACCCTTGCGGTGTTTGGAAGTTTTTCATCGTTTTTGCTCTCAGTGACAACTAAAAGGGAAAAATTTATTTTTATTATTTATTTTAGCTCTTATTTTCATTTTTTTCTTTTTCTCGAATAATGCGATGCGATGCAATGCAGCGCAGCGCAGTGCAGTGCAGTGCAATGCAGTTCAGTGAATGGTGCCGAGATTATATCGTAAAATAAATGAAACCGCACAGTAAACGATCCACTTCAGTAGGGTATCATCATCATTACACCGAGAAAGAAAAGTATTTAGATGGTAGGTGATTGTGGAAAAAGTATGGAAAGTGTATGTTTGTATGTATGTATGTACGTAGGCAAGTGTGGTTATCATTTTGGTTTATATAAATTTATTAGAAAAGGAAATTTTAATTAAAGTTTTGTGCTTTTTCTTCGGAACTGAATTTTATGGATCAAGTACTCTGACTACCATTCCTCAAAGTAATTATAATTACAATTAAAAATTTCTTAATGAAAATAGTCATAATAAAGAAAATTTAACACGTGCCTAAAATCATTAAAGGCCCCTATTGCACTAATTATTTCCAAGTATTTGTTGTTGTTCCTTTAAACAATGAATAGAAGAAAAATATTTTTTATTTAATAAAAATGATGACGGTTTTGCTATACCACGACATTAGGAACGAAGAACAGCAGCAACAGCAGCCGTAGTAGTAGTCGAAATAGCGGTAAGAGTAAGAGCGACGAGCATAGTAATGCGCTAAAGAATGACTTTGCACATGCGCGCCATAATTAGTGAAATATGTACAACACCTCGGCGTGCATTCAAATGCATTTATATGTTATTTGCTTAGGTGCATATAAAACTTTACGCTGCTATGTATTATTCACTACCGGAAAAAACGGAGCGACTATTATTAGTAAAGTACAGACAAAGAGGAAGAGGAGTAGAAAGCGCGAAAGAAACATCACCCTTATGTATCTGTGAACCATGAAATGACTACGGGTTTTTTTTGTCTTCTGCTAAGCACTTACTTACACACACATACACGCGCGCGCATCACTAATACAAAGTAACGATCAAGTTTGTAGATAATTATAGACATTGACTATGACAAACGTTTAGCTCGGCTTTTGCTTATGCTCTCACTCACTGCTCGTCATATGCATAGATACAAATTATTAAAGGTTTATTACTATATAGAAAACGTCAAAGTTCAGTAAGCTTTACTTACTTCGCTTACAAGAATTCATCAGCGCTTCAGAAAGAAACCTGCGCAAATCGCATTAGTGGAAAATGAAAATTATCGTTAATGAAATTATTGTACTTTGAGGAAAAAAGCGACCATCTACCTACCTACCTATACTTCTTTGCGCAGGTATAGGTAAATGCTTTTAAAAACAAATAATGTACATGTATACGGTATAGGAGAGGGCGATGAAGAAGAAGAAATAAAGAAGAAGAAGAAAAAAAAAAGAAAAGACAATTACTTGTAAAGCTTGACTGAATTTATGCGCAGCAGCAACGGTTAAAAAAATGTTAATAGCTACTGTTGTTATATATGCTTGTAAAAAATAAAAAGAAAGAAGAACAAGAGAACATAGATTATATCCGTATGCACTAAGAAGCAAAGTGGTATATATTGTAGAAAAAAAAAAAAAAAGAAACACAATTGAGTAATGAATGCATGACAGCGTGCATAAGGTTCTGTTTGCATGTAAAGTTTTTCCTTATATATAGCATTGTAATAATATAAATATACATACACACATATGTATATATAAGCATATATATATATATAAATATCTGAAGAAAAATTGTTAACTACTTGCACTCAAGCGTTAATATTTCGTTAAGAAGTTATTGTTTTGCTGAAATCATCAAAAAATGGAAGGGGTTTCTATAGAAAAAATAAAAAATAAAAATTAAATAATATAAAATAAAAAAAAACACGTGCTGCTTGCTGTTCATAAACATTCTGTTTTTATTATTTAAATTTGTAGTTCTTTTCTTCGGCGTCGTTGGATTTTCTGTTTTGTTGCATTTACAGCTTAAAATAACTCAAGCAGAGCCAAAGGAAATGATTTTTCTTTTTGCTAAAAGTGACAACTGTGAGGTAAGGAGGCGGCCGCAGTGCTTGCTTTCCCCCTAAGTTTGATTTAAATATAAATTTCGTACTGAGTTTCTGTCATGGCTGCTTTCAAAATATTTAAATAGCTTCGCTAAATCCACTACCTTCGGCATGGAATACTTTTGGAATGTGTTTGCCCATTAAATCAATGATTAGCAAAAGTCTTTTTTTCCAATTTTTCTACAGGAACAAAGCACAAAATATTAGAATATTCTTTAAAAATTCGAAATTCAATTTAGATTTTCTAACTAACGGTAATAAGGTTTAGAATAAGAATGAAATGAACACTCCCTTGATCAGCGAAAAGCAGCCAATGTGGGCAGAGCACCACAGCAAGGATAGCATAAAGGTTTGGAGAAGATAGGTGAGAAAACCGCAGCATCGGCTAAGCTAATCGGTTTCAATAGCCTCCAAGTGTTGTCGAAATGAAACGGAAAGAACTTCCGGTTACCGCTACGAGGATAATCAAAGAACGCTTTAAACAAAAGGCGTACTTTCTTCACTTTTAAAAAATCATGAAAATTTTAGTAAACACATAAACAGAATTTTTTTATGAAAAAAGTTTTAGTAACTCTTCAGAGAGCTCGCTTATATATCCCTTATGTAAGCAAAAACCTTTCACAAAAAGTAACGTATTTTTGGGGAACAAACAAACAAAACGGGAAAATTATGAACGCTTTTGGGTGAATTGTGATCACCCAGCTTTTATGGCGTATGCGACAAAGCCGTCCAATTTCTTTTCTTTATGTATTCATCCACTGGGGTAATGGAAAAGAGGAACTTTTGAATGTCTTATGATAGCGTCTGAATAGACATTTACTTCGGGTAGTACTGAAGTATTACCGAAAATTGTACGTGAGTTCTTGCTATATTTTGAAAAGGTGGTCCTTGCTGGATTCAATTCTACAGATTCAGTTCAAATTTTATGTCGGAGGTCGAGATAAAAGACTTTAAAAAAGTGGACCTATAACAAATCGTGGTTCGAACGAATTGAGAAAAGTGGTGTATATGCTTACCGTACGGTAGAGATATGGAAAGAACAATTCATATACGACAAGGGATGAAATAGTTCCACGTACGCTTAAGTTTCAATGAATGATGATTGAGTATAACGCGCTTAACGAAACCGGTGTAACAGTTTTATGTCACTTGAAAAATTGTATTTGCTTCAAATGCGCGCACGCGCTTTTATTATTGCTTTAGGTTATCGCATTTATTGCGTTTGCGTTTTTAGTATTAATAACCGACAGATGTTTAATATAACTAAACAAATGAATGAGTAAACAGTCATAGAAAGAGAGTGCACGACGGAAGAGAGCCAGTCAAAGACTTGAACAACCCCCGTTTTATTGATAATAAAAATGCTGGTACAAATACATATACATAAAAAAGGCACATAAACACGCACGCACACACACACACATTGGACAGATAACTTAAATATGAAAGCCTATATACATTGCTTGTACATATATATATAAGTGTGTGTGTATGTGTATGTGTGTTTGTTTCTGTTATTTTTACACTACAAGGACACCACCACACACCATGATGTTGGGTTCATTGTTGGCTGAGATGAGTAAACAATGACATAAAAAAAAGTACATTTTCATGACAGACGAAAATCTATATGTAGATCACAAAGTTGTGTGTACATTCAGAAAAGGGGTGGCGCAGACGACATACGCCACTCGTCGTTTGTGCATACGCATGTGCCTCATAATGATCTTCGCAATTTCAGTAAACAGTAAAAGCATTTAAACATAAGTAAATGCGTGTCCACAAGAGAGAAGTTCTTCTTTATTATGTGGGGACTAATATACATACATAATACATATACATATATTACATGTGTATAAACACACATATTCCGCTAAATTTAGAAAATGTATTTTTAACTTAAGCAATTTGCTAAAACAGATTATAGCACAAAAAATCAAAAACTCTAAGAGGGATTTTTTCTCTTTTTGTTTTTTTTTTTTATATTTTTAAATAAATTTTTTTTTTTAAATCGATTGAAAAATTTATAGGCGAATAATATAATAAGTGTAGGATGGATTACTTACCGGCCACGCGAAATTGAAGGCAAATTGTATCGGATTTGTGAAACCTTTATTTTGAAAATTTTGCGTATCCGTGAGATTAACCGAATTTTCACCCAATATGGGTGTCACCACATCACCGTATGTACATTGCGATGTTGTATCGATTTTCGCTTGATAATGTTTCAGACAAACACGAAACCGTGTCTTACAACCGCCAATACATTTACCCGTCGTAGGATCCGACTGACCACTACAACAGTGGCCTTCACTATCGCGACCGTAATCGTTTTTAAAGTATTTTAAACGCAATTCGAAGAGACCTGATGCGGAGACCTGCAATAGAAAAGAAGAATAAAGGAAAGAAATTAATTAAATCTTACAAGCCACACACACACACAGAAAGATTGTCCTCCACCATACAAAGAGAGATTTATAAGATACATACAAGAGCGGTCTCTTCTTTTAATCCTTTGCCTACGATTTTTAAACATCTTTCTCCATTTCCCTAATAGCTTGATTAAAAGGAGGATACACCGCTTAAGGCTGCCTGCGTTATTTATAACGTACTTGCAAGACAAATCGATTGGGAGGGACAGATGGACTTGATTATTATATTAAAGAAAATCGTATCGTAGCCAACATCGTATCTACTACAGTTTATAAGATTTATGTGAAGCGAGTGCAGCATTGCATGTGGCCACATCGACCACTTGAAAAGGAAACTTTTCAAGTATAAAATAATGACTTATTAAGCATTTAATTTATTTAATAAAAGAAAAATTATAAAACTTTTTGTAATTATCTGCAAATTTATTCTTGACGAGTAAAACTGTCAGACTTGTAGTTATTTTGCTTTTATTTATTTATTTTTTTTGTATTTTTATATTTTGTTTTATTTTTTGCCTTCAGACATTCCAGCTTCTGCAACAAGACGATAAATCTTTCATTGTGGTATTTAACCAAAATGCTACAAAACTGCAACAACAGGCAGTCAAAGAGAGATACTAACCAAACCACCACACCACACCACACCACACCAGCCCCAGCACCACCGCCGCCGCCACGATCATTGCCATCCAAACTCAATAAGCAGCCAGTTTAAGCAACTTAGCAAACACAGATAACTTAACACACATAGCAATGGCGCGGTCTGGTTAATAAACCAGCAAAAGAATTTTTTTTCCTTTTTCTCTAGAAAATGAAACTTGAAAATGTACGAAAATACTTCAAAAAAAAAAAAAAAAAAATCAAAAAAAATTCTTCAAAAAATTCCTTTAATTCTTTTTTTTTTGGATATAAGAAATTTTAAATCATTCATCTTTTAAAAGAGAAAATGCAACAAAGTCGAGGCTGCTTTAGTAAACGATTCAGTTTAAACGGACAGGCGTACAAAATATACAGATCATAACAGAAAAATGTTAAAGTCTTGTTAAAATTAAATAAATTATTGAATACAAGGAGAACAAAACGATGCAGCGATTTCTATGCAAATGAGCCGGCACGATCTTAAGTCGGTGAGAAATTTCCAATTTAATTAAATTAAAATTTATGAAAACAAAATCTTTTATGGCTGCCATTCATTCCACACACACAAAACACAAATGGCAGACAGGCTGCGACAGATACAAATCGGCATTTAAGCAGAACTCGTTTAATAACATAATAATAATAATAATAAAATTAAAGCTAAAAGAGAAGAAAAACAACAAAAACCAAAAGGCCAAACAATAGCAAGTGAAGCAGCAGATAACCCGAATTTACAACACCCGCTATTTTGGGTGTTCGAACTTAAGTCAATTTTTAATTTAATCCAAGGTTAAGGTGAGATCACAACTCGATCTCGATCAGAACGGTATAAGTTAACTCAAGAGCAACTTTAATCTCCTATCCGTTCCATGTGTTTGCGGTATATAACCTCATGCATCCACAAAAGGAAGATGTTGATTATAAAAAGTTCGTAACACACATACACACACAACAAGATACGTGCGCTTGTCCGTGTACGTATATTATGCAACTATTTGTTGCAACAAATAAAGAAATGTCCTCTCGTAACAAAAAGCACTTGTCACGATACATTTGCAAGATTACCGACTGAGACTGACAACCTTAAACTTCAATAATTATGACACTGTTTTCGGTTTAAGTGAAACATTTAAATGGTTAATTAAGTTAAGCTAAAAAAGGTAAATTGCAAAACAACAACAACAACGACAACAACAAGATCGACAACAAAACAAAAGCTTAAATAAGCTGAGAAGTGAGAATGAGAGACTTAAACCACGACAGGCCAAAAATGGTTTAAATTGCTACTCTTTTAGAAAATGTCTCTAGAGTAATGAAAAGATTTATTACTGTTGCAAACAACAAGGTACATATAATGCATTAATTTAATAGAACGCAATAATGGTGTAGATGACAAAAAACATGACAAGTTAATTGTTTAACAAAATTAAGTAGAGCAAACGACGCTTGAAGAAACTCAACTGCAAGGCAGAAGAGGACTGCCGGCCAAATATGCAACGCAAAGGCAAGAGGAGTTATTTATATGGTAATTTCCCTCAGGGAAATTTTAGTTGCGCCGAAAGAAAACTTTTCAAAAGAAATAGTTTTATTAATTACTAGAGTTTTCCAAAAATGTTGCATAACTTTAATAAAATCTTAATTAAAATATTTTACTTATTATTAGTTACGTCGGAGAAATATATTCCAAGACCAAAGTCTTAAAGCACTTAAGCTAAGGTTATCGGCTTTATTGAAAACTATACCGCCCTTGAGATTTGAACCCACGATCATTAAGTTGCTAGTCGAGATCCTTTGTCTATTTGACTACTTGGGTTCATACCTTTTAGAGATAAAAATTTCCTCTCGTCGGAAATTTGAATAAAAATCCTACAGAGAACTTTATGTCTTCACGACTTATTTTGAGATTTTATAAATTTTGTAAAAAAAGGTCCTTCAGCCAAGGAGATTAGAATTTTGCGCAAGCCGCGGGTTCAAATCTCAGTGAGGTAGAGCAGACTTGGTCATCGCTATAAGGAGTGTTTAGTCGATAAATGCATAAAAATTACCGACTGGGCGCATGCCTACTGGGCTATGGCCACTCTCCTGCTCTTTCCCTTTTCCCACCTCTTATTGACTATAATCGTGATACGCGCACATAGAGCATCCACTAAATAATTAGTCTTACCAATTATTGTAAATATTTTACGTAATACAGCACCCAACAAGATCACAAAAGTTCCGAATTCGATCTTAAGAAACAAGTCATGAAGATACAACATTTTTTTTTGTTTTTCGTCAAAAAATTCGATGAAAACTTTTGGATCAGAAAACATTGCTTGTGCTTAATAAATCCTCTAAATCGCTCTTTGTTCACTTGTGAGCTTAGCTCACTTTTAGTCCTTGCTTTTAGTGTAAGGTTATACTTGAAAAACTAAGTACTGATTCCTAAAACCCGTCCCTTTTTCCCGAAATTTTTCTCATTATATAAAAGTTGATGTGTCATAAAGTCCATCAATTATGGATGTACGGACTTGATCTGCGAATTTTATTAAGAAAACTTGTGGCCAGAAACTCGTGTTTTCAGTCCATTCGTATCACCATTTTTAAATCGTTGAAGCCAGTTGGGGTATGATTACCGCAAGCTTCTGAAGGTGCGTGGTGGGCTTCGGCGGCGGATTTCTTCAAATAAGCAGGAAAAGTTATGAAGTAAGTGTCCGCATGTGCTGAATACTAAATGGAAAACTGTTGTTTCGTGTGGAGAAAGGTCAAAATCATCGACTTTAACCATTACGTAGACTGATATTTCGCATTACTTTTTACCTGCAGAAATCGTTGATCAAAATTAATTTACTTATCAACTTTAAAGTTACTTCGCTGAAGTTTAGGCTTAAAGTAGGCTAAGTGGTGCTCTACTCACAATGTGAATGACTATGCTGCAATACAGATATTCATCAAATACACTACTACACGGTTTTTAATTGTAGGACACTTTAGTATTTAATTCGAATATAGTTCTGAAGGAATATATTATACCTGGCGCTTAATTTTTTTTATTTTCATGTCCGCTTTAATTAAAGTTTTAAACATATCCATCTCTATGCTAAGATAACCGAGACAAATAACTCGAATGAGAAGAAGTTTCGGAAAAATCATGAATCATGTTGTTAAACAAGAGATACGGCCATGATGATAATGATGATCATGTAGATGATATAGTGTGTAATGGTGTTTATTATTGGAAAAAGAAATATAAAAAAAAGGAAAAAAAATTCAAAGTTAAGACCATAAAGATCATAACTTGGAAAAAAAAAAAAATGCACACATAATCTCTGACCATAGAGAAAAAGAAAGAAGAGAACAAAACAAACAATAAAACCAAGTCTTTTCTCAGCTCCCTTTCCTCCATATTATCCACACACACACACACACTGGCTAAAAACTGACTAAACAACCTTAAAAATAATACAGAAAACGCATGCACATATACACTAACATACACCTACCACCACTACCACATTACCTACTGAAAAATGTGTGTAAAACTCAAGTATTTTTTAAGACTAAAAAGTATAGAGAAAACAGAAAAAAAAAAACAAAATATATATAAAATAAAGAAAAAAACAAAAAAAACAATAAGTATTAAACATCAGACCTCAACTACATGGAGAGTCTTATAATACACCATCTCCAGTAAGCCAGCCAGTCAGCCTTTCGTTCGTTCGTTCGTTCATATGTGTGCACTACTCGGTGTATAGATAGAGTAAAAATAAAATAACAACGCTGCACACAATGCAAACACATACACAATCAAACGCTAACAACACAACATGGCAAAGCACAAAAAATATTTCAAGAAAAACCGAATTGTTTCCCACGGCATACGATTTGCCGGTCAACATACACACACTGACATACGTACAATACGTAGTATAATCTTTATGAGTGTATGTATGTATGCATGTATGTATGTTTTTATGTATATATGTATGTATGTATATACGTATACATTGATGGTTTAGCAGGCGGCCAGTGCTAGTTGGTTGTTAAGCCAGAATTAACAAACAGCAGAAGCGAAGAAGAAGTGTGTGCACGAGCAGCAATAACGAAAACATACTCGTTGACGATGACGACTGACGACGAAAATGACTACGGCTTACTACTTACTATGTACAAAACACTACTCTATATGATCATCATAATGAAGAAACTAATAATAACGATGATGATGATGATGATGATGATGACGGCTGGCTTGGCCGTTTTGTGGTGCATTAGTATTGTTTGTTATTGATGGTGGTGGTGGTTGGTTGGTTGGTGTGGTGGTGATAGTATATTAATAGTTAGTTAGTGATGGTGCTGATGATTACATGAATAAAAACCAACTAAACCAAGAAAAACCCGTTTGTTCAATAACTCTCTTTTGCAGAGAAAAAGAAAGATAAAGAGAGAGACAGAGAGCGAGAGAGAGAGTAAGCTTCGCTTAATAGAGGAGAAAGAGCGAGAGATAGAGAGAGAGAAATATATAAACATAAGAGAAGTCTGAGAAAATATGTTGAAATATGATCGTGAAATTATCAACGGTGTTTTTAAGCCCTAAAGCTACTAAAGCAGTTATACACGCAAAAGTATGTTAACTTACGAAGGCAAGAAGAGCTTGCTAACACAAAAACAGCTGTAAACTTTTTTTGTTTTGAATGAATTGTGGATAATGATACACATTTTCATTTCAACAAGCAATAACATGATATCAAGAGTTAGAAAGAGAGAGCATATATTAAGAGGCATTAATAAAATGAGCGAGAGATATTTTTGTACTATTAATAGAGTTCCTTCTCTGCAATTTCAAATGTACCGCAGCACACAACATTCATCTTAATATTATTTGTATTATTTTGTAGACAAAGCTCTTTTTCATTCTAAATGCTTGAAAGGCATTCATTTATGTTTTGTTTCACTAAAGTGCGCTTTGCAGATATGCTTCCTCTTTTCCTTATTACTCATTTTTAAATTTGAGCGAAGCATATGCTATGTAAGTGTGTGTAAAATATATTTACAAATCTTCCTTAAATCTAATATTGGAATTGTGTACAGAATTTACACAAAAATATTTTACCCTGCGAAATGGAAAATTGTTGACATATGTACGCCCTTTTTGTAGGTTAAATGAAATTCAATATTTTATTTAGAGAACCTAGCATAGTGAAAAAATTAAAACGCACTTATGTAAGTTTAGCATAGTTTTTGCTCTTACAGATGAGGGTGATTTTCATATTAATGTTATCAACCAAAAAAAAAAAAAAAAAGAAGAAAAACACGTGTTCACCTTTTTCTTTTTTTTTTTGGATATAACCAGTGCGTATTTTCCTTTTTCCAACATGTTAGTGAAGGGTTTTTAGTTTATCGATTATGCGCAAAGATCACAATAAGAGATGGATGGACGGACTACGTACCACCACACTGTGCGCAATTGCGACTTAAATCGCCTATAAGAACAGAGATTTTTAAGTGGAGATAGAAAAGATGCAGCGGCAGCCCTAAGTAGGGGATGTTTTGTTCTGCAGTTTACCATTTACCATCAATACTCTTCTAGCTAAGATCCACTTAATTGTTCAAATAAGTTCTTTCCGAACTGAAGTCAAACTTAATGAACTACCGACTTTTTGAAACATTTTTTCTTTTCTGTTCAGTGACTAATTAAGAAGATTTAAATAACATTAACTTTATGAGTTGGAGTTTTAACATGACTGATGATGATATCCCCCGAATGTTCACCAACCGAAGGTACCTTTTCTTCGTAAATTTAAGACCTTTTTTTTTCTTTAGAGAGTTGTTAACTTTTTCATCTTTTTATGATTATTATTTCTGTTTTATATTATTAACCTTTGACTTTCTATTCTAATTAAGTTTTAAAACATAAAGTACAAGTAATATTAAAAATTAAAACAAAAAAAAAAAAAAAACGAAAAAAAAGAAATGCTTTTTTCATTTCAAATAATTAGCTAATAGTGGAAAACAAAAACAAAATATCTGCTTTAGTTTTATTACAAAAAAAAAAAGTGGGTTCATTATATTATGCTTGCTTGTTAAGCTTCGAGTTGGGCTTTGCGTAGGTCATCGTCTTGTTTTCGATAAAAAATTAAAAAACAGTCCATATAAGTTTTGCAACAATACCAACAAAAAAAAAAAGAAAAAAAATTTGCATGTGTTTTTTCTGCGTCTCTTCTGATGCAAAGTTTCTTCTTTCATCCTTTTAGCAAAAAAAAAAAAAAAAATTTTTTTTTAAAGTAAAACACAGTTTGTAGCTAATTTTGGTGTTGAAGCAAGCTCCACACATGTGTATGCATTGCCATGTATTAAGATAGAACATCCACAGCAGACTGCAGATGAAGTAAGAGATGACGGAAGAGCTGAAGCAACAAACTGGTGTATGAAGACTCCACTCGCCACTGGTAACTGACTGACTGACTAGCTGACAGACAGACAGATAAAGTATGACATTGTTGCTGTATTTATTTTGTACTAAAATGTCTCCTGTTTTTTCGGCTTTAGCTGGAATTTGTTGCATTCTGCTGGTCTTGTTTTTTTTTTTTTTTCTTATTTTAGCTTTTGTTTTTAACAAAATATCTCCTGCGGTCTTATATCAAATTGACGTTAACTGCTGAAGTAAAAGAAGTTGGAGGAAGAAGCGAAACGACTGCAGCAAGCCAGCAGCTGAAACTCAAAACAGATGTTTTTTAATGCTTTTTCTTTTACTTTTTGCTTTTTTTACTTAAATTCATTAAATAAATATTTTCAAGTCAGTTTTTTTCTTTTTAATTTAAAATTAATATTTTTCAAAGATAAACCGCTAAGCACTTGGTTTATATTAAGTTTCTTTATTTATTTGATTGTTTCTGCTTTTTTCTATTGTATTCTTAATTAAGGCTAGTGTTGCTCTTGGTGATGATGATGATGGTGTGACGGATGCACTTGTGTTAGGCATAATATTTAATTAAGTTAACTCTTCTTCAATTCCATTTCATCCGTTGTCGCTATTGAGTGCTAAGCACACAGTAAGTCTCCTCCCCTCCGTCCCCGTGGAGCCATTGACTTTATTTGAAATTCATATAACTGTTGCTTTGTTGCTATTTATAAATTATTAATGCACAAAAAAGTCGCACTCATCCACTACGTATATAAGTAAATGTGTGTGCATGCATGTGCAACACATGAAAAGATCATACATCAGAGTGTATGCCTTTTCTTTCCTTTTTTTTATTATTAAAGTTCAGTTCACTGTATCATTTTCTTCTTTCCTTAGTTTGATATGGTTTTGAAGTGTATGGTTAAAGAAAGCAAGAAAAAAAAAAAAAAAAAAAAAAAGAAAAGAGTTATTCATTCAACCTGTCACAATGAAGTTGAATACGTGGTGCATATGCCGCAGTGTATGTGTGTAATGTTAAACTCAGTTATAACTATACACACGCATGTTTTAGTCTTACGTTGAAAAGGCTTGGTTGACTTGGCTGGCTAGGCGAACTACTACTACTGCTGGTTTAATGAAGAACTGGTAACGTTAGGCTTCAGTGATTCGCACTCTTTTTTCTCTCTCTTTGCCTGCACATACCTATTTTTCTAAAATGTCTTACATAAAAAAAAAAGGTAAACATTGTATATAGAGTTTTTCTTCAATGCTTATATGCTTTTTGTGTGTTTAGGTTTTTATGTATTATTATTATTATTTTTTTTCTTTTCTGCACCACATATTTAATTATTGTTATTATTACAATGATGTGCATTAGAATTCATCAGCTTAATATTTTTTAGGTCATACTCAAAGTAATACATTAAAAGGCTTACATAATGTACACCAAACATACATATGCGCATGCATGCTTGCATAGCTTTACATAAACATTAATTAATTAATATGCTACTGGCTTATATACATAATTTATTTATTTATTTTTTTTACGTACTTCTTTTTTTTCT
The DNA here is from genome assembly GCA_000688715.1 of Glossina pallidipes. Taxonomy (NCBI): domain Eukaryota; kingdom Metazoa; phylum Arthropoda; class Insecta; order Diptera; family Glossinidae; genus Glossina; species Glossina pallidipes. Next base: position 1,180,198 of record KK499798.1, read on the forward strand.
TTTTTCTTTCATAGTTTTGCAATCACTTCACGAGTTTTTTTTTTACTAAAGCATTAGAAAACAGTTGTGCTTACAATTGCTATTGGAAAATCTGTTTAAAATGTATCTTCTATCTGCTGCCAACTTAGCATATGTGATCTGCCATAAAATCAGAAACGTTTTCTTGTAAGGAGTTCGCAAATGTCTCTGAGAATATCCGCGTTACATAAACGTAGAGGAACCCTTCATTAGCTTCTAATGGTCCAAGGACAGTCAGAATTTTCGGCCTGTTTCCGCCTTTTTGTGAAGAACAAAACTACGAACTGTACTTTAAAGGAAATCCGTTGAGGAAAACTAAGGTTTATTTAGGTTTGTAGTTAATGTCTTTGGCTCGAAACTAATATGGAACATTCCCTGTATATTTCAAATGCGAAGTGTGGCGTGGCTTCGAGGAAGGTATATTTACATAGATACGGCGTTTTACTCTGTTGCGTAGTCCGCATACACATGTAAAATTAGTCCTTAATCCCTAACTAACTAGAATAACATATACGACTCACACTTATTTTACTACTATTCTTTGAGGGACCATTTCCCACTTATTCCTACAAAGACATCAGTCCACAACTAACTACAATAAGACATACGAACCACACACATATTTTACTGTTCAAGGGGGGAGCATTTTTCAGTTATTCCTGTAAACATATTCGCTTCAAGATTGGGTTAAACTTTAGTTGGACTTATTTTGGCGGTTCATTTCACGGATTTCAGGAAAGGGAAAACAGCTTGTGTTGTAACTGTCGATTATGTAATGCGGTATTTGAATTCTATCTGAGATCGTTTAAAACTAGAAATATTCAAAGATCGTGTTACATTGTATAATAAGCAAAAATTACTTTATTTAAAATACTGATCTACGATAAGAGAAATTTTAATGCCGAAAGATAAGAAATTTCGTTAGAAGAAAAATGCTTCTTAGCTTTGCATCGGGTATAACTATAGAAAACGGCAAAGAAAATTAATCACCAGCTCAAGCAACAGAAGACGATGAATGGTGCTTGTCGTGACCAAAATTGACAACTACGAAGAAGAAGAGTAGCAAGCTACAAGAAATTCTTAAAAAAGCCTGCACGCCGCCCAAAGACTGAAAGTCGCGTGTCATTAAATTTTTCCATATTGAGGATGTGTGACTAAATCTTTTTTGCTGTCAGATAAGTGAGTGAATGTGTTTCTAATTTTGGAAATTTTCATTAACATTTCTTACATTGAATGGGGAGACTTTGAAAAAGTGAATGAGAACTGAAACAAAACAATTGAGTATTACAACAACAAATAAGCAAAAGTCTTATAGTCATAGTAAAGGAATGGGAAGCTAATTGGAAGATTTAATCAAGACTTTTAGTATAAAGCGTTCATAGAGTATTAAGAACTTACCTCTTCAACGACAATATTAATGGCTATAAAAGCGCTTATTAATATTTTAATCCAATGCATTATGAATGTTTTTTTTTTTTGCTGTTGATTGCTCTAAAAGTGGATTTAGATCACTTAGGGCAGAGGGCAGGGGAGGTTGATTATGGTGGATTCTTTAGATTTGTTCTACTTGATGACTATTTTCGGTGTTGTTGGACAAATGTTGACTTTGGAAAAACTTTGGTAATCCGCGTTTTTCCAAATTAACGCCAAGTTTTGTTTATAACCCTCCTAATTGTAAAGACTTTTATTCTTAAAATAATAGCATATTTTTTTCTTATTTTTTTTTTTTTTTCTTATTTCACTTCTATACACTTTTTTCTAAACAATTGATATTTTAATTCTCTAAAAATTGCATTATTTTTAATATTTTACGTAGGCCTAAAACATTTCAGACGGCACATGGCTTTTTACTTTAAATTTTTCGTTCCTTTCCCAAATAACGGTAAAACTTTTAAAAATGTGACTAAACAAATGTTTGGTTTCTCCGGAATTTCTGAAGAATTTTTACCGATCACGTTGTTTTCTACGCTTTCTTTTTCCTTTTTCAAGTTTTTCTCTAATACTTTTGCATCATCTCAGCAGCATGCAGCACCGAAGGAATGCTTTTATTTCTATTTAAAATATATTTCCTTTTAAAAAAACACTAAAGTTTTTTTTATAATTTAAAAGTTTTAAACTTTCTTGAAAATACGTTTCATTCATAATTTCTTTTAGAAAACTTTTTATTTTTTTGCGAATTTAAAAATATTTTGTTTTTCTTCCTTAACATTTACTCGCAATATTTTATTTAATTGAACTTTGTAGCAAAAAACATGTAAACAGCTTATGTACAGAGAATAGAGCAGTGGTATACAAAAACAATAAAACAAACTTCTTGTATAGTGTGTACGTAAAGTAAATTAAGACCCGACCGCGACCGTCTTCACACATTAACAGCGAATTTGAAACTGCTGAGAAAATTTGATACCAAAGTTCTGTTGGCAATAAAATGTTAAAGTTGTTCGTGTTTTTGTATATCAAGCATAACAAAGAAGGCATTATGTCGCCGCTCTTTGCTCCTTATACATTATGACAGATGTTTTTCTCTAAACTCTCAAACATGAGTAAAAATTTTTCATTTATTCTCTCTTATTTGATCTCAGAGAATGTGAGAGCTGCTAGCTCATCTCACTTATGTGTTATGTGTGGATGGTATTCATTCTATGATTTGAATGAATTTACAATAGTAATGTGTGGATGAAAAATATCTCTTTTTTTACTTTAGTAGAGTTTCAGTTGTATTGTTACGTTTTCTTTTTTTTTGCTTTTTGTTTTCTTCGTGTTTTGTTTTTTTTTGTACGACAAATGCCGGCTGTAAATTATTTTGAGTTGATTATTTTTCGGTCGGTCGGTCCTTATTTTCTTATTACATTAGCAGATGAACACTCATGTATACATATAAATGCACATGTTATATGGTGTTGTTGTTGGCGCTAGAAAAGCAAAATTTCCCCTCTATGAATTTTTAGATATTTGTTGTTATTTTTATATTGAGTTTTTAAATTTTGAGTTAGAAAACTATGAGTTTAACAGGGAAAAGAAAATTTCTGCCCAAATTTAAGTATTTTACTAAGGGCAGCATTAGGCTGGTTCTTCAAACCAACCTTTATTACGTTTTTAAGGCTTTATTGCTATTACAAGCAAATAATGAAAACCTCTCAATGAAAGTAAAAGAGTGCACGAAATTCAAATAACTATCTATCACGCGTTGGTTCAAATTTGAAACTATGATTAAAAATAAATTCAATTTTTATCAACATTTACTTCCTGGTTACATTAGAAGGAAGAGTACTTTGAGAAGTAAAATCTTCGTGTTTAAAAAAAATATACAGTGAGTCTCATTAATGTTGGGTTTTTTCGCTCGAAATTCTACCAACATAACGTCCTCAAGCATAAGTCCCGCTTAATTCTTACATAAACATTGCGTCATTACACCAGACTTGAACCCCATCAAAAATATGTGGGATGAACTGGGCAGCCGCGTGCGAAACACTCAACCTCTTTCGTCCAAGTACTAAAAAAGAAACTACCGGAAGAATGGACTAAGACTCGTGTTTGCTAAGATTATAGAAAATATGTCAAAACGCTTAAATGACGTTATTAAGCAAAAAGCAATCCCCATCAAATATCAATTTTTAGTAACATGCTTTATTTCTTCACCTTCTTCTTATATGAAGGAAACCCAATATTAATTACACGGTGTTCTGAGTTGTTGAAGTTCTCGTCTACTGGAATTGTGTTTGTTTGCTTTTTTTTATATTTTAACATGCATTCCCTTTGCTAGTACAAAGTAGCAAAATAAACTTTTATGTGTGGACAAGGGACTAAGTTTAATAAGCGTTTATTTCTTTCGGGCGGGATAACCCAATATTAATGAGACTCACTGGATATGTGAGATGAATTAGTCATTGCCCAAGAGAATAAAAGAAGGTAAGGTTTCCGGAATGTGATACAAGGTCCAGAAAGAAAATATTCTCCAATGTTCACTCAGTTCGGTAAGGAAGTCCTCGGGAAAGGAACAGATATTCAGAAGATGACCTCCGTTAACTGTTGCTAATAGTTATCGAGAAGAGCTAAAATTGTTATGCAAAAAGAATATATCGTCGGTCTATAAACGGTCTATAAAATAAATCCGTCCTAAGCCATTTAAGCTTGAGAGTCGTAACTATCGCCTTAGCTCTCTCAGTTTCTGACAGGGCCCTAAGAAGATTATTTATGATCTTAGATATGTAAATTTTAAGTGAAGGTTTAATCTGGGTCTTGCTTTCCTAGAATTTTATCCTTGTCAGGAAACTTGGCAAAACAAAAGCATCTCCACACTTTGTGCTCTTTATGCGAGCAATAAATTATTTGTAGAAAACTTCCTGAAAGCGCACATTCTAGGACTTTGTTAATAAAGTGAAGCAACGAAGAATCTTTATATCGTTTTTGATAGAAAAGCAAAGGAAGAGCTAAGCGGAAATATGAGCGTATTAAAGAACGTGGGAATTTTCTAGTTTATTTCGACATGCATATGCGGTACAACAGCTTCCGTTCACAGCCAGATAGCGCAGGCGTATAACTCTAAAAACTGGTAAAATTCAATTTTATTTAAACTAAGAAAGGAATTCCTTTAGCAAAAAAATATCTCAAGGTTTTAAACGCTACGCACCTTTCTGTACACCGGCAAACATTTCTACATCCACATGCACGTAAAGAAAGACATCCTTATTTCCACTTGGCGACTGCTTCCGGTTTTATATTTGCATTTCACTCTACACTGCTTTCATTTCAACACAAAAATATATCATTTGATATTTTCGTTTCTCGTCTTTGCTTTTGTGTTTAATATTAAGTGCGTTTCGTTTTTTCATTCGCTTCTGTGTTATGTATTATGTCCTTCATCTGGTTGTTGTGTTCTGCTGTAAGATTTAAGCGCTCGTTGTTCGTTTATTCCTTAGCTTTTTTTCCCTTTACTTTCCTGATATGCAGCAGGTTGTTGTAGGCTATTTATGTTACTCTCGACGTCCTTAAAATATTATCAACATTTTACTTTGCAGCTCTTGCGGACATTTCCGTTTTCAAAAAATATTTAAAAAAAACTTTTTTTATTTACGCAACCTAAGCAAATCCCTGGAAAGGAACTGCAAAGACATTATAAGAGTGAAATATGAAATATGACAGTAACACGCAGAAAAGGAAGAAATAAATTTACGAAAACTAGAAGGAAAAAAACATATGTACATTTATTATATTTATTGCATGGCGGCGACATTCAAAATTTAGGAAATAAGTCTGAATGGCTGCAGCATGTAATGGAGATGTCAACACACAATACGACTGTAAGTACAGTGAAGTTAGTTTAGTTCACATTTATTGGAGGGTCATGTGTGGGGCGGTTACTTTAACTGGAAAGTTAAATTTAATATCTATGTGACTATTGCTTTCTTTCCTTTCTTGCAGGTGCCAGAACTGAGAGTAAAAAAAAAAATTAATTTTATAGATAAATTCTATCTTTGCTTCTGTGTGTGTTCATCTTTTGTCTATGGGCCCATTAAGCTAAACCCCTTCTCAGAGGTATACGAAGGTCGTAAATCGGGAAAGTCGCAATTATATACACGCTAAAGGTGTACGATATGCTGCAGAAGCACAAAAAGATTTCTCGAAAAAAAACATATCAACGAAACTCTCTAGGAGGCGTGGGGCCTAGAGTCACGATTGCTGCACTTTCGTTCGGAATAACGCAACTAAGCGGCAATGAAATTTTCCAAGCTTTGAAACAGATTAAGATCGAGGATAAAAAAGACAAAGTTGCCTTTGCAATGGTCTTAAGAACCTGACATTTCTTCGTTTTCATTATTCATTTATTATGCCCTAACCTGCTGTATTGTTTGTGCTACAAGGGCGTATTTAGTGTGCGTGTATAATTGTATAGTAAGTGTATGTGTATGTGTGTATACAATTGCGATAGATCGATAGTTTACTATACTGACCGATTCAGAATTGCTAAGCCTGTCTGTCCGTCTGTTCGTTAATCTTGAGTTATTTTGATGAAACTTGGTGCACTGACGTTTTTTGTCTCAAAGACGAACTCCATTGACCGTTCAGACCATTTTTTCGACAACTTTCCATACAACGCTTCTTTTTGAAAAGTCGATATATGGATAACTGTAGGGTGGTGTAGGGTATTTAATGGTAGGCCGTGCACCGTTATTGCATTTTTAATGGTTTTCTTCACATACGACACATATTGAAATGGATACGAGATGTCTTTTTTTCTAAATTTGACCAATTACTACGAAGATGTCCCTTACACGTGTACGGTGATGGTTACTAAAATATAGGAAAAGACAAAGAGAAAGCGAGTGATCGCAGCCTAATGGGTGTATTTACCTTTGCCGACTGAGCACTGACTACAGCTACAAAGACTTGAATCCTCGAACACCGATTTGCTAATCGCGACTCCTACCTGCTTGGCTAAGGGACAATGAGATTACGATCTTTTCTCACAAAATCTGACGATGCTAATCTCCAAATCTGAAGTTAAAGTAAAATTCTTATATAAATATCTGTGACGGACAGAAGCTCTCTAACGAATTACTCAAGATTCTTTCTTTGGTTGTGGGCAGAGCCACAGTCCGATTTTTAAAGTTAAACTGACAAACGTAGGATATTTATAAATACGATGCGTTTGGAGGAAACACAAAAAGGACATTCTGTGCAGTAACTCGAAGGCAAATACATAAAAAAACTATATAATTGAATTTTACACAGAAAACTGAGATACTCGCTGCAGCCATGTTAAGCAGATGCTAAGCAGAGAAAATTCTACGATTCAAAAAAAAAATATATAAAAAGTACAACTAAGATATGTTTGTCAGAGTAAGAGAGTTTCCCACAAGGACAAGTATTGTAAGGAAAATGGAATCCGTATCAGTTGAGGCAGCAGGTACCTGTGTAAGATGTCTATGAATAGTGTGTAGGCATGTGAAAAATGAATCTTTAGGGTTTTTTTTTAAAGCAGTACGAAGAAGAAGAATGGAAACAATATGAAAAAATTGAAAAATCGAGAAAAAAGAAAAACTCCCATAAGAGGATACATAAAAGACAAAAAGATATATGCACAGACGTATGTACATAGATGCATAAGTAAAACAGATGGAAAAACACAGCAGGTTGAATGAAATATTTCTCAGGGCAGATTTAAAACTGTTGCTGGTTTTATGATCAAAAACAATAAAAAGAAAGAAAGAAAAGCAGATGCTTTGAAATCCTTATGTACGAATGTACATGTGTTTGGAAATCTCTTTCGAAAAAGGACTACGGCATTTATTTTTATCCGTATACATCCTTCGAAAATCAACAAATATTTTATTGCTTAGGTCAACATTTTTTGCACATACATTCATCTCTCGAGTTTTTTACATGTTCCGTTACAGGAGATTTCTCGCCATTATTCTCGATTATCTTGAGTGTGGGAGTTTCGTTTAGGAAAAATCATATTTAAATAAGTTTAAGATTTGTTGTCAGTTTATGTTAACGGGTATGCGTGTGAGAACAGTTGGTTTTTTAATAATTTCGTTTATCGCTGCATCGTCGCGTAAATTTAATTTCGAATCCTTGTTAGTGAATTGCTTTAAAATCCTGCGCTCATTCACTGGTTGTCGATGGGAACGGAAGTTGTACTGCTGTCGAATCTCTTTATCAACATTTCGTTTTGTTTTGCTTTGTTTAACATTTCGATGCATCTTTTCTAACAGGTTACCACGGATTCGTTCACGTATCGTCAGCAGTTGCAAACTTAGTTTGGTGGGAAATTTATAATTTTTAAGTAAATAATTGCCATCATTGCCAAGGAGAGAAGAAGATTTCCGGAAATCGATCAGGTGTAATTGTTAAAATTTTTATTTATATGAATATTACTTTACGGAATTAGTTGAAAAAGAAAACAACAACTGGTAAACGGAAGGAAGTTGAACGTAAAAGATGAACGAAAACACTTGAGATTTTTTTTTGATTGAATAGAAATAAAAGTTGAGCTCCACGAACAGATCAAATATTCCATGTATGACAGATACTTTCACTTAAAATATTCCCTCAGATGTAATAACTCCTGTGTGGATATCATGTCCGTCCGTCTGTACGTGGTGCGTTGTGAGAAGGTTTGCATTTTTAAACGCCCAAGTAGAGAGTAGTAATGTGTTAAACGTCGCTTTGAGCCAACGTGGTCAGGTTGGCAGGTGGGCGGTAAACCTCGCGAAAACATGGTTTGTAATATTTTATTATCAAGAGACCTTGATCGCTACTAGATAACGATTTAGTATGGGATACAAATGCTTGCCACGCCTACGAAACTATATTTATCTTCAATCATACGACCAAACAAGCAAGCGAAGGCACTTAAAGCTCCTGAGTCCGTCTAACTAGCCGACTAGGTAAGAACTGCTTCCACTAAGTCAGAGTTCGCGTGTTGAAATATCAAGTACGGTAGGGTTTTTTTGGTCGTAGCTACAGTGAGTCGGTAAAGATATAACACTTACTTACAGACGGGCCACATATCCGCCAGAATGAGGCTACCACCCCCTTTCCTCTTCTTCTTCTTTCTGTTTCTTTTCTTCTTGCTAGCAGTCATCTCGTTACACGAAGAGGGGACCATCCCTGAGTGATTGGTCATATAAAAAAACAAGAGGGGGTTCTTTAGTTGTTCTCTACTTGCGGGAAATACCAAGCAAGTCGAAGTTCGTTTCACTAATATTTACAAATAACGCTGGAATAATAATTAAAATGAAAAACAAAAAGTTGAGAACAAAAACAAAGTTTTCCCTTTTTTGTAGAAATTTGTTTTCCAAAATTTGATTTGTTTATTTTTCAATTTTTATTTATCTTTCATTACATTTTTTTCTGTTCTTTCTTTGCAAACAAGAAGACTTTAAAGAACCTCGAAAAGGTAGTTTCTTCTGCTTATTGAAAGCACTTGGCGGATATAATTCCCACAATTATTTATATAAATATTATAAAGACTTTTTAACACAAATTCATTTTGTTTCTCTTATGTTTAAGACAAGAAATAACAACAACAAGAATGAAAATAAAAAAGCAAAACAGCGAAACCTTGCTCTAGGCTCTGGAGCAAAAATAAACAGCAGCCGTTCACAAAGAAATCAAAACAAGCCAAGCAAAGTGTTGTTCATTCTGTTTTAAAAGGCAAAAAACAAAAAAAAAAAACGCAACAAAAGAACAGAAAAAATAACAAATGGAACGAGAGAAGTGAAAAACTACGCAAAAGGAAAAAAGTTTTTTTATTTATTTTTTTTTTAATATTCTTCTTCGGGCCAAAGGGAGCAACAAAGGCACCTGTACAGAACGACCGAAACGTTGTTTAATACACGCAGGAATTGTGTGCGCAGACGCACACATACAATAAACAGTTGCTGGCCTCAAAACTGGCAACTGGATGAAATCAAAAAATAACAGATGTCCTGTCGCTATGTCGTGATGTTTAGGTTATGATGGTCAATAGCAAAGTGTCGAATGAATAAAGCGTCAAACGGTGAACACTTGGTAGAGGCAGAGGTAGAGAAATCATTCATAATAAAAGGCATTGATTCTATTTTTTCATTTTTTCTTTCACGTTAATGACTCTTTCGATTTATAGACAAGATACTAGGAATAGTGGGTGTGGTGGGAGAGAAGGGTGGAAAAAAAGGGAAAGAAACTTTACACAAATATATGGCTTAGTTTTCAAAACTGCTTATGCGTGAAGGAAAGACTGCAAAATGAAGGAGACATGTCCCCCCTCTTGGAGGGATACATGAAGATATGCGATCATGCTACGGAGTGCTAAGAAAGTCCGAAAATGTTTTATTGCATTTTACTTTTTTTTACATATCAGCATTTTTTTTCTGCAATTCAGAAACTTGCCGCATGTGCAGCACGTAAAAAATATTAAAAACTGTTGCGTACGTGTTGTGGATCCACAAAGAAACAAATAAATAAATGAATTTCATAAAAAAAAAACTTTGCAACCAGAAGAACAAGACAGGTATGCCAAAAATCATATATGTATATGTATGCGTACAATTACACGCACACACTTTTGTGCATTTGAAGTAACAATATGTGCACATAATAAATTTGAGTTATGCTTCAACTTGGCATAAAACACCAACAAAAAAAATTAAAGAGAAACCACAGAACACATCTTTATAAAAAAAAAACCAAAGAACAACAGCAACAAAATGTCTGCATGTCTGTTAACACTGTATGTCCGTGCAGTCGGTCTCTAACAAAAAATAAAGAAATTAACAAAATACAACCGAAGCCATTGCACTTTACAATAGCAGCAACAACAATGGCAACAGCAGCGGCAACAGCAACAGCAACAGCAACAGCATTTATTTTATATTTTGGTCAAACTCATAAGCACCCAATAACCAGCTTTTCTGTACACCACTGTGACGTTGGCAATGGGTCACTGTTTTCGGCTTTCGTCTCTCTTCACCCTTCTGAATGTGTCTTATTTCTCCCTCTTTCCTTCTTCTGACTTATTTTGCTGGTTGAGTAGTTCTTTTATTATCTTAAAGCTTCCTTGTTATTGTTGTTGTTACTCTTGTTATTATTATTACATTGTTATGAGCATAAAAAAAAAAAAAGAATAAAAAACAAACTTGAGACGCGTGGCTGTGACAAACATATAACTAACCACTGGGTGTTTGGGGTTTTGTTTCTTTCATTGCGTACGTTGCAGGTGATTTTTGTATTTGGGTGATCACAACCTGTTGCCAAACAAAGTATGAAGAAAACATAAAGGAAAACATTAAAAAACAAAAATATCCACATACGCGTTGTATTTTGACAATCGTTTGTATTTTACATGAATAATTTGTTATTATACTAAAAGCAGGTGCCATACACTCTTACTTGTGTGTAATCCATGCACTTAAAGTACAAAAGATTTTAAGCTCCTCTGTTGTCACTCTACTTGAGAATTACTTCATATTTCTGTCAGTGTATTCTATTACATGAATAACTTTTTGAACGATCTCACGTTAGCAGCACCGAGAACGGTACGAGCAAACAGTCTTCCAATCGTGCCACCTCGCTTCAAAACATTTCGTCAAAACTTACTTATATTTAGGCATAACAGTGCATCCCAATTGACGTACAAATTTTTTAACCGGAGTCTAAAGTTTAATGTATGATACTGTAGTCCTCAAGACGCTGTTAGAAATTTGGAATCAATATGTATGCGATTTCTACTTTTCTACTCATCTTTGTCATTACCTTTGTGCCAAACTTGATATCGATCTCTATTTCTTTTTTTGTCCTCGGATGTAGTGGCAGCGCTTTCCTCACTAGTGGCCTTACACTGGGGTAAAGCCTCATCTCAGAAACGCTTTCCGATTGTTTTCGATCCTGACAATATTATTTTACCTCCGCCGTTTTTGCATGTCACCTTTCTGTGGTCTTATTCCGAAGTATGTCGTGCAAAAAAAAGCCGTATTACTTTCATCCCTCTTTCTCCATCAGCATAAGCGCTAGCAAACTACATGGCGTGATTTATATTTCCAGAGATCTGGATTCTACCTGACCTGGGCAGACCGAAAGAGTGTGCTGCGCGTCGTCATTCATACTTTGGCGCAGGTCGCATGTGTTATTCGCTCATAGATTGAAACGCAAAAATAAATCGGAGAAATTTCTACGACTATTCAAAGCTTCTCCATGTTTTCTTCATAGCCTGTGAACAAAACTTGGGACGAGGATGTAGGATCACCTTCCCTTTGTGTCGTTTTCCCATCGCTGTTACCAATCCGTTAACACATTCTGTCGGATAGTTACCTTAGTTTTGCGGACGTCGGTCTTACCTTCTTCCATCGCCCTTGTTTTCTTCTTTGCGTTGTAGATATAGAGTTGCGCCTTAAGCAGCTGATCGATGGATAACATACCTGCCGAGACGGCTGCAGCTGACCTTGAGACCCTGCACTAAACTGATATAATTCTCGGCGTACAGAGCCTTTGAACCGCTTCTATCTTTCTAACAAAGCCTTGAGTAACCCTGCATTCTCAAGTGCCGTCGGCCGTATTATTCAGTAAACTTCTTTTATGCAAGTAGCTATCTATCGTTTCCGGGAGAGCTCTCTTGTAATTAAACTTTCTTCAACGGTTTCCTGGTTAACGCTTTGAAAGCGTTTTTTATGTCCAATGTGTTGACCGCGCAACATCCTTTTGCGTCCTTGCCTTTTCCTGAATACCATTTGATAAAGGTAAGCTGGGCTTTAGAAAAACCGCCTCTCTAGGCGGTTTTTAATTTCACAAGCACTAATGCAGTGCCTTTGTCGATTGGTCCTTATGGGTCAGTTCTGTCATTACACGTAAGTTTCCTTGTTTCCCTCTCTAATAGGTTTGGGGAGGAGATTTTTAAAAGCATTAAATGCGAACCTGATTGGGGCCAAATGCTGATGTTTTCATGGGCAGCAGTCAAGACTTGTATCACTTAGGGAAACCTATCTCCTTAGAGTGTAACACTTGCCGTCTCAGAAGTTAATGTTTTGCAAGTTCCGCGCAATGCGCGCTTTCCTTAGTCGGTACAATATTTAGATCGATCGGGTACCTAAAAGGCGCATCCGAATTATTGCAACCTCCTGATTGCTGGCATACTATTTAAGGTTTTGTCGGATTGAATGAAAAACTCTACCAATTTGCTATGAGATAATTGAAAATATAAATCTCGAGAAGGTTAACACTCGTCTTCTTCTTCATTTCATCCATTAATTTATTAATTATACGTAGATATTATTATGTGCGCCAACGCTCGAGTCTAGCTAAGGCCATCTCTACTTTTTAAAGCACAACGAGTCGAATATGAAATAAATTGTTAAAATTTTCACAAGTTTGGTGGGAAAGGAAAACAAAACAATCAAAGTAAATGTCATTAAGTAAACCTGAATGTACAATGAAAACAATTGCCAGTGAATTTACAAAAGACAATCAGTGGCAATCAAATGAACGACACCGGCAAGCGAGCTGCCGAGCAAGCAAGCAAGCAGCAAGCTTGCACTATTAATAGTAAAAGCAGCAACTAATGAAATGACAACAAATTAGTCGCGTGTTTGCCACATGATGTTAATGAATATGTAACGAGGAAATGGAAAATTGTTCGAAAAGTCGTTATTATTGTCGTCGCTGTTACGTGTTATTTCTCTCACATGTAAATTAAGCTTAAATTTGCGCAGCTTATTAAGTTGATAATAACGATCGGTATCGTTATCGGTGAACCGGAGTGATGCATGATCATGACGAACGAGATTTTCGGCCGTACAATCAGCCGCATTAGCTTCGGTGTGAACGAAAAACAAAGAAATTCGTTTAAGTTGATAGTGATTAAGTTTGGTGATGGTCGCGGCAGTGGCGATGGTGGTTATGTTCGCTTGTTCGAGTCGTGCTAATTACGTTTAAATAGGAAGAGAAAAGTTTAGCGTATGAAAACGTTAGTGTGTGTGAACGTGTTAGAAAACAATGCCCTGGAAAGCAGACACACGCCGCTGCGTGTGCCTTAATTTAACTAAAGACCTAACTTCTCCTAGCGAATCTTCTTTTGGCGGATTAGTTAATTAAAGAAAAGCAAAATTCAGTGCAACCTAAGTACAAATATGTGCGCGTAATTCCTTTTCGTACTTGGATGTATTTCGGTACGCGTAGCTGTGGGTACGTCAGCTAATAAATGCCTTTTATTATTTGTAAAGATATGCGGCCGTAGGTTAGTGAATGTAAGTTGGATATAAAAAGAATAAAACAAAAACAATATTCCACCTGTTGGCATCATCTTTACCCATACACACAGGCACTTGTCTACGTATAAAGCTTGACAGGCTTCGCTTTACATTCAACCTCTTGCTTCTTCTCCTCGTTTCTTTTTGTCATATGCTTTTTATAAATGACAGACTGACAAACATTTCAGGCTTCTTAAGTATATCACACGTACTCGTTTTTTGCAAAAAAAAAAAAAGAAAAGAAAACATTCATGTGTTCGTACGTGTTTGTTGTATGCCTTGCTGTTGATCACTGCAGCTTTAAAAAGCCGGCTGTTTAACTTGTTGAGCATGCGCAACGCATCACATAACACATCACAGCACAAAACTTTGTAATTTAAGCTCCAAATGGTCAAGTGTCCTTTTTTCTTTCTACCTTTTCTGCCTTTTTTTCTCTTATTTAGTGTTAATGAATTCCCCTCTTGCTTCTCCTCTTCCCCGCTTCTTTCTCTTTCTCCTTGCGATGTAGCATTCTTCTTGCTAAGTATCAAATAATAAAATTTTTAATAAAATAAAAGCCAAAAAATAAAAAATCGTAATAATCACATTTTTTCGAATATTTACTTCCACTTGGTTTCTTTCTTATTCTCGCTTTGTTCGTGTTCCTGACTGACTATTTCGTATCACTGAAACGGAAATTATTGTCCGCATACGGCCGGATGCATAGGCAGCTGATATGAAATTTAATTTTTTTCTGTACGTTTTTTGCACATGCCCGGTGTATCAAAATATTGTGTGTACGAATATGTGTACATATATAATGTAAGTGGGTATATGTGTAGAAAAAATAAGAAGGAGAACAACAACAACAACGTTGCAGTTTGTGTCCACAAAAACGTATTATTGAGGAACACGAAGACGCATTTTAGGAAATGTTGTACACGTTGTTTCAATAACAACAACAGGTTGTTCTCAAGACTCAATCGTCGTATGTGCTTCAAATGTTGATGATTTCAGACAATCTCAATCCGAAATTACTAACAACAATAAAAGTATCTCAGCCAAAAGCGCAACTGGTCGCGATATATCAATTCTGCCGCAGGTGAAATGAGAAAGTCTTGGTGCGACGCAGTCCTCTAAGGAAAGCATTAATAAAGGATGTCTTTAACAAATTGTTATACAAAGTATTTGTATAGAGATAGAAAGGGTAGTGAGTGAGCGAGAGGGAGCGAGGCGGGGAGGAACATGCAACATAAAGTAAAATAAAAGAAGGAAAACTAAGCCTTTGAAATAAATGCTTGAGACACATCGTTTAAGAAGGATGCATAAATCATCCAACAGAGAGAGTGGACTAAGGGGATAGGGGAGTAGATCAATCAGTGTTGTTTTCGGGAGTGCAATACCTAATGTTCATTAGCTCAGTTCGCCTATCAAATTGAATCGAGCCAATGTGGTGGGAAGGGGGGGCGGGTGGTGGGGGAACTTAACTGCGATTTTACATTGCAATCGTTTGCAGAGGATGGAGCTTGCTCGTTCCGTGTCGGAAGTACAAGTGTTTCGATTCACATGACATATGTGTTAGTATCAGCCAGAAAATTGAGGAGAACTTGTTTGTAATGAGGCTGCGCGTTATTGTGAACGTTCAAACCCGACAAATTTAATCTCTCGGTGATCTCGAGGTATTATATAGAATTTGCCTCAATAAGTGTCTATATTTCGTCGTGATTAGTCCCAAAAAGTCCTACGAGAAAGTTTTCTTCATTCAACTGCACTTCTGACACTGGCATCGCGTTGCCACTTATTCTCCGTACACATCGGATAATTTTTTTCTTGTTTGGACATCATTCTTACCTTTTTGAAGTGCACCGAAAATGGTGCTGTTCACTTCCCGTATTCGAAAGGACATCAACCAAAAAGTACTCTATAAAATCAGTCGAACTTTTCAACAAGCAAGTCTCGGTGTGTCAGCTGTCGAAATATATAACGATTATGCAGTGCTGAAGATGGCTGTGAAAAAGTACAATTAACTCGTCCTCCGTTGAGAGAAAACGAAATTACTTTCCCCGCAATCTTATAGATCTAAGAAGGAAACGTGCAAAAATTTTTCTTAAATTCGTCCTTTCCTCCGGCGAATGAAAATGCATTGAGAAGAGAACGGAAATACAAAAACTTACGCCGGAGTGGAGGCATACGGATAACACCCGTAATTACACCTTGAACATTATCCTAATGATTACAATTAAATTGATATCAAAGTTTAAATGCTATTGCAGAGGAAGGTGCGCCATTCCTCTACGGTTGAAAAAGCAATGCTTCTATCAAGTTTGCCAGGAGTTTTATCTCCTATCAGACTTAAGCTATTTTGGCAATTGCGAAGCAATAAGCATGTGCTTGGAACGGAAGAAAGCTGCCAAAATTTGTTTGTTATAATTGCTATCTTACGGTCTAAAGTAAACTTTGCCAACGAATGTCTAGACTTTTAGATTAAAAGCCTTGTTGGCAGTTGATATAAAAGTTTGTTGATTTAATTTTATTATATTTGTGGTTTTTCTCTCTTTTGTTTGAAACTAAATGTATCCGAGAGACATGTAAAAATGCACCTGCAGACAAACAAACCATTTAAACAAATGTGTCGGCGTTGTATAGACAACAACTGCAGGATTAATAATAAGGACGAAAATTTATTTCCTCTTTTCGTTTTTGCTATTTAAACACATTGCTGCCAAATAAAACAAAAAAAAAAAGAAAATTATTTTAGTGCTGTGGGCGTTGGGTTAACGCAAACAAGGAGTAATATATTTCTTAGTTGAGTCATTGCAACAGTGACAGATGCATTTTGTGAAATTTGTCATGCAATGTCAGGTTGACTCCAAGTTGATGTAATAAATTGATTTTGTTTCATGTCCTTCTCCTAATAACTGTAACAAATTGATTTTTGTTTGGTTGGATTTTTTACTTCAACTTCCCATTGCTTATCTACCATTAGTAAGCGGAACGATTTCCTCTGTGGTCTTAAAAGTAACATTTGCAAGCGATTCATTTCGTTTGGCTTTGGAAGAAAGCCGTTGTCCTTTTTTTTTGCTCTTTACAAATACAAAAGGACGAGCATTACACAGTTTATTCCTGCCTAAGCGGATTTTCTCTCCTAATCGTACGAATTTCTGTAATTGCTTTCCTATCTGCAACAAAGACTTTGTTATGCTCTTTCAATGATAGGAAATCAAATAGAAAACCCCGAGATTTTGCTTTAGTAATTCAAAAGTAAGAAGAAGAAGAGCAGTTCTCCGTATTTTCTCTGCTTTGGATGAGGGACACTATTATTGCGTTCAAGGGCTAGACTAGTAACACTTTCCAACTTAAATGGTACTCGCCACTTAAAGGCAGGATCCCAACCGACATCTGTGGCAAACTTAAAGCGAATATATTACATTTTCTTTTGAAAAAGTAAGTTTATCAACTTTTAAAACGAGTAATAAAAAGTTCGGCAGCGTTCGGTAGTATTAAGCTTTGCCTTAATAGAGAATTATTAGCCACTGCGGGTGTTTTGATTTGGAATAAGTTAGTCGAAGAAGCTAGAGAATGTACTGATAAAGGCCTTGAGCACCCTTTCCCGGCCACAGCAGGAAAGATTGTCGACTAACAGTTAGAGATGTTGCTATCGTCGCGCAAGCATCCTTCGACGTAAAGAATTTGTAAAAATCTTTCAATCTCAAGATGGAAACAAACTTTTCGAAAAAACTGAAGAAACGTGAGCATAAACGTACTCGGTGCGGAAGAGATCAAGTATACTAAAAGATTTCTTTTCTCTATTTAAAAGATCTAATTGCGTTTTGTAGACAAGAGTAAGTTAATGTTTCGTTTTTCACTTACATTTTTATAGAAAACATTTTCCTTTAGGCACTTGATGCTAACATATTTGGAGTTTGAGTGCAGCTCTATAAATATTTTAAGTGGCAGGATGTGGATTGTAATACAATTTCTGAAATGGATTTCATACTTAACACGTACGCATGTTATTAAATAACAGATAATCTAAGAAAAAAAAATTAAATAAGTAAATAATAGCAGGAAGTTGGATGATTTTTCTACGCGCTGAGCACTATATCCTCATAGAGAGGGGGGCATAACAGGTGGACATGATCTTCAATAAGCGAACATTTATATATCGTAGCCTTAGAGAAAGAGTGGTACAGAAGCAGTTGAAAAAGCAGGAATTCAAGTCCAGTGTTAACCACTTGACTGAGGGTTTGAGCCTGCAATTGGAGTTTTAACACTTACACGGCCAACACAAAGATATTGGGGCGATTTGTTAATGGCAGGGTGCGCTTACTGCAATCGATATGCTTTGCAAATTGACATTTATCAGGAGCAGTGTGCAATACGAGGGGAATTTTAGACAATCAAGCAATCAAGGAGAACAAGTGTTATGACTTATTCAAATCTCTTCTGAGGATATTCATGGGCCCAGTAAACTCGCGGTTATATCTACATAAATTAAGCTGAACAGGTGAGCCAGATCACTGAAAGTTCCACAGGAAACATTTAGGTTAATTCATTCAAGGCTTAATCGTAAAAGTTATGCCTCATCGATAAGCACAAGTCTACGGTCATACGGTGACAAAACATGAATCTCACCTAAGATTTCGCAAGACGAAATGTCAAAGCATATTCCCTGATCGGTCAGATGAGAAGGCTGATAAATAGAGTCTTGCTAATGCTCGGGTCCGAAAATTTCCGCGCCCATCACTGCACCAATCTAAGAAAGCTATTTCTACTGTTCCTGTGCATCTGCATTTTGCTGTGAACGAAAAAACCGTTCGAGCTAATACGGGAAAAGGGCGAAAATAAAACTACCAGAAATAATTCCTTGCGCACATAAATGTAAAATTCGTTAAATTGCGTTAAATGTAAAGAGAACATGTACTTAAGTTTTTAAGAGTCTTTTAAGAATTTATGTGAAGTACAAAACAGGAACGTAACTGCGTGTTATTTTGACAGTTTTTACTGCAATCCAAAGGCAAACATAAGCGTAAGTAAATAAAGTATAAAAAGAAAGATAAAAACCAAATAATTGAAAGCATTGCAAGCTAAGAGTGGAAGGAAGAGTCATTATCTGTTTTTTTTTTTTTTTTTTTTGATAAATAAAAACAAAAATATTTAAATTATAGCAATTTTTTTATATAAAAACTTTATCTCTTTTCAAATATGAGCAAATAAAAAAGGTGCGGCAGCTGTATTTGTTGTTTCAATTCGTTTTCTTCTTAAACAACGATCACATTATTTGTCTTTGTATTCCTTTAAAAACTTTCGCATAACAGCAACAGCTTTTGTTAAGAAAAACTAATAAATATTTTTTTTTTTTTATTCTCATTGTTTTATAATTAGATTTTATTTACTTTGCACTCTTTTTATAGCAGTCTCCACTACTACTACACGCTATCTTAAAAGTGCTTACGATTCGCTTTTTAAAGATTATTAATGTCATCATTATATTAATTATCCTTAACAAGGCGTAGTTAATTACATTTTTATTAAAATTTTTATTGCCTTTCAAGGAAAAAGAGGAACAATTCATATGCAAAGGGCCGTTATGTTCTTCACTTGCATTTAATTTTATTAATAATTTGCGCTTAATCGAATTTAATACTTTTGTCATTTCATTTAATATTTCAAGCGGAGAAAAACACCTTTATGTCAAGCGATAATGCAATCATCCATTTGATGGTCAACGCTTAACTCGTATAAGCATTCTCTTGGCATCGAAACCGAACTTCAAGAAGACAGAGAAAGTAAATAATGAAAATGTCCTTTTCAATGAAAATATAATTAATAAAAGTAAAGACGTCTCCAACGTGACTTAGGTAATTACCTAAGTGATATATTCTGGTGAAGATATGGAATAAGCTGACAAGACTATAGCTAAGTAATTGACTTAGGATGATTTTGAACGCTAGGTGGAAATGAATCGAAACCGTTTTTATTTTCGTCATCGAAAACAGACGTAAACTATACTCCCTGTGTTATTTAAGCCTAATCTCACCTTGATAAGTCTGCCTTCAAGTCTCATTTCAAGTTGGTTCCCAAAGTTTATACATATTTTATTTAATATATTTTAATATTTCATAATTTATTTTCAACAACTTTTTTTATGCCCCATCACACTTGTACTATCAATTAGCGTGATATGGTAAATAGGTGCGTCTACATGCGATATCTAGAAGGACTTGGGGTAGACCGATCCTTGATTATACTGATCGATTTAGAGACACTTTCTAAGCTTTTCTGCCCGTCTGTCCGCCTTGTCCTATTGTGTTCAACCTACAGGTCGCCAGTTTCGAGATATTTTGATGGAATTTGGCGCACCAGCATGCTTTGACCCAACGACAAACGCTATTAAAAATGGTTCGGATCAGCTCGTCGACCGCTTCTAATGTAAAGCCTTATTTTGAACAGTCGTTGCTTGAATAACGATATTAAATGAAGTGACGCATTTAATGGAAAGCCGCGTCCCACTATTGTGTTTTTACGTATTTTACCTTACTTTACTTAACAATTATCACCAAAGTAAGAAGCAGTTCCGACTTCGGAGTCAATCATGGTGTCAAAATTAATCCTTTTCATAAAATGGCGAGAAGCATTTCATCGGAAGCAAAATTTGGGATAAAGATCCGCTGAGGGCCCATGTATACCACTTGAAAGCAGTAACTACAGTGAAGAACTTACATCATAAAACTTTTCTTTTCTATATAATTCGAGATTAAGACATAAATGCGAAACAAAACCAATAACATTTCAATTATTCCCAGAATTCTCATGAGTGACTTAAAGCCATATTCTGGTATGACTCGATGTTTTGGTGGTGTGTAGTTTGGAAATGAATGTGGAGGAAGATAAATCTCAGCTGAGGTATTTGATATTCTTCGCGTAAGTCTGAAGAAAGTCACACTTGGAATCCATATTCAGAATTATTTACAAAAAGAAAAGGATCCTAATAAAAAACAGCGGTCGACTGAATAAATATCTCAACAATCAAATGCTACTGCAGTTGCCAGAGTTTGAAATGCAATTTATGTAATACTTGATCGTGTAATAGAAAATGGTAGCCAAAAGTAAAGTAAGGTAAGAACATCTCTTTAAAAGAACAAGCTGACCACTTAAAGAATCCGGGAGAGTAATCTGCAATATGCGATAACATATGCTTTAAGAGGATGTTAAGACAGTTTCTTTGAAAATGACAGATTTTCGAAGCGAGTATTGTTTTAGTGAACCGAAAACTAAAATTCCGATCATTAGGAGAGTTTTCTGTTAAAAGATAAATTATTGTTAGAAACTCGAACAAAAAAGGAAAGAAAATATGCTGAGAAATGTATTGTTTTTCTTTTTAAGAACATTTGCAATACGGCATGTGTTTGAATTTCAAACTCTTAAAGAATGACGATAAACTCCAAGCAGTTGCTCTTCGAGCAGGTAAAAGGCAGTAAAAAAAGAAAAGCAAAAAGAGATAGAAAAACAGCACACAAATCCAAGTACTGCCGGTGGGTGTGCAAGTATCCAAATTGCTTGCTTTGCTCTACTTGAAAAGACATGTAGAGATAACCAAAATGAAAAAGTGGGATGTTGAAGACAATCCCCTCAAAATTAGATATTTTTTTTTTTTATTTGGAAAATTTCCTAAACAAATGCCTCCAGACTCCAGACTCAAAGATCTTTTGATGTTTTCTCTCTGCTATATTAATACTGGTGTGTGTGAAAGTGAAACCGCAACAAACACACAATAAAAATGCCAATAAATGGAAAAATAATTGGAAAGAAATCTTTGATATCGAAGTAGGACGTTTAGTGAATAGCACCCTTCAAAACTAGATCATTGCAATTTCTTCTTACAAGATGACGGAATGATTATGAAAGTATGGGTGAAATCTAAGCTGACACTTCAAGGTTATAAAGTGAAAGGTTCAGGCTAAGTAGAAATTCTGTTCGCTTTAAAAGACGAAGAAGTAAAGAAGTAACTGAACATTGGCATCAAATGACAGAAAAAAGGCCTTAGCGTAGCGAATTGCGCAGATGAACAGGACAAACAAAAGGACTTTTCTTTCTCCTTTTTTTTCTATCTTTATTTGCGCAGGAGGTTATGGAACAATAAGAAAATGCTCGGCACAGTAGCTATTATTCTCATATGATTTTACGATTAATCTTGGATTACAACTTAATAAAAATATCATTTACAACAACCCGAGATCAAACCGAACCAGAAATAAAGGAAAGAAAGTACGCACATAATGTTGCACAATAAAAATCGGAAGACAAAAGAATAAATCGTAAAGAAAGCGTACACAGAAGTCAATCTCTGTCATGTTCGATCATTTTCGTTTCTTGCTTAGGTTACATGCATGATTTATTCATACAGATAACCATATGAAGGAATTTATCGATTCAACTTGAATTTATCTCTTAAAAGTGTTTTGCGGTAGATTGTCTTTTTGGTTTTCGCCCTAGAAACAGATTAAAGTCAAAGGAAATTGGTTGACTTTTTGTGTTCACTGGTGATTATCGATCGTCAATCGTATGCATGAATATTCTTGCGAAACTGCCTCACCCAAAATAAGCAAAAAAATACGTCAAAAACGCAAATAAGCAGATAATCGAATATAACTCCCTGTCTATAAATTACTCATTCACGTAGCCAATCATAGGTATAATTGTGTGCTTGTTGAAGGTAACGATCATGTTCTGTATTTTAATTGTAGTCCACTGCCTATAGTTTTCTACACAGAGATGATTGTTAAAATATCTCATATAAACTATCGCAACGGAAATATATTTCCAAAAAAAATAAATTAAACACTTAATTGTGTTGTATTTCATTGATACATTTGTGGTTTCATGTTCATGTCCTGTTTGTACCGAAATTGTTAATCGTCTTCTGTTCACATATCAAGGTTGATAGAGTTATAAGAATGAATTTACTTCGTAAATTTGACATATAGCATGCGCCCTTGCATAACCTATGGTGATAATTTACAGTAAAGCATGTCTGTCTCATGCACGTTCGTCAGTTTAATAAGTTTCTTAAGCAAACAGCAACTTAATTGCTATTTATTTATTGTTATCATTATTTATTTATTTATTTATTTATTTATTTTTTCTTGATGCAGATTTCAGGACATTCGTTACCAATCTATTTTTTACTGATTATTCCGATCGTTTAATAGGTGCTTTAAACAAATTTTACACACAATTTTCTCATTCCATTCGTAATAAAGAGGTGTACAGCCATTGGCCAATAGATAGCTTAATTTAAAGAATTTGTAAAATAAATTAAAAAAATTCATTTGCATTCAATGAGCTCTTTGGCGCACGGACACCCTATAAGCCGTGTATTTTCTTGATTCGCAATCGAACGAGGCATGTCCGTCCGGTAGACACGTCTATGGCAAATATATTTCCGATCGTGAAAATTAAGATCCCGGCTTTGTTTGTATAAAACCATTAGAATGCAACTTGGTATTGAAACCTGGTCAAAGGACCACGCCTACAGTAGAATGTAATTTGGGAGCAGCGGTTGTAGTTTTCAAAAGAAAGCTATGGATAACCATACAAAACCGGAACAAATATGCAAGAAAGGCTACCATGTCCGCCCAATATTAAAGAATATTGAAAATTCATTTTTCTGGTTTGCATTTAAGATAAAGGCAATGTCGCGGCCCAATATAACTTTCATACTTGTTGCTATATTTATTTTTTGTTTTCAATCAAATTCAATTTAAATGTTTTTTGGACAAATGTAAATTACGTTTTAAGGTAAAATTTACTCTTTTCTTAGTTTTTTCAATATCTCTTGTTCTCATGATGAAGGTTTTGCGCGTTTTCGTCTAAAGCATAGCAAAAATTACATGTCAGAAAGTGAAAAGAAAGCTTTAAGCAAAACAAAATATTTTTACCAACAGCTTACAAGCAACAGAACGCATTGCTCCGAAAATTTAAAGTAATCTGCGAAAATTTATACAAAGTTAATCGCAATCGATGAGGAAATGACGATCACCGCAGAAATGGTCATAAATACTCTATGTACCTTCAGGTACTCTACGGTACCTTCATCTCTTACAAGTGAAGTAAAGCATTTAGCACTTTTTTGATGGTAGACAAATTGGTAAAGAAATTGAACATCAACGTAATTAAAAATTGGTTTTTGAAAAACGGATGAAAGTAATTAAATTGTCATTGAATTCTTCTAATGCTTAACTCTAATAAAGTTTGTTACATTTTAGGATTACAATCAGATGATTTTTAGGAAAGAAGTTAAGAAAGATCTGATGAAAAGGAGTATCAACTTGCTGTTCTACCGACACGCAAACGCAAAAGAACAAATCAAAGATATTTAGTCAGAAGCAAACTTTTCAGACCTTCAACTTTTATGGTAAATGCATGAGCGCGCATATCTTTATAAGTGTGAGTGTGTGTGCTTAAGTTTAAAGAGTGACTGAGTGTAACGAAAATGTGGCATCTGCTAACGCGCATGCGTGCATACGTAATGACCAACTGCCAACAACACTAATGAGGCCAAAAAGAATGAAGATGAGGAAGAAGCATAAGAGAAAAGAAAAAGCATAAACTTTCGACAGTGACTGAAAACCTTTACTTTTGATTGCTCCTGATGCTATTGACTACTTTGAATACAGAGTCATACGTTAAAAAAAAAAGCAAGCAGTTGTTACACAAAATCTGCTTGAGTTTCTTCTCGTCGGTCAACGAAACCCCTTCATATCATATAAAGCATGCAATGCAACAGACATACATGAAGGTTTGTCCGTACAACAAACATTCTTACAGATGCTACCAAAAAACTAATGCTTGTGATGACTAGTTTTTTGGGTTGTATGCGTTTGGGAGAGTGTAAAACAAGCCGTCACAGCAAACGCTACACTGGAAAAAAAATCCTTGGAGAATTTTTTTTAACCGTTTGTAGGTATTTTGACGGTGTGTGTGTGTTTTTTTTTTATTTATTGCCTGAACCTATACGCAGTTGCTTACTGGTTTAATCCTTTTAGGCAATTAAAGCCAATTTTTTTCCTTTTTTTGTTTTTCAGATGTGGCCAGAGAACACCTTAAGGATTTCAACAGCTGGTGATTTTTGTTTTCGTTTCTTCTGTTTTTTTTATTGATTATTTAATTATAGCTTCAGCAGAGGCGCGCAGGCCATTTTTTTTTGTGTTTCAGTTTTTTATTTTTTAAATTGAAAGACAACAAAAACTGTATTTAAATGTTTATTTTTTACCACAAAATGAAAGAAAACCATTTAAAATGTTCTCGACTGACGTTTACACCATTTGAGCTTTGAAGCGCGTCAACCAAATAATTGAGTTGTACAAGGCGGTAATCAACTCCTAAACCGGAACATATGCTCTTTGAACCGCTCTTAGAAACGGGTTAAAAAAACGCTTAAAAAATTAATATTTGAAGAAAATAGTATTTAATACCTTTCTTCCTTTCCTTTCCTTTCCTTTCCTTCCTTTCAATAAAAAATGAGTAAACATAAATTGAAAGCGTAAGCATATGTTTCCCTGATCCTTCTTTGCACATTCAGGCAATTTCGTCTTTTCAAGCACGTGCTGGCGTTACAAGACACATATCTTGCAGCCTCTTTACATCGTTTCTAAACTAATGTTCGAAATTATTTCTTATTTTTCAACGAAAAGAGAAATGTATTACTTTCCAGGTGATGCTCGTCCCATTTCCTTGCAATTGTGCGTTTTGAGTCTTGCCTGACCATTTGCTTTAAGAATTTGCTATTAATTGCTGCCTTTTTTTTCGTTCATCTCTAGTAGCAAACGTGTTTTATCACTTTTTCTCCTTTTTTTCGTTAAGTATGTTATAAATATGTGATCCTTGTTTTTATTATCTTTCAAATTCTCATAAATTACTGCGTAACGTTTTTCAAAAGTCTTATTAATGAAAAAATTTATGACTGTACACGTCCTGTGACGTGATATTAAATCATTGTTGTGTTCTTTGAAATTTTATGGCGTGTAATGAGACATTTATTATGTTATCATCTTCACCATCATTATGTCATTGGGAAACAACAACTATATACCCTATATGTACGGATATACATATGCGTACATACACACAATGCGAATTTCTTCTACATTCAAGGTATCGTTTAATTTCTCTTATCGAAGATTAAATTTAGTTAAGCGCGTTTGATGTTGAAACCAGCGTTACAGCATCGAAGTTTCCATTGATTTTACAAATTTTTTTTAATATGTCCTGTTTAGGGTCCTCAGATTCAATGGCAAGATCTTCGACGATCTTCCATCCATTCAAATAATTACCTTACAATAGCAATCCTAGCTAGAATGCTACTTAAACTCAAGCATGCTACATGAGATAAATTTAACTTGTGTTAACCATTATACAAAAAATAGCCTAAAATTATCGCACTGCTTAGATGCGACTTAAAAAAGATGCCATGCGAATTAGAATTAATTTATCGCAGAGGACACTCTAGGCGAAGAGAAGAAAGCTAAAACGAGGAGTGATTTTGAGCCGCCATAGCCATAGTATGTAAAAGTAGTATGGGTAAAGATGTAACAAATGGAGAGATGTAGAGATGAAATAGACTTTTTTTGATTTGTCCCAGCCAATGCCCAATATCGAAGGAAACAGCAGCGGGAATTGCTTGCCTCTCACTCAGTTACAATTGATGACGGAATGAGACAGAAAAAATTGCTAAAGTTATTGTGTATCGCACACTAAAAATTCGCAAATATTAAAATCAAAAACTAAGGTAAAATTTGTAGAAAAGTTAATGCCAGTAAAACTAAAAACCATTCAAACACTGTTTATGTCTCCTTTCGCATATTAATTTTTGATGTATATTTTGGCAAAAACCAAACCGTCACTGTCTTCTATTTCTAGAGTAAATTAAGTGAAGTACTAAGAGATAATAAACTGAGAGGTAAGCAGTGCCATGTTATGTCCACTACTTAAGTGCTTACGGAGAATGCATGCGTCGTAGATCACTGATGTGTTCGTAGTGTAGGGTTCAGTTTCATTCATGTTGACTAATTCCCCAATATGCTTTTGTGATAATAGAGAATGCAGAGCTTTTTTACATTATAGTGTCTTTGTAATACTAGCGGGATTCGAATGAAAGTAAACATTTTAAGCTCAAAGAAAGTTGGAAGGTTGTTAACAAACGCTAGAAGTGGCCATCCATGTAATGGGAAAATTACGAAAGCACAAAAGCAGTTTGGATTAAGAAAACTTCAAAGCGATTCTCCTTCGATCGCTGGCATAGGTCCACCTTCCAACTTTTAGTTTTGCTGGTATGGAAAAGAGAAAGAAAGAATGTCTTTGGCTGAGGGTATGAAATGGAAAACGGTTTAAGTGTTTTTTGCTTGAACTAAAGCAATCAGTTTTAAGTTTCCTAAAAACTGAAAATAATGATAAAAATGTACTGAAAGCACATTTCTGCAGGGGAGAGTAATTTTACTGAATTTTTTTAAAATTTTTTTAAACACTTTGGAAGCGTGGACAGACCTTACTGAAGAGGCAGATGGTTACGGAAAAGAAAAAAATTAAGAAAAACCAACAACGAAAATTGCAGCCATCATCAATGAATTTCATTCACTAAATAAGCGAACGCGATCTAATTTCTTTCAGGTGTTTTGAATATAAGTTTTCGTGTTTTTTCTTGTCTTTTCTTTTTGCTTTTCATCACAGCCAACAAGTCAGTTCAAGAAGTGAGTGAGCGAGCGAATGAAGATCTGTCTGTCTGTCTACGTTGAATTGGTAAGCATTTGGAATCTTGTAATGACGTATGGCTGTTATGAACAACATGTGAGTGATTGAATGTTGTATTGCAAGCACGACCAGAGGCCAGGTCAACTCATTACAATCATCATCATCGTCATCGCGATTATCATTATCACAGAGGCTTTCGAAACAAAGGGTAAAGAAATGAAAACATTTCAATGCTGGACAACAATATGTTGCTTGGTTTCAGACAAGAAGAAAACCAAAAAAGCAAAAGCGAGAACTAGTAACAGTGAATTTAGGGTAATCCTGATAATTAGTAATTATCGATAACATTTGGTTACTTGTGTGCAGGGAAAAAATAAATAATTTCTACACTTATTTTCAAGTAATTTATTAAAAAAAAATTAACTGCTTGTTCACTAAATTCTGTTATTAACGCACAAGCTTGCAACGGGCCGAAACAGCTGAGCGAGTTTTAATAAAGAGACATTTACAAAAGACGGTAGGGCGTTCCCATTCGCGTTATTTACAAAACCGAAAAGGCTTAGGTCAACCGTAAACGATTTTTGTCTGAGCCTTTATGGGAACCGTTCGATACAGACTTTGTGACTTCACTGTCGTATTCGGAAAGTCAGAGACTAATAGGCAGATAAATATTTAATGGTTGAAAGAGTTTTGAGATTTTCAGAGTTCTCTTATGATTTTAGGGGAGTAGAAATGGGCTAGAATAGGTGTTCTAATGGCATATTGCGATGCTCTGAATACATTTATTGGTTACAGAAGAACGGTACATATAGCTTACGCAGGAAACTACCGTACACCCTTGGATTACTCTGCTCATCGCAATAGTCATATATTTCCAGAACTAGTTAAAGACGTAATCCCAGTCGTGATAAGGAGCTGTGAATAATCAAAATCGTTCCCAATTTTTACCCCATATGCTCGTCGGCTGTTGAAGTATTGCAGTGTGGCATGAAGTTTTACCTGAATAAAGCTATAATTGTTTGCAAGAAATTTAATTCTGTCAAGGAGAGTAATGTAAGTTATAACTCTATCGGTAACTCAGGTCAATTTACTTCGAACGGAGTGTTAAATACCTGGTTTTTATACGAAACAAAAGCCGCTAAGATTATTTAGCCGTTTCATGAGATTCTATTGACAGGGAAATTTGCGCTTAGATAAACTCAACATCAGTATATGCTCTTCAAGATAAGTACTGCCTGGCAAATCGCTCCCACAAATATAAATTTTTTGTGGTAGACTCTGGTGTCGTGCTTACAAGAGGGTACGAAGCATCGTAGAGATCCTCTTCCACGTTCGAGTAGAGTAGAGAGAAAACCGGTGTATCCGCTCAACTCAATCGAACTGTTTTCCTTACATTTTGGATGAGTTACTACGTCGATTAGAACAACCTGCAAATGCTCTTGACGACAGTTTACCCGATTCCGAGACCGTAATCACAGAATCACAAGTTGCTGACAGAAGAAAAACTGCAATTTTTTTCTTTCGAGATTACTTTAGTATTTTATGCATTGTTAGTATGCACTTGAACCACTCAGGCCTTATTTTGAAAATTATTTCTTAATCACATAGAACACATTCCCGCCAAATTTTAATTTTCTATCTTAACTCCTGCCCCAATGTCAATTCAGAAAAGAGAAAACAAATGCGACAAACTTTCGCGCTTTCCTAGAAGTGGGTTACACACCAAACCTTAGCCGTTCCAGTGTTAAAGGGGCCATCGCAAACTTCCCGCTTTACTTTGTTTAACCTCGTTTATGAATGATTTAACTTAAGTATCTGTAGATGAATTACTTAAATTAAGTAAAATTTATCGCATCTTTTGAAGACCTATTATGTATTATGTATATTATCTCGGCAGGGTTTCCGAAGAGGTGGATAAATAAATAAAGGAACATTGTTACCATTTCTATATTTCTTATCGCGGTTAAGAGCGTGCATGTTAAAAAGGAACCCTGTTAAGAGTTCTATGGCTTTAGACAACAAAGAGGGAGACAATTTTAGTGGATTTTCTACTTAACCGTCTTGCAGACTTCCTTTAAACATAAAAAGTTTCGTGAAAGAAAAATCTTAAATTCGTATTCCGGTCACGTGCATGTGTATAGAAAGTGTGCATTCAATTTTCGATTTTTCGACACTTTTTCTCACATTATTATCTATCGAACTAATTAAAATTTCAATCAGTAATGACTAAGTAAGAGTTCAAAAATCTTTTTCAAAAAAACCGACATTTCCATTGAATATGCTATGCTATGCCGTGCCTAGTACAATGTCTCAAGTTGAGAATTTTATGACGCCTTCGTATTTACCATAGCTGTGCGTAAATAGATTAATTTTTTATTGAAATAATTGATTGAAATTTACCGCCAATTGGGTTGATTTTTTTTCCTATCAGAAGGTATATATATAGTTATTGGAAACCTTTTATGATTATTTGCTCTTTTCAAGTAAATAATATCGGAGTATTTCTCGTTTTGTAAAGACCTAACTGAATATAAGTATTATGACACACGCAGATAACCCCAATTTCCTGACCTGATATCGAAAAGCATAGAATGGTTACTTGAATATAAGTCGCTTGGATGTCAAGGCCAGAGGAAATACATGAACAAGATACATGGACCTAGTTGTTGTTCGTGCATATAATCTGAATGGATGGAAAATTGGTTACGGAGCCGTGAAGACGTATAATGTGTTCAAGAAGATCTGCACTGGTCTTACGGATGCAAACATACATAATAACAAGACAATAGCAGCACACAAAAGAAAGGGAAAATTGGAACATCGGAATTAAGAGCCTGTGTGTATGCGTATGCAGGCTTTTGGCCAGACACCGAAGAAGCAATAGCTCCGCAGTTGAAAGCAACGTAATTGAAATATAGATCCTGCAGTGTTAGTGAAGAGAACGCCTTTATGAAACCTTTAAAGCAATCCATTATGTTGTGTGAACGTTTGCTTTTATTACCACATTAATCCATTGACATAAAACATTGCTTCAGTCGTTTCAGACGTCATTTAATTGCCTTGCACTTTGGGCAAAGCACATGTTTTTGGAATCGTATTCACAGCATACACGAATGTATTGCGCCAATATTTCTTTGAAATTTTCAAACCTTTCAACAACAAATCAAAACATTTTGCGGAAATTAAAAGAAAACATTGCCATGACAAGTAAGCAAAGAAAAAGAGTTAAGTCCATAACGAGTATTGCGGAGCATTGTCGATGGCAAAATACAAAGGCAGCCGTGGTCTTTATCAAATACTGAAATGAATGGAAATTGAAAAAAAGGTGCATTGAGAGATTACTACGATGTATGTAAAATTTGGTAATTCTTACGGTAACCCGCACTCGGGATTATATGTTGTATCGTAGAATAATAATTTATTTATATTGTGCTTAACCGTTGCTTCAGCTGTCGTAATATTTGATAGACTTGCTCTTGATTTCTGGTGGCACCGGTGGCCCGCTTATGGAGGCCTATTTACATATTATTTTGTTTCAATTCAATTACTCAAACGAAAAAATATTAAATCATATTGAATAAGTGGCGAGGCTGATTACAGCTTTATTTGCTCTTTCGTTTGCGTGTTAAGATTTACTTTAATGTCCGATGTCACAAGCACTTCTGTGTTTGAAAAGAAAATGCTTTCTATTCGGTGTACATTAACAAATCGTTAGAATAACACGTGCGTTGTCTTAATGTACAGCCTGGCAGGTGATCCTTAACATATGCCTCTATGTTTATCCTCGATTTTGTTTTTCTTTTTTGATTTGATTTACACCTACTACGTGGTGTGTATGTATGGTATTGAATATGCAAATATTTTCCTATTTAATGACATTCTCAGTGACATGACAGCTGCAATCTTCTGCACTACTCTGGTTCCATACGAACATGTTTTTCTAGGAAATTGTGCTATGAATAGTTAAAGAAGATACACAATGCCACATGTATGCGGTATATAGGTACAAGAATAAAAAGGAAACGAAAAGCAGTTTGAGTGTATATCCTGGTCTGTACACAACACTCGTATGCAACATGCAAAGAGACCCCGACAACCTGTGCTCCTCATAATAATTACTATTTGTTTTTTGTGTTCATGAGAATTTTCTACGTTTTTCTTATGCGTTTTACTGTTTTTCACCTTTAATTTAATCTGTTCTCGTCTGCTCGATATGCTATGTGAATGTGCGAGAGTATGCGCCTATGAAGGTCAGTTTTATTGTATTCTTTATGGTATTGACATTTAAATTGCCATACGTGACTTTTATGATCTTCTTCTTTCCATAGAGACGATAACAGACGGCATATCCACAATATTTGTTTGTAATCAAAGGTGTGCAACAGATGTGTCCCGAGTATGTTTTTCAAAACATTAAAGCAAGGTATTGTTATCGAAAGATTTTTCATAGAAGGTAAACAACACTATATCATAACAGCTTTCGTAAGAGTAGAGCATTCATTTTCCGATGGATTGCGCCACTAGGCAATGCCAGACGATATTTTACTCCAATTGAAAAGCTTAAGAAAACCTTTTCTGACTCTAAGGCCGCAGTCGTGAAGTGTTTGTGTAAAAAATGCCCAAGACTTTCGCTTATGGTTGCACTTGCATTTATTCCATATTGAGATTAAAACTCGCATGCCAGACCTAAGCTAGTTCGACGTCTTTATCCAATCAACGTCGAGAAAATGAAGATTATGACATTTGCAAGAATTCGCCTTGACCCTGCTGCTGTAACACACCAACGAATCTTTAAAATATCTAGTCTTCCTATCCGCAATTGTGGAGCGAAACTTACGGTTAAATATGTACTTTAGGAATGCCAAACCTTTCTAGGAATTGAAGATTCATAGCTGGAGAATATAATACCACGGAAATATTTAATTTTATTACAGCAATTAGACCAGTGAGCTAATGAATCAGTGAATCAGTCAGTGTCTTAACACCTATGCTCCAAGAAATTATTTGTTAAATATGGTTAAATCACTCCGGTGTCGCCCTATGGTTCAGAAAGTGTGTTGGAAAAGCTTTCTTTCATTTTTTTCAGCTGACAAAGCTGAGTATGCGAGCCAACGCTCTTGCGATTTCCTCTAGAACAGTACAGAGTTTTATTATTAACAATTTGCAAACCGTTGTAGCGACTGCGACTGTACACTTTTTACATTTCGAATAAATGATCAAAAAGAACTTTCTAGACCGTCTCTGAAAAGAGAGCAACTCAACCTTTCTATCTATAGTGAAAGGATTAAATATTCATTAAAAAATTCTTGAACGAGTAGTTAGTTACCCTCACAGTTGCTGAAAATAAGAAAGCACAAGCAGCTGTCTGTAAGGATCTTTTTTTAATTTCCAAATAGATAGATGAACAAAAGTCAAAGAAAGAAAGTCAAAGGTTTAAAAAATTTCAAAGGAGTTTATGCCGCGTAGGATGACAATTCAAGGAAAGAAAAAAATCTTCCAGCAAACAATTAACTGCTACTGCTACTACTTCTGAGGGTTACGCAAAATATGGATAAATTGAAAGAGAAGAGAAAATGGGTGCAATTAATCCAGTTATACAAAACATGTGATGCACGATTTCATTTTTTAAAAAAGTTGTAAAGAAAAGTTCTCAAGTGAAACAAAAGAAGACGCTGAGTCGATAAAGGATAAGAAATGAATTTGAATACAGAGAGAGAAAGGACTGAAGATAAGAAGACAGTTAGCTAGTTTCAAAGGAATAACAAAACCATGAAATATCACAACACGCTTTAATAATGACGGCAATGAAGATGAAGATAATTGATTAACTCCCGAGGTTGGTGTGCACATGCTTCATATAAAAGTTAGAAGCAAAAAACAACTCTTTAATACGAAAGGGTGAAAAGGGAGTGCGCTTAGACAGCGCCTAAGTTCGTTAATACAGCTGCCGTTTCATTTCGAATCATCCGATAGACTTGTCGATAACTCTTTATTATAAGGTTGTAGGCATGATCAGCTGGCGGTTTATCAAACCGTTAAACAGTGATGATGGCGGGTGTTTTAAATGAGTTGCTGCGTTGTTAACTGCAAGGATGGGAGTTCTTTTTGGGCTTGTCGAAGCTTGTGTCATACTCATTGGCAGAGCATAGAAAGCTACTGCCTTTTTCCATTTTTCTGTAGCATTCGGAAATAACCATCAGATCTGACTACGTGTGCGCCTGAATAAAAATAGCTTGTGGGTGAGGTCTGGCTTGGCTCGTTGGCAACTCCGTGATTTAGATAAAATCATAAAAATCCTCACATATTGTGTAATATCTTGCGTGGTGGATACCAAAACTCTTGATATGTAATTGAAATGTCATTGGATTTTTTTTTTCATGTGTAATGACTTAATCGACAGTCGTCACACATACATAATACGGTATAATGCCTTCATTACTATCTTTATTATCTTTTATATCAACGTTATCATTGACATTTACTTTGCACGCTGTACAGCGGTGTCACAGCTGGCGCACATGCTCAATAAATCATAAAGAATTTTTTTCGTCTATAACTTTTTATGTGAGCGTTTTAAGAAGGACACGCATGTGTTCTAATACAGCGTACAATTCAACGACGATTTTTTCTTCTGTGTGCCGTGCGCACATTCTTTCTAACCTTGACATTGTTTTCTGTTCTAAGCCATTAAGAATTTTTTTATAAGTTGCATATGTGAGAAAGCGGATTTCGACTTGAGTCTCTTTTGTCAAATTCTCGTTAAACTTTCTTACTAGTTTCCTTAAGTCATAATGCGTTTTGTAATTAATTCATTCTCGTTTTTTTTTTGTTTTCAGAGCAGAACTAAAAAAGTATAGAACTCAGTGATCACTCACTCGTAGAGGCAGATGTTTTTCTAAAAATTTGGAAATTCTTCGTTGCATACCACGCATGATACTTTCACATGATCTGTTTACATTGTCTTGTTCGCTGCATGTCCTTCTTTCATTGTCTATATAACTACATGACGTTTTTTCTAGCATTTCTTTCTTTTTTTTTTTTCTAATAAAAAACTCTCCATCAGACCTTTAGAGAGTTCTTTCTTCAGATGCCTTTAAGAAATTTTTTTATCCCTTTGTTGTTTAAAGGTATTGTTAAAAATACGTTTAATGATTACGTAAAAAACGTTTTAGTAAATACATGTTCGTATTAAATTCAATTTTCAGAAAATCCAAGAAAATTTATAGCTAAATACGGGTTAAGTTGATTAAGAGGAGGAGGATCAAATCATTTCAATTCATTACATAATTCATCTTTATGGTAAATTTTCTGAAAAGTACTTTTTTAAAAAGGTGTTGCTAGTAATAGTCTCACATTGGTTTGCTCTATTGAGATGTGCAGATGGACGCATGGATTTATTGTATAACAATAATCAAATCCATGAGCTGTTTTATTTGAGCAAAGTAATGTAAGTCACTTTTTGACAAAAAGTTATATAATCATGACAATGAATCAAATCTGCTAAGAACTTCTTTTTTTATAAACCTTTCGGAAAATAAAAACACCTTTACAATTTTCATCATTTTGTCAATGCAAATTTACACATAGCTAATGAAATTACTTTGAAAAGGGTGCACATCAATTTTCCCCAAAGAGTAGCTAATGCTTTTAAAAGAGTCCCATTATACCCTTAAATCAACTTGATATTTGAAAAACTTACGACACTTGCGCAGGAAACGACTTAAGTCTCGACCATGAAAGCAGCGAAATGAAACTCACATGAATGATCTAAACGTTTTGTCCTT
This sequence comes from Glossina pallidipes, assembly GCA_000688715.1. Lineage (NCBI taxonomy): Eukaryota > Metazoa > Arthropoda > Insecta > Diptera > Glossinidae > Glossina > Glossina pallidipes. The sequence goes on from KK499798.1 coordinate 1,215,455, forward strand.
TTTCCAATCAATCAACTCGGCAACGAAAGTAATACTCCATGAGAGCAGCTTTAGTTCATGCGAATACCGAAGTGCTTTGAATTTGTTAAGGAAGTAAAATATTCTTATAAAGGTCTTTCATTTACAGAGATACTTTTTCGGATTGTACTATGCAGCTTCAAAAAATTTCTTTGTTTGCTTGGAGATGTGAAAATGTCCAGTACAATTATAGCTTCATTATGCAAACACTCCTGATTCCTGAACAATTGGAAATCAAGAAAGTTTACCAAAGTGGGAACTCAATTGTGGGCGATCATCGTTTATTCACCAAAGAAGAGAATTGGGTCGCCATCCCCGTTCCTCTATTCAGTGCGCCGCGCTCTTGCTGGCATCAACATATATAGATTTTTCTCCTTGCGGCTACATCAAGAATCAGGTCTATGCTGATAAGCTGTAAGGCGATCGCAAAAATAACGCAACCAAAATTGGACACAGTGATTAGTCATTAAAGCAAACGTGCGTGTCAGTGTGTTCAAAACCATGGTGGAGAGTTGAAGGATATCTTGTTCAGGAAATACCTGCAATATCTAAGCTTAGGCTTAATTTACTTTGATATGTTGTTTTCTCCTTTTCAAATGATAAAAAGTAAGATTCAGGTCTAAGTCCGATGGGTTCGCTTTGATTGATTCTTATTACGCTTATTATGATTTTGTAAAATAAATTGCTTGGAAATTTCCAGAACACCATTTTTCTTTCGCCAGTGAGTAATGATAAAAAAGGCCACCAAGCTGGTATACCATTCTATGCTTAGTGTTAGGAACGAAGACAGTCTCACTTTTCATATTTTTATAAATTATCGAAAAGAAAATTGAAGATATTTTCCTAGACATTTGTACAAGTAAGGCAGAAAGCACCCACACAATAACCTAAAACGGCTGCATACACATTGGGCAGATGCTGCAAGATTTTGTACATCTGATGGCTGTAAGTAAAACGATTAATGATTTACTTCGAAATCTTAGCAAATGTTTTGGTTTTCAATGTTTTACGGTCATTTGAAACGTTTTAGTAGATCCTCTACGGCAGATAAGAGAAATCCACAGGTACCTACAAAATTTGGGTTTTAAACCTGCCATTACGCTTCTTCGTATATATGGATAGCTAGCTAAACGAGGCATATGTATGTGCGTATGCGTATGAACTTCTTATATAACGTTTTCTTGAAAAGGAAACATAACATGAAACACACACATGCGTTCACACGACTAGTCTGTGTATACTTCTTTTTAATTCCCTTTATTTGTATACGAAGCTATTGATATCTATGTCTGCGTGTTTGTAAGCGAGCACGCAGGATAAAAATTGCACCTTTATCCTGTACGTTGCGTATTGCATGGCTTATCTTCATATCAGTTCTCTCACTTCGTTTCATCTCCAGTTGCTTTGCTTGTTGCTCGATATACAAAATTTTCTTTATTACATGTTAAGCACATTTCTCAAGTCGTCGAATTAAGTAATTTCTTCATTTTTTATATAATTTTTGAATACCCTTTGCCAGCACATTCATAAATATGTCATAAACTTTGTGGTTCGGTTGATATATTTCTGTTTAATATGATATTCCATTGTATTCTATCCTTAATTATATGGAAACACATTTCACGAAAGCTTCTTTTGTATCCCGTCCACGTAATGAGGAGCAAGGCATGGCTTTTGGATACAGTTGCTCTTTTTTTGTTGAAATTTTTTTCCCTTTTTGTTGCGCTGTTTTACGACATTGTGTTATTTTGTAGGACACAACAGAGGGATAGTGATAAAGTTTTTTTTGTTTTTTGTTTTTTGTGGCCTTCTTTTCTTTTTAATATAATTTTTGGCTTTTATTTGCCATTTGTTTATCCTGCGGTCGGTCATTCATTCACTTTATCATTTAGTTCAAAATTCAGTTCAGTTCAATTTCATTCACCACACAATTGACGGCTACGAACGTATTCGCCTTTAATGAAGACATTAAAGCAAATAACACTCACCCAATACAATGACAAGAGTAGTAGCAGAAAAACACTGAATATTTCCATTGTGTTGACAAATGATCGTAAACTTGAAATGAGGGTAACGTGTCTTTGGTCGAAGAGTAAGAAAACATGAAACGTTGTTTGTGTTCAGAAAGTTTCTATCCTTTTTTCTTTTCTTTTTGTTTTGTTGGAGTTCGTTCTTGATATGTTTATGACTTCATTTTTGGAAGGAAAAGATACATCAAATTTTCAAAGGGTTTTCAATTAGCTAGAAAATCCACCGAACTATAAATTACCGAAAGACCTTTAATAGTGCAACAAACACGGCAAAGCAGAATATTATGTGCCCTCTATTTTACTTCATTTCTCGTCATTATGTAATTGCTGTAGGATCAACTAAAAGCATATGTTTCTCAATTCGAAATCTTTATCTAAATCGGAAAATAATTGAAAGAAAAGTTCTTAAATGTTTAGCTTGGTATCGTGGGGAGAGGGAGAGAGAGAGAGACAGAGAGAGGGAGAGTACTTTCTAAGAAGTTAGAAACTAAGTACCGACCAAGTTTTAGTTTCCTATCCCTTTGCCTGTAAAGCGACCCCATGACTAAGGAGAGAACTTTTGATCATTGGCATATCTAAGGAGTTATTCTGTGAATGTATGGATCAACTTTTAGTTTTCCTCTCCGTCGTCCGTTAAGCGACAAACCGCCAAAGGCAAAGCTTTTTACAAAAAATCCACTTATATCCTTGCCATGACTAAGAAGTTATTCGCGATAAGTGAGGATCAAGTCTTAACTTTCTATCCGTTTGTCTGTAAAGTGACCAAGTGACCAAACACAATTTAACAAAGACATGCCAGAAATCATTAACACTCATGTTTCAAAACGAGTGGAAAAGTTTACAATGACAACTTTAGATTATGTTTTGTATATTTGTTTTGTCCACTTTCTGGCTGTTCACTTATGTGGGTGCAATGCTAGCATTGAAAACGGCATCAAATAAAACACTTCATGGTTGTCTTGAAATTATTTAACCATAGTTTTCAAACGGTGCATCTTAGTGGTCCAATACGGACTCCAAAAAATTCGCTTTCAGACCGAAAGATACATTCATTTTGCCAAAGACTTGCGGCACATAGAAGGAAGTTTCGAACGCTTCATAAAATACACGTAATAGTAATCAGCAGCAAATTCTGACACGATTTAAGCATGTCAATCTGTCTGTCCGTAGAGAGCGTTTTACAAATTTGCATTGAAGCATGTCAGTACGTCTATCCGTAATAAGCGCTCTACTGTTTAAAAAGGTGAAGCTATCGGTCTCATATTTGGCGAAAACATTCGAAGTTGTTGCAAGCAATTGCTTTTGGGAATGGGCGAAATGCGTCAAAGGACGTTATCTCAGTACTACATAATATGGTGAAAAAATTTCCTGCAACAGATATAACGAAAAAAACTGCCGCTTATGTTTTACAGAGGATTTTATGATATAATGTATGTAGAACTATGTAGGGTGCAATGGAACCACGTTATGGAGTATCAAAATTGTGTTTTTTTATTTTTTTTAAATAGCGCGTATAAGAAAGCAGTTTAATAGTGAGTATAAAGGATTCGCACGCATATAAGCTGCATACTTGCTGGCTTAACTTATTTTTTTACTAAGATACTCTTGTGCTTATTGCTTTCTATTAAAGGGCGAAGGTTGGGCAATTCCGAGCTTTGACCTTGACAAGCTTCTTGTTATTCAACGTTTTTCCTCTTAAATAAATCTCTCCCTCTCTGTGGCAGTTATCGCTCCTCTGCTTAGTTTAATAACATTTCCTACTTCCGTATCCTTATCACTAAATATTAAACATCTGTTGCTTACCGCAAAAACGAACGAACGAACATGAGGGGTTTGTATTAAAGCAACGCCACAATATACATTTAAATCTGAAAATTGATTTTAAGAGTGGAAATAAACGCGGAATAACAGCAGGAAGTAATGAAATACATTTTATCGATAAACAAGGGCGTTATTAAGAAAAATAAAGTTCAACTTTTTTCTTCTTGAGTTTTGTTTTTTCTTTTCTTTAAAGGAAAGAAAAAAAGTAGAAAATTATTTTCAGTAGCTTCGAACAGTTAACATTAAAGAGATATGTTGTGTCTTTTCGGGCTTCTTAAATATCGTACCGCAAATGAATACTAATGAGTGTTCATTCGTCACCCGAAAAGTTTAAAATTTATTTGTACAAAGAGCAGGAGAGATTTTTAAGTCAGTTTTTGTTACCACGACATCTGAGGCCGCTGAGACCGCGCATGTGATTTACACACCGTTCAGCTTAACGTAAGATATGTTTGCTCTGCCTTGCTTTGCCTGTCCGTTCGCCTGTGTTTGCCTACTGGACAAAGAGTTATTTTCTGGAATTTATATGTGTTTGCACTGAAAAACGTGACAAGTTTATGAAGATTTATAGAGTTCGTCTGAACATACGTAAAAATATATTAAACAAATTTGTTTAAACGTTTTTTAGGAAGTCTTTACTCACACGTTACTTTGCACGTTGCTGTTATGCACATACACACGTAAGACGTAGTTCATGCGGCATAATGTGATTAATTTGCATAAAATGTAATTGACGCCTTGTTTTTCCAATTCTCACGATCATTTGTTCATTTTGTTTTAAATATCGATTGCAGTTTAATATGTTGTTCGGTGAATTTTTGTCTTTTCTTTTCTTTTATTACGAAATTTGTCTTAAGAATTTCGTGTAATTAATTTGCCATTCAAACTCGATATCTTTAAGACAAAAGGCATTCTCTTGCTAAGCCCATGTTCTACATTTTCAATTAGTAATTGGAAAAATGCTTTTTTAGTTCAGATAAACAAATTCTGCAAAGCTCTTTGCGAAACCATGCTAATGTTGTTTTTTACTTTGCAAAGCCAAAGAAGACGACGGTGTGTCGTGTGTTTCATCGTCAAAACAGCTAAAAACGGTATAGTGGGGCACGGTCCACTATTAATCATCCTGTATTACCTTACAGTTTTCAAAATACAGGAGAAGTAGTCGGGGAGATAACCTGATCTAAGCCATTTTCAATACCGTTCGTCCTTGGGCCAAAATGCGTCAGTGTACCAAATTTCATCAAAATATCTCAAACTATGGCCTGTAAGTTGAACACAAGAAATAAGGTGGACAGACGGAAAGACTCATTTAAATCGATTTAGAAAGCGATTCTAAATCGGTCAGTATAAAAAACGTCGTTCTGTCGCATGTCCTTCTCTGTATTGCATACGTGCGGTCGGACTTAATATACCCCTGTATCCAAAGTAATGTAGGGTGCAAAAAAACTAACGAAAACTTGAAATTTGTACTTAGAGTTGGAGTTTGTTGCTATGTCAACATTAAATTATAATCGGAGTATCTTCGAATTGCGATGTAAAAAGACTTGCAGATGTTACTTTCCTCTCAAAACTTGTGAAAATCACCAGCTTGACGTTTTTAAGTAAACTGAAAGTTAAATTTCAAACATTTAATCTCGGAACAAACTGAGTTTGTGTGGTTAGGGACAAAATGACGTAACTCAAATCGCAAAGCATATGCTTCAGCATTTAATGTTTGTGCAAACGCGTGTGTTTAACTATTGCTAACAACATTAGATACAAGTCATATAAATAAATATTTGTTAAAAGATTACATAATTTCTTTGCATTTTGTCCTTTTCTTCTCTTTTCATACAATGTGCGATGGTTAAGCAAGGAAATTTAACTTCCATGCAAAGACTAAGACAAATAGCAAATAATAGATTTAAGAAAGGAAAAAAAGCAAACTCTAAGAGATAAAGGAAACAATGGTGTCGTAGTACCTCACCTTGATGCAATGCTCCCTCGAGTAACACATGCATGTGTAGATGCATGTACCGAGAATTCCTTGATGACTACGGATATAAGCAAATAAATCGGATGCAGCATTTTTCTTGTGAACAAGCCACAGTAGTCTTTCGTACTGCATGCGGCAAACAATAAATGCCTTTCAATGGAAACAATTTGAGTGAAAGAATGTCTTCTTGAAAGCAAACTTTCTTTCAATTTCACGAAAAATCTCGTTTAACTGCTTTTACTTATTCAGAGGATTTCTGAAATTTCTTTCTATCCATTTGCAATGCTTGTAAATTTTGATTGATTACTGTGCGACTTTTGTCACCTCCGGGGAAATTTCTGTCTTCCAACTGCACAAATAATTATTGTTCTTTTTTTCTTTATCTGCTTCTTGTTTGCTTGCATCGAAGAATGCAAACGAAAATTTATGTTTGTTGCGCAAATGATTGACATTTATTAGTGTTTGTGTTTGCATTTACTTCCAAGAATTCGTATTTCTTTGCAAATACAATATTTCTCTTTTCTACCGGCCTTTTGGTAGCCAAAACTTATCGAAGTTAGCGAATAAGTTAGCGGGGATGAGCTCTACAATATGACACTTGGCTTTCCAAAAGTCTAAGCACAAAATTAGTTTCCTACATTCGGTTGCGCTTGGTGCGCATGGAAATGTGATTTAATGCATTTATCAAGTAACACTCTTCGACATTGTGTCGAAACGCTTGCCAGAGATTCCACAAAGTGTATATATATTTGTGATCAGCGCCAAATTCTATATTGGTTTAAGAACGTCCGTCTGTCCATCTGGCCATCTGTGTAACGCCTGCTGTACGCCTGAACGTACGCCTGAAATGAATGCTAGAAATTTTTGCAGATAGGTTGGCATGGAAAATGGGCCAAATCAGCCGAACGGCATGCCGGCAGCACCGCATTCACTAAGAAAAACAGCCCTATTTTTTGAAAGCAATGTAATATTGATTTTTTGCTCATCACGCGTACACTGCACAAATAACACCAAAAAACTACAAAAACTTGAGCGTGTATTTACTCTACGGGGATAAGGTATATAAATTCCTGGCCATTTACAAATCCGGAATGCATGTAAGCATGTCTGTTTGTTCGTCTATCTACCTGCCCATCTGTCCCTGTGCCCAACTGCGTCGTGTCTGTGGTACACATTCTCCTGCTTGCAAAAAATTAGTTATCGCCTACAAATTTGCAAAAGAGCTTGAAAAGGGCCCAAGCAAGTCAAAGAACACGCCGACGATGCCCACTCGTCTATACAATCAAAAGTGGAAACCTCTTTGCCTGCCTCTTTTCCTCTTGCCCTATAAACCACAACAGACACAAGATATAAATTTTCACAAAATTGTTCTGCAAAAAGAGAAAAAATCAGCCACGCCCATCCAATATTTTAGAATATACAAATTTATATTTTTTCTTTCGTTCAATCGTTTATAGGATAAGGACGATGGGTAGAGAAGATTCGATCGCACCGGATATAATTTTCTCATTTATTTCTATTTCTAATCACTTTGACCATCTATCTCATCCTCCATTATCTCTTTCGCTCTCATTTAAATGTAATGAGACAAGAAGCGAATGAACAGCTTGAAGCAACAATTTTCGGAGTTTGCTCAATTATTAGCAAACTTTTGCAGTTACGGTAAATGTTAAAAAAAAATCCAAAGTGCGTCTGTATTTTATTAGTTTTTTTTTTTGTTTGTGTTTTTTTGAAAACACTCGATATTATTTGTTTTAAAACAACCTGCTGCCCTGATTTTGATAGGCTTCACGGCGGTAGGCCACAATGTAGGCTGAACGTAAATACATACGCAACGTATACCAGTGCTTAGGTTTTTTAAAACGCAGTCTATATATACTTTTTACTAACACATTGAAAAGACGGTTGTTGTGTTGGCTTCTGTCCGCCTTGCTTTGCTTTGCTTCGCTTTTTTTCATTTTGCCCGGTATTGCGATATATAATTTGATCCTTTAGTGCAGACATGAATACGTTTTACGCAAAACCAGTTATCATAAGTTTTCAAAAGTTCGTTGCTTTTGTTGTTTTTCGTGGCCCTTATAAAGTCGTGATTTTTAAGTTTTTTTTTTCTTTGTTCTTTTACAATACCCGCCACCCATACATTGCAAGTATGTTCGTTTTGAAATTTCGTTTGTAACACCAGTATATAAACATTTTTAATTAACATAAGATTATTAGAACTCTTTGCTTATGTTATTGACCCATCCTTAGTCGTAAGAGTGTGTTTGCTTGTCTTTGTTCTTAGGAAAATAGTTACATCAAACGTCTTCCATATCAATTTCTTTTGCAAAAATTCGGTTGGAAAAAAAAAAGGAAAAAATGGTTGTGTCGGTCTTGTGACTTATGACTTATGACTTGGTGACGTTGGTTCGAATATGGGAATATGTGCCGATCTATTTGTATCAATAACTTCATCTGCCCGCTCGTCCTTCATCTTTGCGAAATTCCCAATAATTGCTACGCGACAACTTCTCTGGGGTACTGAAGCAACCAATTACCGATCCGCTAGCTCCGATCTCTAGCAGTTTAGTATCCAAAAATTTATACAAACATTTAACAAAGCCATCATAAATGCTTTGCGAAATTGGTTTTGATCAGCCATTGAGTGACGCTCACACAATTAGTGGCTTTTACTTTCTTAGGACGTCGGGTGTCCAAGCTTCGCTATAATTGAAATGCGGCTTTTTCCTCGTTTTTTTTATTTACGTTTTCTTTTTTTGTTGTTCGCATTAAAAATTTTATTTTACTGTAAATTTATCCTGACAGCTGTTTGCGCTTGAGCGCCTTGTGCGATTTTTTGGTTACTTTTTCTGTGAGCCTTTTGTCTCTGATTTTTGGCAGAGTTTTTGCTTTGCTTAATAATGCTTGTACCCTTTAAAGGTAACAAATGTGGTCCATTTAAGTGCTTTCAGGTAAATGCTTGCAATTAATTAATTGTAGATTACAATCAGAATGAATGCTTTTAGTTTTGAAAACAACTTTAAAGAAGAGAATAAGCAGAGAAACGGAGGCACACACAGAGCACTGAAAACTTGATTAAATTCTCTAAGAATGTTTGAAAATATTTAAAGTTTGGTTTGGTTTTATAATAATTTCCCCAAATTATTAACATTTTCATAACTTACTTAGGCCAAAGAAATAAATTCTCTGACCAAATGGATGAGTAAAAGCACGACTATTTCTTGGAGAACATAGACTAGATGGTTAGTATAATCATTTTAAAAGTGAGAGTACGTTCTCGAGGCTTTCTTAAGAAGTCTATAGGGCGAGGAGATCCTATCGAATAAAGTTTTCACGTTCCATGTGCACTGTTGGCCACTACTTTTTCATTTTTCCGAAAGCATGCGAATGCCGACCACAAGGATATCCATGGATTTTTTGGTTTCCACATAGGAAAGCATCCTATTTTCAAAGACGCCACAATTTATAGAAAATAGTACATAACTAATCACGAAGTAGGTGTCTCTGATTCGTGTCACGCGGCGAAGTTCAGAAAGAAGTGTGAAAAGAGAAGGAGATAGGGAGGTGATGGCCACCGCCTAGTAAGTGCAATCGGCAAGCGGTATGCCTTTATGCTACGTTTACCAGCTGATCGCTCGCTATATCTAGGGTCAAAGTAATGTCTGCCACATTTGAGATTTGAACATGGGAACACTAACTTGGTAGTGGCGACTACTGCTTGTTTGGCTATTCATGCGAATGTAATGTTAACCGATGAATACAGTGTGGCGTGCAAAAGATTCAAGTTGGGTACTTCCAATCTTTCCTCAGTAGGTTTTCTAATATGCGGGCGAGAGTTATCAGCCCATGTAGGCATGCGCCCTTCTTTCTTTAATACTCAATCTAAGTGCATTGATTGGTGCTGCAAGTGTTTCAGTGACGTTTGACACGGTCCAAGTTTTGCTATCATCTATGAAAGGGTAAACCAGTTCTCTTTAAATTTTAATTTCAAGGACTTTCGCAACAGACAAAAACAATATGTTTTGGTCTTTTTCCAAAACATTGAAAGCTGACGTTTACTAAATTGTGACTTCGCATAAAGCATGGATGTGCACATATATGTTTAAGTAAAGACTTCAACCTATTGACCGCCACCTTTACAAACAATATACAATTTCGTGCTGTCTACCTTCCGCTCTGCAGTGAAAAAATGCTACATTGAGTCGCCGTTTCGACTTGGTCTGATTGATTTTGAAGTCCATGGTAGACGTATTCGAAACTATGATCGAGTTAAGGTCTCCGATGCCACACAAATCACAGGTTGTGTCAACCTCTGCATTGTCTATCCAAATTATACATACAATGATGGCTTAATCGATATTCTGAATACATGCAAACAATCAAGTGCACTCTGTCCCATTTACGATCAGTAAATTGATAGACATTAGCTGGGCATTTAAATGGCATAGGATTACTTAAGCTGTGATTAAAAGAGTTTTCTTTTTTTGAATTTTTATTCTGCTTTACCACTATAATATTCGTAGAATAGTTATAAGTGACATCGTGAGTTGCACTTGTATTTCAGGTCAACGCAATTTACACAAAACTTACTTCTAATCCACAAGTTAACTTACTTGACTATTTAAGGCGAGTAATGAAATTGTGAAATAAAATGGAAAAAACATTCTTAACTGTTTTGAGAGCCATAGTTAATGTTCGCTTTCTGTTGGCAAGCTTGTCGTGCCTGCAATGAGCACAAGCACAAGTAGTTTCAATTGTTTTCCAGAGAAGCTGTTATCGTTAATTGCCATCGAAGAATCTTTGATTTCAAGTAGTAAATGTAAGGAAGCCTGAGAGTTTTTGAACCTTGGCGTTAGTTCTTTACTCCTAACAACTAGTTACGTCCTATGTTAAGCGATTCGAATGCTCGGCCTTGGTCTCAACAGTGTAATGTTTTTTGCTGGCTTGAAGATGTTCTTATAACGGTGCATATAAAAAGAAAACATGTGTCATAAAGAAAAAACAGGGTATAATAAAATCTATTATTAGGCTCCATAAAGCAGACAAGTGTTTGAGTTCTTATAAGAAACTTGATTTGCTACGCAGTTTGGCTATCAGCCTTAAAGTGAAATTATTTTGTTTTCCTTAATTCAACGCTACATTAAGGAATTAAGTAAATTCACAAAGAATACTTCATCTGCTAAGGTCTTGGTCTTTTGTCAAAAAAGAACAAAACGAGTAAGAAAACTGGCTGAATGATGGAAAACTTGGACTCCGTTGAAGTATCATCTGCAGAAGTGAAAAGAGAAAAAAAGAAGAAAGAATCATAAAATTAATTGATTATAATCTAGCCTTCGGGAACTCAGAGATGTGCACTCACATAAAAAGACACCTTTACAATTGCTTAACCAAATCAATCAACGCCAAGCAATTAGTCGAAACGAGGCAAAGTGAAACCTCAAGTGCAGCCGAAGAAAAGGAAACTTTGAGACAATCGTTAAAACGAAATTAAAAGTCTCTGCGCAAAGTCGAGGCAATAAAACAAATCATTCTTACTGGCGTTGTGTATGAAATTGCATTGCGAATATTCCCTAAGGATAGAAGTCGACGATTTTATTAATTTTTATTTTTATTTCATATTTTTTTTTTTCGTTTTTGACACGCAAGTGCCTAGCTATGCAGCAACACGAAGCTAAGTACAGGGCAAGAAGTTAACGCAACTACGTTCCACATATCACATGAGTCAAACGCCACCTGAAGATTTTTTTGTCCTATTTTTTTTAATGATTTTTTCTTCTTTTTTTTATCGGTCTCGTGATAATGATAATGATAACGATAACGATGATCTTGATGGCGGTTGAATTATAATGAAAAAATAATTTTCTTCCCTCATGAAGACTTATGAATGGAACATGGATGTCTTAGAAAGTTTTCAAAAATTTATTTGACTTTTTATAATTTTTCCTTTTTTGTGTTGAAAACGGTCAGTGTATTATTTTTAGGGGACTTTTATGTCTATTATTTATGGAAATAAACAGCAGAAATATAGTTTTGCATAATGTATTGTTTTAGTTTTTGTTTTCCGTTAAAAAAAGGGTTGTACCACATACGTCCAACGCAAATAGGTTTCCATTTCTAATGTCATGCCTTTATCAAAAGTAGGTCTAATTGCTTCATTTGCCGGGTGCAGTTATATTAACATTAACGTATGAAAATGTCTTCAATGAAGAACTAAATTGACTAACGGGCAGAGAGTCATTTTGAAAAGAAAGACATTTAATGATTTTAAATAAAATAATGTCGACCCTATGTCGACATAGGATAGGAGAGTTGATATGAGAAATACAGTCTCGACGCATTCTTGACAGAGTAGTGTAAAGGGTTAAACATTTTTAGAAACGCACGAAACTATTTTATACATCCTTGTCAATAGGTTGCACAACTTCCTAACGTTGCAATGTGCCAAGTACGAAGCAAGAATCGCAAAACATGTCGTCTACGTATCGTCTTTAGATTGGAATGTTTTCCCAGCTTATTTTTGTCTCTCCGTCCGTCTTGTCTTTTCCATGCATGAGGTAACAAACTTGAAAAAACTGAGATCCAAAGTAAAAATGGGCGATGTCCGTCAGAGAAAATGCCTGCCATAGTTAAATAACTGAGAAAATGTTGTGAAACCACGAAGTCCCCAATGAATTTCCCACGAGATGTTGCAAAAAGTTGTTCTTAAATATGACACAAGTATTTATCAAGGTCATATAACTTTTTTACAGTTCCGTTAATTGCTTTGTGCTCTTCAACCATGTTAATAAGCTAATAATATCGTATTAGCCGCATCAACTGAAGATATTATTTTTGTCATGCGGGCTTATGTCAATAAGCATTTACATAAAGCTACGGGTGAAGCAAGTTTGTCGTTTAAGTCTTTTGTTTAATTGTATCTTATATTACTTTAAAAATTTATGTACTAAGGACGCAATACACACAGAGCACGCGAAGGTAGAATAAGTTAATCATTGTATCAGTAACAAGTTCCTTAAAAATTTTATCGCATAAATAGCAAACATTTGTTCAAAAGTTTACGGTGGTAGTAGGCTATCATTTTAAATTATGTTAAACATCAATGAAATTAAAATCATTAACAAATTGCAAAAGTCTTTGGTGAGACGCCGTATAATGTGCAGAGAGGCAAGGTATTTATCATGAAATCTTTATAAGTTTGCAAAATGCGAAGGAACAGAGCTTCAGGTAAACAGCTGCAGTTGTTACTTACCAACTGCAATGACAAAATGAAAAAAAATTAAATTTATCAACTGAGCAAGAACTTAATACAGTGAAGTTGCATTGGAGACAAAAACATAAACGAAGATCGTCCAGATAGTACATATATCTAGAACAATACTTTTAATTTATTTCCCTAAATTTAATGAACGGATAATTCGTTATTTCAACAGAGTGGTGGTAGGTGACGCGCCGCGTATAGCAAAACTTAAGTAGCTTCAAACGAGGAACGAGAGGTCTGAGCGAAGGCGAAAGGAAGCACATCTTTGCTGGCTCTCTGCAACCGCTGACGCTGTGCCAAGTGGGACAGAAAAGCGGAGCAGAGAGACGGATTTGCATGCGAGCCAGAAAATAAGCCTAAGGCTTAGCTCACCCAACGTGGGAAAAGGAATGCTTTCTCAAATGTTTAGTGGATTGGTTTCGCAGGGAAACGCCGCAAGAGTCATGAAAAAAAGTCGTTTGCATGTACAACACCAAAGTGGAGAATAAAATAACATAACTAATTCGGAACACAGTAAACACAAAATAAAAGATGCTCTTGTTTTCTTGACTCAAGAACGTACATCATTTTCTAGTTAGAAAGCTTAGCAAATGTAGCCTACGGTCGTATAGCTTTCTTTCTAATATTGAAAAAATGCTCCTAAATTTAATAATAATTTGAAATTTAGAGAAATTTCTTCCACTTTTTTATTCATTATATTTTCTTTTTGCCAAATTACACTCGTACCTTATTGATTGAATAGTGTTACGCTTGGGAAAGTATTGAAATGAGAAAACGTAAACAAAAATTCCACCTGGACTTACGCATGTTGATAATAATGGTGGCGTTCTTACTTTGTTATTAACGGACTATCTTCTGATGGGTTTTGTTGTAATAAATACAATAATTTTGCTGGGCTGTTGTGCTTGGATTGGCAGTTACTTCCAAAAGGAAAGAAAAGATTATCGAATTTTAATGGTGGATATAAACATACCTATAGTACGTACAGAGCACTGGCGTTTAGCCCTTAGTTACCAAGCTGCCACTTATGGTTATTTTATTTTTTATTTTTGTTTTTGGCTTTTTTCATTTTCTTGCATGCACTAAAACCCTTTGCTTACCAGAAAGTACTTAGTTCAGATGTTTACGTGAACCGGGATTATATTATGGCGCATTTGACCGTTTTATGTATTTTTTTTTATTTTTCTTTTTTTTTTTGAATTAACAAAATAACAACTTTCTGGTTATTTTCTGGAAACACCTGATAAACGCATTCAGGAAATGCATATAACATTATCGTATTTTAAGATGTGTCTGTTTTTTCTCTCTTTGCTTATTCTTTATCAGCTTTACAGTATTTTTGGGGTTCATTCCCTCTTTTAAATTAAATAAGTGCCTGCAAGTGTATTACATTTATATCGCACAGTATTTGTTGGGCCCCTTCTTTTTGTTTTGCTTTCCAATCATTTTTTTATTTATTTATTTTTTTTGACTTTTTTTAAGATTTACTTTGGCACTTAGGTGGAGATAATAATTTATAATACAATACCAAGCTCAGCTGTAATTCAAAGTAAAACTGTTTAATGAAGACGGTAATGGAGATAAATGAACTGAAGACGATAAACCTGTAAATGAAAGCTTTAAAGAACAAAAAAAATAAATAAAAATAAAAATGAAAGATTAATAAGGTATTTGTACCTAATGTTATATCGGTATGTGTTACAAGTCGAGGATTATTAATAAAAATTTATTGAAATTTCGAGTTGTTTCTCACTTGTTTGCAGCTTCAATCATTTACATTGGTTTTGTTGCCCTTGTTTCCCTTTGCTAGGGTCAGAAATACCTATCGTCGAAAACACAATTCTAAGGTCCACCTGGATGCGGTGTTGCCGATATATTAAAGCCAAAGTGTTTTAAGTAAAGATTTGGTTCAAGATATAATTTAACTCTCAATCTCTAATCCGCGCAATACAAAGGGCAAAATAACTGTTATCTTGTCAGAGTTTATGATGAATTAACGGAACTTCTTTGACACACGGTTTTATGCTGGAGTTGAGCCGGAAATGAAAACATGTATGAATGAATAAAAGAATGACTGGAATGAGTGCCAATAAGTGCGCTTGATTCAAGCGTAGCTTAACGGACAGACTTTTTAGAAAATACGTAACCAATCACGACTATTGCTCTACTTCTGCAAACTGTCCGTGAATTCAATAAAAAAAATAGTAGCCAGAAATTAAAGCAAAATAGGGTCACTTATATAAGTGGAACACCTTGCGGGCGACGATATATAACAACACTGCCATAAACAATAAAAATTTACAAAAAAAAAAAAAACAAAAAACAAAACGAAAACAAATGTTAAAATCCGTACATATGTTTTCACTGATATCATTTTAAACGGTACAAATAACACAAAAAATCATTATAACAATGACGATGATGATGATGATGAAGCAACAGATTGTTGCTGCAGGCAAAAAGAAATGAAAAGAAAACGAGGAATTGTTAAATTTAAAAATCAGAAGAGAACATAAGGACAATAAAAGTGAATTTTTTCATTATGCTGCAAGTCAAGCTGCACCGTGCAGCATGTGCGTGGGTTAGTAATGTGGATTTTGAAGAACCGAAGCAAATCAAAATGCAACAAAAATCAACAAGCAAATGCAACAATTTGTGAGTGCAGTTAAACTAATCAGTGAATTGAGAGACAGACGCTTGTGAAGGAACATTCGCTGATTGAGTTTACATACATGGCAGGTTTTCAAGTTGCTTGCAAGGATATAAAGAAATGTGTGTGTTCTGCCGTAAAACATTTTACCTAAAAATTAAAACGTATCCTGATTTGAATGCAACAGTCTGTCGCCATTTGATGCTCAGGCAGGAAAAACAAAGGTGTTTGAGCAAATGCTGGAAACTAAGCAGATGCGCACAAACAATAAAATTAATTTTCCTATGAAAAAAACGAAAAATTAGATTATTATTAAAAAAAAAAACGAACGCTAAAAATATGAGAATTAAAAATACAGATTTCGGTTAGTAAAAGTAAACATTAACTTAATCCTTATGCCGAAAAGTAATAAAATATTCTGCCTTCCCCGCAGGCACAAGTCGTGCTATCAAGCAATTATGCTAGCGGTTCTCATATAAGGTCGGGGGATAGTAAGTCTTGCAGGTAGCTAGACAAAAGTAGTGCTGCGTTATAAGAATAATGGCCGTCACCTAAATTACCATTAGCAGTGAGTTAAAGTCGGAAGCCTCTTTTTATCTTCAAGGATATTTCTCGCCTTTAAAGAAATATAAAGAAAGATGTATAGGAAGCTCCATTTCCTATGAGAGCTGAAGCCACCGTTGAAGCCAGCACATTCTTCTATGAAGAGAGAAGAGTAAAACTATTTTGCTAACGTTCCTCTTTGAAAGATAAAGTGAAAATGTTTATAAGAACCCAGGGTCATAGCGCTTGGAGATGTTTGGAAGTAAGCAGAAGTATCGCTCCGTTATAAGTGCTATGCTAGTCGACAAGTTAGCCTTAGAAGGGCACACGATGAATAGTAGTGAGTTAAAATTACGAAGTATTTTATTTTTTTCTTCAAGGGGGTATACAGAAAGATGTAAGGGAAGCTCTACTTTCTATTAGAGATGTATGCGTTGAAAGGAGAAGATCAATATGTCGCCATAGAAAAGGGAGCGTTACTTTTGTTGCATTTACAACCGAACCCACCGGACTAAGTAATCGTAATATCTACAAATTTACCGAAATCCAAAAACACACTTTCTGCATATTAGATGAGCACTTTTCAATTAAATCAAATGGGCTTCATTTTGAGAGATAACCGTTTCTAGAATTTCGGGACTAGAAATTGGACTAAATGATTTCCACAGCCCTCCCTTGTAGCCTGCTTTATATTGTTATCCGTAAAAGTGGATAGGAATGGCGACTACGAAGTCAGTTATCGGCGGCTCACATATCAGGCGGGTTGAGTTTACTGTGGTCTTGGCTACAGTGAATGGTCATTCGATAAACGCATAACGGTTGTCGATGGGGCACATCCTAGCCTGCGGCCATGTCCCTTTTTTTCCTTTCCTCACTATCCACAATGCCACACGTATAGAGGGTTGGTCGTAATAAACTGGCGCCTTTGTGAACTTTTGTTCATTTCGGATTATGATCCTTTTCGCATACTTTTGACGTTTATCCGCCGTTATCTTTTCAAAAATGCTTTGCAGATCAAAATTCAGTTCAATATTATATTTATTTTAGAACCGATCTTCGATTTGTATCCGGAGTTAGGCAATTGAAAATAAATATCGTAAAATAAAGTTTGATGATCTTTCTCGATTTTTCGATTTGCCGACGATGGGCTGAGTAGAACGTGAAGCGAGCAAACAGGACATCAAGATTTGCAGAGCGGAAACGATCAAGGGATTGGCATGCTGATGGTTTTCGTAGATCATCTTTTTTCAGACTTTTAGCTCATTTTTCAAAACAGTCAGTTTTGCCTAAAGGTTGTCGGCTTTGAAGTGTAGAATCATATGACTTTATAGGATTAGCATTATCAAAGTTACGCGATTATGAAGCCATTTATTGGGGAAAACGCGACTACTTCTCCTACCTATCATTTTGGACCATCTTCTACCTAAATAAAAACCTAAACATAAACCTTTAGTTACATTTTCTCTTTTCAGTTCCAAACATTGCAATTAGCACCTAATCAGTTATCATTTGAAGTCAAAGCAAGTTTAAAAAGACCAAAGTGTTAAGATATGTACAGCATCCGTAAGCGACAGCAATAATAATCTGCTCAACAGTACTGTCGCTGCTTTATTAAAATACCATGACACATGAAAATGTGTCTCCTCTCTTCATCAGACAACGTAACAACGTGAGAAGACGAACGAGGGAGAAATATATTCTAAAAAAATAACATAAAATTAATAACAACTTAAACAACAATTACAACAACAGCATTACATTAACTCAACTCCACAACGGATAAAAGAGTCATGAAGTGGGCTTTGCTTACAGAGGAGAAGAAAAAAACGTATCATCGTAACAAGAAACGCCAAACATGCAAATATTTTCTTTTGTAGTCTCTTGGTCTGCGCATATCTACTCACACGCACACATTTATGCATGTATGTATGTATGTATAAGCAAGCAGCCTAATTGTGGATTCTTGGCATAAAAGCATACGCAAAGTCGAACATGAGCACACATATTTTACATTCAATATAACAAGCATACAACGAGTACTGGTACATATATATATATATATATGCGTGTGTGTGTGTTGGGTCTGGTATTGCCGGTCTAACTATGTTTACTTAACAACACTTAGTTAAGACATCAGTGCGAGTGTTATGATTTAGTTAACACCTTCTCTAGCTTAAATATGTATAAAAACCTTGCAATAGCTCGTTGGCGTAGTGTAAGGCATGATTACACATGAATGTATCTATGCATGTGTGTATGCCTGGTTTTTTTGTAGCCGGTATAAATTAAAAACTTAGTTTCAATTTCAATGAAAATTATGGGGTTTGCTTGTTTATTCTCACACACATATGCTGAGTTGGGTTAAGTAAACGATGAAATGTGTTTATTTAAGCACTTAGCGTCCTTAGGTTGTGTAGCTTTTCAGTGTCCAGCTACATGCACACACACACATATATATATATATATATATATACATACATACAGATAGATAGACACGTATGTGTGTTTGTGTAAATTGATGTATAAATAGCATCATAATTAATATCAACACTACAACAACTTTATTAAGCTAATCATTAGCACTTACAGCGGCTGTATTCTGTTCAATAAATGTTTACGGCTCCAGTTAAGATCGCATTATATGCGGCGGAAGGGTTCATTAGCTCTTCCTCCACAACTTCACAGACTACAGTTTAGGTTAAGTGGTAAATGACTTACAAATACACACAAAGTGTACAAAAAAATGACGGCTTAAAGCAGCGGCAGCAACAAAAGTGCGATATTTGTAGAATTCTTTATGTATAAGTTTTCGATTTTAGTAAATTGTCTGAGTTTTTCTAACATAAGAAAGTACTTAACTTTGACTTTGAGGCACAATAGTATCACACTAGGCTAGCACAAGAAATGTACAAGAGAACAGAATGAGTTAATTAGCTTCTAGCCCTTTGTGATTTAACGCATAGCCTATTTAACATGGCAAAGCTAGTGGAGGTCGATGCACACGGAACTAGGAGCAAGAAGAGAGGTATGTAAATTAAGTTTTCAAATAATGTAATATTCTCTCCTTGAAATGGTATCTGAAGTTTATAATTTGAATAATGACTGTGCATCGCGTCAGTCACGCCGCATCAACATGGTTTTCTGAGTGTTTCAATACTTTTCCAGTTTAAAGAACGCTGTTCCTTCATATGGTAATTAATGCTCTAACAATAAACTTATTCTTCTCAGAGATTTGTACATAAATAAAAGAATTGTGACGCTAATCATACGCGTATGTATTCCTGTTTTCTTTTTCTGCAGGTAGTTGACAGCCGAATATCTCCGAATTATGAAGTTTTTGAGTGGTTCACTGTCATACATCGATTAGCGGCTTTTCCGTTAAAGTCGGTTTAAATAAGATTCCTTTTCGTCTGATTTCTTCAGATTCTTGTTGTGTGCCAAAGTTGGGCAATTTAGACTTTTCCTCTGTATACACGTAGCTCCGGTGGGCACGTATTTGCAACCTACCCACTTTTTATAAGAATATCTAATGTGTGCACGGTTGTATGCAACATCTAAGAGGACTTGCGCAAGTTTTTTTTTGGAAGAAAATGATTCGGGGTCTATGTGAAACCCTTCTGTTTGCAGTATACACCATGGTGGATGAAATGATTTGGAAACGAATTGAACCGGTCTGTCTGTTTGTCTGCGTGCCCGTCCAATTCATGTTATTTCTTTAGAGCGTAATTTTTGGAATATTTTAATATAATTTGATACACACTCCCCGACAATGGGTGGGACCATTTTTGTGAAAGCTCCCCAAAAACGCTTTATTTTGGAAAAGTCGCCATATAAGGAAAATTTCCAATTCGTAATATTCTTAGACGAAAATCGAGTTGACAACATATCTTCTTTTTTTAATACAACCAACCACCTTGGGGATGTGCCCCTATGTATAACACGATGCCGCTCAACAGGAAAGAGGGAAAGAGATGAAGAGTCCAGCCCAATGGATGTGTGCCTGATCGACAAGTCTTCTGTCTCACTGTGTAGTGCAAACCAAGTGCAGACCACCGCACTGAGATTTGAACCCATTAGCACAAGCTTGGTTGTCGCTAGTCTCAACTACTCGTCTGTGTGGCGTACAGCGTGTTGGTCCGTAAGATGGGCACTAGCAAACAAAACTATCGGTTCAAAAATAAATTAAAAATACAATCATTAACCTACACCTGAGGACAACTTCCTTCTTCAGTTTGTTTTACCTAAAATGTCTGTTACTGATTCGATTCTCCACCCCGCGAGCTTGAAAATGGTATCATGGTTATCGCTTTACTTTCAGATTTTGTTTATTAAACGCTCGAATGTCGAAAATACCCAAATTTTAGAAGAGAAAAGACTTGTTATGCTTTTATTGCGTTCTTCTTCATCTTCTTTGGTTAACTATTAAGTATCGGATCGCATAAAATGTACAAAAGACTTGAGTAAACAACTAGTGGTGTGTAAGTGCACGGTAAAGTAAACTTGACGATATGAAGAGTTTGCAGTTAAGGCCAAAGTTCTTTAAATTCAATTTTATTTCGATCTCCGTTTTTGGTTTTTTATAATTTTTAAAAAATGTGTTACGTTCTAATAATTTTCATTGCATGATATCGACTGACGAGGAAATAAAATGAAAATAATTTTTAAATTATTTCGTATCTTAGCGTAATCTTAATAAAATGCACCCTTTTTGTTTTTTTAACAAGAACAACAAAAACAACAATAAGAGAAAATTGTGTAATATTCGAAAAAACCAATAAGGGCGTAGTAAACATTTTTGGCAATGTATGCAGTGAAGGAAGCGTGGAAATGATGTTTGTAAACCAACTATAAGCAAATATTATAATGATACGGAATACGGTAATTGCGGGTAAGCACGACATTTTTTCTTTCTTTTTTGGAGTAATAATTATAAGGACACGGAGAGGTAACTTAAATTTTGCCTTCGATTGATGCTCGTGAAAGTACGAAGAAAGGAGTTTTTATTTCGCTAAGGTTTCCAGTACAATGTGATGTTGTGAAAGAAGGGTATAGGAAATTCGTTACAAATAGTTGTGAATGTATGAGTTTGAGAGACTTTTTATTTGCGTTTAATACTGACATGCTATGGCCGCACAATTACGTGTATGTAAGCACGTAGAGAGGCAATAATCTACACAAATATTAAATGAAAAGTATTCAGTGAGTTGTCTGCTCTTATTATGCGCTTTAGAGGAAAGCAAAAGGGACACGCGCACTACTTTCCTAATTGATGGGTATTGGTTTTTCGTTGAAGAAAGTACATGAAATGCTCAGGGTAGTCAGCGAGTTAGTTACGAGCACAGTTCACACACAGTGTTGTTTAGTTTGCCTGAGAGAAGACACCAAAAAAAAAAAAAAAAAAAAATTGAAAAGAAAGCAATAAAAGCGTCACGTAAATATTTGTCCAAAAATTATATACATACACGCAATAATAGCCTTTAGTATGACGAAATTGCGAAAACGTTTAATATTCATATGATTGTTTGTGTGCACATGTTGTGACTGACTGACTGACTTGACCAGCAGAGGAATCTTGAGAACAGAAAAATGTATACATATATGCGTACATATATATATATATGTGTATATACAAAAAGTTAATACATCTCTAGAAGAAGCGCAAAAAAAAACAACTTAACACATGATGTCAAAAATCAACAGAAAGTTGAATGTTTATTTCACACATAAGCACGCACACATCGATATGCGAATGCGCACATGAGTTCATGTGTGTGTGCGTGTGTGAGCGAGCAAGCATTCTGAAAGCACTGATGTACATCAATGATTGTAAATAACGGTGTATTTCTTTAGTAGTTGTTGCGGTTTTTTTCATATTTTTTCTTTTTATTTTGCTTGACCGTGGGTCCGTCCGAATTAAGAAGAAGTATTAACTTGGTAAAGACACATAAACTGCACCTGAGCATAACTGTCATACATTCGTACTATAAATGAACGAATGTTTATGTGTATTAATATTACACTCGTAAGTCCTTAGCCAAACGTACGATCACGGGCGATTCACATATATTCGTATATGTATATACATAGTTGAAATGATGCCGTGTTGTTTGCGTTTCTTTCTTTCTACCGATAAAGTTGAAAAGTGACACGAAATCGTTAATGTTGTTATCATTTTGAAGACCGGCTTTAATTTGGTATAAACTAAAGAAAAAAAAGCAAAAAAAAAACAATAACAAAAAAAAGTATTTTACTAAATTAAATATTTTCAATTTTTTCCCCTTTTGTTTGCTATATAGCGCAGCCTTGCCGTTGTTGCTGACGAAAGATATTCCGTTGCTGTGTCTGCTTCAACAATTGTTGCATGGTCAATGAATGTCTTTAATGTTTAATTTATTTAACAGATATGAATTGTAATTTAATTTTTTCTCTTATTGTTTCGTCTCTTCGTTTTGGTATGATTGCACACATGCATCTTCATTTGACCAACTTGATACATATACATATAAATACATATATATATATAAAATTCACAAAAAAATTATTCATTAGCATTAACACGAAATTTTTGAATTAATTACAAAAATTTCAATTTAAATGCAATTTTAATGATAACGAAATAATAAAAAAAAAAAACAAAGAAAATTAAATGAAAGTTGACTGATACCCGACATATAAAATGCAAAAAATATAAAATTTTTGGTAAAAGTAAATTACAAAAGCAATTATGCAGCTCCGCCAAAGGCGCAAAATTCGGGTTAGTTTACCGTTCAAGAGACATTTTTGTTCCGGCCATTGAAAGAAAAGAATCTATTAATTTTGTCTTCCCATCTAAGAGCTACGCATAAGAATTAATTGTCCTTTAACTAAGTAACGGTCGATCCACCTCACACTTTTTCAAGCCGCCAACAAAAAGGTTCCAAGTTAAAGCGGTTTTTCAGACACAGACCAGAAGCCGATTTCAGAACAACATATATATATATATATGCATGTTTTTTCTTTAATACCCTCCCTCCTACTTTCAGGTGATGTGACCTACGTGCTTATAAAACAGCGAAGTCAAAAAGAAGTGGGAAAAAGAGAGAGAGAGATAGGGAATGGTCGCAGCCTAGTCGGTGTGTGTCTGTCCAAATACTCGCACAGAAGAACATTGAAACTTACGCAGAAGAATTTAATTTCTGCGAGAAAACAGACAGCGCAGACACAATCGGAAGCAATGTGACGTCAAAACGAAAGGAGGCGTGGGAAATGATGACTTAACATATTTTCATATGCGGTTATTGCCATCGTCATATTGTTCTGCTCGCGATTGCCTTTACTAAGTCTACCGCACTGAGATTTGAACCTGCGAGCATCGACTTAGCAGTCACGCCTCGACTATGCGGCAGCCCGATCGCTCTAACCAGCCTAAACGCCGCATGTATGTGTCCCACATGATTTCAAATTATATCGGCTTTGCTTGGTTCGCAATTATCTACCTTTTTGGTAATTGCTTGCCTACAGCTAGAAGCGTTTTGAAGAATGAAAATTTCACAACTGAATAAGCCCTTGTGCGTTTTTTTTGCTTTTGATAATCTATTTATCTGCAAGCTGCCCAAGTCATTCTTTGGCTTTCGTTTTAGCAAGTTATCACGAAGACTCTCCTCTACCCAGCAAAAGACCAGTTGAGAAAAACCTGAAATAGTTTAGCGTCTGCACAGAAAATCGTTACAGAAAGTTCACGTAAAGAGAGACAGACGCACGCCCACGTGTCAGGTCGAGAACAGCATTACTTCATCTATTGCATATATGAAGAAATTCGATTGCAACTCTGCGCCTATCATTTTACCCAAAAAGTGATTTGATTTTTAGCAAAACTACTAAAGTCAACTCAAGAATTGTGAAAAAATCCTTGCAATTCTGCAATTCTTCTGTAGGAGAGAATTCGCATTTACTAGAACCTTATCACCTAACTTTAAAACATTCATTTGCATATTTTAAGTAAAAATATTTCGTATGAAAAGAATTTTTAACCTTTATTCACAAAAAACGATGAAAAACCTTAAAGAATATTTATGCAAATGTTTTTTACAACTGTTCTTCGTAGACAAAGTCACACATGCACACACATCTCACTTATAATGTAACGTATTATATATACAATGCATCTGAACATATCATATAAATGTTTCTGAACACATAACGCGAATGGAAAAAAAAGAACTGTAAACTGTATTTTCCATAATTTATAGACATTGCATGATGCTACTAAATCAGATAAGCTAACCACTGAGCGAGTAGCGTAACGCGTTCATGTTAAATGCGCTCTCAAAAATCCATACAAGAATAATGCTCGTAGTTAACACACAATGTATGCAGCAACTATCCTGTTTATAATGTCAATACATGTATGTATGCACAAATAAATATATATATATATATATCTATATGTATATATATATAGATAGTAACAACAATTTCAAGATGACACTTTTCCTATTTTCGGGCCAAACAATATTTTCTGGGTCCCTCAGCCATTCATTGGCAGTTGTGTATAAAAAAAGTTTTTCTTTTTCTTCTTCATCTCTGAAGATGTATCGTTTCTTGTTATTATTGCACGTATGCTAAGCTATGCTTTCCATTTGAATTTTCATTGTTTGATATAAACTCATGTTAGTATCTCGATATTTGCGAATGTAACATGAAGTGTTTGTTGCCAAAACATTATTGTTATAATGTTGCCAGTAATGCGCGTGAAGCGCTGCTCACTTAGTTACACTTACCGTCTGTATTATTGTACATATGTATGTTGCCCAAAAACTATATTTCGCTGTAAAGATGGCGTGAAATTATTGTCTCTCTGCTTGAATTGTTTATATTGTACTTTACCTTGTATTGCATGAAATGATCTAAAGCTCAGCATGGGATTTTCCTTTTTGTCTTTCAATTTTGAAGAGCATTTCACAGAACACGAAACCAAACACAACAATATTTCCTTCTTTTTTTTTTTTTCTTTAAATCGAGCGTATTTTGAAATCATGTTAAGATTAAGCAAAAAAAAAAAACGGAAAAAATTCATTAAGAAAATTTTGATTTAAATGCTTTGGTTTTGAAAAGTATGACAGAGTAATAGGGAAGATGTTTGAATGTTTGTCCAGTAAAATAAAAACTGTCACAGACCGACTTTAAATAGAAAGAAATAATATCAACTGTTAGGACTAATTCCGCTTGAGTGGCCGAATAGGCAAAGGATTTCGATAAACAACGCAATGGTCGTGGGTTTAAATCTCAAGTGCTGCAGGCTATCCAATAAAGCCCGGACCGTAATTGATGACTGAACTATGTGTACTTTTCTCGAATTTATTCGCTTCTACTAAACGTGGCTCTCAATCAAAGTTCACATCGAAACATTCGCAGCAAAGTAATATTAAGTGAGGCTGTAAGCTATTGGTTTCCTAACCTTTTTATTTAATTGTAGGGCCAGGCTTAGCTTTGCCTTTAAAGGAAGGTAGCAAAAATTGCCGCTGCTTACGAATCCTTTAGTTCTTTTAATGCTGTAGTTCGTCCTTGTTTCCTTCCTGTTAACGAAATAGAAGGTGCCGGGAGCTGCAATGGAATGATGGTATAAAAAATTTAGAAGAACATTTTAAAATCGACAGAAAAACAAAACACTTAACACTTAAACACTTAACAAAAGCTTTGTCGGGAAAGGAAATTTTCTGTAACAGCGCATTAAAAAACAATTTTTGTACCTTGGGCTTGTCACGAAGCGCTTTACTGTCAATCGTCAAATTGAGTGCAGTTGATCGGAAAGGTGTGGACAGCATATGGTGCTTCGAGCAGAGATTGAAACACTTTGTCGAGCCAAAGACCCGAGTTTATCAAACTGGAAACCTAACAGGTGATCTCGAAACAAGAGATTCAAAAGTTGACATCCCTTTAAAGAAAAAATAGCATTATCGGGCTTAACAAAAACACTTTCTATCCTTTAATTGATTCTTGAATAAAGTGAAATGCGTTTGATATAAACTTCACTTTAAACTACATCCTTGGCTTAAGCCGTTTATCGCGTTTCAACCGGTTTATGAGAATAAGCGATTGTCTGCAGAAAATACGCCCCATTTATGTTTGTATAAATCCAAAAAAACGTCCATTAGTTTGAGTTGCATTACTTGTTTATTTCATGAGGTCAAATCATTTGTCAACAGACCTATAATTTAAGTGTGCTAATAATATATAAAAAAAGTCAGCCTACTTTTTGCACGCATGCACTGTGCAAAGCCGAGTAAAACCAAAATCGTAAAACGCTTACATGAACATTTCCACTTACATATAGATAAGTTCACACACTCTTCGAAAGTGTGCAAAGAAAAGAGAAAAAAATCACAATACAATGTTTATCAAATCGGTGGCATCAAGCGCATTGCAAAAAGTAAAAGTTGTCATCAAAACAAAAGCTACAAAAAAAAAAGATTTTTTTTTTCTTCTTTTTTTCCATTTATACCTAAGTCAGAGAGAATAGTAGTAATCATCATTTACACACGTCTTTCTTTTTTTGTTTGGTTTTGTAAACATACCACTCACACGCTTACCTACAAATTGTTATGTGAATTGTTGATAAGAGACGAAGGAGTTGCCAAAAATTACAAAAAACCATTTATTATAAACAATTTATTTAAAGTTGTCTGTTGTTTTCTTTTGATTTTCTCGGCCAAACAATGCCGATGGCTGCATATGCCACGAATGCATCATCATACCAATATGCACGTATGCGTAGATGTGGATATTTGGACACATTATTCACAAGTAGCCCCTGGCTACTTTATTTATTGTTCGCTATTGTGCAACATTAATGTCAACACTTTAAACCGAAACGAAACGAAACGAAACGGGACGTATACATTTTAACACAATTTCTACATTCATTGTCTTAAGAAATATTCAAGTTTCAGGTCAGATTTTCCTCTATCTTCTTTAGAGGGTCAAATTGGACGGAGAGAAAGAGATAGCGAGCATTTTTTTAAACAATCGCAATAACAATAAATCAAAAAAATGTCATTACGATTTGGACATTTATAGAGAGTTAGGAAAAAAAAACAACTAAGAAACTTATATTCGCCTGTGGCCGAATCTTCTACACCCACCCTACCTATACCTGTAAGAACACTTATGAAGAAATTAAATTGTAATTTCCGGCTTGCTGTAGGCGCTTTTCTCCATATTTTCTATATTCTAAATAAGTACAGTTATTGTACAAACAGGGAGACGGACATGCCTGGGTGAATTTGGATTCTGAAACTAGTCAAAAATATGTGTATACACATCTTAGAATTTGTGAAGTCCCTTTGGATATGGCAAACGTTTTGGCGAAAGGAATATAGAAACAAACAAAGCAAGAGTTATATTCGGCTTAAGCCGAACTTCTTTTTATGCCGAAGACTAGTTTGTGTTGAGCCCAAAAAAGTCTTCAATGAATTATTATGATGATCATGTATGATATATCATACGTTTCATCTTTTGTACAATATCCACGGACGTGTGTACGAACGCATGATGTTTTCGAAGTCAACTTAAATATTCCATCAAATTAATTTTTTCTCTTCATTCATGTCCATTATTCGCTTTTAAGAGGTAACGCCAGTGTAACAAGCAAAAAAAAGATTTTTTGACAACATTTTTTGGATGGACGGTAAGGTAAAAGAATGAATAATAATATTCCAAAAGGTTATTAATATTAAGCATATGTTTAAGTATTGAAAAAAAAATTATTTTTGAAAAATGTTAAAAGATATTAGTACCACAAGCGTGCTCGCGGGACACGACTAATTGAGGAGGCTCTGCGGCACGCAGTATAATTGCTGATAGTTTGAATCCAAAGGAGACAAGTACGAAGATTATATTCGGCCGCGGACGAGTCTTTTATTCCCATCACCGTTTAATTCTGGTCAACAATATGGTGACTTTATATAGCCTCTGAAGCTTCTTTGCGGGTGCTGCTAACGTTTTTATAAAAGAACAAAATTTCAATATTCTATAATATTGCAGTACTGTAGGACCATCAATAGAAAATAAATGGCAGCGTTTATCGTTATATCTGCTTTAATTTATAAGTATTTTTGCAAAACACAGTCTCGGGTTACGTTGTACTATGGTCGTGCGCTTCGATTGGTTTGGCTTCATATCAATATCTACACCAACGCGTGTGCAAGAACTTTCAAGCCGATTGGCGTATTTTTGCGACCAGGAAAATCTTTGCCCCAGACGGACAGAAGGACATGCTTAAATCGATTCAGAATTTGATGCTGGTTAATTATATGTAATTTGTGGGGTCTGTGGACGTTGCAGTCGTTTCGACACAATGAATACGCCTCCCATATTACAGTGATGGGTATACCTTAACGCCACCTATATCTACTGTCCAAACCCTCGTATTTGATACCCACATCGATGGGTTTGTGGAGAAAGAATTAATCCATCCCGTGGTGTGTTAGAATTAACACTTGGCTAGCAATTTTGAAGAAGTTTGGTACACTGACGGGTGTTCGTTGAAGGACGAACGCTGCGGGCGAACGCGGCATGGGTTGGATCACTTTCTCGACCACTCCCCATGAAAAGTTGTCATATATAGTTTAAACGAAGTGATGTAGGGTATCTCACGGGGACCCGCGTCCTGCTATAGTGTTTTCGTTTATTGTTTTAATTATTTCTCCATTAGCCTACAGCCCCAAATCCATAGAAAAGCTTTCGAAGTGCAAGTTTGTTCCCATTTGTTGCTCGAAAGGACCTAATTTGGATGGCACGTTTCATACTTTATGTCTTGCGAAATGATAGAGAAAATGATGGGAAAATTCTGCCGAATTCACGGTCGCTGCACTAACATATTCTTTTTTAAAAGTGCGGTGGATGGGTGGAGCGGTGAAGAATGATATGGAGATACTCTTGTGAAAGATTTCAGGCAAAAAGCATAAAATTTCCAGGAAAAAATTTCTGGAGGCAATGAGTTTTCTTCTACATATCCTAGAAGGTCCAAAGGATGCGTTAAGGTAATAAAAAATAAAGCATTTTTCCGTAAAAAAGGTAGGTGGGTACTCATGAACAAATTGCTTCGTGTCATAAGCCTTCCGGCAACGATGGAGAGGTTATTTTCATTCTGAAATTTTTGTTGTGGGCCTTACTCGATTCCAATGCTTTGGCGTGTGATGAACATAAAAATAATTTCTTAAGAATGATATGCTTCTTCCTTTTTATTTTTACAAAGGACTTTTATTATTTGCTTTTAATTTTTATCCTTCCAGGTGCAGTTAGGTACTTCCAGCAAGAAGTAAAAAGAGAAATTTGTTTACTTTACTTTGTGTATTTATTAATTTTTTTCCAAAGAGTATTCTTCTTCTTATCAAAATTCCTTGCCAGAGATATGAAAAGGGAAAAGGCCGAATTTTTGTTTAATTCTCTTGTGAATAATTCTTCTTTAGTTTCTTACTATGTACGTCGTTGCTATCATCAAGACTCTAATGTAATATCAACGGTTGTTAACTGTTGCTGACGTGTAGTATGTAATTACTTTTGAAAAACTGTTAAAAGAAAATTGCCATAATGTTTTAACACCTTTTGCGCGTTGTTGTGTTTATTCGGTAAAAATAAACGAAATTAAAAGAAAGCAAGGTGAGCGCGCATTTAACAAGAAGGTCTTAAGTAATGGCTGCAAGAAGTGTGGACGCAAATGACCACAATTACTTGTAAACATAAGAGTATACAGCAATAACAACATGGCTGCGCGGATGGCTTTCTGGTCTTCTTTAGGAGATAATGCGAAATTGTTTCCATTACTCGCATATCAATAAAAGGAAAGAAAGTAAATTATCGAGAATGACTATCGATCGAACGGTAATCAGTACATAGCCAGAGGGTGTTTGCATGAAGTCGTAGCGTGTAAATTGTATATTATAGACATTGTCTAAGAGTACAGTTTACCGCAACGCCATGCAGTGAAGTGTAGTGCCAGCGTAACGGTAGCATATTTGCAGATTTTCTCATTGCAAGCGCGAACAACGTTATTACTTAAAAAGGTATTGCGTGACCCGGCTGCTAGAGTTTTGGACTCAATGCAAAAAGCCAAAGCATTTTTATTTAAAGAGGAAAAACTTTCATTTTGTTTGAAACTTGAAAACGCGCCGTCATCACGATCACGATCATCACACTCTGACACTTTCTTTTAGTTACATTAACACTTGACAGCGTCAATGACAAAACTGCTGAGAAAGAACGCTGACAATAACGAAATTTATATTAATTTTGATGAAGTTTTCGCATAACGCATGCGCATGTTGAGCCAGCGTTTTAAACGGTGAATGGTAGTGATTTCTTTTTAATTTCGTTGGGAGTAAGTGCAAATTAATGGTCAGCGACTGATAAAACCCCTTAGCGCGGTACGAATCCTTTTTCATTTTTTTGTTTTTGCTTCTTTTTTTTTCTTCCAATCAGAAATTCAGTTCTCAAAAGAATTTCGCGCACTCCTATTAAATTGTTTTTAAGAAAGTTATTAAACTCACTTAACATGTTCAAATTAATGCAACATGTGTGTGCGTGTGTGCAATTAATTGAAGAATAATTGGGAAAAAGAGTTTTTGGTGCGTAAGCAAATTAAAATAATAATTTTCTTATAAAAGTATTTCTCTTTTCTCTTTTAGTTAAAGGTCGGTAATGATTCTATTAAACGGTATGCAGTTTAATAAAAAGAAGAACGACAAGGTAATGACTACGTTTGCCATTAACATACGCTATCAAGAGCATTTTTCATTTATAAGAATCTTGATGCCTTTCTTAGACAATGCTGACGATGACCTGAAGACTTTCAGTACTACAAACGCAATGTCATATCGTAGCCTCGAAAATGGAAGCCTTACACTTAACCCAATCTGGCTATGGCGCCCCTTGCAATGCATTGACGGAGACAGCGAAAGGGCCCCCGCGTTATGCTTAGAGATACTCCTGAACATCATCATGGGCATCTGCCTAATATTTTCGTACGCAAGAGTTCCTATCCTTCTTTCTGCTACAAATTTTTCGTATTTAGAGCGACTTGGAGAAAATGGATGAGTTTTTTTGTATCTTTCTGTAAATACATTTTTAATTTTGGAAATATTAGGAAATATTAGGAAATCTCGGCCCTTAATCTTCGTCATTTCAGAACAGTAAAGTGCTACGAATTTTTGTTTTCTCATTTTTCTATCGCGTCGAACCGTTTACGTTTTACGTGCGGATTTATTGTCCTCTAAAACACTGTATTTCAATGTGTTTGAAAAAGTTTTATTCATTCCTCCTCTGCTAACGTTAATATGCCATTGTTTGATGCTACGTACTATACATAAAGTTTAGCTCACCGAAAGAAAAAAAAAGATGTAAATAAATTTCTTGGGTTTTCTTCCAATCTTTGATAATATTATTGTAATTGTGCTGTAATTATCGTTTTCTCTAATAATATGTCTTTGTATTGTATTATTGTCGCTAACATCGTCATCAATTTAATTGATAATCATGGCAATTGTAATGATGATGTTTAGAAAGACCATGTGCGATGCAAGATGCTGCCCAAGTGATACACTTTTACATAAGTTGAAGACCGATAGCTTTGTATGTCTGCCCGTATGCACATCCATGGGCACTAAAATAGCATCAAAAGTCAACCAAACATTCGCCGTAAAATTTTAATTAAAATATTTTGTTATTAACTGCCGGTAGGAACATAATATTTGCCGATTAGGTAACGCACCCACCGCACTTCTTTGTGGCCATCACCATGTTACACGTGTAGAAGATTTCTCCTAAGTGCTTCATATTAATTGTATTGACAAAATCATATCAATCAAATTCAGATCATGCTCTCTACTCTTTAGTTTTGATAGCTTCTTTTTTTTACAATTATTTCGCACTTTTATTGATAGCTGCATCAGATACGGAATTTCATTGTCTCCCAAATAAATAATTTACGATTAAATTAATTGGGAGGAAATCATGGGTCAATCTACATAGACTTAAATGTCTTGGGCTGCACGGCCGCTGCTATGAAGGTATCAACGTGTATTTTCTAAACAGAGAGATCCAGGCAAACCGCTGAACGTCTTTTATGCGTGGGATTGTAAACTGAAGCTGTTCACATGATCATTGTGAGTCACTAACTCAGGTTGATTCCATCGTTGCTCTTTGTACTCATCGTCGGCCGCCACTACCGATTGAATTATTATCAGGGGTCTCCGGATGAAATAATTGTAACGTATTTTATGTATTGGGGATGTTTCGCAAAAGTATAAGTCGTAACAAGGCTCATGGGGAAGGAAAAAATTGTTCCAAATAAGTAGTTCACGACGCCATTAAATTAATTCTGATATGATCAATCGCTCTGAGGATGTCCCCTATATGTGAACACGATTTTTGTGAAGGAGAGGTGAAGACGAACAAGAAGACGAAGATGGTGAAGAAGTGGGGGAGAGAAAGAAATGATCATAATGCCCAGAAAGAGACGTGGAAGAGGTAGCTACACCCTACTGGATATGTTCACAATCGCTAAGCGTTAAGCATTTACCGACTGCGCACTAACAGTAGTAACGACCAAGCATGCTCGTATCGCACTAAGATTTGAACTGATGAAGGCATTGTCCGCAAAAGCAAGCAGTTATACTAGTATGACCAGAGTCTTCATGCTTTTGATCGTGTAGGAAAAAGGTACGTTTTTATAAATCTTTAAGTCCACTCTCATCGTCAACTATGTGCCATTCATTTGTTCCTGGCTGTATCTATAAATTGTTACACAGATATGTGTATGTATCGATTGGCGCTTTTATTTATTACTCGTATAATTTTTTTCATTTGTTGGTAGCAACGTGTGCTGCAGTTTGCGCTAAACTTGTCACCGCAAAATATTTTCTTTCTGATTTCATCCACTCATCTTTTACAGATGGAAAACACAATACAAAAAAAAAAAAAAAAACGCAAAAAAAGTAAATAAAAAACCAGTAATCACGAATGGAACGAATCCTGGACACCTATAATTGCAACAGACTATAAAAGTCGGGAGGTTTTTTGTTCGTGTTGCGGTGCAAAATATTTATATATTCGAGCATTTAAAGGCTCTACGATAACATGAGTCAAAACAACATTTCCTTGGGTTACTTGAGTTGGCTGCCATTGTCTACTCCGTGCAATCGAGCCAAGAAGGTGGAGTCTAAAGTATAAACCGATTTTAGCGTATTGTACGCAGGATTGCGATAACAAATGGATGCACAATCCGGACCGAGAATGCGGTGCAATAAAAATTTTCATGGCAATCAAGGCCACCTATTCATCATTTGTAGGATCTTAAGAGTATAAATCTCGGTCATTGCAAATGGAGTGACAAGGTTAGTTTACTCCAATCTTTCTATGGACTATGGATTTAAAAAGAAAACAAACTAAGCGCCACTTAAGCTTAACTAATGCTATCAAAACACGAGATCAATGTTTTGTCTTTAGATCTTTTTTTCGTTTTTTGTTTTCGCTTATAATGAATCTAAAAAGAAAAATGGAATAAGAGCAAAAACTATAAGAAATATATAGAGTAATAATATCCAATGGAGAGTTTTACATGGAGTAGCTCTGTGATGGGAATTTTTATAAAACTTCCTGTTTTAAAAGAGACTTTTTTCTTTTCATTGCTTCATACAAAATTTAATTTATACACATTTTCTTAGTGATTTTCTCTTCTTCTTCTTTTTTTCTCTTTTCTGTAAAATTTTATATTGCTTGAAATCTTGTTAATAAAAACGTTTAACAACTTATTTGATATAAATAAAAACTGGCCTTATTCAATAACTTCGTTTAAGATTTATATTTTTTTTCCTCTCGTTGCAAAACATCTTTAACAACAAGATTTCGAACGTTAATGATACTTAGAGCAAAAAAAAAAAAAAGGAAAAAAAGTTTTTATAAAACAAAGTCAAAGCATAAGTAGTATGTAATAAAATTCTGTTGTTCTTTGAACGAGTAGGAAGGCAGTATGAGTTCAGTACATTTTAATTGATTCATAATGAAGCCAAAGTTTAAAAAAGAAACCACAACTTTAACTAGTAAACCATTTAAGTTTTCTTTCTCTTTTGCCTAACTATGTTTTTTAAACTCCTTTATATGTAGCGAAAAGGGGAATAATAAAAAAAAAAAAAAAAACAAAAATAAATAAATAAATAAATAAAAAAGAAAAACGTTTACGACTTGTTAACTACTATAGGCGCCCGGTTAGAAAACTTGCAATAAATGAAAAAGAACGCGTTTGGCTTTTTAGCAAAACAAAAAAAAGAAGAAAAGATTAACGTTAAACTTTAAACTTTAAATGAAGTCACAAATCAGCTTCAATTTGTTTTTTAGTACATTCTTAAACAAAGTCATCTGTACATACAATGTGTACGACGAATATTTCCATTGACTTTGTCGTTTTTACATTCGCTTCACATTTTCAAAATTCATTTAGCTTCAAAGTAGAAACTTCTTACGTAGCATTTCTAAATGCAGTTAATGTGTTGTTTGCATTTATGACTCATTACGTTAATTACGTGGTGTTTAGTCATTAAACATTTCGTTAGAAATTATTTTTTATGTTTTCATTACAAAATAAATATTTTGTGAGAAAAACAAAAGACTTAATCAACAAACTTTTTTTTTGTTTTTGATTGTCTTTCAATTGGCCGTCAGATGTGTCATCGTAAATATTTTAGTGGTTTTTTTTCCTTTCCTAACAAACATCAAAATATTGTTAATCTTTATTAATAAACATCGCAAGCTACGTAGTTACGCATATGCATGCAAACGGAAATGATTCAATGCAAAAAGAAATGGGGTTCCAAGTACTGAAAAATAAGAACCTTAAGAACCTTAAGAAGTACTAGGCACACCGTTTAACATAGAAGTTGTATTGGCGCTTGCCAGTGAATTACGTCCTTCGAAGCTTCAAAGACTTGAATCCGAAATTAAAGATGAAAGCCTTACTACAATCAAGCAATCTACGAAAAAGTGGATTAAAATCATTGTCGGTCGGAGAAAGTATAAAGTCGTAGACAAGTTAAAAAAATCGAGCCACACTGTGACACGAGAAAAGAAGTGCAGGTCAGAGGTTGCTATTGAAGAGTTTACTTGAAAAAAGATTATTTAAAATAAAAGTTTGTAGGGGAAATTCTTTGCCTACTCAGCGTTGGTTGCTCCTATGCATCTTCCATGTATTATTACAACTTTTACGATCTCCAAAAACAACCCAAACACCTCCCATTTGATCTGTGTTCCTATTTTATGTCGAAGTTCCAAGGCCTGACTAATTTATCACCCCGCCTATTACTAATCGAAAGCATGAGCTAACAGAAAATATATATTTCTTTTGTTTTGTTTGTAAACAAAAAAAGAAAAGCAAAACATTTCCCTCAAACAACCAAATAACTGCTAATGTATGCTAATATATGAGCTTAACTCTTTAACCCCCCGTGCGAAGGTAAGAATTTTTAATTTCTGTATCCAATACTAAGATGTTGAAATGTACTAACTTGGCCACTACGTTTGTAACCTTTAGGAATACGCATTAGAGTTTTCAAAAAGTACACCAGCATCAAGACAGGTTCCAACAATGTTTTATGTGAGTACCTGCCGTGTATGGCCTAACCCCTAACGCGCACTCTATTGACTAACAACTGAAACAAAAAGTTTTATTCAGTTAGTGAACACATTTTCAACCGTACTTAACAAAAAGGTTGATAGAAGATAGCAGCCACAGCTATCTGAAGAGACTTTCGCTGCACTGGCAAGAAGCAACGCATTTACAAGTAGGTTGGGTGCTCGAGCTTCGTTTAAAACCTAACATGGGCTTTCCATATATGTTTATGATTTATTTTATTGCATGTTGTTTTAGTATCTCCTTAAATAATTAATCTTAAGGTCTTTTTTTTTTTGAGCTGAGGTAACTGGAGCATGTTAAGAAATTACTAAATTATTCAAGGTAAGTATTTTCAAAAAGGGAGATGTCGTAAAAAAAATTTTGTTACACCTTTTATTATATCGATCTATTTAGAATCACTTTTTGAATCGATTTAAGCTTGTCTATCCGTCTGCCTGTCGTGTTTTCTTGTTTTCACCCTACAGGGCGCAATTTCTGAGATATTTTGATAAAATTTGGTGCATTCACGTGCTTTGGCCCAACAACGAAGTTTATTGACACTGGTTGGAATCGGACCATACAAAATCTTATTATTTTGAAAAGTCGTTAAATGAATAACTCCATTCAGGGAAGTGGTGTAGGGTATTTAGTGGTGGGTCGTGTGTCAATCTAATTTTTTCTTTTTTTGTTTTTTAGTACATTTTATAGAAGACTTTATATTACGTCGTTTCTTTTTGTCTTTGACTTTCTTTCGAAATTTACTTTTTAATCAATTTTTGTTTTTAAGAAAGACATCTGCCGGTATCATCTTTGCTTTTAAAACAAATACCGACTCGCTAGGAGGAAAGTAATAATAAAACTAATTGTCTCAGCAGGACTGCCAACTACAAGATCTTCATAGTTAATAAATAAAAAAGAAAAAAAATTTTTCTAACGATTTGAAGTTAGACGGTGAATAGAAGTGTAGAGAAGAATGGAGAAAACGTTGAGTACGTTCGTAACAATAGATAAAATTTAGAAATTAGAAAACAGAGAAAATGTTTTCTATAAAAGATATCAGTTAAGGGTGGATGTTCACGGATATAAAATAATAAAGAATTAAAAAACTCTTAGTAAATGCTTCCACACTGTGTAAGACAAAGTGTAGGAAGATAGATGTTCAGCAAAAAATCTTCTTACGGACTTTTTATATTTTATAATCCATCAAAGAGTTTAGTTTTGAGACAATTAATTTTTTTTGTTTTGTTTATACAGTTTGCGGTTTTTGGTTGTCGTTCTTGCTTTTCAGGAAAGGAGTAAAATTTCTTCGCTTTCTAAGAAAATGTAATCTCTCTTCTTTGTTAGGCAGGAAACAGTTGCCCCAGAACTTTTCAAAAAAAAAAAAATGTATTCTGCTCATTATATAACTGAAGGGCAAAATTCCGTAAACTCCGTTTAAGGTAAATCCGCTTATGTAACAAAACTTATGAAATTCTATTGCACCGTAGCAGGAAACACCTGGATTGTAGGGGGCCACGGAGTGAAATGCTTTGAAGTATTATTGTTCTGCTTGTGAAGAAAAATTGAAAAAAGAGGAAAATAAATAAATAAAATCTTTATAAAATAAAAAAAGAAGAGTTTTTTTTTTTCGTTTTTCAGATAAAATTTATGTCACAAAAGGATGCCAAACATAAATTAACTACCAAGCGACCGACCATGTTAAAACAAGCCGCACCTAATGAAAATTAAAAACGTATGCGAATTCTCAAAAACTTTCAAGTTTTCACTTGAGTGTACATCTACGGCAGCGGATAATAAAGTTTGTGACATTGCGTTGTAAGTTGCGCTGAAAAATTTTTATGATATCTGAAGTTGAAGTGCGGCACAGAAGGCATAACATAAAAAGCTAATGTTTAATTGAAAAAGAAATTTAAACATGATTAAGTTACAGATGATGAAAACGGCGGCGATGGCGATGATGATGATGATGATGGCGATGACAATCATTACGACGGCGATTTTCTTGGCAACTTTCAGACCTGCTGGATTACAGTGGCGGGCGAGGCGTTTTCTTGGTTGTTTGGTTGGTTGGCTGGTTGGCGGGTTGGTTGGTGATTCAGTTAGCTAGTCAGTCAGTTAGTTAGGCTTTTGCCTAATTAAAAATTAACACAAAGCCAAATAATACAGGAAAAGAATTTCTTTCACGATATGCCAGCCATAATTAAAAAGCAGGAGATAAAGAAATGAAACGAAAACAGTCAACACATCAAAAATAATGCATAGGTGGAAAAAGGTGGGGGCGGGGGGGAGACCAAAGTAAATCGACCATGAGAAAGAGAGAGAGAGAAAGAGAGAGAGAAAGAAGGGAAAGGGGACAGAATGCAAAAGAAAAAAAAAACAATTATGACAAGCAAACATGATGCGTAAACTGCAGCCAGTCAAGCGACGAAGCAACCAAACAACTAAGCAATTGTATAGAATACGTTACGGTAGAGTAAGGTACATTTTAATGTCGCCGCAACGATGATATACTACCTAGTGGCAAAGAACTTTTTAGTTTTTGCTGTCTTTGCGTCAGAGGAACAAGTTATAAACCAAGTTTGCACATCTGTTGACAATGCTTTAATGATAATAAAGATGATGGCGATGATAGTCCGAGTAATGATATTGCTGTTCAATGGTCAATACTTTTAAGGTTAAGCAACTGCTTACGTTGTTTGTTGACGATAATAATAATAACGATGGTCTAAACCAAGCATTAAATTTATAAATATATATGCAAGAGACAAATACAGACAGTAAGCGCAGCACCAGCACCAGCACCAGCAGCAACAGCAGCAGCTCCAGCAGCAGCCAGTAGTAGAAAAAAGATCAAGAACAACACATCAACAGCAGTAAACAACAATTCATTAAAATTTTATTACTGGCGACAATGCTATGCCATGAAATGCATTGCAATCGTATCGTCAGAGTCACTCCATTCATTTTTACATCTTTGAACGCATCCTGTTTTTGCTCATTTTTATTCTTTTTTTTCTTTTTTTCGTTTTTCTTTTTGCCACTAACTTCAACTTCAAGGTTGATAGTCGGTGTTGTTTGTCTTAATGTTAATTTGAAACTTTTAACATTTTATTACATTGATTCCCTTTTTTAGTTTTTCATCCAATAAATTCTTATTACAAAACATTATCTTTTCTTAAAATTCTTCCTCCAAAAACAGAAAAAAAGAAGAAAAATATCTACTTCGATAACGGTTTTTAAATAACATGTCACGCATACATATATATATATATGTATATACAAAAGTCACTCGTTTGTAACTAATTTGAAAAACGTGCAAGATTTCCAAACTTCTGTTTGTATTTACAGCGAAAATCTGTTGATTTTTTAAAGTTAACCAAGTGTGTGTGTTTTCTTTATATAAGTTTTACTGTTATTGTTACATACATAGGTTGGGAAGCAAGTCATAACTTTTCTTACCCAAAATTTATGTTACTTTTGCCTTTATTCGCCTTTGTTTTAATTAACTTTAAGGTTACTAGTGTGAATACATATTTTCATTGAATTCATTCATCATATCTTATGCGCATTTTTAGAGGAAATTTAATGAATTTCTACTGTTTGTTTTGTTTTGTTTTTTTTTTTTAATGATTTCTCGACATTCGCTGTGAAAAAGCTCATCATGAATTTTCAGGAGGGTTAGAAACAAAAGATTTAGGCAAGAAACTTTTCGTATTGATGAATGGCTTCCGACGGTGGGCTTAAAAAGCATTACATAAACGATATTAATGATGTGAAGTGCAAGGGCAGCAGAGTTTACGAATCGCTAACTCGCGGATAATAATACAAAGCAATAGGAAATTATCTCGAAAAATCCATCAATAACTAAATTACAGCATTTGTAAGAATATATGTTATAATCGACTGAAAAAAATGGTATCATAAATATATGGATGCGCTAGTGATCTATAGTTTGTTTTATTACAGCAACTTTTGTAAGCCGATGTAATATTTTCAAAATGTAATAAGTTGGAGAAACCGTTGTCGTTGTCTCCTCTAATGAGCGAAAATGATGCGACCCCAAAAAGCAACCTAAAAAAACCCATAAAAAAGCTACGGTTCGTCACTAACATATGATTATAGCTAGACAAAGCGCTCTATCTTTATACCCCGCACCGAAGAACGGTCAAAATCTTGTAACAAGCGAAAGGGAACTTCCGAGAGCCTTTAAAGTGTGCACATTAGTGTCACATCCTGAATCGTTTTAAGCATGTGCGTCTGGCTGTGTAACGTCAGTCTCCTAAGATCCTGCCATTACCTCCGCACTTCTTTCCGTTTCCACACTTCTGGCCAATACCTTGTTACAAGCATAAGGGACATCCCTTGAATAGTTGACTTAAAAAATAAAAAAAAAACTGTCTCTAACTAAGTTAGTTGGCAGATTGAATTTGAATAAGTGAAGTATTCACAAAATGCATGGAAGTCGTCATTAACACAAGAGCTTATCAATGCCTATAAATGAGTATTCAAATATGCATGAATGAAACTATATATAACTTCTAAAGATTGTTACTATGTCCAAACGTATTAGATAATACCTGTAAGTTCTGTAAGTAAAAGTATTAGCTTTAAACTTGACCGCCCAGCACAAGTTATCGCGGCAATGCGCATAGAACGTAACTTTTTCTTAAGGGATAAGGCTGCTGTAAGGCAGGCTAATAGAAAAGGATTTTTTAACGATTTTTTAATCGGATAGAAAGAATGGTAATAGAATACCTATGATGTGAATGAGGGTTTAGGTGTACATTTAAAACTAATAAAAAAGGCTGTTTTGAAAATACATTGAAAATTGGCAAAACTTCAGCCATTGGCAGGAGATATTTTAAACTCTACCGCTAATGATATCTGCTGCTCGAGAAGCTAGAAACTTTTTGGAGTTTCCTAGCACATGTAACCATTGTTGAGCGCTTCGGGAATAACCGCGAAATTTCAAGGAAAAAATTTCTCTAAGATACGGATTTTTTGTCACATATTCTAAGACAATAAAAAAAAATTTTTTTTTCGAAAAATTTACCTTAGCCTTTAGGTGTTGCGACAAAAATACCATTGGCAAGGAACGTTGTTTTTGCTGGTCAAGCGTGACGGTTCGAAGGCAATAAACGCGACGTAAGCATAAAGGAGCATGACGCAGATACAAGATACGCTTACATCGACTATAGAGCCAAGTCTGTGAGATAAGCTATACTTCCATATAACGGAACCCTCAATAAAGAACGCTATTAATTACAACTAATCCAACTGAGCTTGGAAACTGTTGCTTTAGTCCAAAATATATGACGTCGTGCTTGTCCAGGAAGACATTGATTCCCTATTGAAGATCTCTTAGAGAAAACGTTG
This sequence comes from Glossina pallidipes, assembly GCA_000688715.1. NCBI lineage: Eukaryota > Metazoa > Arthropoda > Insecta > Diptera > Glossinidae > Glossina > Glossina pallidipes. Next base: position 1,256,765 of record KK499798.1, read on the forward strand.
GCTATACTGAAGCGGGATAAACTACTATCTGCACCCAGTTTACCAAACAATGATCGTTTTGATTAACGTTTGTTTCAATCGCTCTATAAGCACAAGCTGCCCTTCGTGCCACAATACAAAAACTTACTTACTGCCGAAATCTCAAACCGACAGTTATCCTTCCAGGGCGAAATTTGTAATTTATCTCATACATAAATAGGAAAAGTCTTTTTTTAGAACGAGTTCTATTTCACTAAGAAAGCTCTCCGAAATGTAACTATTGCCGCCTTGGTTTACAAGATTGACCTCTCAATCTAAAGGGTCAAGCGTTTCCAAAGCAATCAAAGATATCTTTACAAGAATTATATCGAAAGACTGAATTTGTGAAAGTGCAAAAAACGATTAGCGCCTTTGCTTCAAATAACGATATTTGTCTGTCTATGCGTTGTAATGTAAATGCGTTTTAATGATTTCGAAGGCTCATGTCTTCTTATCGTTCTTTTACAAAAATTTATCGCAAGCACAGCGATTGCGTATTGCATAATTCGAAATAAGTTTTTTAGAAAAAACAAAAAAGCATAAGCAGTTAAGCCGCTTAAAAAACACGAGTAATTAAATACTTTTAAAGATTTGCTACTTAAAGTAATTTATTTGCAGCGAAAATAGAAAGAAGTAAAAAATAGGAAAGCGGTGCCTGATTACAGGTGTTTAACTTTCAATTAGTTACAGCGGACAGAAGAAGCGACGGCAGCAGCAACGTAAACAATTATACCTTATATAGACTTGGATGTGTGGCTAAGTGCGTAAAGCAGAAAGTCTATCAAAGTTTTCTTATTTTTTTTTTTCTTTTCTACTCATACTTCTCTTTTTAGGTGGTTAAGCTAAGAGCACACATTAGCTTGAACACACTTAAAGATTAAAGTAGAGGCACAGACACACATGATAAAGTCTCCTTTTACCCCCCTCCCGACTTGTATAATGTTATTATTTCTATCTATTTACTTTGCTGTGTGTGCGTGTATGTATGTGTGTGCTTAGGCGATAATAATCTACAAACATTTTAACAAATTAACCAACATTTTTCTTCGTACAAGAAAAACTAAAAATAAAACATAAACAACTGAACAACAAACACTCACTTGATAAATATAAATATTTGCTAGAAAAATATGTACCTGGTTTCAACAACATGTTGCCTAGTGGCAGTTAGCAAAGTTGTTGTTATTGTAAATGCTGCCTCTGCTGCTGTTGCTGCTGCTGCTTTAATGACTTGTGGTATAATTAATTTGCATAAATGGAAGACAAGTATGAGGGTAAGTGTATGAGAACCTTTTTATAATTTTGAGAAAAAGAATAAAAATATGATAAGTAAGCACGGAAACTGCATTCGTTTTAGTGCGAACCGTGGACACCCATCACCACCGTGGGCTCCACCACTAAATGATATGAAAATTGTAAAGTTTTTTTTCTTCCTTTTCGATTGCGTGCGTTCTAATAGGCCGCTCCATTCCGAACTCCGAGCATAAGAAAATATAGTTTTCTGTACCTTCTCGATTCATTTTTAGTTTTTTAACTGGTGTGGACTTAGTGACGGACACTACCTTCTAAACACACAATGGATGTTAATGAACTATAAATATACCTTGGGAGTCATCCTTCGCATGTTGCTGGGCGTTACATATGAAACGACAAAGGTAGCATATCTCTATCATTTGGTGACGGATATAAAAATGAAAATTTATCAACAATGCGATCTTTGTGGTCTTTACAATGTTGTTGTCATGTTGAAAATATTTCATATTAATATTTGTAAAGTAATTAAAAACAATTAGTAAAGTAACTAAATACGAACACGGGCACGATTGTGTTTAAGTAAAGGTATCGTAGCCTAGTCTGGGCGAAGGGATTATGGAAAAAAGGGACACTTTAAGGTGAAATTCCGACTTAGCTTAAAGCAATTTGTTATTTTGGTTGCTTTCTTCTTAGCGTAATAAAGGCTTAGATTCCTATCATAAGTGGCTAGTTGTTAACAAATAAGTAAGAGAATAAATCGGAATAAGTAACGGTTTCGCAGGAAGGCAAGGCCGACCGTCAGATATACTACACTACTCCGTCTAGTACAATTATTCGAACACCCGAAGCAACGGCATAGTTTTCGTCAAAGCCCGCATATTGCAGGATGCCCGAAAGACCACATGACGCGAACCAAATTTATCAAACTCAGTTTATCCGCCAAAAATTTTACTTTTCAATTTGCGTCATAAAAAACTAAATTTTAAAGTTTCCCCCATATAAGAGCTTGCATGACAACCACTATATATGTTATGATATACAAAAAAGATACCTATCTCTAAGGTCGCAATTCCTTACCACAAAGTTTTGTGCTAAATTTTCATCACAAAATATTAAAAATTATATCCTCTTCTTGCTCACTATTCATGAAAATTCTTATATGAACCGGGATAGAAGAATACATTCGTTTAATTTTTACGCCAAATTACTACCGTGAATAAATTTGCGCAACGAAATATTGAAAATTAGGTCTTTTTATCACTCGGTTTTATCATTCGGTTTTTGAAATATTTTGAAAATTGCAAGAAGTTTTTAAAATAAGGCATTGTATGGCGAGTGTTCGAAAAAGTGAACCGATCAGAAGCTTTTCCAGTAGTTTTTCGTGCTTGGGTTAAAGTGCGTCAGTGCATTAAACTTAAAAAATTGCAAGCTGCAGATTGAACACAAGAGTACATAGACAGACACCAGACCTTCAGGAAGTGATTCTAAATAGATCGGTATAACGTAAGGAACGGCTATCTTAAGCCCTTCCGTGTGTTGTGTCTTCACACTGTACCACAATTGGTGTAGGATATAAAAGTTTATTGGGCTTTAAGAGGTACCTGGAAAATACTCAGATCTTATTTTAAATCTGTTTACGGTTTCATCGAATGGCTCCTTCCCCTCGCAACAAAACGGGTTTTCTAAGCAATATTCCAGAAACGGCAGGTACGCATGATTCCTTTGGTTCTAGGACGTGTGTGCGCTTGAACGAGAACTCAGTGCTAGGAAAAGTACACAAAATAGAAGAACGAGCTGAATAAATGTAATGAATAAATAAATAAATGCACACAATATATAAAAGAAGACGATGTTTTTTTAACTCATAGCCGACGAAAGCACTTAATCGCAATATTTGGAGAAATGAATTTAAAGGAGCTGTCCGTTGTTAGCCTAACAAACCGAGTTCGTTTAAAAATCATAGCATTTTACCTTTAATATGAGTCGTTAAGGGACCGTTTAGAACCGTTTTACACAAAAACCCATAAAATGAAAATTTTATATATTTTTATGATAAAATGATTTTGAAAAATTTTTATATTTGTAATACGAAGAAGAAGAGGTTTTGTTATAATCGCATCTAAAAAACGTTTGTAACTTTTCAGCTTAAATAAGTGACATTAAAACTAGGAACAGTAAGTATACTTTACGCTTATCCTTAACACTAAAGAATAAATAATAATCGATTCCTCCACAGGAGAGGAAGAAAAGGAAAAATGATTAAATTACGACATTAATGCACGTTCTCAGTTCCTGGTTGATAATAAGCAGCTCCGGCTGAGTTCGCATTCGCAACGCGTTCTGAATGAGCCGGACTTGGTGCCGGACTAATGGCGGGACTGCGATTAATGGGTGTAGTTGCGGGGCTGCTGCCCAAAGGCACCACAAGCGGCCCCATTGGTTTACGCGTACGTGGGGCGCCTCTCGGACCCTGATTGATAGGTCCGCCAGTCTTCAATCGTGGTCTGCCGGGGCCTCGTTTAACCGGCATGGGCACTGCTGTGGGTGTAAAAATATTATTCTCATCCACGTTGCTGGAAGAAGAGGTTGGCAGAGGCTGTGATGTTGTTTGCAATGTGGTCACACAACCATCTAAGGGACATAAAAAAAACACAAAAACAAATTGAACAGAAATTTTCATTTGTTATACAAGCACATCCACGTTCATTGCACATGTGAGTATTTAATGTAAAGCATAGCAATCGCCTTATAATTATCGCAATGCTCGTAATGCGCCGTTAATAAAACATATCACGTTTTATTAAAATATAACGGAAATTGGCCATAAACGCATTTAAACACATCCCTGTACCAATATACATACACACACGCACACACACACACACACGCACACTTTCACATAATTCGGAAATGCAATCGTCATCCTTACAGCATCTCACACATACTTATTTACGTAATTATGTATTTGATTTGGTAATTAATACGTGAAAGCCATTAAAGAAAAAAAAAAAAAAAAACAGAAACATTGCGCGGCCACATTTAAAATCAAGCGACGGGAGAACATCATCAAATGGAATTTTGTGGTTTTTTCTTCGCACACATATACACGCGCACACCACACATGCAAGCACTACTCTCATACTATCTTAGTCTGGGTCTCACAAAACTTTTACACACAAGCAGTCAAATGTTATATGCGCTTAATGTCGTTGTCGTTATTGCTGTTGTTATTGTTGCTGTTACTGTTTGTTGTTGACTGTATTTCTGTACGTATGTCATGATTACGCTTAAAATTAATGACAAATGTTTGCGAGTTCACTTTACCGTTTGTCCTCGATGGAACAGTGCAAAATAAATATGTTCGTTCGTGGTGCGTACACAACCACACACAAACGCATATATACATACATGCATACATATATACATACATACATACATACATACTTATAGACGTTATATTTAAGCCGATTTATGTAATTAACGTTAAAATGTTGCGGTACGTGTTTTGCAATGAATTTATTAATATTTTTTCTCCTTTTTTGCTGCTTTTTCGTGCAATTTTTGTAGTTTTTTGTGAAAAATGTGCAAAAATTAAATTAAATTGTTGTTGTTACTATTGTATAATCCGCGTTGTTTGAAATGACAGCTGTTTACTACACAATGAACACCAAAGCATACAGACACACACACACACACACACGCACTCGGTCTCGTACACGCACAAGCATACTCATCGACACGGTACGTGCATAATCGAATAGGAAATGTCATATAAAATTTTTGGTGGATTTGTTACAACAACAGCAAAAACAACAACAAAAGAAAATGCTTTTAAATCAACTCTCATTAAGATTTATTCGCAATAATCAGGCAAAAACCATAACCAACATCTAGTGCACGGATAGTCAACTCCGGTGGAGAGAAGAGAAGAAGATAATCTAAGTTAACATTTTCTTTTCACTTCTCCCATCATTTCTCTCCATTTTCTAGCTTGCAATCGATCATTGGCCAAACATTGTTTTGCATTCGGACAATTGACTCTTTCTGGCATTCAACATTAGCTTTTAGTTGAGAATCAAGTTCTTTAAGACTTCACTCTTTTTGAAAACTAATTTAACGAGCAACTAAGGCATGGCTAAACAAAGTACAAACGTCTGTGTGTCTCAATGTAAGCGTCAATTTAATTATGAAAGAGATCATTAGAAAAATTCGGGGCATATTTTGAATCGATCTAAAGTGCGCACTTCTAACAAGTCCAAGCACGTAGAAAACGGATACAGGAATGTGGTTGGGTAAGACAAGCAAGTCCTTTCTCTTAATAGATTATATCGGGTAAATATTTGTGGTAACTTTGAGATTATCTTCGCTATATTATCGCTAACGATAACATTTTACGAATTGAAGTTAAGTGTTAAAGTTTTAATGAGCGTCTTTTTTGCCTTCTCTCTTGTTTTAAGGCTTCCAATACAAAAAAAAAAAGAGTTTTAGAAAATGATTTAAGAATTCCTCCTGCATTTTTTTAAATGATTTTTTGAATGATTAAAACAAGCGTCATGTCACGTACCGAGCGGAAACGCTAAAATGAACAATGATTTAATGCACTTGAGAGTTAAAGTACAGGGGAAAAAATGGGGGGAGAATTTATTGTTTTCGTTTTTTCTTAAGTGGTTGCTTAAAAAAAACGGGCACACTTTAGTCAGTAGGCTATGTGGAGGATGCTCACTTACAGCAAAGAGCCTTAAGTGGTTTTTCATAAATCTATATAAAAAATAATTTTACGCGGTTCGCGTTAGCAAAACAACAACAAGCGGAAGTAAGGCGTTAAATATTTAATACGTTTGCAATGCACTTACCTTCACTAGGGTTGTTGTTGCTGTTGTTGTTGTTGTTGCTATTTATGGATCCAACAAACGTAGTTTGCCCCGGTGATGTAGCAGCTCTTACGAAAGAACTATTCGTAGATGTGCCGCGTCGTGTACTGCCACGTGGTCGCCCGCGTTTAGTACCGCGGGGATGATGACGTCGTCGTATATGGCCGAAGCTGCCAAAATCGTCAAACAGAGCTGAAAGTAACAAAATCGTTTGCTTTTAAAATTTTCTGTGCATATAAAAAACAAATTAAAAGTTGCACTCCTTAAGACTCAAGCCACCGAAAGATGGTAGCACACAAATGCATCGAAGAACCCATAAGCGTAATATTGAGCGGCTTGAAATCCTGAGTGTATGTAACTCTGTCCGATTGTGCGCCGTTTGGACAGCAAGTCTTCCTTTCTATTCACTTGAAGGCTCACAAGCTGAAACTTGCTTCATATCTTTCTTCTCTACCACTACAGCTTCAATGCATTCACTCTTAATGAACGATTAATACAAATATTGCCTTAAAACTCGAAATCTGCATAATTGTCAGTGAAATATGAGTGGGGCATGTCTATAGTTACAGTTACAACAATTCGGGTACAAATGTGTGTTAAAACTATGTTCTTTTATGACATATTGCTTAACCAAAGCAAATATTCAGTTCCACAGTTTTAACAGGACACTTTTCGAGAAGAACTTATTTTACGAGAGGTATTCGGCCATGAAACCGATAGATATTTAGGTTTTTTAAGGGAGATGAGAACGCTTGTGAAGAGACTTGATTAATCTTAATATGTCTGTCTATCACAATCCCTTTCTCTTCTTCAGTTCTTTCCGATTATCGCCCTATTGCGTTAATACTTGACATATCCTAGTGTCAAAACCGAGTTTGTGCGTATTTCTGTAGCATCTGCGAAGCCTCTTTTTATGGATTTCTATATAATGACCGTGTAAAGGTATAGGAAAGAACAGGAAGTCCATGCCAGCAGGGAAATCCAAACGCTTGTTGCTCTGCACAAGTTAAGCTAATATTTTCAATCTTGCCTTTAACGTTAAATTCATCGTCTAACAAGACATGAAATGTTATGCCAAGAGACAAAAACAAGGATAAAAACTGTTTATTGTAACCTTTGTAGAATATCGCGCAAAATGACTATTAACATATTTAACAACTCTTTCACAGCACAATTTGCATCAGTACTTTTCTGCAAGATTTCATTTCATACCATTTTTCGAAACATGGTCTTAGTTACCTTGTTACCCATATTTAATCCAACTATCGTTTTTTGAGTGTGAGGCAAAGAGCTAGCTAACGGCAGCAATATTAACTACAGTACGCGTGTACTGTTATAGGTACACGTCTCAACCAACCCTGTAAACATGGCATAAAATGGCGATAATAACATTGAATTTTGACGGTTTAACCTCTTCGTTTAAAAAAGTAAGTTGGGCGTGCAACTACGTTTTAGCGTGGATTGAAAACAGTGGATTTCTTCGCACTGCAAAATAGTCGGCCCACAGCAAACGTAGGACTTGTTAACCAACGCCTAACAAACAGCATTAGTGTTTAATTAATTGGAGGAAAACTTCAATTTTAAAGCAAAAAAAAAAAACGATTATTTTGGGAGAATTTTTTTATTTGTATTCCCGCGCAGCAGTTGCTATTTAAATTGTTTACTTTATTTTAAATGTTTAAGTTGTCATGTTGACTTTTTGTAAAGAATCTACATACACATCGTTTTCGTTTACATTCCATTCCAATTACAAACTTTGATGACATTTTTTTGTGTTTCCTGACATTTTATTATTGAAAATCGTGTAACGTTAATAAAATGCTAAAACACAAGTTAGTTTAGCAAAAAATATATATATATATATATATATGTATATATAAAAGTAAAAAAGTGTTGTAGGTAGCTAAACATTTTGCTTGATTGACCGTATTGCTTACTAACATTTTCAAGGAAAATTGAAAAGACAAAAAGAAACAAGAAAAGATTGGTAGCTAAAGTCATAGACTTAGAAACCTAAATAATATCTTATAATATTGATAAAACATTTATGACAAGCACCAATACTAGCAAAACAAGTCTCTGTCGATATAATTGAGCTAACATGAAAGAAATATGCGCCTTGAAACGAATCTTGGATACCCTGACAGAATATGCACACTTTTATATGTCATAGGTTACCCTCGCAAGTTGTCCGGGGAAATATTTTTTGAAGAGTTTGCAGGGAAATGATTGATTACAATAATCCATTTCTAATACGAAATATTGACAGTCGAGTTTATTTCAAAATTTTACGGCAAAAGAAAAAAGAAAAAACGATTGCAATGATCGCACGATTACTCTCCTCCGCCATTAACTTGGGTTTATAAGTGATGATGTAGGTAGTCAAAGAGAATGCTTTGACAATTGAATTTGAGTCGGAGAAATCAATCAGGATCTATATCTGCTACGCACCTTCAATCTTAATTATGTCCACTTGACAGGCGAACGTAGATGAACGATTAAGTAAAAAACTCACTATACTCTATGCTGCAGACAACTTATTCAACTCAATGGAATTTGTTGTGTCTGACTTCAAACTTGAGAAGCTTATGTGGCAATTCATCGGTTGAGCCGTTTTAATACTTTCATTGTGGCATATAGTATGGTCTAGGGGGTATTTTAAGGCCTACTCAAATTGAAAGGACACAAACTCGCGTGTATTACACTACAGCGGAGGTCGTTATTGTGTAAAACAAAAAGTAATAATTTGTCGTTTTTTGTATGCATGAGAAATATATTTACTTAGATTGCTAAAAAGTATACACTTATATGTATATATATATATGTATATTACATATAAAAACGAAACAAACGTTTCAAACTGTTTTTAATTTGACGTATTTTTCGCGACTTCCAAAACTTTACGATTCAAAATACAAGCACTTCAAGGGGTGCTTTAGATAAATATATTTAAGTTACATATTATATACAAGACTGGCATAACCCTCCAGTGGTGAATGGTGCGAGTAAAAAAATCAATAAAATGGCAACAGTAACAGTAACCTGCCGAAAATAAAATCAACCTGAAAGCTTTAAGAAACTACTGTAATGAAAAAAAACAAAAAAAAATCTAAATAAAAATTCAACAAAAATGTTTTACTTCTGTCATGCAATTGGATGCTCAACGTGCACGTTTGTGTGCACTTACTTTGCCGTTGGCAAAAATGACAATAACAGCATGAAGACTTATAGCAATAAAACGAACAAGTAGGCCTCTTTCCTCCATTAGCTACCATCCATCTTTAGTCAAGCGTTAGTAGCTTTTTACCGAACACCAACCAAGAGAGTTAATAGAAAATAAGTCATAAATTGTATGTTAAGATTGATATAACATTACCAACTAACGTCGCAACACAAATGCTATTTACCGTTCGTATTCCATACACAAAGCCATTCACTATGCATACATATTTATAAGTACAAATGTATGTTAAGGAGGATGCAAGCACAAGCAGTTTTGCTTTGTTGTTAAGCTCTTTACGTTTAAGAGAATTTTAATGACTTGGATGATGTTTTCAAAAGCAATCTTTTTAATGTTACAATCAACAAATAACTATTATTTAAAACTAAATTGGGGAATAGTGCGAATGCGTTCCCAAAAATTCATTTGTCTAAAAGACAGAAAACGTGTGTGTACCGTATGCAATGCATCGATCAATAAGTCGTGGAACTAAGTCAGAAAAACAATTCATTTCATTTTTTTGCAAAGTCGACTGCGTTCATCAACACAGTCTTCTTCAAAAGTTATTCAATGCGTTCTTCACACTTCCAGACATTTCAACAAGAGGACGTATGAACGCATATCTCAACGTTCGCCGAGATTTCTGGTATTAGATTTGGTTACTTACTTCGATCTACGTAATCATATCTTTATTCCTAAAATTATTTGTATCTCTACGACAAGTTGATGCTTGCTGTGTCTAACAGAACTATGAGTCTGATTTTAGCAGCCCACAGACAGTCCACAAGGTGGTTTTTTATTAATGCTGTAAAGTAATGGAACGTTTCGCCTAGTGAGGTAAAGTCGATTGAAAACGGTTCTTGTTTCAAGCCGTATTTTTTCGTTCTAAACATGATTGAGTTTTTCGTTTCCGGTTCTCTCTTAGCCCTTGTACTTGCTATTGTACATGTTCACGTTTTAACTTTTTAAACTATTTGAGGTTTTCTAATCAGCGGCATTATTAAAATACCTTCCTAATCTGAAACACCATATCTCTCTAATCTTATTATCAGTCGTTTATTTTTTACCAAATTATCTCGCGTGTACATTAAATATATTAATTTGTGTTTGCATTCGATGCTTCTTTTTATAAAATGACTTGTCACGATTCTCGAAGTCCGTTTCAGTTTCCGCAATGACCTCGTCATCACCCCATCTAAACCTTCCTCCTTGGAACACACTTATGAGGTCTGCAAGTAGTTAATATTAGCTGGTGATCAGCTCTGGCAAAATACGGTGCCTGCGACAGCAGCTTTGTCTACGTGATGCTGTGAGTACGCAGAGGAGTATCCTTTTTTTTGTTCCATTGTGATAGTCATTTGGAAAACGACTTTCTCACGCCTAAATTTTCATGCAAAATGGAGAATGTACCGCCTTTTGATATGTTCAAGGTGCCGGCTGTCTCTTGTAACTTCATGTAAAGATTCTTTAATGTCTTCCGGTGTAATCAAAGAACATATTCTTGTCTAAATCAACAAGCTACTGCCAATTTGTTAGGCACTCTTACTTTGCAAGCTAATACCGGGCTTGACTGATAATTTCTTCCATCAAGAGACAACAAGACACGAACTTCAATTTTTTGTCGTATTTTAAAAATGAGAAAACGGGTGTTACCAATAGAATTAGAAAACTTCAGTCCGCCTCATTTGAGGATTGGCACTTTTTAAAAATAGTACTGCTTTCCCGGAAATTATTGCCCGACATATGACTGAGATGAGATATTGTTTGGCAGAGAAACCTAAAACTTGCTTTTAACGGAAAATATCCAGAGTCTTAACAGCATCGCGGCTGAGCAGAAAAAGTTCTTCAATTCTCTTTCATTCGTCATGTGTAGCTCCTCGCGAAGTTGGACAAAGAATTGTTATGATTTTGTTTATATTTTTGAAATGAACGCTCGATTAGCGAAAGCAGTTGTTTTAGTAACTTCCGCTGTTCTTGGAATACCACAAATTTTATCAAAGAAGAAGCCTTTCATGTCAAATATTTGGTTTGCTGGATTTAGATAGGAGTATAAGTATCAAAGGTCTAATAGCGCACAGGAGTTATTGACATAATTTTAAGTTCATTCATGCAAGTCAGTCTCTCTGTCTGTTAAATTGCTTGTTACTCGACCTTACGCTCAAAGGTCAGTTTGCAAAGCTGCCCGCCCGTTTTATGCGTTTGCCAAGATGTCTGCCAATCGTGAAAAAGTAATAAAATTTCAGTGTACTTTTCTGAATACTCATTAGCAGAAATGTATTTGAGATGATCAAAGTGAAGCGAATGTACGAGTACCGTTTTTGCTTGTTTAGCTTAAGTCGTCGCCAATAAGACACGAAAGTGTATATCAAGTAATTTTTAAATTCTAACGAGATCTACTATCAAATTGGTAATCATTTCACGTCGCCCGTGTTAACTTTCAATTGTTGTGTTTGTCAACGTCATTTTGTGTGACATTTTTCTAAAAATATGCATAACTAGCGTGAAAGAGCAAAGCATTGATTGCATGTAGATTGGTGTGTTCGTAGTAGATTGGGCTTTCATATAACACCCCAAGAAACGACTATCACAATTTCAAATTTATTTTTGGATAATGATCTGATGAGAAATGCTTGTTCGGTCACGGGTTTTGTCATAGATATGTTTTTTAAAAATAAATGTGTTAAAAAAGCAGATAAGATGACGACACACTTTGGGGATTTTTTTACTTTCAATTTTTTATGCCAAGCAGATGTGCTCTCTGCTTTATTGACGTATGGGGAAGCGCTGCAGTCATAGAATACTACTTTATTAACAGTTTCTTTTTTGTATTTTGTACGTTAGTGTGAATATTCCTATTTTTAACATTTCTATTTTCGACTGTTTTCTCATCCGTTCAATATTTTCCCAAAACAGCTGTGCATATGTGACAATTTTCAATCATTGATTTTGTAAATTTTTTTTGTCAAAATTTTTTAAATCACATTTTTACAAATACTTTTTTTTAAGTAAAACTAAAGGAAAAACCATTTTAGATTTTTTCTTGCTCCATTTTCGATGAAGCTAAGTTTGATGCGTTTTTTATTGCCGTGTACGTAAAAGATCGTTAAATTCGAAATTAAAATTTAAAATTTGTTTTATCGCTTTCGAGTGCTTATGAGATATCGAAGAGCAAGCTTGATTAACTGTCCATCATGCAAAGACCGGCAGCAGCGAAAAAAGCAAAAGCTGGGGCTGAGCCAGCGGTCAAAGTGAACAAAGTGAGTAGTAGTACGCGGAACAAAAAATTAAAGTAATTTGTGGCAAACACAAATTAAAAGGAAAACTTGGCAGAAGACTTGACGGGACAAGACCAGTAAAATCGGCCAACTTCTAAAAGGTACTGGGGAGAAAAAGAATGACTAGAGAGATATTCAATACAGTAAGAGTGTAGGGCATAATAGAAAAAGGAAATAAAATATGTTATGGTAGAAGACTTATACTAACTGTGCATGCGGGTTACGTCGATAGCTCATATGTGATGCTTAGCATGGTTAAGTTGGTGCAGCAGCAGTTGGTATATATACCAAAAGCAAAGACGAACAAATTACAGATCTTGTTGATTGTAGTTTTACTTCGGTTTTAAAGAAAAATCCTTTTTCGAAAGTAAGCTCGCAATGCACTCTTAGGAGTCCAATATATGGCTTCGTTGAGCTTAGGGAATTTCTTTCTTTTTCAATTTTCTGTTTTCATATCACTATGCATTTCTAATATATTCTTATAAAATTAATATATTTACATCCGATTCTATGTGCATCTGGAAAATAAAAGATCAAATCTGATACAAATACTAGCAAAAAGAAATCGAAAGGTAAAGGAGCCGATAATGAACAGTCGGGCAAAGATGCTGCGAAGATGAGTGACATGTCGAAAACGACAGTTGACTTGATGACAGCTAAAGTTGGTGATGTGACGAAAACTGCCACGGAACTGGCCGATCATATTGCTAAGGAGGCTAGAAAGTTCCGAAAATTGGCCTTACATCTGCAGAAATGGGTAGACAAGAATTGTCAACCGAAAATGTTCAATTTTTCTAAATATATGTTTCTAACGAAACGGGAGCCCACACGTTGGGCCAAACGGGGTCCAATGACTCGACGTGACTGGGTACGTTTTTACAATTGGGCGGCGAAAAATGCTTTACCCAAAAAAATTCATGAAGCACCCGATATACAGGTTCCTGAAAAGATGAAGAAGAAAAAGCTGGCTCCAGGTGAAGAGCCCCCGACTTTGGAAAAAATTTTAGAGCATTTTGACAAACTGGCCACCCCGAAAAAGCCGAGAAAAAAGTATGAATACCCACCGCCACCGGCTTATCCGTATTCGCCGAAAATACATTTTAAACTCGATGCCTTCCATGATAAAGGACGTCCCTTTCAACCCCCACGCGTACCACGAACTTTTCAACATATAGATGTCGAGTCAGAATTTTGGTCAAAAATGCGTTTTCCCATACGGTCTTCAACGCGTAATTACGTCCCGTCACCTAATATTTTAAATTTAGCTAGACCGCTCAAACGCCCGCCTGCCAAACCGCATTGCAAGATACCAGAGAAGCCCATTGAATTTGTACCGCCTCGTCGCCGCATGAACCGTCGTCAATGGCGTGAACATGAACGCCGTCTGAAATACTTGGCAAAACCAGTGTACCGTCCTCTTTTCGAATTCTACTACGAGGGTCCGAAACCGAAGCCCGAGGAAGTACCTGGAGATAAAGCTAAGCCTAAACCTAAAGCCAAGAAGCCTAAACCTAAACCTAAACCAAGACCTCGACCTCGACCTAGAACCAGACCTCCACCGAGACCTGCACCGAAAGATACAACTCGCCCACGCCGACCTGAACCGATAAATATACCTGCCGTACCCATACCTAGGGCTAAGCCCGACGCTGAGCCTGCTCCAGACGCCCAACCTTGAACGTACTTCTTCTAATTTGTACCTATTCCTATATTTATTCTCTGCTCTATTCTTGAAATTTCGTACGTACTTGTTCTCGTGTAAATTTGTTAAATTTAAAGCTTTTCTTATTCCGGAAAGATTAAAATTAAAGCTTCCAAATTTGAGGAAAAAGGTAACTAATCTTTTATTGCAAAAGCGATCAAACGCCAAGAGATGAGTTAAAGACTTTTCTACCAAAGTCCGCGGGATCACTTTTAGCGTCACAAGCGTAGGACACTAGTAAAACGAAGGATGACATCATCCGTCCAATTTTAGCATTATCTCGTCTCCAATTTTTTCAGAAGAAAAGAAAAACATGTAAAAAACGAAAATTTTAACCGTAGGTTTTATTGCATAAAAAGTTTAGTGTTTTTTAAACGAGCGAGCCCATGTATGTATGTATTCATGATATATAAAAATTGGAAGCGTGGAAGAAAAAAGGAAAACAAAAACAAGATAGAACAAAACAGAAAAGACATAAATAAATAAATAACGTACAATAATAAAGAAGAAGATTAATTAAAAACTAAGAGAAAAATTAGATAAGCGTTCGCGAATTAGTTCATTGCATTTATTCGTTGACTTTCGGTGAATTGAATGCGAAACTTGATCAACGGAATAATTCTTTCTGGGACATCGAGCGTTACACTTGACAGACGTTTCACTCCAAAGAGGACTTCGCTTGATTTCTTGATTTGAAGCGAACTTTAAAAGATTCGGAAATTCTTCTCTAAAAAAGGATAAGGAGAGAAACCAAAAAATTTATAAAGTTTTCTTTTAAACTCTTCAAGAAAATATTTTTTTCTTTTGTGTTTGACCCTAGAGTGTGAGCATACACTAAATGTTGTTTCCTTTTGTTAATATCCGAAGGTTGGTGCAAAAGACTTTGCAAATCGATGCCGTGACCCAAAAATAAGGCGAATTTGTTTAGATCCCCGAATATCTTTACTTATGCTTTCAAATCAGTTCTTTTTCTAAATTGACAGCACTGTCACAGACATATATGTAATATTTCACGTTATTAACGGCGTGAGTGTATACAAAGTATTTTTTCCGATGTTTAGAATGTGTGATGTTGTTGAGCAAAGAGGTTGCATTAAATTTTGTTTATGAAAGGAAAAGAGAGGACACTTTGACTTACGCATGGAGCCCGAAAACAACCGGAAAATCGAGCGAATGTCATGCAAAAGGTGAGCGAAGACCAAGCCAAAGTCGTTCATAATTCGAGTTTTGCTCGACCATCGTGGTATTGTGCATTATAATTTTCTTCCACTGGTGTAAGTTTTGAGGGCGATGAAAGTGATTTGGAAGAATAAGTACACAGTAGTACATACATTTAGACAACGACTTGGCAGCTGTAGGAGGGATTGATTTAAAAGCTATGCATGTTAAAGGAGATAGTAAGTACCACAGACTCACACCACGTCAAGCGGCTTATGTTGATTTGTGGTATACTCTCAACATGCTGATTAGAACGGTTTTCCAATTGGATTTCAAGCTGACGTGTGCAAATTCTTACAGTTGTTTCGCTTGCCTTAGAGTTCTAATTATTGTAGAAGCAAGCTGGTGCAAAAACGATGCCCATAAATGAATTCGATCCTTGACTTGCATCCAAAAAACTAAATTTTGCCCTTTGTTTACAATTTTTTAGCTTTGGGAATTCCAGTAGCAGAACTGCATCAGGCGGACTGACAACGTTACATATAGATACAAAGTAACAACATTACATATACGTATAATATTGGGCAAAGAAGTGCGCGGGTATCATGCAATATGTAAAGTTGCATTAAATCCCGAAGATCGCGTGCATTAGTCTACGCACAAGCTGAAGGCATTAGTCTACGCAACAGTTGGGAAACTGAAGCGATCCTTTTTTCTTGGTCAATAACTTACGACTTAGAGTGAACAAGGGAGGGGTACTTCTCAAATCCATAAAAACCCGCGGAATTAAAGGACTTTAAAAAAGCCGTGCCAAACATGCAAACAACGAACAATTTTCCTCAGCATTCAGCTCTAAAATCGTGTTTGTTTGCTGTAGATGTAATCGCATTTTGTTGGAAAGTGTTCCAAGTGCCTTTGACTTTAACTTGGCTTTTCAGCCGCCTTTTGTTCAACATAAAATTAAATTCCCGATAGTAACAACACGATTTCATGATTAATTAAGCTCCTAACTATCAGTTACACAGATGTTAAACAAACTAAACTTTTGAACACTTTTAACACTTGTTAACAAATAAGTTTAAAAAAGCAAAAAAATGCAAAAAAAAAAAGAAGTAAATGTGAGCAAAATTGTGTCCGCAAAATTCGTAAAATTCATAAGTTCATAAGTTTCAGGTAAATCGATTTCGATACAAACAAAACAAACACACATTACTTAATTTGTTGTTAACCATGAACACTTTTATGCATTTTTAATAAAATTTCAAATGTCGCTACGAGCGACTATTGCTTCTAATACTTTTTTGATCTCTCTTTCTCTGGGTGCCAATAATTCACACATACTGCACAAAAAGAGCCGGCCTAACTACATGAATTTATCATTTCACGTATGTTCAACACGTTTTCAGTTTTACTTAATGGATTTAATATGGATTTAATTTTATTGCTTTTTACTAAATATGTTAGAATCATGTTTTAAAATAAATTTTATGGTTTTTTAGTTTTTAGGCAATTTTTCTATTATGTTATACATGAGATGCGCATAAATTTACACCTTATTGCCCCCTATTGCTAGAATTTGTTTTTTTTTTTTTTTGCATTATTCTTGGCTCTTGTTGACATTGTTTTAATAGTTTATTTCAAAATAAAAAATATTCAAAATTTAAAATTAATACAAGAAAAATTTTCACATCATCCCAAGTCCGACACTCTTTGAATCTTAGAACTGAAACTTGCTATTAACAACTAAATAATGTCTTATGACATTTCTTTTGCTGCTTTATTTTCTAAGGTTTTCACTGTGAACGATGTATTTGTTTGTCTTATGTGACACTAGAGACTCTATAATTTCTATGAGCGCTATGGAGAAGAAAATTGTATCAAGGCGGGCAGAGAAAACATTTTTCTTAGAGACTAAATTCTGATTGCGGCAAATGTTGAGTTCTTTTATATAAATACTGCGTTCTGTCCGCGAGAACTGACCAAAATTTTGTTTTTGCCCGTAGGCGCTAGAATTAGCCCGTGGTTCAACTTGAACTTTTCCAACGTCTGAGCTTGAAAGCAATGGCTATAAAGTATGTAAGATTCCGTTTATTTATATGAGACGACGTTTAAAAACTACCTATAATCGATTTTTTTCTAGCTGCCCGATTTTCGAGATACCGCTCGCATATACTTATTTCTATCAGAATAGGAGGTGCGCAGCGTACAGGCAATTGAAACAGAATAGTCATATTTGCATTTGATCTCGTGAAGATAGCTTCGAAAGGCGGTCATTCAGGCGCTCGTTGGCATCATTTTCATTTTTAGTGTAAAAATGTTTCCAATCAGTTTATTACTCCGACTTACTTTGCGATTTGATGCGAAACTTATAGACAAGCATGCGAAAGAATTGTCGGTATTTCTTCGAGGCCCCCTCAGTGTTGTGAATTTGTACGTGGACTAACCACAATCATTGTTTAATCATCGTTTCCTAATTAATCAAGGATTGTTTTTGTGGAATTTTGACATCTTATTTTCAATTTTGCGACTGTGGCAGCGCAACAAAAATTGTGGATAAGATTGTCTTTGTTGGTAAAAATAGCCATAAGCAAAAGGTCCATAGTTCTAGTGTTAATAGAAGATAAAAATGCCAGCTTTTTAAAACCGCAGACACGCAGAATAGCAGAAACTCACACATACACAGTTGAACGTGAAGCGACATTGGTGTAAAGCTCTTGATATGAGTGATGTGAATGTACATTCGATGAGACTAACATATTACGCAAAGAAATTACAAAATTACAGAGTGCCAGACACATCGAGAAAACATATGTAAATATAAATATGAACGTAAGCGTATGTTTCCAGGAATGAGTGTAGAGGGCATGGTATCTTCTTTAGTCCGTAAGATATTGTTCTACACACATGCACATACGTAGTCTCATCATTAAATCGTAAAAGTGTTATACCAGAACGTTAAAGTAAATGTCAACAGCCGGGAAATAAACATCACTCAGAGCGAGACAGAGAATTTAGGACAAATTGAAGCAAAAACATTCATCATATCCAGTAAATAAAAGCCATAATCGTCTTGATGGCCATCCTTAGTTTAAAGTTTCTTTTGCGCGCTGGGTATCCATAGTTCGTCTTATTTTCCATACAACATTAACTTTTTTAATGGTCTTGCAGTTGAACTTGAAGGTGGAAACAATGGAAACAATTTCATCCTGCAAGTCCGCGAAAAAGCATGAATGGTGTTATCCACTATACCAACAGCTCGGGTAATCTCTGATTTCATGACTATTTTTGCAGACCATATTTTCTTTTTATTTATTTATTTTTTTGTTTTTTATGAATGAACGAACGTGTGACAAATTGTTTTGCTTCAATATTGAAGTTTCGTAAATAAAAGAAAATATGGAAAATGCATCGCTAAGCCAATCCAAACTATATAATAAGCTGCGACCACTAGGAGTAACGAAATAAAAAATTGTTTCGCTGGCAGTAAAGTCATGCGAAATTTATGCAATTTTTGGGAGATCGCGTGAACCACGAACACAGCACTCTTTCTTCTTTTATCTTATTTTCATAACTGCTTTTTGTGAATTTCGGTTTTTTTTAAGTAAATTTGTTTTAAAGAAACAATCTTGAGCATTATTTTTATATTGAATAAATTAATTGCAATTTCATTGGAAACTTTTAATGATATAAAGCAGGTAAGATAGTTATAAGCACGAAACTTGAATGCTCGCCATCTCTTAGTTTCGTTTCTTTTTTTTTGTATTTTTGGCGCCTAAGCGGACAAGTCAGGATTGTATTCATTCTTAAGTTGTAATGTAACGACTGGAGTTACTTTTTACGTCGATGTCTATGAAGACTTCCAGATTACTGTTGAAAGTGTAATCGCGCATGAATGCACACCACCTCCTTCTCCAAACTAAGTCTACGCTATCGATTTAACTGCAAATTTAGATTCAATTGCTTGGAGTTCCTCTAGCAATGCACATCAAATAATTGAATAACTTTGCATGTAAGTTAATAATTTTCAAGTTTCAAGATTAACTTGAAACAAAAACGATCGAAAAGTAGCTTTACTATTAGACTTGCACTCCACTATTGTATACTCTAGCGGCTTTCGATAAGATAGTTACATAGTTTATCTTGTCTTTTTGGGTGTTTAGATGCAGCAAAAAAACTTAGTAACAACATGCCAACAAAGCTTGTAGTAGTAACGATGGACATGAAATTGTGAAAATTTCGCAGATTCATGCGCAATTAATTAAAAATTGAAAGTCATTCACCCTCTTCGAGAAAGTTTTCATTTATTTGGATAAATATTCAAATCAAACGATGTGCAAGATGGGGCAGATCTAAAAAAGTCTCTGTACGTACTATGAGTTTCGTTCCGATGAGTAAGAGATAAACCAAAAAGTCTCGCCTTAGGTCGCCTCAGGGCAAGTAATCTATGGAATATTACGTCTACAGATGCCCATGACGGCTTCATCACAAGTAACCCAACACTTTATGAGCTATACGTTAGCAACAACTTTCGATGACTTTTTCATGATGCGTTCCGTTCGTGTAGACCACGATCTTAAGATATTTGCGTAGCAATGATTTACGTGGAAGTATAAGAAAGATATAAATTGTGCTTGTCAGCAGACTATTTTCAACGATATTTCCGGTCTGGAATTTTTTTTTGTTCTGTCTTCAGAAGATTATAAGAAACGCTGACTTTACATCGCAGGTCAGCGAGCAAGATTATGATCGATTTTCGCTTTGATGTTGTCAAGCGGTGTTAACGAGAAACTTTCACGACAAGATGCCGGTGATGAGCAGTCGTAGTCCATCCTCATCTTGAAATTGTTGGCAAATATAATTATTTTTATTACTGCATTCGGGATAATGGCACACACACACAAATATATTCTTCATCAGCTACTAATTCTAAGCAATTTGGGCTCATTGATTAAGCTTCGTTCTCACGTTATTCCTTGTGTAAAAAACACATTAAACGTTTTACATGATTAGGTCAACCTGTTCTCCGTATTTATAGCAGTTTTCTTTTATGCTTTCCTTAATTTGTGACTACAAAATAAAATTGCGTGCAGAGAATTCAAATTAAAAGGTTTTACGTGCGTTTATATTTTTTTTTATGTCATTATATTTCTCCTAGATTTCTCTTTTTTTTTTGTTGTTATACACTCAACATGACTTTGTAGAGCATGCTATCGAGCGTTGAATATCATTTGCCCGCATTGTGTACTCTCTTCGCCTTAATGCATAACATAACAACTTGTTACAGTTTTTTCTTTTCCTTTAGTTTTTTGCTCTTATTATTAAATAATGATTATGTGATTAGTACGGTTATTATGTAATAATAAAGCTGTTATTTTAATAGTAGTTTTTATTTACTTATCTCTCATTCTATTATATTTAGTCTGGCACGTGCTGATATTTTCTTAATGTGTTGTAATCATTTACACGTAAACGGGAAATTATGTTTGTGCTAGTAAATGTCGTGCCCTTCTCTCAAACATTTCATCCGAAAACGTTTTCAATTTGAATTTCACAAACTGTGACAAATATCTGACCAATAATTTATGTTTAATTCGTTGCATAAAAACTCAAATATTGATTCACTTGAAACCTTGAATCAAGTCATAGAGAGTCTTTAGGCGGAAACTTCCACAGTTTGCTTGCAGACTCGAAAGGCCGCGTACAGTGAAAGGCTCAGGTGGTCATGGGTGACAAAACCCTCGATACTGTCGAGCGTCGAGGTAATGTGGGTTGGGTAGTGCTTGCATGTAGGTACAATGGGAGCAACTGTTCTACATAGATAAAGGAGATTTGGTTACCAATTAAGTCCTTCAACAGGAAAGCAAGGCTTTCTCAACGCTCCTACCCGTTTGTTTTAGAATTGCTGGCGTATCATACGACACACTACGGCGACTTTCCGTTCTTTAAGGAAAATGTCCGAGTTTGAAACAACCTATCAGCAGTAGAGTTTCCCACTGTGCTTGATATTTTCGTACACAAACATTAATCCCTCCTTTCATTCCTCTCTGCCTATGAACCATCCTGACCAACATCGTACCTGCACATATACAGTGCATCCCTGAGTGGCTGGTCATAGACAAACAAAAAGAGAAGGAAAAAACCTGGATATGCAGGAGTCCCGTCTGCTACCACATTCATGACATAATCCAAAAATTCTGTTCCCGTTTACTACCCAACTGCAACATCTGTTCAATTTCTCAAGTTTTTGATTTTCTTAAAAAAATTGAGAGACTTTAGTCATCTGTCCGAACGTTATTTCAATGATGGCAATTGAACGCACATACTGATTTTCATATGAGGTACCGAAATTACCGACAACGATATACTTTGGTTGCTTATCTATGAAGTTTATAATGAACTTCTGCTTAAGCGAAGCTTGCAAGATAACAAACACACACTTGACATCAGCACTCATTAACGCTGACATTCGGTAGGCATGTATTTATTTTTGTGAACAGCTTTTCAACAAATACTTCTAAGCTAACACAACCAGCAGGAGTACAATAAGCAACAATGATCCAAAAATGTATTTACGAATATAATAAAAATAACTTTAATTTACGAAAATTACTTTCATGACACAAATTTTGCTTCTTTTTTTTTAAAAAAAAAAGTCTTCAAAATTTGGAGCACAACTGATAACGTAAGAGAAAGACATAAAGGAAAGAAAATAAAAAACATCACAATACAAATGACAACAACATAACCAAACACTGGCGGTGATTGTTGTTGCTTTTATTGTCGTTTTTGTCGTAACATGTAATTGTTTGTCATTTTGAGACGTGATGTTGATCAAACAAAACCTAACCAGAGTCAACAAAGTAAGCAAGAAGGCAAGCAGCCAACCATCCAGCAAATTGAATAAACAATTGCGAATTGATAGGAAAACTTTCCAATTAGAAAACAGGACATCTAATTCACTTGTTGATTTGCTTGATTTGCAACAACAATAACAATAACAACAACGACGAAAAAGAGCACCATAGTAACAAAGGCAAGCAATTGGTCTCCCAAAAGATCACATCGCACTTGTTGTAACTCTTGGCCACCATCATTTTTACTTGTTGCTGTTATTGCCATTGCTGTTGCTATTCCTTTCATTGTTGTTGTTGTTGCTGCTGATGTTGCTGTTGTTGTTGATATTTTTGTCGTGTAGCATGTTAATTGTCAATGTTATTTTACTATTTCGTAGTTATTGTGTGTGTGTTTTTGTGTGTTTACTTTTTTGTCTTTTTTTCTTGTTTTATACGTTCTTTTATAGCTTTTGGGGGAATTAGAAAAATCCTCCATCCCACGTTTGTTGTGTTTGTAGTCGCAAAGCTTCTAATCCATGTAATAGCAACCGCAATAACAATATATGTAACTAATAGAGGTGGTCGTTACTGTTGTTGTTACTCCTGTTGTTAATCTCATGTCGGTGATTGTGTTGTAACAATTAAGTAATCAATTCTTAAATGGCTCTTTGATATACAAAAATAAATGCAGTTATCAAACAGCGCAGTAAGCAGTAAAACTAACCAAAACGAAACCGTGACTAAAATGCCTAAATGATGAACTCTTTGTATTGGGGTGTTGAAAAAGTAATCGAGCATCTTTTCGGGAAGTAACTCGACAATTTTTAACATAGACATAAATAGAAACGATAACCGCTAATCCGTCAATAGCTCTTTCATACTAATTAAGATCGGCTGTGTTGATGCGAGCGGCAGTCTTTCAAAAAAAAAGAGAAGAAAAAAGAACAAGTAAAAACATTGCACCACGACCCAACATTATATATCCTCCACCCTTTCGATTATTACAGTCCTTCATATAACAATTTTTCCAAAAGTCATTATATCGAAAGTAGTTGAAAAAGCGCTTCAATTGAAACCATTTTGAATTTGAAGCATCCATCTTTGGGCCAAAACAAGTGGGTGCACCAAATTTTATCAAAATATCTCAAAAATTGCGACCCGTAGGTTGAGTGCAGGAATGCGAAAGGGACAGACGCACAGACGAGCTTAATAATTCTAATATTATAAAGATACGAAAGGTGTATGGTATAGTAAAAGATGGGTAAACCTCAAGTCCTTTGGGTGTTGTATACATACACACTTCGTATACCCTTAGGCACACAAACTTAATAGACCACAATAGCTGTAGCGCATAAAAAAAGAAAAATAATAATAAACAAATGCATAAATAAATAGAAATAACATCATTTTTCGAGCGGTTGCAGTTCTTAGACGTTCCGCATATGAATCATGCCTCCTCTTTTATGTTCTATCTCAACCAGCCCCTTTTCCGACGTTATTTGAGATTTCCTTTCCATTCCTTTTTCTTAATACACGATTCCCTCGAACTGTGGCAATGGAGTTGCATGAGAGGTTGCGGTAAGATCGTTTAATAACTGCTCTTTTGAATTTAGTAAATGAGATCACTTTCGTCACCGATGGCAGAACGGAATACAATTCATTTTATTATTTTTTACAATTTGCTTCAACGGTCATGATATAATTATAATGTCTCACTGACCATCACCAGCCGAGTAAGCGTAAATGTAGCACTCAATTCATTAAGTACTTATAGTATGTCAATGTATTGTAAATGAAGCGCACATTGGATATATGAGAAGCAAAAGTTCAGTCTGCACTCAGTCCTGTTAGACTTTTTAAATTGCAAGTAATAATTGCCACTAAGGAGAGCACATATGTATTGACGTGTGTGTGTGTGTGTGTATGTGTATGGATGTGTTTGAAGTACTTACTTGGAGATTCGTTGCCTGGCTGCGGCATAGGACTTTCACAGTCGACAATTAAAGTTTCATTTTCAGAATCATCGTTTTGCGAAATAGCGGTAGCACCGGGCACGAGAGCCTCATTTACGGCTGAGTTGCCAACAAAAGAAGTGCTTGAGGTCTCTGAAGTGCCAGCAACATCAAAGGTGTCGTCATCAATATGAGAGGCAGCATCTAATTTGGGTCGCTTTGCGGCTAATGATTCGTGCGAAATCTCATCATTTGCACTATTGTTGATCGTTGATGCATAGGCAACATTTGGTGTATTTGCAGCAGCAGAAGCCGATGAGATAGTTGAAGGCTGAAATATTATTGTAATAAGGTAATAAAGAAAGAAAATAAAATATTTTTAATACGTTTTAGAATTGCTTTAAATCGCTGCTTTAACTGAATGGAAAATTGCGAAATTTTTGCTTTATAGCCTTTTATGTATGTGAATTGTAACCATGAGCGCATATAATGTAGTACATAAACGTAGCACACAAACATAAAGCACGTAAAGTGGGAGCGTCTTCATTTTTTTATATTTTTATTTTTATTTTTACGTTTTCTTCAGTTTTTCCATTTTTTCGCCAGAAATCAAGTTAAACTTGTCAATGGTGAGTATTATTGCAGTGGGTGATGAATGTTCGTTTATGTTGCGCTTAAAGTTTACAGACATGCGGACAAATGTTAAAAGCGCACACGAAACCGTGTGGAAAATTATTATTTTAAATGATACTCTTTACGATGATTACTAAGAAAATGGCATTTACTTGAGCTACCGATGCAGATAATTTTCACAAAAATTGGATCCCATCTCCGCGTTTACGATTTGAAAGTCATTTAAAGAAGATGTCGATACAAATAACATAAGATATAGATGTAAGATACAGACTACAAACAACATGCACTATTATCAATACAAGCACTACTAAGAACGAAAAAAGAGAATCAATCGGAGAATAGACTAGAGTGCACTTTTAACCATTACCGAGTAGGTTTTTGTTGAAGTAACCGTTTTGTCAGTAACAACTTTTACGGCAGAGCATCGCTGCAGTTAACCTTAGCAGATCGCAAGAGTTCTTCAATGTCATTCCAAAAGAATCATGTACTTTCACCGCAAACATTTCACCCCATGCCATAACTTGGCAAAATAATAAAACAAAGTTTAATTTTCCTTATTTTTTACTCTTTAAATATAATAAATAAATTGCGGAATTTTTCTTTCATATAAAAGAAGGTAAGATGTTTGAGCTGTATGTGCGCTTAGCGGCGAATCTGTGGTATTCAAGTCCTCCAACCCTCAGGTTAGGTTTGTCAAAAAAATTTTATTAAACATGCGGAGCGACAACAGGCGCATTGAACGCATTCAATTAAGTCCAGGAAATACCTGTAACAAGTTGAATACTGCGGATGTAAACATCAGCGGAGTACGAATTTGTTCAAGGTTGAACTGTGTCCATCAACTAGACGTACATGTGTCAATTCTCAGCTTCTTATCTCATACTTTACGACTAGAAGCGTTCACACATAAGTAAACAAACAGGGCTAAAGCGCTCAGTTCATTACGTCCGTCATGAACGTGTATACTTTAATATCTTCTTTTGGTTGCTGCAAATGGGAGAATAAATCTTGTGTAACACCAATCCCTCGCAGAAATAGAACGGTATTCAGCGAAAATCGATTTGCTTTACGTTCACTCACTTCATGCTGAATCATTTACTGATGTAAATAAGCATATAAGTATAAGAAGGATGACATGACTTATGGGAAATTGAATAAAAAAGTGCGTAACATAAACTACTCTCCCCAAACACGCTACATACAGAACGGGAGGCTTCTAATTGCTCATAAAGCAAGTACATCTGCCAACAGCCCAAAAATTTGAGTCGCTACGTCCATCACATATCTTTTCTTAGACTAGCTAAAGGTAACAACAGTCTCAATTCCCATTTAAATGGGAATTTAATCGAAAATTGTCACCCGTACCAGAAAAGCTAGAGTCAAAACAAAATGAACAGGCTGGTGATAATGAAAAAATTGTTCATTGAAGTAGCGAATATCAAGCATTGAATGCAAGCATGATGGAGTCCATTGTCTGTTTTCAAACCAGAATATTGCTAATCTTGTTTTTAACATTCTTATCAATATAATTCATTTAGGCCACTTACTTAGCTATTGAGCTGCTTTTAAGGCTCATAAAAAAATATACGTTATAACTAAAAGATTGGGAATAAATTAACCTATGCATCAGAATACTTAATCTTAAGCGTACAGTGGCAATCCTAGGATTAAAAGTAGGATAGGCACCAATAACTAGGGCTATGAACTCTTTTGTTTTAAAGCTGGCCTAACTAGAAAGAACAGTGACCTTATAAGTTAGAGTAAATTCTTAGAACTCAATTATCCTTTGCCTTTGCCTTGATAACAAACAGCATTCATCATTAATTCTTTAAAATTTTTGAAACCCAAATGCTTTCCTATTTCTATTAATTTCCTTTATATAGTACTCGCGTACAACTTGCGAATAACAGAAAACTTTGTCTTAAACGAAACTTACACGTAGTAGAAGAAAAGTCGAAGAACATGCAGTAGAAAAAGTCTTAAGCCCATCTTTGCATTAAACATAATCAGTGTTCCATTGAACGAACAATAAATCATTTAGCGAAACCGAAAACAGAACAGACGCACACAAATGCATTTAGAAGAAAAGAAAACAAGAAACCCATAACAAACTCAAACAGACAGTCAAAACAGACAAGCAAAGTAAGTTACGAATACAAGAATAATCCAAGACCTAGACCTTTGAAAATTACTTATGCATATGCAGAAAAGGAGTAAGAAGGGAACGTAAGAGATTTTCTTCTGTACACACTAGCACACAATAGCGTTTAAAGCATGAATTGTGAATGAAAAGAACCGAGTTTGTTTAAAATTTAAACCTTAAGAAGAAAAACTTTCCTTATTGACAACAAACAGAACGACGAACGAAACAAAACCTTAGAAAAACAAACAGTCATTCGTATGCTAAAACTATAAATCGTTAGCAGAGTATTAGGGACTATAAAGCGAACATGGGTTACGCACTTTTCAAAAGACTCTAACACAAACGCAGAGAGTCGTTGCGATTTATCTGCCGCTTATAGTCACCAACATTATTGTTATTTTAGTCGTAGCTCTTCTGCTCGTGTCGCTGCTTTCGAACTGTTGTTATAAATCACATGACCATGACAAAGAACTCTTCTCTACCACAAATTGCCATTAAAATGCAACAGCAGTAGTTGACGCTCGGTATTGCGCAGGGTATGGTGGTAACAGAATCGAGCACAGTTATATATATTTTAGAAAAACTCAAACGTGTTGATGGATCCGACAAGATGCACACACTTTATTACCCCCTACACATACACTAAATGCCTATAATCGTGTAAGTGCAAAGTGAGTACGACTTCTTTTAAAATCATACTCGCAGACTCTTAGATATCGAGAAATCTAATTTTTCTTCTTATTGGTTTTTTTTTGTTTGCGCATGAATACCCTAGAAACCCTTTTTCAGTGACAGTTGTCTGGTTCCCATATCTTCCACATGCCAGCATATAAAAGGGCGTTATCACACTCAAGAAGTATTAAGAGATTTTTAACAAAATCTACGCTTGGAGGTTTTGTAGTTATTTAATAGAAGCTTAGCGAACCCAATATATCCTGCAATTATCGCATTGTGCCACCAATTTAATGTTGATTAAAAACTATTTTGAATCTGGATAAAAGTGTACTAAATTTGTCAGTTGATTTGCAAATTGCAGCAATAAACGTCACAAAAAAAACTGTTTCTTAGATCATTACGAAGGACGGACATTTTCTTCTTGCCATTCGCTTTGCTTGCCGGAAACATCAACTCTAGATATCAGACTTCAGAACAGGAGGGACTCGCCTATATTTTCAAGCTTCCTTTAAAGGTATTATTATTACAGTGCACTCTTTGATATCACCAATCACTCAGTGGATGCCACTTATTCCCGTAACGCGTAGATGAATAGAAAGAGATGAGGCACGAGCAGGTAAGAAAGAATGAAATAGGAAGTTGGTGGCCGCAGCCTAGTGAATACGTGCTCGATCGATAAGTGTTATACCTTTATCGGTTGCGTGCTCGCTGTAGCTGCCACTGAGGTTGAGTAGCTACGATTCTTAGACGCTCGGCTACTCCTACTGAGACGAAAGAAAGAAATTCTACGGTTAAAAACTAGAATGAGCACTAGTAAATGAGGCTATCGGAGGCAGACCAGACGGTTTCTTTAGTAAAGTTACATAGTTTATAGGCATTATGTTCTAGAGGTAGTTTTAAGATGTCCGCAGGTAGGTCCATAAGCTAAAAACTAAAATGATTTCAGAAAAATTAAAAATTTCGATTTTTTTTTTTAATTTTTAGCCGACGTTGAACTATTATTCCCTTTATCCATTTTCTGCCATGCCCGCAAGTGACAATTATAGTTTTTTTATATAATATTTAAAATAGTAGTAGTAGTAGTAGTCACAGTAGTAGTGTGCACAGCATTCGCCTCAAGGCGGATATGGTTGCTTTTTCAACTTTTTTGGTCCACACATCATAGTGCTCTGCCTATCACTTCTAACACAGATTATACGCTTTCATTTTATGGGTATTATTTGCATAGTCTGGAAAAAGCAGACAACCATCAGAACCACACACATGCTGTAGAGTCTTTTTTTTTGTTACTTTTTTTTGTTTCTCTTATTTGTAGCTCACTTACAGTGTCTACAGGCCCCCTACTCTTTCACTCTAACCACCACATTTGTAACAAGTGTAAGCCCGGGTAAATACAAGAAATTACAACAACAGCAATAAAACGTAAAGACTCTATTATGTAGCTATTAATGTTATTATCATTTCGAGATGTTATCTATCTGTAGCTATTACCGTACAACTACTTAAGCGGTATTAATGCCATTACCATTAAACACAATCACAAAAACAAACACACATCTTCAAGTTTTTTTCTTTTTTTTTTTTTAAATACGGAAGTAGTTGTTTGAAGATTAAGTTCGGTTTTTTTTTCTGTTTTTTCTTGTAACTTAATTGAGGATTTCTGTGTTCGTTATTTGTTGAACTTTTGGTGAATTTGGTTTTACTGTTAGAGTTACTTACTTTATTCGGCAATCGTTTCTTTCTGTCGTTTGCTGAAAGTTGCTCCTTACTTGTAGTGTTATTCAGATTGTCTGTCGGACAATTGATTTCGAATTTTTGACGATCTGCAAAATGTAAAATAAAAAGTCTTTAGATAAACTTAGTACGAGAAACAACGATATCTGCACAATCTGTGTAATTTTTTTAAAGAAAATTAATTTTTTTATTTCAACCCAATATATAGTACGGACGGATAATACTAATCTTACAAAGTCACATGCGGAATTTGTTGCTGCTGCAAAGGAAAAATTGAGTAAGCGAAGTGAGCGAAAACAAGCCATTTATCGGAAGCTTGCGATTCTCCAATGTATGCTTGCTTGTCCTATTTTATAGACGCATAAGTAGACAAATCAATGAATGTATTAACAACAGTTTGTAATTCACATTCCGTTGCTGACCAAGGATCCGTATGACAAGTTTATGACAGTTTTCGTTTACTGTGAGTAAGCGCAGGCAACAACGTAAGGATTTCACTATTCGTTATAGTGTAGTTGTAGTAGTAGCGATATTAATAGCAGCAGTAGGCAGGAATCACGACTGCCAAGTTAGTGTACGCGGCTTGAAATCTCAGTGCGGTAGACTCGACTTCCCTCGTAACTATACTCAGCGCTCCACCAGTAAAGGCATGACACTTATAGATAAGATTTCTTGAATCCTAACAATTTCGTTTTTTGGAATACGAACAATTTTTTATTATTATTGTATAGTGCAGTACATACAAGCAAATATTAAGCTTGCGAGGATGTAGGCAAAACACAAAAGGACTTACGACGGAGCCACCTTTTGTTATACCGATCGAATCAGGATGACTTTCAAAATACATTTAAGATCCTTTGTCCGTCTTTTTGCTTTTAAGATGATTTGATGAAATTTGGAACCGTAAGATATTTGGGTCCAAGGACGAATGCGTTTGAAAACACTACTTTCTCAGACTACTTTTTTGACCACTTCGCATATAACGTGTAGCTTTAATAATTCACAATACCTGTAGGGTGATGTAGGGTATTTAAGGGGGAGCTAAGGCCCACGAGATCGCTATAAGTGATTTCTTAAAATAAATTTAAATCGGATTTCACCAGCAAACAAGGCGAGCCGACAAATTTTGATAAAGTCATTATTTTATGTACTTTTCGTTATTTATTATGAATTCTTTGCTTATAACAAAGTTACTTACATTTTGTTTCAATTTCTTCGTCATCCAACAACAGCGAAACCACCTCTTTAGGTTTTAAAGTGTCTGGCTTAAAATTACCGCCGCTTATAACCATTCGTTGGATCTAAAAAGAAAAAGGGAAATATCATTCACTTAATTGCAAAGAAACTTCTTATGAACACAACGACGAGGTTGTTTATGTTGTAATCAATAAAATAAAAAAAAATAAAAAAACGATCATATTTCGGAAGGAAGGAAAGGAAATCCTTTTGACAGACTATTCATTAACATTATTAATATCAAGAATAATAATCAAAGTATATAACGAATGATCATAAATATTAATATGTAAATTAAGTTATGTAACCCTTATTTCTTCATGGAGACGAGCTCCTAACAAACGTAAAGCGATCACGTGTATGAACTTGAAATGCTTTATAAAATGAAACATAACAAGCAGACGGATTGTTTGTGCTTCAATCCCTAAGCAATCAAAGGCGTAACAGATATGTCGCCTAAACTAAACTAAAGACAAGCTCTACAACCACCACTAGGTTCACGATTAAATAATTAATTTCCGGTGTAAAACACAACACTAACATTCAGAAGAGACAACAATTAAAAAACATATAAACGGAAAGACAAAAACAAACCCATAGTGCGTTACTGAGGCGCGATTGTGTTTTCCTTACAAAAGAAATGTAAAGTTCTATAGATAAAAAGAGGAGAGGAGATCAGGAGCCAGACAATTTTCCTTCAATAGAATACGAAAGCAACTTGGACAAGTGTTTAACAATTATTTCTTTTTAAAAATGATACAAAAGTTAACCACTGGTCTTGATGTAACTTTGGTTTTGTTTCGTTGCTCTTTTTTCTTTTTTTCATAATTTTTTGCTTTGCTTGGGTTTTGCATTAAAGCACGTGCCTAAGATGCGGGCATCAAGCATCAACCATACACAAATAACGTACAAGTATGTCACTGCTCTGTGGACTTGTACACACACATATATATACATATATATATACATATATATACAAAGATATATAATTTGTGTTACTTCATTTCTCTGCGGTTTCCTCTGGCAGTGAACAAATAATTGAAGCACAAACATGTCACTGTAAACCACAATTATTTCAATATATGGATTAAAGTTCTTGTTATTCTTAATGTTTACTTACTTCACTCTTTTCTCGAGCCCTTTGTAGTATGCGTTCTTCAATTGTACCTTTGCAGATCAAACGATACACTGTCACCTGTTTGGTTTGGCCCAAACGATGAGCTCGATCCATAGCTTGTTGATCGACTGTAGGATTCCAATCGGAATCATAGAAAATGACCTGCAGATAATAGGAAACAGTTTATAAAACTAAACTACAAATAATAATAGTGATAATAATAATAATAATAATAATAATAATTGTTTTGCAGATCACTTCCTTCAGCAGATGACATCTAAATTTGAAAAGAAGAACTGCAGGTAGCCTCAATACGTCTAATATTACCTTCAACAGATGACAAAATTAAATAAAGTGAAGAAAATTTCTAAAAGTTGGCAAAGGGAAGCTTAGGACCTTTAAATACCCTTTGTCTTCATTTCATTTTAAAACTGAAATTCTACCGGAAATTTGCAATTAAACACTTGTCAAGGAAACGTAATATCCTCAAGAGGTAGGAAAACGAATTAATTAATAAGTACAGACACGTGTTCCAACAAAAGGAAAAACTAACACAATTTAACGCGATTTCATTAAAAAGTGCACTAATTTCCAAAATGCAATTGAAAACTAAAGAAAAACTAAATCAACCCCTTTTCCTCTCAAGTAATAAAAAAAAAATGCACGTGATGCGTAATATGAAGTGATATCAATGGAATGCGCTCTTGAAAAGGGCTAATGGGAAGAGAAGTGGGGTAAGCATGCTTCCAAAGAGTGCCTATCTATTAAGGTATTAAATGGATAGTG
Source organism: Glossina pallidipes (assembly GCA_000688715.1). Classification (NCBI taxonomy): domain Eukaryota; kingdom Metazoa; phylum Arthropoda; class Insecta; order Diptera; family Glossinidae; genus Glossina; species Glossina pallidipes. Next base: position 1,289,375 of record KK499798.1, read on the forward strand.
CGCAAAGAAGAGCAAAAGCAAAAACAAAAAAGGAATTTTACAGTAAATTGTAGCACATATCCGGTTAGAGTATGAAGAGTATTGAAATGTATTAAGTTCGTAAGTCGGTTGGCAACGCAATCTTGATAAGCGAATAGATTTCCATTTGTTCGCGCGTTTGTTCCTGCCATTCACAGAATATCAAGTGAAAGAATGAAAATATTCGTTGGCTCACGTTTGCACGCGGGGGAGAAAATCCTTACGATTACTAATGTTTGCGTCAGATATAGCATTGATATAGAAAACGATTTAACGCATTTTCCTCTGTAACTTATTGCAGTTTACTATAGATCTGGATTCGAAAACTGACGGAACTATTTACTATCTGCCTATTGCCGCATAACATTCCAGCTCTCCCAAGGCTTACATAGTTTCTATATATTTTCTTTTCCAGCACTTGTAAGAGGATACCGTAAAGTTCTCATTTAGAAAGTTGAATTATGTTGATGATGGTTTAACCCTAACTTTCCCAAACGAAGGTTTTATGTTAAGTGTGACCTTTGAACCGAAGTGTGTATAAATGAATTTAAACTATAAACAAAAGCAATAACGTTTTAATAGAGCCCAGGCTTTTCACCAATGACTGAGAGTCACAGCGTCATGAAGAAACCTGCTAGTGTCAGGTTTTAAAACAAATTCGAAACTTATTTTATGATGACTGATATCAGTTCTATAATTCCTGAATGCGAAATCGAAGTAAACGACTTTCCCATTTACTTAGATCTGAGCCAGTGCTTAGGAACTGTAAAGGGTAACCCAAGAATCGACTTACGCTGAATGTAATCGATGTGTTCATGCGATAAGTAATTTATTTCAGCTTAATGAATGGAAGCATGTTCCAATTTATTCTTTATATGAAAGAAGACTACACTGATAAGCAACCACTACTACCTGTAGTGAAATTAATACACCAGTTTAAAGCGATTATTTAGAACAACACAATAAATGCGATAAGATTTTCCCATAATAGAGCTAATGTACAGCATTACTGAGCATTATTAGACATTATCGTTAGATATATAGCCTCTCTAGCACAAATAGTGCCCCAACTATATTAGTTGAATTCTTAATAAAACTCACTTCTCTGATTAACTACGATACAGTCTTTCACTAGTGTTTGACGAAAAATGTTTAAATTATCGGTAATACTTTTAGTTGGAGCGGTTGTAGCCTTAGGTAAGACGGTACCTAAGGCGGATAATATATTCCGAAAATCGTTTATAAATTTACATAAAGATCCCGCGCCACCTGCTCAAGCGCGGGGCAATGTTCAAACGTTGTCTATCAAACAAAGATTAGATCACTTTGATGAAAATGAAACTCGCACATGGAATATGGTGAGCCGTTTTCTCTCTGATTGCAGTTCGTTTAATACACATAAAGAAAAATGCTTACAAGCAAATATTTGACGAAATAAATTTCAAAGTTCTTCTTCTTCAATATTAATGTCTTCATACTCGTTTTTAGCGTTATATGGCTAATGGTGAATTTTTTGAGGAGGGTGGACCTATGTTTGTTTACGTTGGAGGAGAATGGTCAATTTCGCCGGGTTACATAAGTGGTGGGCACGTTTATGATATGGCCAAAGAACATCATGGCTATTTGTTTTATACCGAACATCGTTACTACGGTGAAAGTCATCCATTGCCGTAAGTAGAAGAACTTTAGATTCACTTTTTCTAATTTTCTTTCTTCAATGGCTTCCTCAGTCTCGTTTGCTTCACTCTTACATGCATCTCGGTTTTGAAATTCCTGTTATTTTATATTTTATTTATTTGTGGGTATTTCTCGCTCTAGAGATCTTTCCATTGAAAACCTAAAGTATTTGAATGTCAAACAAGCCTTAGCTGATTTGGCCCACTTTATACGTACCATGCGGCAAGAGATACCTGGCATGGAAAATTCCAAGGCCATACTAACGGGTGGTTCTTACTCAGCGACTATGGTGACATGGTTTAAGAAATTGTACCCTGATTTGGTAGTTGGTAGTTGGGCCTCAAGTGCACCCTTATATGCAAAAGTCGACTTCTGGGGTATATATATTGTTATAAAAAAATCCTTTAAGCCCTTCGGAAACTAAGGTTAATTTTTAATCTTAATCAGAATACAAAGAAGTTATGGGAGATTCCATACGTTTGGCGTATGGTGAAGAATGTAATACACGCATACGTAACGGTATAGAAACCTTGGAGACTATGTTTGAAGAAAAACGCGCAGCTGAAGTGAAAGCCATGTTACACCTATGCGATAATTTTGATGAAACAAATGACTTGGATGTATGGTCCTTGTTCGGAGAGATATCGGATACGTTCGCTGGCGTTGTGCAAACTCATGAGTAGGCCTTCTTACGAATCCTATAAAAAGATTTTTTCTCACAGTTCATTAAATCGATTTCAGTGGCGATGATATACAACGAGCTTGCAAAACAATTATGGATGGCGCTGACGATGTCACTGGAGTGATAACTTATGTATTGAAAAAGTGGGGCGATTCTGGCAATTGTAATGACTTGACCTACAATGCATTTTTAACCAGCCTTAAGGAAACGGCCTACAACGGTCCCAGTAAGTAGGAAATTATAAAATAAAAGAAATCTTTCAAATATACTTCGGCAGTGCGCCAATGGATGTATCAAACCTGCAATGAGTTTGGTTGGTATCAAACATCTTCGTCCAAGGAACAACCCTTTGGCTCCAAATTTCCTCTACCCTTCTACACCACGCTTTGCGCTGATGCTTACAGTTCAAATTTTACCGAGAAGTTCATTAATCAACAAGTTGACAAAACCAATCACTTTTTCGAAGGTTTGGAATTGAAAGTGGATAACGTTTATATGACACATGGCCAGTTGGATCCATGGCGCGCCATGGGTTTGCAAGAGGGGGAGCAGACAACAATCATACCAAGTGAGCTCAAGAACATTGTTCGTTTTTATTGAAGTCATCATTTTTCCCCCCTTTTCTTATCCCAGTGCACGCCCATTGTAAAGATTTGAATTCTATTCGGGATAGTGATACACCAGAAATGCGGGCTTCAAAAGAGAAAATCTCACAATTGGTGAGAAAATGGTTAGCTGAATAATGATTTATGTATGTGTGCAAGAAATGGAAAATGTTTGCCAAAAATATAAATAAAACGTTTTAAAATTAAAGGCTTTGTGTTATTAGTCACAATTCTGTTTATGCAAAGGAGTCCTATACGTCCAGACAAACAGATTCTAAAACCGGCGAAAGGTGTAGTCGAATTTCTTCGGGAAAGAAGGAAATTTTGTAAAGCGCTCGTTTTTCATTTTTATTAAAGATTTGTTTGCGAAGTTGTTTATATTCTTTTCAAGTAACTATGCCTCAACACTTTATCTCTCTGAAGTATTTCAGTTTGTATAGCATTTTATTTGCGAAAAGTGACTTTCTTTTGACAGCTTGAGTCAGCTTAGCCGTTAAGTGCAAAATGAAATACAGTTATGCGATTTGCAATGTAATAAATGATAATTGCCCTGAAGAACACCAATAAACAAATCTCGGCAATCGCAAATATCTTATCAGAAGAAAAATCAAATAGCAATAAAAAGCAATAATGCGTTTTGACAAAAGGCTTAGGGAATTTTATTCCTTTACACAAAAGATTGGGTCTCAGACAACCATTCAAAATGTTATTGATTTAAATTCTCAATAACATTAGCATGTTACCCGAAACCGGCACCCATCACTGGGCCCGACTCATGGGAACCCAAACTTTGGAACAACAATCAATTGTTTTTACTTCCGTCTTTTTTTCAGAATTTCTTTTTCTCATTTCTAGAAAGTTTATAAAGAGATCTTTGTGTTTTTAATGTGTTTTTAATAATTTTCTAAAGTTTGTAAAATTCCACGCCCGTTCGAAGTATGAACAAACACAAGATGTGAAAACAATTTTGGTAGCAAAATGAAAAAAAGGCGAAATCCTTCTCTTTTCATTATCTCACGCATAAGAAATATTTCGAAAATTTCAAAGAAATATTTAGAAAAGTTATTTGAAAGTCATGTCGATATTGTTTGAAGAAAAATTTGTCACTTCTGCGAAACATCGAAATCGAACATACTCAGCTCATACACACGTCCCTATGTGTAAGTAAACATATACGCAAAAATGCTTCTTTTAAAGCATATAAATGGAATTTGAAAAAAAAAAGAAAAAATCTTTAGAAATGCTTCGAAAAGAGATCAAGCAAAAAAAAGAAAAACGGCTTCTTTTAATGTGGTTTCGTTTGAATTTGTTTCAATTTTAATGCTGGTCACTTGCGATTAGCATAAGTGATCTAAATACATTTTAAATTAAATGAAATTATCTTCGGGGTATTTTTTCTTTTTTTTTTTGTGGTTATAATATATATAAAAAGGCAATTTTAAAATCGGTTTTATATATATATACACATATATATACAAATACGGAAAAATATTTAAGAGTCAACTTTAGTATGTTTCATAAACTGGCAGAGAGAGATTTTCGAAATTGTTATGCACGCCATGATAGTCGACTTGATCGAATTAATGCTGATTTACAAAACATGCACAAGCAGACTTATTGCTCTGTTTTGCGCTGGACATTAAAGATTTATGACATTTTATTAAACATATCAATTGTCTGCATGCCCATGTATACTTCATCGAAACGCAAACCAATTACGTATGCATGGCGCATTCTAAATTAAGCAGATGAACTTTTTTTGTACAGTTTTCGCATTAAAACTAAACAAATGAACATTAGTTAGAACCTTTTTCACTTCGAAGCATAAAATATGTTCGTAATATTTACCACGCAAATTGTCACTCTGCCCTCCTCCTTTGTGATTACAAAGGGGCTAATTGATTGTTTCGTAGCGTCAAGGGTGCATGTCTAGAAGCATGTTATTGTTTTATATATAAAATAACAGAATTATGAATGAAATTTAAACAAAAATACACACAAAAAAATTCTTCTTTGGCTCTTTACATCCCACACCACTTGTGTGATTCGGGGTATATTAAGTTTTTGCGGACGTTTGTATTACCCAGTAAGGCTTGGGATAGACGCAACTTTTATTATACCGGTCGATTGAGAAAATGATTCTGAAACTTGTTGTCCGTCTGATGTTTGTCCATGTGCTTCTTTGTTCAACTTATAGGTCGCAATTTTAGAGATGTTTTGATGAAACTTGTCACAGTGACACGCTTTGACCCAAGAGCGAAAGCTATTGAAAATTGCTTGGATCGGTTCTGCTTTTCGACCCTCCACATAGAATGCCTCATTTTCAAAAGTCGCTATATGGAAAGAAATACGCAATTTTCAAAATTTCTCGACAAAAGTCGCTGAGTAACAGCATTTCGATATTCTAATTTAGTGTGAAAAATTTACTTTGGCTGGAGATATTTTGGGAACTGCCTCTGATATAACAGTTTCTATGAAAACTGAATCTTTGTAAGGTGAATTGATCTCCTTCTCAACATTTCGCAGTGAAAATTTGTTCATGATAGTACAATGGCATGGAAATCAATCTCACCGAATTTGGAGTACGCAAGTTTATTTTTTGAATATCGCCTCATGAGAGGATTCTGAGAAAATGTAAACATCTATATACCAAGAAGTCCTAATTATTAATATTTGATAATGAAAATTTGTTCATGATAGTAATTTAACATAAAATTAAGTGGATCCAGTTTGAACCACGCCCGTCTATTTCTTGGATTCCATATAAGATTTCTCAGTAATAGTGAGCATTCCAGAAAAGTATTTAATTTTTATCACTTTATGATCGAAATTGGTTCATAGTAGCTATTTAGCAAGAAAATTAACCTTAGCGAATTTGGATCACACACCTTCCAGCTTGCAGTTTCCTCCCACAATTCCTTCCGAACATCAACGTATTACACGTCTAGGGGTCGTCGAAACCCCGAAACCCCGAAAAATGTGCTATTTCGTTATTGGTCATTCCATTTATATTCCAAGGGGAAAAGCGATTAACAATCCGGTAAAAATACCACCACTGCCATCTGGAATCAATGAATAATCCGCAATTTTGAAGCACATTGTGCATATAGACCGAAGTGCAATTGGATTAAAGAAAGAATGAATGTAAGCTTCGCCTTAATTCCTCAACATAATCAGGAAGTATTCTTCCTTGCCTCTCTAAATATTTATGATATACATGTATAAAGGCACACACATTTACAGCAGATTTTTTAAATGCAACAAAAAAAGAAACAAACATTTATCAGTTTAACAAAAATTTAAGTCATTTCTAGTCTTCTCAGACAATCACTTTTTATCCTCCCTTCATTATAAAACAGCAACAGCCTGTCAAAGAATGATTTAAAATGTTTGGAAATTTGTTCACACCACTGCCATAAACCAGAAAATCTTATGTGAAATGAATCCTTTAAGTTAAGGTTAAGCTGAAAAGAGCGCCAACGATGAAAGAAACCTTTGCGATCAACAAGTTTTAACACGTTTTGTTTGCTCAAAACATTAACAAACACGAACAGATTGACTATTAAAGATAAGATGCATTGAAGGTGGGAATCTATCCAAATATGCATGGTATGATTAAGGGAGAGGAAGAGCAAACAATAAATAAATAAATAAAAATGGAAGGCTAACCATTAACAAACGCTGACTTAGAATGATAAACAATCTTGTCGAGAATAAGAAATAGCGTATTTATGACCAAATCAAATGTGTGGAGATATTCGAAATAAATTTACATAAAATAGATAATCAAGCCTTGCGTGTTTTGACATCTTTTCGCGTTGTCTAATACACATTATCGGTAACGGAATCAATGTCATCCAGTTCTTCTAAAACTGCTAGGAACCGCCAATACATGTTGAAATCATTGCCCATAGGTACAATAAATTCCTTCGCCTTGAAACCAAAATCAATATTTTCAATGGCGTAACCTTTTTTGGGTAAAGCTCTCACAGCTGCAAACATATTCGCTTGTTCACACTTAATGGACGCTTCTCTTGTATCAAAGTCAAGAATGTCTATGGAGACGACATCCAGTTCATAGGCATCCTTTTGCAAAGCTGGCGTATTTGGCTGACAATTTATGCAAGTGTAGGGTGGTGCAATCGCTTCGATAACGGGACAGCTTGTGAAATGCTGGAGGACTGGTGAAAAGCGAGCATTGTAACGCTTTAAAACACTGTGCAACGCCTTCTTCAATAAGCTGAAATTACACGTGTAAACAGTGCATAAAATGTAAATCCCCCCTCCAAGTTCAATTTGTAATATCTTTAAACTTTTCTCACCGGTTCTGGGTTCTTTGCAACTGCTGATGATTGTATCAAGAAAATGAGGTGAAACGTTTTCGCTTAAAGCTGTTTTTACAACTTTGCTAAGACGTTCATTATAATTCGGGTCACGAGAGCCACCACCGATCACTGCCAAACGAACCTTTTCGGCATAGCGTGCCTCCTTTTCCAAACGTTCATATGAATGGAATGGATGTCTAACGGTTTCATTTTCATCATATTCCATATCGGTACGCGGTACACGTACTGTTAATATACGTTTTAGAACTTCCGAGGGTGTACTTTGAAAAGGCCGATGCTCCAAACTTAAGACATCACATACTCTAGATTTTGGACATGTGTCTCGGCTTTTTACCCGGTATTTATCCATTATTTTGCTATAATCCTTCTCAAATTCAACTGTTTTTGGCTTCTTAGGTGCCGGAATTTCAACGACCTCGCAAGGCTTTTGCGTTTCAACCTGCTTATTACGTTGCCCGCGTCTACGTTTCGTATTCGGTTTTTTGTTTACAACCGTGCCCTTATTAGGCTTAATTGCTCGTTTTACATGCAATGACCGATTGTGATGTATGTTAACTACATCCAGAGAGCTTCGAGCAGCTTTCAGCGTAATATCTGAGCCTGCTTCCTTTCTTGATATTTTCTTTTTAAATGTCTTTAAATTATATCTGTCGCCGGTTATTTCCTGGCTGTTGTTACTGCTAATACGTTTGACGTTACTTTCACTTTGATTAGCGTTTAATAACTTTTTGGCTGAATGCGACTTTGAACGTTTCCTTTGGCTACTAGCCCTTGCCTTTGTGTCGCTTGCCTTGTTGGCACCTCCTGTGGTTCTGGCTTCGGTGGAACGCAAATGCAGGTTACACAATGCCGCTGGTTTTACAAGTTGAGCGTAATTGAGATTGATCCGCGTTTTCACAGGAGGTTTTCGCTTCTGTTTGGAGAGCGATTGGAGATGATTTCTTAATTTTTGATTTCGCATAAGAACTTTTGAGCATTGATAATATCGCATAATATTCTTGCGCAAGTCCTCACTTAACACTGGCAAGTCAAGCTTTGAAAAATCCAGCGGTTTTGATCTCCTGGGCCTTAATTTATAATGACTTTCTGCACCCTTGACGTTAGTTGGGTGAGGCGGCAATGCTTTGTGGCGAAAACGTTCAATGTCCTGGACGAGTTTTTGAATTTTCTGCAAGTTTTTGCGAATGTTTCCGTTCTCGATCTCATTTCTTACAGCGCTAGCATTATACATGATGGTGGTGGTTACTTTTCTTCAACTTGATTTTACTTTAAAATTTTTTTAGTTTTTATAGAAAACTTCACGGTTTAAATTTTAGAATTTTTTTTGTTTTTTGACTTTCCCCATGAACAAATATAAAATTGTGAAATATTTTCAATAAAGTTTTCTTTTTTTTTGACATTCTGTCTGCTGCAATAAACGGAATATCGACATGAAAATGGCACTTTTCAAGAATGTAGTTAGGATTTCCAATAAATTAAAACGAACTTTACGATCTTTATCATTCCGCCTAGAGAGGATTTCCTTTGGGTGACAAAATTAAGGTTTATTTGCAAAAAAAAATTGTTTAATTCAAAACAGGAACTCTGCGACTTTCAAAAACTTACACGACAAAAGGCTGACGGCATTTCAATGGTCGCAACTAATTCAACTATGTCACATGAACAATAATACGATGTTATTATAATAATAATTACTTTAGTCAGGGAAATAGTGTCTAAGATAAAAAGCTCAAATCGCTAGCATCTAAACGTTATCATTGAGTTGTTCGTCGAGATCTTTTGTCTCTCTCGGCCACTATGACGGATAAAAAAAAATATGATGTAAAATTATCGTTAGAGCTACAAATATATTTAGAACTGATATTAAATATTCATTAGAAGAAACAATTATTACAATTGGAGCCAATGAACTAAGTAATTCGAAATCAACATGTATTTTGCGGTTATTCATTTACAGCAAACGAACGATAACGGCAGGGATATTTTATACCCGCTTTGCAAGTACGATTGTTCAGCGAAAGTGTTCTATTTCAACTATTAGAGGAAACTTTTCTGTAGCAACTTTCAAAATAAGGTGCTCGTAAGTGTCGCTTTCTCTGATACGTGAGCGTATACGCCTCCATTCGAGCTTGAAAAGTTAATTTAAAAATTTATTTTGCTGAATATGTAGATCGCCAATAATAAGAGTTGCGATGTTTCTTCGAATCAAAAAATTGTATACCTAGTGATCATCAAAAGAAAGATCTCTCACTATAGGTAGGAAAGTAATGCTTACAATAAAAACAAAGAAATATGCAAAAACATTGTAGTCAAGCATAGCTTCGCCTAATTCACTTCTTTTTTTTTTTTTTTTGTGATCAAATGTAATGTAAACGCATTTCAATAGGGATCCATATAGGGAAGGGCGCTTGCGCCCGACGTGGTCTAACCACTGCCTTGTTCTTCATTTTATGTGCTCGTCACTTAAAATTAGTCTGTTGCGATGTAAAGATTTACTTTTCGTTGGGGTCATTACAGAGCGAGAAAAAATAAAGTCCTGTGTCGTCCAAACTCGGTACTTTTGGACCAATTCATCGCCACGAACCAAACTTCGTTATAAAACAGGCCATCCTTTTTTCCGATAAGAAGGCTTACTTTTTGTAGGATCGGCTACTTGCGGGGGAGCTCAAAAAATAGGCCCTTGCAATCCAAATTTCTTTAGATCGATTTAATATGCTGAAATGCTATTACTTTCCTCGAAAAAGCAATGTCTTATACTGGGAGAGGAGGGAAGTGTTCCAATACAATCTATCTTCGATAGCGTTCGCCCTTGCCTTAATTAAAACACCACAGTGTACCATATTTCGACAAAAATTTCGACCTACAGCTTGAATACAAAAATGCAGCGACAGATAAACGGAGAAGCTGGCGATTCAGAAGGTGGTTCTTCATTCCGCCCATTAGGTATTTCAAGTTCGCACAAACTTTATATACTATGTACCACATATTGCGCAGACTATGAAAAAAAAATATTTAAGATTAAGAATAAGAATATCTCGTTAGGTGAGTAAATGAATGAGTGAGAAGGATGTAACATCTCTTATTTTTGAAACTAGGCGGTGGGCATTGTAAAGTTACATCAACATTTTATTTGTCATTATATAATCAAATTACGTTGCATACAATTCCGTTCGATATATTGGATGTTCTTACACATCTTTACTAGGCTCAGGCGATTGCAAATCTACAGGGTTTAGATTATCGTAAATACATTCGATTTCAGGATATTTACGCAAATTGCTCAAAAGACGATTATACCTCCTATGCTCTTTCTGATCTAATTGAACGCGTTCTCGCGGTCGAAACCCGTAATCAGTTGATATAATTTTATAATTTCTTTGCTCTAAAGCAATCGATACATCAGGCAATTGCATGGGATGACATTTCAAATTGACGGCCCCGGTCTCATAATCGACAATCTCCACGGACGTCGCATGACACTCCATAGCATCTTTGGCTAGAGTTCTCTCAAAATCTGAAAATTGTATGGGGGTACGATAGGATGCTAACGCTTCTACCACGCAGCAATGACTGAAATTGTGCATAACCGATGAAAAGATGGCACCGTGACTCTTCAATATGCTTAGTATTTTCCTCTTGAATGCCATTATATTTTTGGTTCTCACAGAACAAATCAAGTCAACCTTGCCTTGAAAGCGTATTTGCAAGATAAAGCAGTTTGTTGTAATGCGTTGCGGTGATCCACAATCTTGGAGCATAGCCTCTATAGTGGGCCAAGGTATATGCTGGTCGAGGGCTCTCAATACCACAGTCCGTAGTTGTTCGTTCTCGCGTATATTCTTCGAGCGGCCTTCCTGGATGGCCAAACGTAGTCGGTGAGCTAAACGAACTTCGTCTGTAGCTTCTGGCACTGCTGGAGGTAAAGAAACTTGATTTTTGAAATTGCTGTTTTTGGTTGGCACTTCGAATGTCGTCTTATCACGATTGAGAAGCTGGGCCCCGCTCTTGGTTTTGATCGAACAACTAGGTTTATTTTCGTTTTTCATCTTCGTGACGGTATTGCGTGAACGCGAAGTCAATATGAGAGAATCCTCGCTGTCAGCAGTCTTGGACATCGAGGGAACCAAACATTTGTTACGATCTTTTCTTATCGTAGTACGAGCCGCACCATTACTTGAATTATTCTCGAAGATTAAAGCGCTTCTACTTTGACGAAATTTCTTTCCTCTATTACGGCCATAATCATTATGCACAGGCAGATCAACTAAATACTTTTCATTCGATGCTCCAAAGGTATCCTCCGGATAATCATCAGTTAAATCATCGACAAAAACACCTCGCTCCGTATCAGTTTGCCATTTCTTCAATCTTTTAGACTTAGTCATTTTGGTCTCTTCACCGTATAGGGGAACCGACTTTTTCAATTTTCCTAATTCATTCTGCATTAATACATTAAATTTTGTCACCAGGTTTGTCTTGGCTCTGTCTTTAGTTTTTGAGCTGGTACTTGCTGGCGTAGTCATCAAAAATTTCATAAATATTTTTTTGTTGCAATTCCGGAAAGCAAATAAATTTAGAACCCACAAGAAATTTTTATTAATTCAACATATAACAATGACAATAAAAAAACCATTTCTCTTCTGTTTTTTGATTTTTTATGCTTTTCATAGTTTTCTCAACAAAGTAGGACGTAAATTATACATCTTGTATTACAGTAGATGGAGATGTTGATCCATTTATTGATGTGTGTATGTGTCATCAATTGAAAGCAACTAGAATAATGTCCTTTTAAAAAACTTTGCCAACCTATTTTTTACACATGAAATGTTTCTGGGAAGACTTCGACAGGTAATTGTGACGGCACAATTCAGCGTACAGATTTGAAATATATTTATCTCTTGAAAATATAATAGAGATTTAAAGCTAAAATCTACGCATAACCAATGTTGGCTAAATAGTGACGTTTTCTTTGAAAGCTTTCCGGGACTTTGCATTTATGTATCCATTTGATAAATTTGTGTACCGTGTAGAGATACCCATCGTTTATCGATTCGTCATATTGCAGTTATTGCTTGTAAATACGCAGCTCAGTATGTTTAGCATACTGCAGACACAGTTGATATATATTTATTGTAAAAGTTCTCAATTATGATAGAAGAGAGCGTTTCTTAGAATTGGACACGAGCTTAGAACTTTAAGCAAAACATGAAATTTCTGCCTACGGACAATCCTAAAAAAAGTTTAAGTACAGGGAACAAATTGCACATTTTCAATCGAGTTATCGCTTTATATTTTTTGGTCCAAATTTTTACTCAGTAGAACAATTTCCAGCGGTTCTATTAAGTTGCTGAAACAGAGCATTTCAATAATCTTCCTACTAAACTTACCGTGTCAGCAGCAGTTAAATTTATACCAAGACCACCAGCACGTGTGGACAATAAGAATACAAAAATATCTTGTCGCGACTGAAAATCAGCAACCATATCACGACGGGCTGATATTTTACTAGAACCATCTAGACGCATGTAGCGATGTTTTCGATGCCACATATATTCCTGAAAATGCATTTTCACATAAACTATAAGAAAACAACTAAGAAAGTTATATTCGGCCGTGGCCGAATCTCGCATACCCACCACCATGCTTTTCGCATTCTACTTTCCAAGCTTTTTTATTTGATACACATATTTAATCACTTGTAACTTTGTACGGGCATGGCCGATTTTTTCCATTTTTGCACGTAAGTGCTTCGTAAAGTAAACGTGGAAAATTTCAGCTTTCTAACTTTAATAATTTCCGAGAAAACTTGTTTTCTACAAGTTTTTGTTAAGAAAAACTGTGTTGCGTTCAGTTTATGCTCTATTGCAGACTTCTGCCCTGACCAATTTAGCCCATTTTCAATATTAACCCGCATGCAGAAACTTCCAATGTTTCTACCAAATTTTAATTCGATATCTTCGTTTTTGCGACCAGAAGAGTGTCAATAACAAACACCCCACGGACACACAGGTACACAGATGGGCAGACATGGATGAACACAATTCAGAGTTTCACGTTGATCAAGAATATATATATCCCTTATATGGTCTCTGAAGCTTCCTTTTGGGTGTAACACATATTATGAAAAAAACAAAATGAGTGTACCCTCGTTGTACAGTGGTGGGTATAAAAATTGGGGAAATAATAAAACAAACCTCCAATAAGTCAATCATTTTAGTCATTTGGGAATAAATCAAAACGCGATGACCTTCAGCCTTCAGACGAGTCAAGAGACTGTCCAAAACAGACAATTTGCCGGCATCGGATATTAAAGTTTCCTTGTCAGGGATAATGATCGAAGACCAACCGAAAGCAGGCGCAGATAATTTTAAACCATTTTCTACTAATTCAAGGCCTTCACGACTTTCACAATGTTCGTGACGTATTTGTGACCAAGCAGCCGCACGACTTTCGCAGCTATAAGCACGCATTGTATAAGATGAAAGTCTTTTTAAATTAAAAGATTAAGAAAAACTTACTACAACTGTCTTTTGTAAGCTTGCACTCTTTGATTTAGAGCATATAAGAATTTTGGCATTTCTAAAGGCTCGCATTGATAATACTGAGTGACATGCTTTTTATGATGAAATTCGGGCAATAAACGTAAAGCTTCTTTACTTAGTTTATTTTTCGAGCCAGCACCACCAGTTTGCATTATTAATTCTGATTCAGTTTCATCTAACATTTCGTTCTTTATCTCCGCCTCTTCAACATTTTGTTTATATTTGCTGCGGATGACGCGATGTTCAATGGTTTCTGGAATATTTTGTGTACGAAAATCCCCAAAGGCATACACGGTACTTTCTTGGGACGTCTATAAAAATAATAAAAGCAATTATGTCCTCGAGTCGGAGTCTCTTCAGCTAATAATTCATTTTATCTTACCACAGCGGTAAACAGAAATTTGTTCAAGTTACTGCTTGGTGGTAAAAAGTTCTTATTTAAAACGTTTTCTAAGGTGGGCTCCAATAATTGAAACCGCACCGGATTGTAGTAATGAGACCACCATTGTCTTCGTTTAGCCAATAGCTCATAGAAGGCGAGTTTCTTAATATAGTGCTGAAAGCTATAAAAAAGAAAATATACATTTCTCGTAAACATTTTTTTTTTTTTTTTGGGTTTAATATCTTTATGGAGGTGAAGCAACTAAAGTATTCTGAATCAATCTAGACAAGCTTGTCTTGTCGGCAAACAATGACCATTCTTCCGGTGGCAAAATTTACATTATCGGATTAATATTGAAAATACGCCAAATCGATCAAGGCTCGCGCCTATAGTGTTATATAATAAACAAACTTTGATTTTTTGTGTCTCACACATAAACCCAAATAGAAAAATCGGTCATTATTACAAGGTGGAGAAGTTCGACTCTTCTTTTTCCGTTTTTGAGGTTTTTCAACATAAGCATGATGGGCAAAAAAATTTCTACAGCCGGATACAAAACGCTTGTATGCTTACAATCACTATAAAATAAGGTGATATTTTGGGACTTTTTCTAGCTGTTACACATTTCGTAAAATAATTTTAAATAGTTTTAAGCCTTTTGGGACGATGCATAGATAAGGTTTTTTAAAATAATGCGTTTTAATGAAATGTTGTCGAAGACAACATTTTTATTACTTTTATTAAATAGTAATAAGTCTTTTGAAAAGATGGGAGATTTAAGAGAATTTGATGCCTCTACTTGAACCTAAACAGAGGAAACGTGTAAAACGTGTTTTCGACTTACCAAGTAACTAAACCATTTATAGTAACATCTTCCATATCCTTGGGCGACAAATCACATAAACGAGTAAAACTGAAACATCCTCCATCGCAAACATTTAAATCTATATAGCGTTTATAACAATCTTGAGACTGATAAGATTTTGTGGCAGTTTTTTTCTGAGGCTCTTTAAATAAGGAATGATGCAAGTAATCAGCTTTAAAAATCGAAAATCTGCAAATATTTTGATGTGATATAAATGGATTTTTTTGAGCTAATAATCCTCTCCTACCGATTATATAGTAAATGCCGTTTGCTGGGTATGGCTCTGATCAGCAAAATTTCATCATATACTAAGCGGGGTATAACATATTCCTGGCATTTGACCGCAAAAGGACTTTTAACATCACGTCTTTCAAATAGTTCCGGATGATTGCACACCTTACGAAATTGCATTACTAAATTCATCAAATTTGAAGTAAAATTACGGTCTACGTGACCGTCAGTACTAGCGCCACTACCATGATGACCACCACGCGCTAAATTCAATAAATCTTCGATGCGTATCTTTTGTTTTAAAGCCATATAGAGTAATTTTTGGCGTATGGTTAGTGGGCAGTAAACCATTATTTCAATTTTATCAGACAATTCGTTCTCCACATCCTTTTTAATGCGTCGCAACATGAAGGGTTTTAAAATCATATGAAGCCTTGAGATTTGTTTCTCATCGATTCCTGTTTTGTTTTCTGCATGCGATTCTATATCTTTGGAAAACCATTCATTAAATTCATCGTGGGAATCAAAGAGTGTGGGCATTATGAAATGCAACAGTGCCCATAGCTCAGCCATACTATTTTGAATAGGAGTCCCGCTGAGCAATAAGCGATTACGGCAGTTAAAACCTAGCAAAGAATCAGTACGAAGAGTGAATATATATTTGATTACAGCTGAGAAAATATTGAAACAAACATGTGTTCATAATAAAGTTTTCTTTTTAAGCAAAAAAAAACAAACTTTTAAGCAATCTTTCATACCTAGCAATAGCTTCCAACGCATTGAAGTAGCACTTTTAATGGCTTGAGCTTCATCCAAAACCATATACTGCCAGTTGATGCGATTAAAATATTTATAATCGGATACTATTAGTTGGTAAGAAGTGATGACTACATGAAAGCTCGCCTCTCGAGTGTGCAGGTCCTTTTGCTCCCAAAATTGTCGCAAAATTTTACGTTCATTCGGGGAACCCCAATACGGAACTACATTGAAGTCGGGTACGAAGCGTTGCATTTCTTGTTGCCAATTATGTAAAGTGGAAGCTGGAGAAATGACTAAGAAAGGACCCCATACACCATAGCATTCTGCTATATGACACAGAAAAGCTATAGACTGCACTGTTTTGCCCAAACCCATTTCATCAGCCAAAATACCGCTAATTCCTTGATCATAAAGGTTAGCCAACCAAGTCATACCTATCGGATATAAAAATTCGAAATTCTTAAACATATACTTAAATTGCTTCTTTAGTTTGCTACTTTCTAACCTTTAATTTGATACGTTTTCAAGGTCCCTTGAAATATGGAAGGCTGCGGCAAGTCTATCTTGTTTTGTGGTAACAATGACTCTGGTTTATCTTCTTCTTTGATTACGATATCATCCTTTTTATTTTTTAAAACGGCGGACGTATCAAATTGTTTTGTTTTGTGCCGATCATTAGCAAACGCCTCTTCGGCATGTTGCTGAGCTAATAGCTTCATTTTCTCGGCATCGTAGTCATCATAAGCCGCCAAACGAGGATTTGCTTCTTCGTCTAATTGATTGAGGATTCGTAATTGTTCGGCTTCTGATCCCTGGCCAAGTTTACGAGACATGAAATGAGCATATAATTCTGTTTGGGTAATAAGAAAATTTAGTTTTCTTTGTTGACGCTTAGCTTCAATTAGTTCCACATCCATTTTTCGTTGCTCTTCGGCTTCTTTTTCCATACGCCTGCGGGTGTCTCGCTCTACACGTTCGTAACGTTTCCAGTAGGCCAGCATTTCGCGCGACATACGCTTAGCACGCCAAACTGTCTCTTTCATAACCTTTTGGGAGTGCATAGCGCGCTGCCGCACAACCTTCATACACATAGTGGCTACCCGTTTACAATTTTGTACCATTTCTTTATGGTTATTGAGTTTGGCGCGCTGGCAGCGGCCTAATTCTTTTTTAGCCATTAACTGCCATACGCGTTTACGACGTGCTGCCATTACTTCTGGTGTGCGTAAGACACCCTGCTGGCTTTTTCGTCTACGACCTCTACCGGATTGGTAAGTTAGAGCCCCCGCTTGCAGGCCGTGAGAGTCCAAAACCATTGAAGAATCAGCTAAATCATCTGATTGCACTTCTACATCATCGTCTTCATCATTAGCTGTTGTGTCAGCATACGCATAATGCTTTAGATCTTCAGGGTCCACCTCTCCCGGCTCTGGTTCATCCATTAGAGGCTTATGCTTTTGTTTGCGAGGTTTACGTGCTTTTGGCTCTTTGTTAACAGGTTTGGATAGAGGAGGTAATTTCATCGGTTTCTCTTTTTTCCCACGTCTACGTCGTTTACGAACGCCAACGATAGACTGCTGATGCTCGGGGTACATATCATGGTTAGATAGAAATCCAGCTCCATAATAAGCGTATTGGGTATTCTAAAAAACAAACGATTTCTAAAAAGAAAACAAGATATCTTCAAAACTCGCTCACCGTAGGCTTTTTGTAAAAGTTCTCTCTCATCTTTTGCTGACGAACATGAGCCTTTATCATCTCTCTGACGTATTCATCCTCATCACTGATTTCTGTATCGGTATCAGTATCACTCAGCAAGACATCGTATAACCATTCACGGTCGGCAGTTAAATCATTAAAATTGTACAGTTGCATTTTAACCGCTTGACGCTCTGAAGGATAGTGTACGTGAAGTTTTCTCTTAATTTCGTATTTACAATAATAAACTACTAAACTTACCCTCCTTTGTGCCTAATTTAGTCAGTTTTTTCTTCTTTTTATTACTAATTTTCTTAAATTTTGGTTCAACATATTCATCATCTGAATCTTCAACAACAGATTCTAGTTCATCTTCTTCGTCGCTGCTTAATGGCCGCCCCATTATTTCACGAGCATAAACCATAAACGGTCGCATATCCAACACCTGTTCCAAACGTTGTATATGCAACGGCTCTGCCATAACTGAATGGCTGGGTTGGGAATCACTCTGTTCAGCAATTCCCGCAGTTCCCTCAGACACAGCACCATTCATTTTTATTTACCTTTAACTCGTTTCAAATAAGCTATTGCTACCCCCTTATCTTTAAAGTTTCACGGCTTTATAATAATTTTTGATTAAAATATATATTGATTTTTCCGGAATTCAATTATTAGTACAGTTTTCACAGCTGTTTAATTTATCAAAACGAGGAAAAATACTTATTTCTTCCTTATATCGCATTTTTATTCGTTTTTAATGTTTTACAATATCAAGAAAAAAAAAAAAAAACATCTCAGCTGTTCAGTGGACGGTATTGCCAGGCGTTTTAAGATTGGCGAGTAGTTAGATGCAGAATTCGGCATCTCTGGCGTACCTTGATCAAATAAAAACCGTTAAATTTTATTTTGTGGAATAAAAAAATTTAACAAAACACTAGGCTTTGGAAATTTCCAATAAACGCGGAATATCTATTTGGGACGAATCTTGGCAGGGACTACTCAGCATATAAAAACTGTAAAACTTAATTACGGACGTTTTTTAATCGAAATTGTAAGTTAACGAAAATTAAGACCGGTGTCTGTTTGAAATCTTATGTAACTTCAGAAAATGAATGTCTTCGGTATTCAAACAGTACACTACGTACTAAATATATGAAAACATTCTATTAAATTCGCAAAAATAAGTGAAACGACAAGCAAGCATCGACGCGCTTTGACGTTCCTACGTATAAAAAAGTCCTGCTATAACAAAGATAGTAATCTATCAGAGAAACTCTATTGAAATCACTCATTAATTTTACGTCGTTCGGTCAATAAAGTCAAAATTAAAAAAAAAATTAAAAAGAAGAAAAAATAAATATTTGGAATTTTCTTTTTCATTAAAATTTTCTTTAACAAAAAAAAAAAACAACCAACTTTTAATCAACGGCAAAATGGATAATTCTAACGGCACAACTAAGAACAACCAGAAATTTAGCGTACATAAAAAAATGCAGAGCTTCCAAAAACTGTTGTTAGACATTGAACGTCATCGCCAAAAAGCACTGCCACCACAAACCCCCAACATTAAAGGAGCCAAGAGTCATTATAGAATGCCGCGTCGAAAGGAGACATTGATCGATTTGTCAAATATTTTGCCAAACGTTAAGGAAAGTTTAGGACAAAAAGCCTATATTTATTATAAATCGTTAAAGTTTTTAATGGAAAAACGAAAAGCTATCCTGACTGATTAGAAAATTCAATACAAACACAGGTCTTCGGCGAAAACGACCGATGATAACGTTGAGGGGAATATATTGGGGGAAATATCACCAAGTGTTAGTTGTCAAGGTAAAAGTTCTCAAAGGAGTTCCATCAAAACGTTATCAAAAGCATATAACAAGGCTTCTAATAATAGCAGAGAAATAAATGCCCCTGACGAGGAGGAGACATCGGATTCTGAAACTCCCTTATATGAGGGTAGAAGTTCGAGCGAAGCAGTCGCGACGATGGATTGAAAGACGGATTGGAACGCCTAAACCACCACCTGTACCACCACCCAAGTTTAAGGTGATAAGTTACACCAACGATAAGTCTTGTGTTTATATAGTGTTGATCAGTTGAATTTGTTTATTACAATAGACTTGAATTTCTTATGAATACACGTTTAAGTAAATGTTGAAAGCCATTGTCATCTTAATACAATGTTCCACTGAAATTACAATACAATTCAGGGAGCATATCTTCTGCCTTTCGATTGTTAATACACTTTCATAGCTTGTTTCCTAATTAAATTTGTTTATTTATTACTTTTTTTAATATTAATTGAAGTTCAGAAACAGATGTAAGTATATGCATGTACAACCTTTCTTACTCAGCGGGTAAAGAGGTTTATAAGAAAGTATGCCTAGTGTGCGGAGAAGTTGAAAAACATATTTCGCCTATAAGATAAGAGAGATTCATCTACCTCCGTGTTTTCCGCACTGTCTGATATATTCTTCAAATATTTTTAGCGAATGCCAAATCTTTCAAGTGTCAAACTTTCATTACAATTTTTTTGGTTTTTTCTTCGCAACTCAAATATGGAGGAAAAGCACTTTTAAAAGTTAACTAAACTTTGGTAAAAATGCATTATAATTAGACTCGTTTCGATTCTTTCACGTAAAGAAAATAGTTGAGAGCATCAATAACTATGGAGAGAATTTTACAAACACATGTATATATGTAATTTTAATCAAAGTATGTGGATAAAAGTTCAAAATTTTGATTGCTTTTTCGTTGTTTCTGTTTCGTCGCGTTCTCTATTATAAATATTAATAAAGAATTGCATTAACAGATACGGGGTATTTTTCGTCTGCTGAATTGCGATTGCCGAGGTTTGTATAGAATATTGAAGGAGATCTCAAGAAGTATCTTTTTCATACCCTACACCACTTGTGGTACAAAGGTATATAAAATTTGTGCGGACGTATGTCACACCCAGGAGGGCTTAAAGTCTGTCTGTGTTGTTCCTTTGTCGCAATTTTTCAGATATTTTATTGAAATTTGGTACAATGACCTGAATTAACCCAAGGACGAAAATTATATTGAAAATATTTTGGATCGGTCCACTTTTTCGACCACTCTCCACATAACTGGAACTTGGAAAGGATAAGAATTAGTGAGAAATTGAAGGTAAAATCTTGGTCTCTTAGCTCTGTTTAAGTAGTAATCCACATTTATTCTTCGGATAAGTCATAGCAAGCATATCACTGTTCTTCGACGGCATATTCAGTGAGTATATGTGTATTATGCTTTGGATGTGTTATCTAAGCACTGCTCCCACATATGGTGAGAAAGGCGTACCTCTGTAGAGCAAGTTGCCACTAAGCTGCGGTCTTATGTTCGTGAAGGAATCTATTGCCAAAAGAGATTTCTTTCGAATGCTTATAGCCATCAGCTATTTTTATATTTTTCGTGTACTTTTTGTGTTATATTTTTGAGAGTAAAAGGAATGTTAGGATTCATAACTAAAATCTAGTTTCCAGAGCACTATTCGCTTTATTCATTTAATTGAATTCTTGATGAGTTTCGCTTTACTTGCTGGTAATGCAAGCCACTTCTATATCATAATAATGCCGCCAGAATAACGAATCGCGTTCAGTTTCCAACACATGTCCCGGAAATTAACTTTGTTGTTTTAATAGTTTTTTTACACTTAATAACAATAAATATTACACACACGCATAAAGGGTTACATAGATACACGGAACATTATTTTATGTTGTTGTTCAAATTTTCCGCGAATTGCATAAGGAAGGCTTGGAAAGTTAAGTCGGCGTATGATTTCATTATCCAGGTTTGAGTGCATTAAGGCGTAAGGTGTAAGTAGATCTGTAAGCCACTACCAGCAGCTTTTTGTGGCTCTTGCATTTAATCTGTTTACTGAACATCCTCGATTTTATTAGAGTTGAACAACACACATTCGTTTTCATTACGGGAAACACGAAAAAGGATGAAATATTTTTCGTTTCTACTTGGATTTCCACATGTAGACGGACTGCCTCTCTTTAAATATGATGCAATGTTGGTTGAATAAAGAAGAGTTTCCTGTGTGTGTGTCTTTTCCTAAAAATGCTTGAAAACCACTAATTAAAACCTCTGATATGAATTTTGAAAGCTCCAACACAAACCCATCGCGTATAAAGCAACACAAACCCATCGCATATAAAGCAACACTCGCTTACCTGAACTAACGTGAAAAAAGAACAAAATCCAAAATAAGATGAAAACGTATTAACCGTACAGTGAAAAAGGTTACACATTAAAAGCATTGTATTCAATGTGTAAAACCGTACGCCCACACGTTTGAAATACACCTAACGGGAATAGGAGAAACCAAACGAAATGCTAACGAGGCAGAGGAACTATGTATGACATAGAAAGCATGTGCTTACGTTCATGCATTGACCTTAACCATGTTAGTTAAACGTAATCACGGAACCACGTATATGAGGCAAAAGTAAGCTGGTTTATGTACTGTAGTGGGTTGGTCTGCTAACGTACGTCGACCATGACTGCATACCGTAGTTCCAGCATTTTCAAAATACAAATCGCATACATGCTATGTAGCATCGACGTCACGTCATGGTAGACAATCAGATGCATAAAATATGATGCTGGTATTAAGTTATTAAACTCTCAACAGTTGTACGAAACTTTCTTAATTATTGCAAAATCCTCCTCAACAGCCCCAAAATATGTTACATTTTATTGTGGCATTTGCTTCAATGCATGCATTGTTTTCATTTTCATATGTGTGTGCGAAAATTTTTATTCAACATTTTACTCTCAAATGCTTGCCACCTGTTAGTTTTTTTAAGCAACAGGAGGTCCGTACATATTAACATTCATAAAAATTTAGCTCGGAGTGAAATGATAAGCAAATGGATACTTTGTGAGGAGTCGTTCATTTCATGTATTGTATGTGCATTCATTTAATATAAACTACAAATGGTTTGAATGAGCTTTTCATTGCTAATGATGAGAGCTTGAGTGGAATTTCCGTTTCCTCGCATTGAAAAACATAGAATTATGCGTGGTAGGTTGTCCGTTTTGCTGCAGCGTGGAAGAAAGGAGGAAGAAGTCATTATCTCAAACACAGAGCACATTTTGCCAGAGCTGCCAGAGGCAATAAAAAAGAAGTTATTTTTAAAGATTTTAATTTTTTAAATACTTTTCAATTTTATCTATTTTACGCCAACGCCGAACAATGTTTACATTTTAAGAGAATCGAAGGAAGTCTCTTTTCTGCAATGCCAACAAAACCAATATCGTAATCGAACTTGTTGTAAATATGACGTTTTTTCCAAAATATCTTTGAGCTACTGGAAGAAACCTAAAGATTTTCTTTCATTAACTACTTTGAATGAACTCCTCAAAAAGGCGGTACTGGCGACAGCCAACCCCCACAAGGTAATGTAATTAGACAGTACATGACTTACAAATTGAAAAACGTCGCCTATTCTATGTAGAAATGTCCTTCGAACGAGCTAAAAAAGTTCAAATATTTCTTTCCAGAACTATTTTTAACAATTTTTTGAAATTCGATATATCAGCGTAAACCGGTTATGGGGAAATAGTCAAACTTAAGACTATAGCTAACTTAAAAAATGTGATTCAGTTTCATTAATACTCGGGCAATCTGCAAGAATATCCCCTTTTATATCTTATCTTATCCGGTTGGATAAGAGTCGCGATTACCAAGTCGGTGTTTACGGTTTTACAACTCCAATGCTATAGACCGTACTTGGTCGAAGCCAGAAACGATTACCGACAGTGAGAGACAATAGACGATATTCTTAAGTAATAATATTTTACAAATATTCCTTCTTTTCGTGTAAGTCATTCACTAATTTCTGGAAAGCATAGTTAAAATATTTGTGAAATTTTTTTTTTATAGTGTACGTATATTATGAAGGGATTCTACAAGAACCTGTTTTGAACAAACTGTCCTCATATTTTTTTTATGCAAACTGAAGTTTTCGATCGAGAAGTATTTTAGACTTCCTAGTATGTGTCAAGACGAAGAGAGAGTTGTTTCGATAAAATACCACTAAAAAAATAAAAAGATTCAGTTACGTCCATGAGGATTAGTACGGAAAGTACGGACGCATGGAGACAGATACCATCGTGGACAAAAAATATTTAAATTAGTTATGTAAGTACGCGGCGAGGGAGAGAAACCAAATATATCTTGGGATCATAAAGTCCGACGAAAATTTTTTCCATTCCGTCTGCCCATCTGTTCAACCTGCGGGCGACAAGTTTTGAGATATTTTGATGAAATTTGGTGCACTGACGTATTTTGGGCCAACGACGAACGCTGTTGGAAGTGCTTCGGTACGGAACACCTTTTTGGACCGCTTCGCAGATGACTTTTTTTTAACAATTAGTTCTATGAATAACTGTAGGGTGGTGGTGTAGAGTATTTAATGGCGAGCCATTGTTTTAAATTAAAAAGTAGTAAATAAAATAAAAAGTACTTTAATTTTCCATATCTATAGGTTCATCCAGTTTGTGTTTTGAATTTCTACATTTAATAGATGTAATACGATAAATTCCTTTAAACTTTGTTCTCTGTCTATTCGTTACATTCTGCCGACGGAGAGTGGAAGTTTCATTTCAAAACTCATTAGAGAAATTTTTATAAAAATTAAGAAATTTTCAAAGTTAAAAAATTCCTTTTTACAGAACTACTCCGTTTATTCTGTTTTGCATGAATCGAATGTCCATCTTACACACGTACACACACATGGCATAGCCGTAGTAGTTTTAAGTTTATCAGAAAATTGTTCATTACTTTTTATGGTACATTTAACATAAGATTTCTGATTTGATACGATACACAGACACATTCTGTCGTTAAATGAAATACAAATTTGCATTTTACGACCTTTAAGTATTAGTTTCTCTTTTTTATCCTTCTTATCTGTTTTACTTGACTTTTTTTGCTTTCGTTTACTCTTCACTGACGATTATATTGAATCGTGGAATGTAACCTATCAGAGGCACTAAAGCATGTGCATAAATTTATAAAAATTGTATTTAAATAACTTCTCAAAAGGTATGACGGAAAATATCTTCATATAGTGTTGAAGCATGGGTAACAATGACGTGTGAAATAGAGAATGACACGTTTCCATAAAAGATCATAAGTTGTGTTGAAGCTGACTCGAAGCTTGTCAAATCATCGTGGGTTGAGTATGTAAATACACATATATTTGCATCGTTTATATGCGGCTAGTGCCGCCTTCGATTTTTATTTCATATGGAAATTGCAACATGCATTATTGGCATTTATAGATGACGGCATGGCATGGCATGGCATGTCGGTAATGTAGGTAAACATCTCTTCTATCTTGTTACATGAAAATTGGTTTATAAATTCAATTTATTATCTTCTTCCAAACGTAGATTATTTTATTATTACAAATGCAAAACCTTCTTACCTTCTTCTTATACTATTTGCTGGTTTCATGGGAGCTTTAGTCGAATCTCTCTTTATATCCAGACTGCTTAATGACTGCGTTCGTTAGGATACATCTTTCTATATAAAGTATATATTATTTAATTCTCCTTTCTCTCTCTCTCTCTCTCTCTCTCTCTTCCTTTTTCGTCCAACCAGACATCTTGTGTCTTCTTAGAAAAAATACTTTATATTTTATTCCAAACAAGTTGAGGATAAGTACTTGCTAAGCTTGGGCTTTACAAAACACCATTGCATTAGGATCGCCATGCTTGAATTAAAAGGATTACGTTTTTGTTGTGTCTAAGGCCTTACGCTTCACATCTGCAGAAGTGAAAACCATTTGATAGTACGGAGCTGTCCCCTTGTTTCCCGGCAGCTAAAACTTAATCGAAGAACAGCGCAATTTATTGATTTCGACTACAAGGAAATAGAAACTTAAGCGATTGATGAACTAACCATTCCGAGCACTCAAATTATGAATTTTGACTTTTATCAAAAATGGTGCGTGAAAAACAAATCAAACTCACAATTGGAGTGAAATCGAGCTTGAAATTAAAATAGGATAAGTGCAGCAAGAATAGTTGACGACAGAAAAGGAAATGTATGGATATTTAGTCAGCAAAAAAAGGTTACTATGTTTGTGATTTATAAAAATGTAGCAAAATCAACATTAAATGCAGTGATTTCAGATTGATTTCTTGATTCTAATAAAGAAAGACGACTCTCAATCCGCTTGAGTGCCCGAGTAGGTAAGAATAGCAATTATCAGTTCTGTGTTCGCGGGTTCAAGTCTCAATGCGGTAGAGCTTACTTTGGCCGTAGTTACAGAGAAGAGAGAGTGCTCAGTCGGTAAAGTCACAACACTTCCGATTAACCAAGCACTCACTTAGGCTTTCTCTTTCCACACGTCCCTCCGCGGGACCATGGCCATGGCCCACTATTATGTACCCTAAATCATCCACTGTTATTCATATAACGACCTTTCGAAATAAGGCCTTATATGGCAAGTGATTAGAAAAATGACGGGATCCGAAGCATTTTCAATAGCGTTCGACCTTGGATTACAACACTTCACAATACCAAATTTCATCAAAATATCTCAGAAATTGTGGCCAGTAGATTGAATACAGAAGACAGGACGGACAGACAGACAGACAATCTCAGTTTTGATCGATGTAATAAAAGCTCTATCTCAAATCCTTCATCCGCACAAGTGCTGTACCACAAGTGCTGTGGAATATAAAAACGATAAAATTTTAATTATTATTATTATTGCCGTAAGTGTCTGAGAGTAACATCGTGACATAAACTGAACGTGAAGAAGCTTAAGTTTCTTAAACGTGTTGGAAGCCACTGCAGTTAATTGTAAAAATGCGAAGGTCTATCTAGAACCACATCTGCAGTTTCTAGATAAATCAAGGAAATATACTCTTTCTCTGTTCCTCTTTTACCTACGAAATACAAAACATTTGTTTAAAGGCGCTCTTTTGAAATGTTGGACGAAAGTATTTTTTCACTTTATTCGAAACAAAGTCAATTTTAAAATTGTGTGGGTAGTTTTTCTGTAATAAATACTGACGTGGGTGTCTTAGAGAATGAACGGAATTTTCCTCTGTCTTTTTGCGTATCAATAATTTTTTTAAATTCTTACATCCCCTGGTAGATAATACATATTAAGAAAATAGTAATTAAATGTTCGTCCGAAGTAATGAAGAAGCGAAGTAATCCGAACTTACCCGCTATCGCTTTCAGTTAAACGGAAAAGCAACTAAAATATGAGGTCAAAGAGCATCGAGCCACTCATCCTTACTACCGTAAAAATAAATCCATTACTTCTACCACTTATTCGCCGTTTGAGTGAGAAAACATAGAAACATAGCTTAACCAGACAACTTTTGCGTAAAAACTTGTATATTAAGTAACGTAAAAGCTCAGGATGATTCAGTTGAGTTTTGAACTTGCAAACGTTCGCGTAAGAGAAAAATTTTAAAAACATTCTGGAGAATAAAAGAGAAAAAAGAAAGCAAAACAAATGAAAAACAGACAATGCAATCCAATTGCTACTATTTGACTACTCATAAGAGTTCGTTCTCACAAGAAAATAACATAAAAAATATTTTAAAAAAAGATACAATTTTTTTTTTTTAAATAAACTTTAAACAAACAGAAAAGTGTGTGATTTCCTAGAATTGGTTTCCTATCCAATCGCTTTTGAGTACAAACTTAAACGCAATCTTTTTGAAATGAAATTTACAAAGTAATTAAAGCAGCGCGAACGACAGCAATGTCTGAAGAGCTTTAGATTACGCTTTAGCACGTTGCAATCCTTCTTTGAATAGGACAAGTTAATGTGGTTTTATAGCTTGCACCCTGCACCCCTCGTAGCCCATAACACTGGCGAAGCGATTTCTTTAAGGACTTTTTGTCCGCCTGTCTTTCTGCTTTGCTAATACCTCAGCTAGCTTAACAGCGGTTTATAGGCATCTTCGCGATTCGCGTGTGGCCAGGCGAGAAACATACATTGAAGTTAAATTTAAAGCTTGTTGAATGTTCCGCTGTAGGCATTCAAGGTTTTCTCCGAAGCAAATAAAATTTACGTGTTCCTCTATTGTTGCTATAAAAATTATTTTATTCATTTTTTCGATGCCGAAACAGGGCGTGTGAATGCAAAGAAATATATTATTTGTGATAATCGTCTTTTTGTCCTACTTTCTCTTGAAAGGTTTTTGCTCTTTCATTGGTTCAGGAACATATCCGCAGTGAATGGAACGTTAAAGTAGTTTAGATTTTGGCAAAATTTTTGAGGAATCGGTTAAAATGGGGCCGTGTTCTATGTACGAAGATGCGAGTTTTTTTTGTAAGTGAAGCTTCAAATTCCTCTGCTGTATTATGTGTTTAGCATTGCTTCCGCTGTTTTCTTTTCGACATTCGAAACTTCATCGTAAAAAACTGGTCATACATTGACTACTCAAAATATTGCCTGTTGCCTGTTGCCTGTTGCCTGTTACTAGGCACTATTTCTGTTGTCTTGTAGAAGGAATATGAATTCCATGCGGAGCGAAAAACTTGTCTTCTAGAGCTATCCACAAAAAAACTCTCAGTTAGATCCACAAGAATGAATCCACCACTCGAAGAAACAATAAGTCATCTGTTGAAACCGGTGTTATTTGGAAGGATTCATGTTTGCAGATAATGGGGAGGGTAGGAAATTGTATGGGTTACCATGGGATTGGTAATAGCATCAGTCATTGTTGGTGGCACTATTAAGTGATAGTTTCATTGCGTTGGAATACGTCATAGTTTGTCGTAGAATTCCCGAAATAGGTCCACCATAGATATTTAGCTTTGGATATCATAACGCATCCCTGGTTCATTTCTAGGAAGCATTTACCAGAATTGAGGAAAAGTAAAATTGCCCAAGAATGGCGTCTTTTGCCACAGAGCTACACCTATCCAAAGAAATTGTATTGTGTACGCCGTAGTGTGACATCTTGTACAGTTGCGTACAGCTTAAAGGCAGTTCTTTCAACACCCTACTGTACTACTTACTTTCGCTCACTACTGGTCGAGGCTTGCACAGAAAACCAACACGTGTGCCTTATTTATTAAAATGAAGGTAACAACAAGATACACAACTCTCTAAAAAAAGATCCTTTTGCTTTCATGGCGACATTACGACCATTCATCTCATAGTTTTATTTTATTTTTATTTATTCATTCTTCGTCTTCGTTTCATCTTGATTCGCGTTATGGCTTTCGTGTTCTAAAAATTTATCAAGTCTTCGTTTGTTCCTGTTCGTTTATTACCGTTTGTGTTTAGTGCGTTTTTGCTCAGCCTTCTCAAGTGGTGTTTCTCGCTCCTTGCGTTCTTTACTATATATGTATATATCAATTTGCTTATGACGTCTGAGCAAAATCGCAGTATCGGTTTCAGTCCTATGATATTTAATTTCTATGCATCTGTGGCGTGAACGTTTCTCTGCACGTACTCTTAGGTGATGTCTTTCGTTACAACTGCCATTGCTGCTTGGGCTGCTGGAGCGGTCTTCACGTGGGCGACGTCTTTTAAACGGAACTTTTAGTTTGTCCTCTTAAATGTGGCGCTCAAACTTCTCTTCATTCGCGTCATCAAGGAACTTAAAAGATAGATTGCGTCGCTTATCATTCGCATCATAAGCATTATTACAATGAAAATATTAATTGAAAGTGCGATTGATTGCTTCGCAGGATTTACTCTTCTAATAAAACTTACGCATTCTTCACTTAATTTTGCCCAAGAATCGTGTCTACTTCTTCTTCTTCTTTTTCTGTTATTCGGCAAATTAACAACGTAAAATTCGCTAAGCTGTGTAAATAAGGCCCAATGCGAACACAGAGTTCTTTGAAATCAAAGGCAAGTATAGCGAGTAATTGAGACAATTTTATTGGATATATATATATATACGGGCAGATTTATTATTTAAGTAATTACGTGCACTTTTTCTTATAATAATTTAAATAAAGTAACCTGTCTGACCATCTACAAGCTAGGGGCGGTCATAGGGACTGTACGAAATCTTGCTGCAAAAAGGCTTTCATTAAAGATTTAGAACAAAACACAATTTCCATTAGGGATTAATTCTTTTTCTAGGTCGCGTACCCTTTGGCGGCTTGGTCTTTCCAGTGTTTGTAAAATTCATTTAGAGTTTTATTAATCTGAGCTTAAATTTATATAAAAGGTTTTGCGTTACAGGCAAACCTCTGCTAATAGAATATATATTTTTCCAGTCCATGTGGGATGGAATAGAATTTTTTATTTGAATTTGTCAGACACCAAGCTTTTCACCGTCCTGTGCCCTGAAAATCTTCAGACTATTTCTCTCCCAGTTAATTACGCAGTTTAAGAAAAAAGAAGTGAAATACGCATTTAGATTAAGGTGGTGCTTATGATAATCGCCTTTGTCTTTTGGCTGAGAGTTTGACATGATCGACTACAGTCTAAATTTGCGAAATGTGGTGAATGAATAATGCAGGAAACGAGCTGCAATACGGTCGAAAGTTCTTCCCGGCTCTTAAAGCCTTCTATGAAATTCTGAAGTGTTATTTTAACAAAAATCCAACTTCTATACACCGAAAATAGATTTTTTAATGAGCAGCATAGCTGAGAATATGGTTTTCAGTTTGAAAAAAATTTATTTGCATTTGCAAGGAGAACTTTTTGCTATAAATGCGTCTGCTTATGGAATTATATTTGCTTAAAAGGTTTGCAATGATTTTTAACATAAACGGAACAATGTAATCCTCTTGTATTTTTGTTGGTCTCTTTTTCCGAACAGTTAGAAAACATCAATCATTTTTATGTTGAAGTTGAATTAACTTTAAGTCTTGAACCTTTTTGTTTTTCTCCGTTCTTTTGTTCATATTCTGATTTATGTTTTCTTATGCTTACGCATAAATTACGGAAAAGTTTATTACTCGAATAAATTAACGTAAATAAAAATGCTTCCTTCTCGTTACCATCCGCCTAAATTATTTTCCTAGTACTGTCTTTGCTGCTACCATTTGTTGGTTTTCCTTTTTACATTATAGCCTAAAAGTATGCTTATAAATATTTGTTTATTTACTTAAGTGCGTTTGCATTGGTATGCGGGTATGTATGTTAAGTCTAATGAATTTTACAAATTCGCTGTCCTTTAACCATTTACAAGCTTTTATGTTCTTGTAGTTATTAAGAATCGTTACATGGCTTCTCGGTATTCACAGAGAGTGGCAAGTTGTTTATTACCCATCAGAGACGTATTGTGGTTACATAATGGACTGCTACTAAATACTTCGCCCTTCTCTTTATAATGCAATGTCAGTTTGTCTCCACAATTGCTTTGTTAATGTTTTCTACGCACGGTTGGCTAATGTTTTCCGACATTTTCATGTTTTCCTCAAAATGTCACTAAATTTACGAAAAAAATTTAATTATGCTTTCTCTGCCGCAGATAAGTAATGACTTTCAAGAGAGCTAATGTTTTTATTCGCTTTCGCTTGCAATTAAAGCTCAAACGCTAAGATTCATTAAAATTCGATTAGGTTGTCAAACGGCTTTTGCCCTTTTAGAAAGAATTATCTTATTTTAAGAGATTACAAGTAAGATAGTATTTCTTAAGGACAGTTTAAACTTGTGATTATTTTTTTTGAATTTTCATACAAAGTTCTGGTGAGAATGATAATATTTTAAGTCGTTACATAAAAACATTATCGTGGGCCTTGGTCCAACATTCAATGTCCTACACCACGTTTCTTAAAACGGTTATTCGTGCACTTTTCAAGATAAGTCGTTGTAAGGGAAGCGTTCGGAAAAAAGGTCCGATCCGAAATACACTCAATAGCATGTGGCCTTGGACCAAACAAGTCGGTGGATTTCATCAAATTATCGCAAACATTGCGACATGAAGATTGAACACAAGCATACAAGACGGACAGATGGACAGACAAGCTTAGATAGGTGTAATAAAACACAAGTCTGTCTCGACTTCTTCTGAGTGCTGTTCACAGGCGCATAAGCTTAACATGCCCTTGTATCATAGGTGGTATAGGGTAAAAAAATACAATTTAAACCTTTTACGCCCTATCTATCGTTTTATGCAATCCTTAGGCGTACTTCGTAAAGTTTTTCTCGTTGAGTTCATTATAATCGTAAGGAAGGATTATGCAGACTTTGCTATTCTCAATCAGTAGTAAAATTTTAGGTGTATGCAGCCCAGGATATGTTCAACAATATTAAAAGTTTGGAATGTCGGAATAAACAAATAAAGCCTCAGGTAACAGAAATTTCGGAGAATATAAATCTGCCAATCATTTCGACGTTTTATTACAGGCAAGACTTTAAAGTCGTTTCTGATCGCATGCGTCGACTGTCGGCAGGAGAGTGTATGCGAGTTTCGTGCTTTTCAATGCCTACTTATGCTTATCCTCATGATATTCACGTAATCCCTTAGTTACCATCACTAATTTTACATTCCATTACCTATGTTCTAGATAACTCGCCTGCTTTAAAGCAGTTTTCAAGTTACGTAAGCGTTGTCCTTAGCTGCATGCGTCCTTTCCTTGGTCAGGCCGTAATAATTATAAATATTATTTGCAGGGCTTTACTTATACAACAAGTGTGAAAAAAAAGTCCCCATCTTTCTTTAACAAATTCTTGAATGTAATAGTGTAGGTTGTGCTTATATTGCTTGCATCCGTTTCCATACTAAAATGGTATGCAATCGGGCTGCGGTTAGCATTTTCGCTGAAAGGTGAAAATGAAATGTGATAATAATATCAGTATTCTTCTGCTGTTTTCCTTCAACACGTTATAACCATAAAAATACTTTAATCTTTATAGTATTTTGATTTCATTTGCTTGCCATCATATATTTGGTGCGTAACGATGCCAGTAAGCAGGGAGGAGTATTTTTACGTTAAGAGCGCGTAAATAAAGAATAAATGCTTTGATATATAAGCGCAATAAGTAAACCACCTCAGTTTAAATAAATCAAGGAGAAATGAAGAGCAAACTAACAGAACAAATAACCTTTTGAACGTTTCACCCAAAGGGGTTAAGAAAATCAAGTTATCTCAGAAAAAACGGAACGAGAACTAATTGAAGAGATAATGAATGAAACAGAAAAAATAAATGAGTAAATAAAAAATACTATTAAAAGCTTGAGTTACTTTATTAGAGTGTTATTAAACACATGTCCGCAGTTTTCTCGGAGGTATTTGTTTTCAAGTCCTTTCTTTTCCCTTTTTATTGAAAATTGAGAAAACTGCAAAAGCATTACACGAGAAAGGAAATGAAAGTAGAAAACATGTCCTCTTACAGGTGAAGTGGAAAAAGAAAGACAACAAAAAGAAATTATATTTGCTTGCGATACCTCCCACCCACCATGTATACTCTTACAAATAATGAAATTTGTGCAAATAATTCGCCTTGAAATAACATTTATGGGGACTGTGTTGCAAGTATTCAAAGTGCATTTCTGGAATGATGTCTTACGGATATTTTCAAATGCGAGCTTCGCTGTGCAAACAACTGTGTGTGTGTAGGCTAAGAGTCAATCTTCGATTTCTCAGTCTTGACAAATTTGACAGATAGACGTACGGACGGATGGACAGATAGATAACCATAATAAATTACAAAATTGTTGTGTCCTGAAATAGCATAGAATAGAAAAGAGGATGCCTGCGAAATAAGAGACAACATTCTGTGTAACTGATAACGAGTAAGAAGCAAGAAGTAATTTATAACGGCGAAGAGACGGAGGAGGGGAATGAAATGTTCAGCCAATATTGACCTTACAAGATAATTGTGTATTAAAGGCGAACTCTGTGAGACCTCTTTTGGCCAAAAGGATATTTAATAACAAGAAATAGCATTGCAGTCAGCTATTGAATACTCTACACAACTTCGCTTAACACAGTTATTCACATAACAACATAACGCAAGTAAGGCGTTGTACAAAGCGGTAGAATCCATCAAAATATCTCAATAACTGCGATCTGTACTTTGGACACAAACACACATGGACAGATGACGCTAGGACGGACAGACAATTAGAATCACTTTCTGAACCAACCGGTATAATAAAAGAGTGTATCCCTGTACCACGAGTAGGGGATGGCAATCAAGTAAAGTAAAGTAATGAAAATGTAATTTTTGAAAACATAAGAGGAAATTCACACTTTTCTTTAATTTCGAAATCTATTCTTATCAAAAAGCATTTACAAACACATTTCTTCTTCTTTTGCAGTTTCAAAATCATGTAAAAGTTAAACGAAAACAATCTTTCTTTAGACATTTCGTGAATTATTGTATTATTTTTATGTATATAATTTAACTTGAAAATTTTCTTCAAAGCCATATAATTTCAACCCAAAATTCATTACAAACAAGCAACACATTAATAAGGAGAGTAGGAAAGAAATTACAAGAGCCTAACAGACGTAAGGAAAGAAAAGCGTGTAATTTAAAGTAACGACTAGAACGGGCAGCAGAAAAGAAAGAGAAAAACAAAAACTTCAAAGCAAGGAAAATTAATGAGAGACACATTGTTTTTGGCATATATTTGTGTTATATAAAATAAGACGAACCCACCAGCCGCAGTCAAGTTAAGGCGCAAACAGACATTGCCCTTCTTTAGAAGCCTTATTTTTTTTTTTTTTTATTTCTTTTTTTTGTTCTTCTGACAAGTTATCAGTATTTCATTTTAATTTTGTGTTCGTTGAAAAACCCAAAGGTATATAGTGAGCGTGTGCGTTCACTCATAAAGCAAAATGTCGCTGTTTATGTGGCGTTTGACTTGGCCGCTATGTTTAGCTTTAATGCTAATGGCCGTCAAGGTTGCTGCCATCGATTTAAGTCGTCTCTACGGCCATAATATGGTGCAGAAAAGAAGCGGTAAGTGTTTCTTTAAAATTTAATTCAATAAATGTTTAAATACAATAATTTTATGGAACGAAAGTGTTATTAAGAAAAGTTTTCAAAAAGACGATTTAATTACGTTCTTCGGACGTAGTTGAAGCAAAAACTTTATGCTATAGACAAGAAAGTAGGAAATATTTTTCCAAACTTTATTAAGACTTTTTATACCCATCAGCGAAGGATGAAAGATATACTTATTTTGTCAAAACGTTTGCAGAACCAACAAGGAAGCCTCAGTATGTAAAGTATTCATATTTCCTACAAAGTAAATATATTCTTGATCTGTGCCAAATTCTGAATCGATTTACGCCTGTCCGTCCATCTGTCCACTTGTGGTAAACATTCTCCTTGTCGTAAAAATGAGGCAATCAGCTTTCAACTTGGCAGTTTGGAAACTTTGAAGGCTCTTGCATGCAAGTTAGTAGTCAGATTGAGCCAAATGAACCAAACGACACGATCGCAGTATAGCACCACAACCTGCGTTTTTAAAGATAAAGAAACTTTGTTTTTCGCTTGTTGTTTATGAATCACAACAGATGCAACGATAAAAATTCGCATTTATATTCTGCTGGTAGTCCTGCAGCACCTGTATCGGCCACGTCCACTCATTATTATAGAAGATTAAAATTCTTTTATTCTTTCATCAAAACACTTGCAGCACCGAGAAAGACTATGCAAAGGTTACATACTGTTGATTAGTATTAAGCGAAATGGTTATAAAGAAGTCGCTCGCAGCCGAATGTAATTTTCTTACTTGTTAATTTTTCCAATGTCTTTCAAAAGAAGTAAAATAAAATAAATTTCTTTTTCTTCAAATTCTTCAAAGTTTTTAGTGTTTAAAGTTCATATTAATTACAATCAATTTTTAATTTTAATACTCCTTCTTTGTTTCGCGGCTCGTCTTTCCACATTAGCGAAAGAGCCGAGTGCATGAATGTTCTTCTAGGGCGTGTCTAAAATGTTTCTTTTCCTTAAATAATTTTCTATTTATATTTTAATTCTCCTAAGAATTTATAAAGTCTTTTTAATTATTAATTATTATTTGTGCGGGATGTGTAAAATATTGATACATGAAAGTTTGTACGCTTCCGTTGAGAAATATTAACACAATGTCTCAATGTCACGAACGTGTATCGTTTCTCATGTTCGAAGGAAAACATTTTGTAAAGAAATAAGTGAAGAAGCACTTTGACAACAGCGAAAATTTCCAAACCACTGTCGCACGTACACTGCGGACAGGGAATTGCAAGCAACACGCTTTCCTTAAATAGATCACTTAAGCTTACTTCAAGGAAAATTTATATAAAGAAATTCGAAAAGAAAGCATGACGAGAGAGAAAATAAGTGCGGAAATAATTTTGTGGAAAGTTACGATAAGACTTAAGAAAACAACACAGTAAATACTTATATCTGTAAAGTGATATTACAAAAGAAAATATAATTTTGAGTGTTTCTACATATATTTCAAGCAATTACTTAACCAATGTTGTTTATCTCTATCAACTGAGGCTAGCAGATTACTTTTAAACTCACCCCTAGCGGACGACAATTAAATCAATTTTTTGTTTGCAAAGGAACTTTTTAAGAAAGGATTTCTGTGGCCACCTGTTAGAACACAAGTTGAAATTTTTGTTGTTTATTTATCATTTTTTCTGACTATAAAGCCATAGGCAAATGTATACAGTTACAAGATATGTAAACATCATGTGCAAGCAAAGTTATATCCTGTAAGATAAGTACGGCACACACAGCTGCATTCTAGTCATAGCAATCATTTCCTGCTAGCAAGAAAAGCAATCTATGCGTTCGAGAATTTTCTTCTAAAAGTGTTCAAGAAATCGCTAACACTGTATGGAGAGTAAATGCTCTTTCGGGCAGCGAGGCAGAATTACATGGTATTTATATAAAAATTGTTCCCATTTGATCTAAAGATAGTAGTGGTAGAGATTTAGTAGAGATATACAGATCGAATGACTTTGAAAGAATATATCCATAAAGTGTCATCAGTGTTGTATAGAAAGTTGTTTTTTTTTTTTTATTCTACACCACTTGGGTTACAAGGATATATTAAGTTCGTGCTGATGCAAGCACCATCCAAGAGAATTTGAAATAGACCCACCTTTTATTATACCACTAAGCTTGTCTGTCCATCTGTGCGAATTTCTGTCTTATTTTCTTATGTTCAATCCGCAGGCCGCATTTTTGAGATATTTTAATATAGTTTGGTCCACTGACAAAGTCCATCGTTATTGCAAATTGTTTGGATGAGACCACTTTGTTGACCGACCCTCATATAAGGCCTTATTTTGAAAAGTCGTTATATGAATAACAGACAGATTGGTGTAGAGCACTTAATAATGGGCCGTGATGTAGTGTAGCGCTTTTAGTTGTCTCTTAATCCGCCACTTGCATCGTTTTGTAAAAAAAAAAAATTTGTTCCCTAACTATACTTTTTTCGCTAATGCAGCTTAAAATCAATTATTAAATGAAAGTATTGCATAGAAATCAAGTGAAAGCTGAAAACAAATATGCAGTTGATGTAAGGATCCTAACAACTAAGACTAATAACAGAAATATTTATTTTTCCTGCATTTTCCGCTTTAAGAACTGTTCGCATTTCAATAGAGTACTTCAAATAGTAGTATCTCTCTCTGGATAAAGTTGTTTTTTATTTCAAGCTTAAAATTTCCCGCACCAATTGTCTCCAATGTGGTTAGTTAAGCTAAACTATCATCTGCACTTTTTGCACAATAACCCCTCGAGAAAAATAGATTTTAGCGCTCAACAGTGAAAATCCTATGGCACAGTTGTATAATCTATCTGCAAGTGGAGAAGCAAAAGTGAATTTATGTACACACAGTCGATTTAGTGTTGCAGCATGTGTAGATTAAAGAAAAACAGGAAACGAATTTTGCTTAAACATTCTGTCCTCAAAATACATAGAACACCAGAACAGTTCGTTTTCTTTGAAAATTTCGAAATAAAATTCAATAAATAAATATAATGGAGAAATTTTATTACATTTTTTAGTGCTCATTATCGTTAGTTTATTTTCCTTGTTTTGTTTTTTATTTTCACATTACAACGGTTTTGCTTTTGTCCTCGCTGTTAAACTTCCGAGTTTGGCCGTTGGCTATAAATAGCAAACAAGAACATGGCAACAACTTTTGCTAAAGTTTCTTTCGAAAGTCTTTAAGTAGTCACCAGAGTATACCAATTTTATGCAATCATTGGTATTTTCGCTCAAAAACTTAAGAAAAGTTTCATTTTTTTCAAATTTCACTTGAACGCAAATAAGAAAATTATCTTTGCCTTAAAGCTCATCTTGGATAAATACCAAGCAGCGTAAGCCAAAACATTATTATTGTAAGATATGTTATAGAAGATGGGCATGGCACTTAATCGATGGGGATGATTTTCACAAAAGGTTTACTCCAGTCTTAGTAGAAATACCTTCTCTCGGGTATGAGTTGCAATAGAAAAATATAAAGTCGAGCTATGATCACTAATTCAAAGTGAATCTCTTTTAAGCGTGAGCTGGAGCATTCCAATAAAAGACAACCGACGGACAGACAGGCAGACAAGAGGGGCGATGAACATGATTAAGTCACTTTAATATCTTACACTAATTGCGAACATGTGGTATTTGTTTCATAACTTCCCTACGTCTTACAAACGAGAGGATGAGCTTAATACATCCCCACTCTACGGTAGTAGGTATTGAAGAAGAAACGATAATCACGTTGTTGGTTATTTTATTGAAAGGGAAAATTTCAAAGTTACAAATTACGGTTGCGTTGTTAGCTGAAGTGTCAAGTGATACAATTGCGATGCATATCTGCATTTCTTTCTTGTATTACAAACAGAATCATTAACTTCGCGCTATACTGCTACCAGTGACCTTTAAATTGTCTAATTGCTTTTAAGTTATAAACTTACCTTCATCTAAGCACGAACCTTGACCGTTTCAAGTTCAATATGAGCAAAGTGGATTTGTGTTTCAGTTTTTAATTGAGGCAAATGCAATAACTCGCTCTCTTTGGGAATGTGTTGAAGCAATTCTGTTTGGACACTCCGTTAAACGCTTATACGCAAACAGGTGTGAAAAGTATTCCAATGTAATTCTAAAAGTTGATTTTAATCCGTTGTGCCCACACTGTCCACAATTTGCAAGTATGTAAACTTTCCCATCCTGCTTGGAATACTTGCAAACGCGTGTAAGAAAGTTTTTTGCACCTTTCATTAGCATGAGACATTTAACCTATTTAATCAACGGACGTATGTACAAAATTATAATAAGAAATACGGAGAGAGAGAGAGAGAGAGAGAGAGAGAGAGAGAGATAAACACGTATACATAGAGAGAGGGAGGTATGAAGCGGCCGCAGCCTGGAAAGTGTACGCGAGCGGAAGCATCATGTCTTTACCGACTGAATGCTCACTCTAGATGCGCCCACAAACTAATCGTGTGGTCTACCGCACTGGAAATTCAACCTGGCTACGCCAACGTGGTAGTTGCACTTTTTCTAGATATTCACCTAAGCATTCAACGCTTAGACGCAATGAAGGTTTATTGCATACCTTCAAAATACAAAAGCCACTTTCAAGAGGCAATGTGGTGCATGTCCATACTAAGTTGAATTTATAACCTCAAGAAGCACGGATTTCAGTTAATACGGGAGGAATAGAAAAACAAAATTTTCAATTCGGTCTATTGTGATTAATGTTACAGGTAAAGTCTGCATGTAGAAAAAGAGTTCGTTTAAAGATCACCGACATAGTTTATGGGGTTTACAGACTTTTTTCGCTGGTGTTGTATTTTCTATACAATGTCGATAAAAATCTATAAAAGGTTCAAAGGTTGCTGTTAGTTGGTTAATAGCGGTTCACTTGTCCTCATATGGGATCGTCGGACACGTATTACCGAGTTGTGTCGCGGTTGTTGGGCTTCCTATGCAATATTTATAAAAATTAATAAAATAAAAAGTGGAAAGTAACTTCACTGCTGTTAGTTGGCTAATAGTGGCTCACTCTCCATATAGATTCCGTGATTTACTCATGTGTCGTGGCGAGCTGCAAAATCAATTAAAAGCGTTCGCCTACGTTTGTTTTCATTTACAGAAAATTTCTAATTTGTAAATTCCCCAAAGCAAACAATTTTAACAAACTGTCTGACATTATTACGTATTTGTTGACTGACGATAAACTTTATTAGTTTTGCAAGCGATTACTTTGTGTATAGATATTCCAAAGCAAAGGTCAGGCAATATAAATTTATATATATATTTTGTTTTGTTTGTTAAAATATATATATTTTTCACTTTTTCAGATGTGTGTGTTGGGAATTAAGAGGAGTTTTATTGTTTAGAAATTTATAAATAATGCAAACATTAGACAGAAAAAGAAAAATATTTTTATATTATACTCCATGTTCTTAGTACGCTTAAGTTTCAACACATACATCATCTGCTAAAGGCAGGTGTGCTGCATAAATAAAACTTTTAATATAAGTTACAACGAAAAACTCAAACAGTTTTTTGTATAAACCAAAAAACGTGCAACAATACTTTACAACTTTTCGCATTACCGTTGGGATATAAGTTCTTCCGAATAGAACCTACAAATCTCTTCACAAACTGGCTTTTCTTGCTCTCTTTTCAACGCAATTATTTAAAATATAAAAAGCATTATACGTCCAAAGGAAGGGAAATTGAGAAAAATTGATAGTTAGAGGTATACCGTACAGATGACAATGCCAAACTAATGTAATAAAGATTTCTCCGAGGGTTTGCTCTTCGACTATTGCGAATATCTACGTACGCATTATTCTTTATTACCAGGTCACGCTCAAATGGCAATATTTTAAAAGTTAACGAATTCTTTAAATCTCTAATTGAGTTCAAAGATTAATGCCATTTCAGTATTTTCCCCACATGAATGCTTTAGAATTTTTCTTACAAGATTCTTGAGGTGAATGCGATAAATTATGCCCCTCAGCGATTTTCTTTTTTTCACGGTGACGTTGAGAACAGAGGTTATGTAAAGGCACCAATTGTTGGCTTATAAAGCTTGATCGCCTTAACCGTGGCCTCAACTCATTTGTATTGCAAAAGATCCTAAGGAAAATTACAGCTTGAATGTATTCTGAGCATAAAATTTGAATAAGAGCGTTTTCCCTCCGAAGTCAAAGCATCTTATCTTTCTCCTTCCATCCCTCTCTAACAATAACCTCATTACCGTCATGCTTGCCCATGTAGGGGATATCCCTTGAATGACTTGTTGTGTACAAAAAAAAGTCGGAAACCTTTTTCCAGCCCATTGAATCTCGACAGTCAGTATTTATATTTACATTTCAATGTAAATGCAATTTTAATAAACTTTCCAAGGGATGAGTATCCA
The DNA here is from genome assembly GCA_000688715.1 of Glossina pallidipes. Taxonomy (NCBI): domain Eukaryota; kingdom Metazoa; phylum Arthropoda; class Insecta; order Diptera; family Glossinidae; genus Glossina; species Glossina pallidipes. The sequence goes on from KK499798.1 coordinate 1,330,503, forward strand.
CAGCCCGCCGCAAAGGAAAATATAATGTTCGTTTTATTTAAATTAAATTGTATACCCTGACGGCACTGACACTGACACTGACACTGACACTGATCTAATATGTTTTCAATAAATCACTCAATTAATAGACGAAACTTTGCAAATGAAAATCATTTCTGCAATAATTGAAAATATATTTTAGGTGTTTGTGATAATTAAATAGTAGTGAATATTGAAACATATCTTAGGGATGATTACAAACAATGCAATTTGTTGCATAATTTAAAGCATTCTTTTGAAACACCTTTAAAGAGTGTTTAGGTATATTTTGCAGTTATTGCGACCGCTGTCAGCGATTCAAGGTTTATTTATATGATACTCGGTTGGAGGGGGAATAAGCAAATAATAAAATAATATGCTTACAGAAACTTAAAATTTACACTATTTTAGCACATTTCTTCGTAATTTTAACTCTGACAACAGCAACAAAAGCAAAAAAAGTAAAAGTACATTAATATGAAATGAAAAAAGGAAATTGTGTACCTCGCATAGTTCATGGTTAACATGTAAATGTTGTTAATACGGAAGTTCATATTTATCTCCCCCTAGCCTTTTGCGACCGTTTTCAATAGCCAACAATGGGAGATAAGTTTCTCAACTATGGTATCTCGTTTGCAATGCCTCATCTGAGGCGAAATATCTATTTCGAATAATTTTTTTAACTGCCGCACTAAACAAGAAGGCAAGGATCATCATCAGAGAGTTACGTCCGTCTTGGTAATAATTAATACATCCATAGCCAATTTAAGAGCTTCCAACTAAAAACAAAAGACACTTGCAAGTATTTATCAACAACTTGCTCCACTCAGAAATGATTCCAAATAGTTGGTTAACATTTTCGCAGTTGAAAAACCAAAAAAATTATGACGCCTAGAGTATCTGAAATTTGCCATACACCGTCCGTAGCCCTCTCGTGTACGTTTATTTATTGTGCATTCGCAATGAATGAATGCACTGAATACTCGAATGGGAAAAAAAACAACTTTTCTGAATCGCGCCGTAAAACAGATAATAGGGTTTTTTGTAATGTAAACCTGATTTGCAATTCATATGCGTGTGGAAAAAAGATGATAGTGAAGTATCTGACAATAAATTGGCTGTAATTGTTGCATGTGTACATTTTAACGGTAAATTAAAAAAAAAGAATTACATTTAAATAAGAGGAATAACGACTTTAAAAACTTGTTAAAGCTCAACATTTTTATGATAAAGTAACGGAATTATTAAAACAACAAAACAAAAAATGCCAAAGGTTATGTACGTCAGGTTAATGCAATTTATAAGAATTAATTATTTTACACTTCATAAAAGCGCGTGGATAGGGTATTTGTTAAGTTGTTGAAACCATTGCTCCATCAACATCAACGGCTGGTGAAATTCATCCACATCATGAGTTCCAGCAGCTGGCTTACAGACGTATTCATCAGAATTATAATACGTTGGTTTCAAGAATCTACCCTTACTGATAACCTTAACGGCATTTCTGAGTGTTACAAATTGAATGAAAAGCTTAGTGTTTCAAAACTATAAAGTAATTACGACTCTTAGCTGAACCATATTACGCTTTCTTTCTTCACCTCTTCAAAGCCGGACGCACAAAGACACATTCATTCAGTGAAAGTTCTCGTTGGTTGTTAATTCATTGACATAAGAACGGATGCGGGTATTAAGTGTTTAAGTTGTTGCCATTGTTACTTTCAAAATTCATACAACGGCACTCATTAATAATAGGGCTGTTAGCTTACTACACCAGTAACAAGTGTGTGGTTGGTATGACATTAACATACGTCGTCATGTACATATATTTTCATACCTATCACTAAGGCTTATCATCTTATTTGGCACCATTGTTCCCTTTTTCTTTTGGTTAAGAAATGCAAATGAATCCGTCCATAATTGTCCGCGACCATTACTCCTCATAGCTGCAAAACTTTGATCAAAATGAACGAAAAAACTTCAGTACAAATAGTTTGCACAAAAATGTAAGAATCGAATTTGAAAAATGAAAGAAAAAATTGGGAAAAGTTCGCGACCTAAAGAAACCAAGAACCTTTTAAATGAGATCATAAATGAGAATTTTCTTAAAAAAGTAGGCCCCACATGACTGACTGACTTTGGCTTTCTTTTAATAGTCAGATATTTAGCTATCTGTTATGTAATGTGCGTGGAATAGAGAGCGTAGTTCCCACGCATACATACAAGTTTAAATATTTACTCAAGCTTGGGCTTAAGTGCTTTCCTACATAATGTAAAAAGGCTGCAATTAAATGTTTGCCGCTAATGCTACTACAGGCTGCTTCAGCTGCTGTTATGTATGTTAATTCTCAAAGGATTGTTTTTATGCGACCGTTGAATGTTAACTATACGCCTTGCTGAACAGACGAGTATATGAGATTTTCTAAAACGTGTACGTTACGCAACGCGACTGAAAACTGTTTGTTAAATGCGTTACATATACGATATTCATTCATGGAAAAAGGATTGTGTGGTATGTGTATGAACAAAAGTGTATATGTGTAAAAACAAAAGACGACAAAATAAATACCAAGTAACTGAAATAAAAATAGTTCTGTATTTGACGTAAATCAGGTTCCGGTGATTATAATATGTTGTATTGAAGACATGAAAAGACTTATACAACAGTTGAACATGTAAGCGAGCATTTAATTACCCATCACTTCGAGCAACAACAATGACTTATTCATGTTCGGATGTTCGCCTTTCAGGTTCTTTTTCTGTTTGTTAAAACGGCGAAATCGCTCTTACAACATCAACCGCCATCCTGAGTGATTTATTCCTTTTAATTACTAGCAGGTTAACTTTAATGAGCGAAACTATGTGAATCGTCGGAGGATAGACGTACCGAAACCCTTACCTTTTCCTGGTGCTCTCGCTAAGCGGTAGCAGCTTTCTATAAAGCTCTCAGCTACTCGACAAAGAAGGGTTTAAGGGTTATTATCTGAAACCTGGCACCGGGGTTTTCTCTTTTAAGCCTAAAACGAATATCGGAAGAGGATCCTATTTTTGTGAAAAAACGGACATTTTTTCTTTGCCAGCGAGGCCATCAAACTTGCTCAAGATGTAAAGGTACTATGAAGTGTTATAGGATAGGGCATAGTTGGGCGTGTGCTGTGTGATGGCGTCCTCGGAAGCATTATTTCTTCGAGAAAAGATATTGTGCTGAGCGATTAACACCCAAAGCTGTACAGCATGGTGTAAGTCCAAAGGACGATAAATCATGAAATTGTAAGCGTCTACGGACGCCAGTTTGCTCACAGTAGAATTCCTGCTGATACAATGCAATAATTTCCATCGGACTATCGGGATGGACGCTTTCTTGCCTTCGCAATGGCTGTGGTTCTCCGGAAGTTCCGCGGGATCCTTATGTGATGGGGTAGTAGATAAGCTTCGACGCCGAGCTCCGGAAAATTGGCTCATACCATTTTCTCATTAGGGACTTTAGGAAAGGTAGGGCCCCCTTCAATGGAGGTCCTGCTCCTTGGAGGGCCTCATTTATGTCTTATTAAGTTAACTTGTGTGTTATCGAGCTCCGTGGAGTTAAGCTTATATACCGTGTACTTACACAAAAAGCCCTGGGGGTATCTATCTGCCGTAAGTATCAATGTTGTTCCTTAGTTAATAAAATATTGCGAATTATTACTGAAAATAAATTGCTCGAAGTGCTTACGGAGTCTTATCTCCATTAGAGCCTTTATCCGTTGCGTACGTAATGGCCGCAACGTCACTCGCTGCAAAGTAAATCTTCGTATTTACTTTATTGCAACTTACTTTTGATTCCGACGTACAAATCCATCTGGAACAAAACGGAGTCGTTCCAAAACAAATAGAATTTTCTTCTTATTCTTTTTTTTATTTTTAAAGTGTTTGTTCGTTTCTTATTAAATTTTCTTCAACAGCAAGGTCGGTAATGCGTGTTCAAAGATGGCCTCCAGTTAATTACAAGCTTCTTCACGAAGAGTACCGACATACTTTTTTTTACCGTTCTTTGAATCGGGTAATAACATCCGTTCAGTGGCGCGTTTTTTACACTCTTCTCCCATCTGTGTTGTGCTGTTAATGCCTTTCTATCCCTCAGTCATCCCTTTTTTTTGTCATCATCACCACGTACGTACGTACGTATATGCAATTACTCGAGAGTCTGAAATTTATTGACAGCTCAATTTGATATTTTCTTTGTATATTTGTTTATCTAATTTTTTCATTTTGACTACAAACAATGGATGAATTCAATCTTAATATAACCAAAACAAAAAATTTATGGACAGGCAAATAATGTTTTTTGTTTTTTGTTTTTTGTTTTTTTTTTTAATAACCAAAACTCACACTCACAAAGATGTTTGCTTTCAACTTTTCAATTCACTTTCGTGCACTCTGCCCTTATTTGAGATATTTCCAATGTCATCCTTTTATTCCTCCATTGGATTTTCATCGATCGCTGCGGGCTCTTCGTCCTCTTCTTCTTCCTGCGCTTCTTCTTGCCATTCGGTGCCTTGTGGACGACAATGAGGTAGGAAGTCGTCCTGCGGTTTCTCAATTGTGTTTTGATAGTAAATATTCATGTCGGGACGATTCCATATACTTTGCACCCATTCGATACCGAAATCGTATTTTGCACACGTGCAGTATTTGCGCGAACGATGGCACACTGGACATTTGGCGACATACGCTTGTGGATGCACAATGCCTGCCTTCTTTTTACGCTTGCAACAATGCGGACAAGTGTGGGGCTTCTTAGGTGGTTTGGTCGTCACACATGGTGGTGGTTTGCCATACACAAGATGACCGCGTTTCTTCGCGCAGAAACAGCAATTGCACTGATCATGGTCAGGTTTGCTTTGACGCGATTGCATGCGGTCGTAGAATTTCTTGTAGACAACTTTAATTTTAGCTTCAACGCCACGTTGTTCGTCACACGACAAACCATCGAATTGAGCGTAACTCTCGGCTGTTTTTTTCGCTGCATGCACATAGACGCATTCGTCCGAATAGCTCGGACGACCATTGTAATCTTTGGCTGTCTCATCTATTTGCGGACTATAATAGAAAGCCTTGAAGCCCCTCTTAATTATAGTATACGCCAAATGGGCTTCCACCCGATTCATAAGGCACTTGCGTCCCAACTCATGAAATATATCTTCTTTACGTAAGCGTTTCTTGGGCTTTTCATCCAAGCAATAACAGACTAAGTCGTAATGTAGAAAAGCATAAGTAATGATGTCGACAGCACTCTTGGCCTTGCATTCGTGCAGACCACAAATAACCATTATCTGAGCCAATGTATGGGATAAATCAATGACATTCTCTAGAAATATCGTAGAGCCACTCAGCTCTTCTTGAGCGCACTCGCACTCATTCTTATCCATGATACCCAAATTGGCATGACGTTGGCATTCTTTGTGTTTACAACTGGTCTGACACCGGAAATTAGCTAAAGCTTGTGGAGCCTGCATTGCTTTCAATCGCCAGTTAATTGTTCGTAAACGTTTTTGAAATTTTTGGTTTTTACTTTTATGAAATTACAACAGAAAATTTAGCTAAAAAAAAAAAATCGGGAAACGTGGTTTTGTTTTTTCTTATTTTTTATAAATATTTCAAATGGTTTTTTTTTGTTTTATTTCCTTTTTTTTAATGAAATGAAAATCAAAGCATTGTTGAAAAAGCCTGGATATCAAATGCTAAAAAAAATCGGAGAGCATTTCAAGAGTATTTTAGCACAGATGTATATTTTCACATCGCATATAAGCACGTGTGTGGGAATAAAATTACAGCCACTAATGGTTGTTCTCTTACCTCAAGTGGCTCAGTCATATTAAACCTACTGTACATTGCTTATTGATTTTCAAACGATTATTGTGTTTAAGTATCCGGGAAACATAACTTTTGTCCAACGCAATGATCCGTCTATCCGTCCTTGTCGGATTTCCTCACAAAATTTTATCCTTATGAAAGTTCATTAGGCATAAAAACGAACGTATCGTAGAAAGTATTTTCGTCATATTTTGTCAAGTCGTTTCATTACAACCTAATTTCATGTTGCACATACTCTGTGTTTGACGAGTGTGCACGTATATCGCTAAAGAGGTCGACACAGTTGATTGGTTATAATCCCCTAAAAATAGATTTTCTCATTTCTATCGTTATATCAAATTTAGAAATTTTCACACACGGGAAGACATAACTAAATAACGGGTATTTTAGGGAAAACTCTCTGAGACTCTCTATTAAATTTTTGTCGGAATTTATAAAGGAAAATAATTTTATTTAAAAATTAATTTCTCTTATATGATTTTCACTTCACTAAGATTTTATTATTAGAAATAATTTATGACTCTTGGATTTATATTTGTGTTAATAGTAAATATTTGATAAATGGTAAGTTTGGGTAAACTTGTAGCAACGCACGTACGGCAAAAAGTTTTAATAACACGTTATTAGTCTTTCACAAGTTAAACGGAAGCCTTTTTAAATTGAATTATGCGCTTAACGTTTTAGAAAAATCAATAAGTTTTTATACGTTGCACAACTTGTGCTACAAGGATATATTAAATCTGTGCGGATGTATGTAATACCCAGAAGTACTTAAGATAGACCGACCTTCTGTTACACAGGTCGATTCTGAAACACTTTCCGAATCGATTTAGTTTTGTCTGTCCATCTGTTCGCCTTGTATTCTTGTGCCAACGGTGCAGGCAGTAGTTTTTGAGGTATTTTGACTAGATTTGCTACACCGACACGTCTTAGCCCATTGACCAAAGCTACTAAAATAAGTTTGCATTGAATCACTTGTTCGACCACCCCCCCTTAACACCTTATTTGGAAAATGCGCTGTATGAATAACTGTACTGCAGGAAGTGGTGCAGGGTCTGTAACTGTGGGCCGTGCCTGCCGACTTGACTCTTGTTTACTTATTAGTTGTGTTCTTAATTTTTTTACTCAATAAAAGCAATTATTGGAAAAGTCTCGGATTGCAAGTAATTACGCCGTGAGTTAAACGCCAGAAAATTTATTGTTATGCAATTAACAACTGCAAACACTACCATACAGTTATAGTCGTTTGAGGATTTTAAGCGGTCGTCTTCACATGTATGTCAGCAATCCTTGTACGTTTGCTGTCCAATATGTTATCTGAAAATATGTTATGAAGGTTTTTGCAGCAGTTGCCAGTATCTTTCCAACAATAAAATATGAATGCATTGAATGGCCCGAGGGCGAGTGCGAAGATTTTTGATAATTTCTGGACGACGAGAAACGAGAAACGAGAAACTAGCACTCGTTGCCTTATCGTTCGTACTAAGACGGCAGTTTATTGTCGTTTGGTGTCGGAGACGAGTATGGTAATACCATTTTGACATCCTCTCGATTTCTTAAGACGACAACAACTCATATACTTACATTCCTACGTACATTCAACTTTCGCCTGAACGTCAAAATATGATTTGATGTTGTCTTTCTATGCAATTGACCCTTTAGCTTGCAACACATTCAATAGGGAGATTTATTATAATCACTATCTTAGATCAATTCATTTGTTGGAGACAAATTTAAAATTCATTAGAATTCGTATTTATGGCCAAAGGAAGTTTACCACGTAAACCACATATATATATAAAAATTTCTTGTTGCCCTCTTAAGGCTTTAAATTAACCATAAATGTTTGCCTAATTTCAGGAAAGTTTAGTCTTATATGGCATATAAAATTCTTTGCCGTTTCTAACTTTTGTTGTAATGACTTTCTCAGTTGAAATGTGTTTCTCGTTCGTTTGTTTGCCCGAAATCGAATAAAAGTGCAATCTAAAGTTCTTTTAAAAGTAAGATGACAACTTAGCAAGTATTTCGAAATAGGAAAAGTTAAACACAATGAATTGGTTATTTATTATCTCAGCAAAAGTTTACATCCATGCGTAGCTTGCGATGCTTGAACAGTTTTTTTTGCTCCTTTCTTTTTTCAAAGAAATGATTGTTTCTAAAAGATAATAATTTGGAAAATCCACAACGTAGCTGAAGGATAGAGAAAATCCCAATTTTCCGCTGAAATACATATTTCAACTTTATCTGGCGTAATCAGTCGATAGTAATGTACTGTTCCTTGTTAAGGGTATCAAAAATGAATGCTTTTCGCCTTTCGCCTAGTCCCGGCAATATATTTGACAAAGCAGAACTCAGCAAGCGTATGTTCATATTTGATTACATTGTTTGAGTTGAACATATCCAAGTTGAAGTCAAATGAAAGCTTACGTATATAAAAGAAAAACGATATAATGTTGCGTATCTCGGTGCATACGTCAACGAAAATAATAAACGCGGACGGAAAAATGTCAGTTAGCATAATTAGTGACAGTCACTGTGCAATTGCAAACTTGTGTTTTTTTGTAACGATTCAGATAACGCAACTTGCGAAATTACGCTGACAGGTATGTTTGAAACAATTTGCACTCTGCATAGTAGAAAAAATGTTGATATTACAGTAACTGCTAGCAAAAGGCTTCCTTATCCTTTCCTTATTAAGCCTTAAGGGTAAACAGAACATATTTGCGTTACCTGAAAAAAGAAATTTTTAATCAACGTAGGAGTTTTTCGAATTTTCCCATTCCTTTGAAAACAATAAAAGTAGCGCCACTAAGACCGCTGTAACCCGTAAAAGTAATGTCAATTTTTTTGTAAGAGAAGCCATTGCCCTTCCACCTCGGCATTTATATTAATAAAATCTTGATTCCACAAAGAACCAGCAATCGCACGCTGCATCTTGCATCCTATTCCTTGAGATGGTGTGTACAGTAGACCCCGCTACAACACAATGATTCGTTTCACTTAACATCAGGCCGTGCACAAGTCACTCACCTCATCCAAGGACATGAACCGTTCATCTCCCAAAGCGGTTCACTTATTTGTTATACATAAAGTGGCTTACTTTAATAAGCAGGCTTAAGTCAGTTGATGGCCGCTGGCTAACAAAGTTTATCCCTCGCCAGTGTGTACCGTGCCGTGTCGAAACCGCATTTTATGAAATATTATCATGCTTCTACTTGCACTAGAACAACGCAATTTAAACTTACGTATAGTAGGAACCAAAAAAAAGTGTATCGTGTTGTATCTGATGCAGTGTGGTGTCGAAACCTTGTTCTTGTTGTATCCAGACTGTGTTGCATCGTATCGAATCAATGTCTTAAATTTCTTTGCAAGTTAACATGTGAACGAATGTGTTTCCATGAAAAAAACATATATTATTATTATTATTATTATTATTATTATTATTATTATTATTATTATTCTTTGCAAGTGTACATGTGAACGAACGTGTTTTCGTAAAAAAAACATATAAAACTCAACATTGTGATGAAATACGAAAAATTAATTTTCATCACAAGTTGCAGCTTATCGATAGTTTTAAGGGTGTGAAGATCGGTTCGAATTCAAGTAGCAAAGACCCTTGCCAACGCTCCTAACGCTAACAGAGCTCGCTTCGGTAGTTACAACTAAGACGTGGTTGGATTTCAAGGCGTACTCCGTTCAAACGTCTAAATGCTTTCAAGCAACCCGATCCATATCCAAATTGTGCTTTTCGGAACTTCTCGTCCGAATTTCTGAAATTTGCTATGTCAGCATGCGAATCCATTTCATATTAGGTTGTGTTATAGGCGGTGTTTACTGTATAATATTCTGCTGTTGCTTTGAAAAAATTGGGAGAATATTTAAAAACTTTTTTCCATTCGTCATACTGTATGAAAAGCATACGTAAAGTCAACAAATAGAAAAAATGGTCGTCATTTGTTTCACTTCCTTAGTCATAGAGAATGAAAGAGTGAACTCAATTTACATTTACAGTTATTTACACAAAGTTACATTTTTTTTTTCTTGTAAGATTAACTCTGCTCTCTAAATTTGAAAACCCATGCATGTGTCACTAGGGCAATCCTTTTGAGCAGTATATTGAAAAGGAGTTAGTAAATTGAAAATCAGCCAAGATTTTGAAAATAAATTTTCCTGAACGAGGGTTAAAGAGAGACGTTTGATGGCACTTATAATTAATGCTTAAATGCATTCCCCGAAACTCCGAGTCCTTCCATTAAATAGTTTGCAGCAAATAAACAAAACTTAATGAACGAAAACTTTTTCATTAAATTTGTTCCTTGAATGACAACCAATTTCAACTTTGCTGCTTTGAAGTGCAAAATAATAAAAGACAATTTTTATCCAATTACTTTTTCCAAGAAAGTGTTGAGTATATTTTGCGCCATTCATCTCGAACAGTAATAAGAGCAACAAAGAAGAAAAAGAATTTACTTTCGATGAAGAAATTTGAAAAATGTTTTGAATAATTTACGTTTGAAATAAAATAATGAAATGATTGTCAGTGATATTCATGGAAACATGGTGCTTGTGACGCCCTTTACCGCTCGTTGTTCGTATTCCATACTTCAAGGTTTTTTTGGAAAAATGGAAAGCTACCGTTGTTTGCCTTTCCGAAGGAGTGGAATAATTGACATGCACGTATGCATTAATTTAATTATATCGAAACCTCCTAAAACAAATTGCTTCTGTTTTTCTGCTTTTCATACGTTATGTTATTCATCGTTATGAATATAGTCAGCTTTTATTACATTTGTATTCGTTTAACTCGTAGAATTACAGCGTACACGCGTCCGTGTTAGGCCACAACGTAGTCGAATGTGATGTAAGTAATGGAAGGAGAAAAAGACCATAAGGGACCACGCAGCCATGTAATGAAGAATCATTTTTAATAAAGCCAAGATGAAGGATACGTGACGGGCCTTCACAATGATTATGAAAAACAATTAAGCAAATCCTCTTTACTCTGCGGCGAATCTTAAATACCCTTCATCTTCAATTCGCATGTGTAGAAATAACGAAATTCATTTTAAGTGTAAGCCTTTCGTAGGAATTGGTAGCAGACATTTTACCTTTGATCTTGACCGTGGCCACGCTACTGATTCGATATCATCCATGCGGTTTAAATTTTTTATGAATAATTTGTACGGTTGTCTGTATATTCATATATACGATCACCTGCGATTATTTCCGTCTCGCATAACCGAAAAGACTCACGAAGGGATAAGGTTTTGCCCTGACTAAGGATCGTTGAAAGAACTCAAGGCTGTACAGAAAAGCATATTTCAGAAGTGCTTCGAGCATTGGAAAACGCTCATATGCATGGGGAACCTGCATACATACATATATATAGGATATCAACGAGAGGTACCGATATATATATAGCACACTTAGAGCCTAAACTATGCACTCGGCACTTTTGATGTGGAATCTTAAGTAAGAATAAATGCGTTCACGTGTTTACTTTCTGTCCCATTGTTCCTTGTCCGAAAATGTCGGTGTTTAATTAGAGACTAGAAATTCTGAAATAAATTTCTTGTACACATTTCACTCTTCTTCTTTTTATCAACTCGGCAGTATTCTCTGCCTACGCATGTTTGCACGCCTTTGCAATGCCGTCCCCTGCCTGTTTTTTTGATTCTCATCTTCTTGCTCTTCTACTTCCTGCAATTTCTTTGTCTTCGCTTTGGTTTTCATTGTGTTTTTTATTAAATTCTTTCCACTTAACAGTTTTTGCTTATTCTGCATATCTTGCAGAGTAAAGGCATGACAGCTTTCACTCAAGCTTAAAACTCGAATTGAAAGGATTGTCTCTAATCTTTCTATATGCAAAAAAGAACGTATCTGCAGGGGATCCTAGTGAATAATTTTATCGAAAATTAAATCGAATTTCATGAGTAATAGAATTTCTTTGCACATTTTCGATAGAATAAATCAATTACTGCAACATATCGCATCCCTTTTATTCAAATATCTTAAGATTGTATTGGTTGCGTAGAATTTTGGCACACACATACAATATGTTGCGAAATAATCGTGTAACACAATAAACTTTTATCTATATACGCGTTTGATTCCGACATTGCCACAAATTCTGCCCCTTTATGGGAGATAGTGTCACGAGTATACTGTGGAAAAATTCATAAAACAAAGGTAAACACAAATTATATGACAAAAGCAGAACAGCACAATATCGTGCCAACAAAACAATTTGAAATTTTATACATCGGTAAATGTGTTTGTACAATACTACCTACCTACAGCCAACAGGTACCGCCTTCAACACAATGCAGATAACTGTAGTTTTTAAGCACATAACGTGAACGCTCCTCTACCCATTGTTTCGAGGAGTGATGTGCAAGTCAGACTTTTATGTTATTTAACATGTGGTTATTATTTCCTTCACTGAATCTCAAGAATATAATCAGTTGCTTAGGTCGTTTGCAACACAACATCATCTTTTGCCCGGACGGATATGTAAGGTCGCAAGCGCTGAGGTAGCATTTGAAGTTTCATCCATCTAATCATTGTAACTTGTATTGTATTGCAGTGTTATGGCCAAACCTTACCGGGGCCTAAAGGATCTATTGTCCTCACTCTAGCTTCTAGATCTCCAGCCTTAGCTTTCTTACGAATGGCGCCATCTTCCTTCGTTCGGAGCACCCTGCTATATCCGACGTTATGAAGTGCTCGCCAAACATCTGGTATATGAGTCTGCTGGTGGTTACGCATTCACACAGGATATGGTGGGATGTCTCCATCCGTCCTTCCCAGAATCTGCATGATTAGCATAAAAAGCAGCCCCAATCGTACTATCAGTCGAAATTAACGGGAAACGTTAAAGGTAGTCGGTGAATAATATTTGTTTCAAGGTGAAGTCTTTTTGTTTATTTTTAATAAATTGGTATATTTTTATTTGTTTGGGAATTGCTCGGGGATCTTAAATATTGTCCTTTACGTACAATGCAATAGAAAAAGTTTTTAAATTATACGATACATTATATGCTTCCGTAAGTGGGTGTATGCGTGCGAGTAAGAATGTCATGAAAGAATTTGACGCAAGTATTTACAATTCGAAGCACAGACGTTTTTGGTTATGAAAAACGAAGAAAAAGAACAAGAAAAATGTCTTCACATTTCGGTTAGTTTGTTCTTTTGTAAAGTTTTTGTTTTCTGCACGATGTGACGTGGGGCACAGCTTGGCAGGTATATTAATGTTGCCTTTCCGCGTGCAACACGTAGAACTGCATTGCATGCATTGCATTATATGAAATTTGCTTTAGCTTACATGAAAAATTACTTACTAATGAAGCGATTAATTTTCAAAAAAATCGCGAATTAATTATTTTTTAAAAAATTAATATGATTTTACAAAAAAGTAAAAAAAAATTGTCTCACAATTTTTTATTCTTCTTCTTCTAAAGCATTCAGGGAGTCGACAAGAAATGATTCATCGTCGTAGAATGTTCTCAATATGAACACGAAGTACTTTGCCTGAGCCTTAATAAGGCCATCTTTTTGTTTAGATTTTTAATCGGTTTACGACGTCTTTATTAGCTTGTTAGCTCCTTTTAGCTATTACCACTTTTGACGTGCAATTATTTATCTAAAATGTCTTAAACTCTGGAAGTATGACCGACAGAACAATACTTAACATCGCTTTCTTGAATGAGTCATTTCATTATGTTTCAAAACTAAAGACCTGCGGGTGATCACGTAGCTGAATTCACACGTGATAATCGCTCAGCCGAGGCAAACATATTTTCTAATCAATTTCTGAGAAAAGCATTTGAAAAGAATCGAGAAAAGCGAAGATTTCCATTCACTTTCATTAAGAGCCTGCGGCATGTAGGAGGTAACAACACGAAATTGTGGCCCTTTCGAAAGTTAAGATGAAAATAGGTTCGATAATTCTTTAAAAAAATTTATCTGACGAAAGTCGTATGCGTTGCAGAACACATGAGAACGCTGGCTTGTCTTAAAAGAAAGAATGCAACATTTGGTGCATCGTCGTACGTGAATACTACAACCATTGTTCTCTCTCTAGCACCACCTATGCTTTACATCAAGATGGTGGTCACGGTAGAGTGGCTTGAAGTAGAACACAGTGCTTTTACATCTTTTCATTCATTTCTTCTTCCTTTTTGAATGTGTACAACAATCTCCTCCTAAAAGATAAAAACGATGAGTATTTTAATTTTCAGTGAAAGGGTAAAAATAATTTCATTAAAGTTGTTTTGGGAAAAGTAAAAATATTTAAAATGGAATTTTGCGCAAGCACTCCTTCATTCCTCATTATTGAGTTAAAAGTAAAAGAATTAAAATTTTTCGAAGTCTCTTAACAAACATTTGCAAGGAGCTCCGTGCTTATATTTAAAAAGGACCTCTACCATTAAAGTGCAGAGAAATCAACTGAATTAACTGCGGGTAGCCTTCGTAAGCATTGAGTTGAAGTACCTACTAAATCTGCTTAATGATTTTTAGAACTATCTGCCATGGCCTTCACGAAAAGCACGCAAAAAAGTAGAATAACTACATCTTAAAATATTTTAATGGGAGCGGAAGTAGCACTTATAGCGAAAACCAGAGTTAGATAAAAATTTTTAAAATCCTTTTGAAAAAAAAAAGAAAATTTTTATACCTAAATTTTTTAAAAGCTTTTATTAAATAGGTGCTCGCTTAAAAGCCCTTCATTTGTGATTTATTAAACTTATAGGACATCATCCCCTGGAGATTGTGTTGTCGAAAACCTTTTGCTGGCATGAAACTCTTACGGCTTTGGTTTACTCGTTACTAAAGAACACAAGTGAGCGATATAAGTCTGCAAATCTGTTTTAAGCCTTAGACTCATTTATTGTAAAATTTCATGAAAATATTCTTAAAGGTAATAAAGCTTTATCCCGAAATGGGTGTATGACGTGAAAATTGACAAAGTCATTAAAACTTTGCCGAACATGTTCATTGTCTGCAACTTTAAATTAACGTTCTCTAGGGAGGGCTGTCCCAACGCATTAAAAACTTTGTTTTCTGCAATCGATTTTCGAGAGAAAGAAAATCTTCATTTTGTTTTAAAGAAACCTTCCACCACGATGGCTCACTAGAGTTCCAGGAAATTTTTGTTGTGTTGTTTCACGTGAAAAATTTTCGCCTGTAAGGGTAGGCCAAAAAACATCAAGGACGAAAAGCGTTATTTCCCGAAAACTCGCTGACATACCTCTTCTTTATTCCCAAGAAATTTTAAAAAATCTTTTCTTAGAAATTCTTCAGAGGAATGTATTGCAGTTTTGTATGCAAAAAGCCGTACATTAATATTTCTTAAGAAATCTTTTTGGTTTTATGCCCTACATCACTTGTGGTTCAGGGCCCATCAACTTCACGCCGATGTATACAATATCCAGAAGGACTTGAGATAGACTCACCTTTCCTTGAGGCGATCAATTTACAATCACTTTCCGACTGTCATCGATCTAAGCTTGTCTATCCGTCTAATTTGGTACATCGGTCCAAGGACGAAAGCTGTTGAAAGTGGTTCAGATCGGATCACTTTTTTGACGCCTTATTTTGAAAAGCCGTTGTATGAGTAACTGTAGAGTGCTGAAGGGTGTTTAACGGCCATGTTCCATTGCGGTGTTTTACTTGTTACACTTAACTTTTTCTCTATATAAATGTAGAGAAATGAGCCCATTTTTCATGAACACAAGGTGACATCGCTCTTTATGCATATTTTTATTTATTTATTTTTCTTTTTTGTGTTTTGAGTTTTAGTAAAAAGTTTTTTGCACACTCTGGACTGGAATTTTGAATTCCCTGAATTTATTAGGAGCTTTCGATTAAATTTTATGTGCAGTCTCAGGTGTCTTTGCCATGCCATGTTATCTAAGTAATTGTAAAGTTGTTTTGTGTCTTGATTGGCAAAAGTTCTTTGCCTTCCTAAAGGTCCTTTCGACTGTTTGTTCCCCCCACCCCTGTGAATATTTCCATATTAATATTTATAAAAGTGAAAGAGAGAAAGCGACAAGGAAAACAAAAATTTGTGTGGAAGAGTAAAAGCAATGGATACTGAACCGTTCAGTTATTTAAAAATTCATTTTATTTGCTGTTGTTTGCCCCTCAACCCATAGCTTGTATACGTAGGGAAATGAAATATTTTTTTCACAGAAAACGAAAGCAAGACAACATTCGTTTCGAAGGAGAGAAAAGGAAAAAACAGAACGCAATTCAATGTAAATTTATTTTATTTCACTCAAATAGAAAAAAAAAGCGAAGGGAAGCTTCAGAAAATGTCTCACGTTCAGCTCGAGAAATTCAAGTTGAAATTTTTAAGAAAAAAACTAGAAAATCTGTCGTTCATTGAAAGTCAAAGAAGTGATTTTGATGACTGGTAGATAAGTAGGCAACATTATCTTCAATAAGTAAGCTGCGGTTCAACACAATCACTGATACCTCTGTATATGGTTTTTCACACTTGTGTTGCTT
The DNA here is from genome assembly GCA_000688715.1 of Glossina pallidipes. NCBI lineage: Eukaryota > Metazoa > Arthropoda > Insecta > Diptera > Glossinidae > Glossina > Glossina pallidipes. The sequence goes on from KK499798.1 coordinate 1,346,886, forward strand.
TCCCTCTTCAGGGTTTCCCCGTTTAACCCTTAATCACGAGGAATGATGGCTGATTGTCTTAAATGTTCATATACTCGTATTTCTTGTTTTATTCTTCAAGCACATGCTTACGACTTTCGTTCCATGTGTGTTTTATAAATTTCGGAATCCTTTCAATTTTCTTTTTCATTTTAAGAAAAATTGTCGCATTATTTCATAAGAAGTGAGTTCGTTTTTCTTCTTTTTTCTTTTTTGAAAAATCATTAAAAGTAACTCGAGTGCTATTTTTAACGCATGACCTTTCACCTTTTGTTTCTGTATATACGTACACATAAAGGCCTCTTTTCTTTTCAACAACCCTTCATATGTGCTAAGTTATATGAAGTGCTAAAGTGTTTACGGTTATGAAAAGGATTTCAATGTGAAATCTATGCTTCACCGAATGTGTAAAGAAGAAGGAATCTCTGTGGTATTTAAGCAAAAATCTTTTTGAATAGAAATTTGCTTTTCCTTAAAAATTAATTAAAAATCTCGGTGCACTTCCTAGTGCTACGTTCTGTTTTGTGTAAGCACAAATACAGTTTCTTGACACGGACGTAATGGTAGTGAACAGAGTCACTCACTTTAGCCTTTTGAGGACCATTAGCATAGCTTATATGATGCTTTCCTTTTGATTCGAGGTTAATTAACTGCCTGGAAGCATTTTAGCTGCCGATTAAAAACAGCTTTCCTCCTTGCAACTAGGCTTTTAACCTGAACGCAAACACACTGAACTTGTTTCGAAAACTATTTACCAAAAGCAGAGAAGAAATTCCGTCTTTCACAGCTAACACAGCTGCACAAAGCCAATTAGTGAAATTTAAATTGATTGACTGCTGCACCAACTACAGGCCTACACGAATTGTGTCGTCTCGTTTGCAAACCTGTGAGCTAACTGTTAGCTAACATTCCCCAGCGTTTATCCGAGGATGCCAGATGGTCGCGGCGATTAGATTTACCTGCAAACCACCTTATGATAGCTACAGAATTAAAGCCGTGTATAAAAGAAAAACTGAAATTCTTTTGCCCGACAACGTGCGAAGTTAAATAAGCGGCCGTTACAAATGTTATATAAAACTAATTCCGCCGGTTGGTCTGCTGATTTGGTTGACTGTACACGTTTAAGTAGGCTGGCCCCCAGCCTCGACACTTAATTACCTAAGCATATCAAAAATTAGCTCTTTCCTGATGTTTTTCCTTTGTTTAAACGGACAATGATGAAGCATCGCATCTCAAGTACATTCATATTGCAATTATTTGACAAAGTTACAATTTGAAAACATTACTGCTTATAAAAATAGATTAAAAATTGCACAGTTCACTTTACTTTATTTGAACAAATTTAATTTCGGTTCTTTTGTTTTTTGACAAAAATCAATTATGGATCTGCAACAAATGTCAAAAGTTTTATTTAGAAAAAGTTTTCCGACTGCACATATCTGTTGACATTTTTTATGGTTGGGTATGAAATCCATACATTCGACATTCGAAACACATACAAATATAGAAGAGTTCGCGTAAATGTCAAGGTCGATGTTTGGTAATTTTTGGCAATTATTTAATAGAAAAAAGTTTGACCGAATGCCAATAAATTTCTATTATTCTGAAGTGACAGGCAGCTTAATGTCGTTTAGCATGACGATATGAATAAATTTAAAATTGATTGCGAAATGAATGCGTTTATGCGGAAAACATTTATACTACACGTAAAACTTATAAAAAATCGGAAAAGTAAGTAAAATAAATATTGGATCGTCAAAGATGAAATTTGCCGATAGTAGATTAAATTCATTTTATATAAAGCATAAAACGAGATAGTTGGCAACGAACCGCCATTAAATGCTCCAAACCAATTCTCTGAATAAAGGCATGCACATAATTCGTATAATAAGTTTTCCTAACAATACTTTACTTGGAAAGTTATCGGAGAAATAGTTCGACCCGAACTATTTTCATTCGTCCTTGGGCCTAGACAAAAACAAGTTCACCGAAATATCTTGAAAATTTGGACTAGTACGTTGAACACCAGAATGCATGAACAAACATCAAACGCACAGACAGACAGACAATAATTTAAAACTTAAAAAGCAACAGCTCGTTTTCAAATATGTTGAAGGCTTGCATCGGCGTATTTTTACCCCTCACTTGCGAGATGTCTATTACACCATGGAGTGCCTTGAAAATTGCAAGCTTGCGTTGTTCATCTCCCTTTTGTTCAAACATTTGCAAGAGAAACATTTACACCAACGAACTTAAATATTACAAGTCAATCAACAACTTCGTTTCACTAAAGAATATGATGCACGTTTTGTTTATTATACTAAATTTATCCCTTAAAGTCTGTGACGGGTCTTTGAACAGATTTGCTTTTCATTATGATCCAATTTTAAAGAGGGTTTAGATAATTTTTCCAAAAATTTCCATTCCCCGTTTTTTACTTCGCCCTTGACGGTGTTTATGTTAAAAATGAAACAAAATGAATATTAAAGCAACATAGGTGCGGAGGTGGCGTCACATTGTGATGATGACAACGTTGCTCGTGTTTGACATCATCACATCATTTATGCTGACGCGAAACACACACTGCTTGTCGGAAATAAAGTTTTAAATGCTTTGACTGAATTTTTATTAAAAATGCGCTTTTAATGCATTTTTAAAACTTAGGCAAACTTATTTCCGTCATGCATGAGGAAATTGTGGAAATTTCTTTTTTATTTCTGAAATCCGGAATGTTTGCGGAAATTTTAGCTGCAATCACGAAAATTGATTACGTAATATATAAAACCGTTATTTTTCATATGATTACCAAACATTTATCAAAGTTTTAAACGCTAAAGAAGACGGAGCGAGTTTCATAAATTTCGTTTATTACCCCAAAGCGTGAATGTTACTGCGACGGAATGAGTCAATTTGGCTATTAATGTGTAAGGATTAATGTATTACGGGAACCCTCTATATTAATGAAATGAAGATAGGTAGCGGATTTTTGTTCTACAGAAATATACAAAGAGAGAAGTTTTTAATTAACCTCTGAATAAGTGCATGACTATCTGAACCTTAATATCAAATATTTTTTATTGAATTTTACAAGTGGAACCTTCCATTTCTTAGATAGCCATTACTTAGACATCAATAGGACCAAAGCCGTCAGAAGCAATTGCTTCATGGCGGGTACATACACACAGAACCGGAATTTTTCTTTACGAAATACACGTTTTCTGTGTGTGTGTTCTGTGCGAAAATAGTAAAAATTATTTTACTTAAACCTATTGCTCGTCGCTAATTAGAGGAGGCTATGCCAAAAAAAAGTTTTGTTCCTTTAAGGCAAACTAGACATCGAGCTATTTTAGGATTTTTTAAGTAGACTCGCTTTTCATCCCCGGTTAGGATACGATATAGAAAAAACTTTTGCTTGTATCCTTCAGGCAAAGAATTGATGCTGTATGTGGCCGATCATTCAGGGAATGTGAGCTATTCACGTGATAGGGCAGCAATTGCCATAAACTAGTGGCCATGTACCCGATCAGTCAGTCTTATGTCTTTATCGACTAAGCACTCACTATAGCAGTTGCTAACACTCGCATTTTCGTTGTTATACAAACCATTTTTCCGTTGCGACTGCGGATGTCTAAAATACGCAAAAAACTACGGCTCCAGACGTATGTCGTATGTGTTCGCTACACGTAACCTTAGGGTCATCTAAGTGCAATTTGCAGTTTTATATTTACCAGCATACGAAACGAAAAAAACGTTAAACGAAATTAAAAAAAAATCCAAAATTTTTAATTAAATTTCGCATCCGCTGATCCACTTATTTGTTTTGTTTCGATTTAATATCAAAATATTGAAATTGCAAGCATTAAAAATAATTTCTGCTGTTAATGCACTACTTGTTTAAGGAACTTTTTCGAATTATTGTTTCAAGCTTGAGATCGCACTCACAAAAGCTTTCAACATTTTCATGTTAATCGAATGCTTCTCGGTGTTGCGTTTAAAACCTCCACGCACTCATAAACTCATAAGCAAAAGTAAATTTTTATGAATATTTTGTCAGGACATAAATACTAAGAGTTTAATGTTTCTCAGTGTACCTACTTGCACATATTGAATCTATCAGCATACATTCGCCAATGTACTTACATATCACTTTATGCATAGTCATAAAGTAATAACATTTTCATATATTACCCGCTTCCGTAAGCTATGAAAATATTAAGGAAATGAAATTTTACAAAACAAAAAAAAAAAAAAAGAAAATAAAAACAAGGAGAAGAGAAAAAGATAGAAAGAGAAGGAAGAGATTATTTAAAACATAATTTTTGTGTTTGACTTGTTTAGGAAGTGAGATTGTGAAAGGGATTTCAATGTCAAAATGAAGCTTCTATCTGTAATACCAGTGCACACGGAAAGGATGTCAATGGTATTATACTAAAGTAAAATGTAGCATCTTTTGTTCAAGGTGGGATCGCTGCTAAACACACTTCCAAAAGGCCTCCATTGAGGTGATTGATATTTCTTATGGTTATGTCCATATTCAAAACAATTTAAAGCTTCAGTTGTTTTAACATTTTGCGGAACAAAGTTATTTCTTAAATATATGTGCCTTCAAAAATAAATTTAACTGTGCGCATGAGTGCCAAGAACGGAAGAATCGCGACTATCCAGTCTGTGCTCGCGTATTCAAATCTCAATGCAGTGGAGTTTACTTTAATCATAGTTATAGTGAGTGCTCAGTCGGTAACGGGTAACCTCACTTCTTTCCAACCGTCACTGATCACAAAAAAAAAGATTTGCAAACAGATTCCCGAACTAGTTACTACCTTAAGCGGAGATCTCCAAAACACCTCAATATAGCTCCGTTAAACAGCTACGACGAAGATATGGTTTGATTGGAAATAAAAGAAAAATATTTCGAATCTACATCTCGTCTGACGCTTTGAGATTTGGACCTCTGTGCACTGAGTCACTGAGTAGTCAGCGCAAAGAATTTTCGTATAGATTCGCATGTTGCTTAAAAAAATATCTTGGATTCTAAATCCAACAATAGTCGGATGCTAACTAATACTTAACAAAGCTTTGTTTGCCTTTAACGGGGTAGTCAGTATATCCCTTTGTTAGTTGAATTCGAATTCATCTTGGCACCCTTTTAAAAGTGTCCAAGTTGAAAATGGTGTTTGCTGAAGCAATCCTTCTCCCTGATAGATTTTTTTTCATAAGGTCTACCGAAAATTATTTGTTTCATAAACTTTGCCGATGCCAAACACAAGTACATGCTTCACAATTCTTCTCTTTTCTCTGTAACAATTTCGACGATTCTCGTCATTTACTTCTCGATATGTTATCAGTAAAATTAAAGAGCTCTTATGAGACAATCATTAACATTCTCGGAATAATGAGACTCCAGTGTTAGAGACTCCAATCTCTACCTCTACCTACCATCGAAGGACGGAGGTCTTTACAACAAACAGAAGCAAGGAGCTTCAGGCATCCCTTAAAGTAAATATATTCTTGACCATTACCAACTATGAGCCCATCTAGGAACGTCTGTTCCTGATGTTTACAGAATACCTTAAACATTTTCATGAATAACTTTATTAATTGATGAGTAAATAAATAATTAAATAAGAAAAAAAGTATTTCAAGAAAATGTTAAAAGAAAGAAGAAGAAACAGTAAGTGTAAATTATTCTAATTTCTGATTATTTTAACATCAACTAGAATAATGAAATTGTTAGGCTCTGCTGTGCATGAGATGGGATTATAAATATTTCAAGACTTATTTGCAAACAAATTTGTTTTTCAAATAGAAATGAAAGTAAAATTTGATCATAGGATAACTTTTACAGGGAAATTTAATGCATTTGATTAATTCATACAATTTCCTATAAAATATTCTTTCTTGATATATTTATGCTCATATGTATGCGTGTTTATGCACATATTTATTCTAATTTTATTATTATTATTTATTGCCTCTGTATCGTTGCCTTGACAGAAGATGTCTATGTCATGTTTATTATATAAAACATATTCCATATGATATTAAAATACTATTTTTTCATATTTGTCTCTGCCTTCTCCTCAATGATAATCTGGCTGCCGAGGAGTGTTATTAAACATCTCTACTATACCAGCTCTTTCTACAAGAAGTCTAATAACGTCAATACAAATAAAACAAATGAAGAAATTTCGTTAGAAAATTGCAACAAACTAGCGGCCGGATAAAATTTGCACGTGTACTTATGCATATTTTATACGAGTAAGCGCAGTAGTTGGTTGAGATCTGGTTACTTTGAAGGCCATGCGCTTTATAATGTGATTACATTTTCTTCTTGCGTTATATCTGCCATGTGAAAGGTCACAAGCAATAAAAATTAGAGCTCGACATAAAAGTTAATTAGAATATAATTTATTTTTATTTACGCTTTTTTTGGAAATGTTTCTCTTAATAATCTTCTTTTTTTTTCATTAAAAGAAATTAAAAACACTGCACTCTACATCACTGTACTTATGCAGTTATGAATGTATATATGTTTTCTTTAATATCACCAATCAGTCAGAGGATGTCCCCTATGCGTGACGGTCAGAAAGAAGTCAGGGAAGAGAAAGAGGAGGGGAGCGTTATACCTTTACGGACTGAGCACGCACTACAGCTCTGATCAAAGCAAACTATTACGCACTGGGCATATGAACCCGTGAACGCTAACTTGATAGTCGAAATTCCTATCTAGTAGACTACTCACGCGAACAACGACTTTTCCAAATAAAGCGTTATATGGGATCGAAAGAGTTGTATCGCACGAAGCATTTTTACCACCATTGGATAGGCAAGCTTAAGTCGTTTCAGAAAGTGATTCTGATTCAATCAGTATAATAAAAGGTGGGTGCGTCCACATCAAATTCTTCCGGATGTTGTGAAAACATCGTCTCGAGATAACTTGACATACCCTCTCCCACAAGTTTTGCAGGCTATAAAAAGGAAAAAATTTCTGTTTTCGTATTTTTAGCCAAAATTCTGATTTTATTAAAAAAATATTAGTTTTTACCAAAACCAAATGTGGTCAACGTAAGAGCATTTCCAATCCTTTCCCAATAAAAGTCAATAGATAAAACTTGAAACGCTTCGAATAAAAGAAATGAAAACAAATGAGTCTTAAAACGTTTCTTACAAGATCGTCAACATTCGTTTTATCTTAAACGAAATGTTGACTGTAAACCACAATAAATTCGTTCTTTCACTTTATTGATTCATGTAAAATGACATCTGAACGGTTCATCAAGCTTTATGGCGAATTGATTGAAGCATATAACGATTTTATAGTTTGCGAAGTTAATGTAAACCATAACAACTTGTTCCACGACTTTTATATGTCCCATTAAAACACATATTCGCTTTATCCTTACGCTAATAAAAGCGCATTAGTAAATTATCCTATTCTCGCATCTATGCATCGTCAGCATTTTTAATATGTGTATCCCCCCAAGTTTGTTTGCCCGTCAGAAGTGAAATTGTAAAAATCAAGAAGAACAGTTTGATACACAATACAGTCTTTGGGTTTAAAAATAGAATTTGCTTAACCATTATTGGGAGTACAAATTAGTTTGGTCCGGTCCAGAGAAAGGATGTGTAATTAGTACCTTAGGGTACGGAATAGAACTGTGACTTCTTCAGTTGAAAGTACTATCTTTAACTTACGCGTTATCGTAAAATTTATCACACTACAGTGTGGGCAACCTTTTCCGTCAACGGGCCAATTTTAATTTTCATGTCACTGCGGAAACCAGAACAAGGTCCGGTAATGTAGGCAGATAAAATCCAGTTGCAACATTGCTACGTGTGAGTAAATAACATGTTTTTGAAAATTTAAATGTAACGGACTGGACTCGAGGACATCATGGATCGGTGGGTGCACTCTACCTAGTGTGTAAGAACTTTGATTAGATGTAGCTTTGTGGCAAAAAAATTAAATTTTCAGAAACTTACTTACTAATGAATTCATAGGATCGCTAACCCTTACGAGTGATGAACACTGGATGCATTCCAACATCCAAAGCTTAAATAAGGCTGATAAAGACGATGTGAACCCATAACGTCGATGGTAAGGCTGAATATCCTTGATAGCCCTACTCGAGGTGGTCAGCTGGAGGCGGCGTATTGAAGTTCGTTCCAACGAAACGAAACCATCTCTAAGAAACACTAAGTCCAATAGTTGATGCAACTGAGCCAAAAAATTGGCGTAACTTGCTAAAAGTCATAACATCGTGAGCTTTTATGAAGTGTGAAGAAACTTTGCTCCCTATAGCAAAGCTCGTCTAGGAAATGTTGCAGTTCTACCCGGGAAGTCCCACCCTCCCCGTTGTTATAAGCACACATTACTTCTTCCCATTAACGAAAATTACCTAAAGGGGAGGGAATACTTTGAATAAAGTGCATTGTACCAATTTCTTCCAATGAAACTTCAAAGTTGACCAAGAAAACCGCAACACTTCTTTGCACACCCAATATTAGTGATATCGAAAAAAGGATTCTCTTCAAGTCGAAAAGTAGCCTTTCCTACTCGCTCTTTTCCCCCTTAGAAAACATCAAAAACTCAAGCCAAGTAAGTAAACCGCAATCATCGTATGCTTTACTTCCATCTCTTCTGACCTGCTCTGCCATTAAATTTCTTTAACGAATAGTTATTAGAAATGTTTCCAATTTGTTTTTTTTTTTTTGCTCTATCGTTTCTGAAGAAGTACTTAACACTACGAAGTTGAAGGAGTGAGTGCTTCATTCATTTACTCAATAGATTTTGAGTTTTATTTGATGTAATAGAAGCACTAAACGTTTGGGGAATTGCTTGTGAAGGCAAAAAGCAAATGAATTGATGTTAAAAGAAAATCCAACCAAAGCTTTTCCTTTATTTCAATAAATGATTCAATTGCTTTTACGTTTTATTAAAGATAAAGATTTTACGATAAATTATTCCTTGCTTTTAAAATAATAAAAAAAACTAACATTTCTTCTTCTTTTAATCTCCTCCATGCCTAACTCAGAGGCTTGCCATCCTTACGAGCCATTCAAATGCCCTGGAGATGGTAATTGTATATCAATACAATATCTATGTGATGGTGCTCCCGACTGTTCAGATGGTTATGATGAGGACATGAGGCTATGCACAGCGGGTAAGTATTCAGAGATGTTCTAAAGAAATCAATTAAAAATCAATAAATTTAACAAACACACATACAAAGCCGGATTAATTCATTTAAAAACCGCATAAATTGTCTTCGAAAGGCAGAAATTAATTAAACCAGCAAATCACAAGGACTATAAAACGAAATAATTATTACTTACATAAAGCATTCATTCCACCCTTTATGAAGAGATTACCTGCTCACGAGTTATATATTTCGCATTTAATTTCAATTTGCAGACACATGGCCATTAATTTATTGGTTCGCATTATAATTATGTCGACTGCAAGAGAATCTCTGAAATATGAATTTCTGGGCACACATCCGCCTCATAAAAATGTATGAGCTGGAGCTATTCTCAGCAAGTGGTTTGACACACACTCACATTTCAAACAGCCACCTAGTCTTGCTGCAATAATTTGAGTTGTTTCTGCTTAAATTATTAATATACGAACGAGTAGATGTCAATCGATACATTAATGGTTATGCCCCAATTAATTTCTAACGTTGTGGCTTTGCAAATCATTGCAATACAATTGCAATACGCAAAACGATCCCCCTAACATTGAACACAACAAGGGTGAACAAGGGATGGTAGTATAGGAAACTTGTCGAAATTCCTTCGTATTTTTCGTACAGAACAAGTAAGAAAACCATATTCCTTTGCGAACAAATTTCTTATGTCCATCACCGTTATCCTCTCAAAGATTTAAAAAAGTAAATTTATAGATTTTGCATAATCTATACTATTGGGTGGGCGTGGCTGATTTTCTCTAATTTTGTAGAATAACTTTGTGGAAATTTGTATCGTGTATCTGCCTTAGTTTGTGAGCAAACGAGCAAAAGATACGGAAAGCAAAGTTGTTCTCAGTTTTGGTTGTATACACGTGTTCGGGTTGTAAGCGTATTCTTTGACCGGTTTCCAAACTATTTTGTATGCGATATCTTCTATTTTGCGAACGGGAGAACATGTACCTAACTACACAGCTGGGCACACGGACATATGGACGGACTAGGAGACGAAAATGTGGACAGACCAACAGACGCCAATACTTAGGGGCATTCCGAATTTGAAACTGTCCAACAGTTTATATAATTTAGTGGGTTTTGCTCCTGAGCGTTTTAAAACAATTAAATTTTGATACACGATTACAATATTGGGTAGGCATGATGAATATTTCCAATTTTTGTACAGATAGTACAGCATAGCCCATCGAACATACATTCAAATTTTTGTACATTTACTCGCTGCAATCTATGAGTGATCCACTCCATTTGAAAAACAGAGGTGTCTTAGTCTACATGGTACTATAGTGGTGCCCTTCGTCCAATTTGGCCGCTTTTCAATATCAACTTGCATGGGACAACTTTCAATGTTTCTTTTTATATATGAAATCGATAGCCTCATTGTTGTGGCCAGAGGAATGCTTACCGCAATCATTACACACACGGGTAGACGGACAGAGGGACGTGTTTAAATCGATTCAGAATTTGATGCTGATCAAGAATCCATATAATTTGTGGGGTTTCCGAAGATACCTTCTGAAGGTTGCAAGCATTTTCATAAAATCGATGTTCATCTCATCCCAGGGTGATGGATATGAAAAAGATCTTTCAAGGCCACTAGAGCTTTTTCACTTTTTTTGCTTTAATCGATTTTATGAGGGTTTTATCTTAATCAGCCTATAAATACATGCTGTCCTTACGATATAGTGAATCAAATCGTGTTTACTTTAAACGAAGGCATCGCATGCGTTGTTGTAGGTGCGGTATGGAAAGCCTTTATAAATGTATGTAAATATATTATTATATAAAACAAATTTCTGGTGCAAGCTGAACAAAAGTAAATATAATTCAAGAAGAGCAAACATAAAGAGAGAAGTCAACCATCGTAAGAATACTAATCAATAGAACGCAATATTTTCTGTAGCTGTCTGGCTTCACTGTTCTGCTTTAGTCTTTTCCTGTAAATATGCAATAAGAGGAAAACAAGAAAACGAGAAAAATAAACATCCACACACATATGGAACACAATCAACGCGACGGCAATAAGTAAACATCTGCAACCATATGTTGCTTGCAATTTATTTGATTGCATTGGCTTAGTTGGTTCTGAGATTGCATTCGTATACGCTTTGACAAGTTCAAGCTGTGTGCAACAGTTGTAATGTAAAGCTTTGTTTATACGCATACACAACGCACACACACACGTACTATGATTGTTTAACATATTGTTTTGCTGTTATTTTGATATTTATTTTCTGTGTGACCGGATTTTTTATTTACTGTAGCAAGAAGATTGTGTAACAATTTGCTAGAGTGTCCTACGACCGATGGGATTTGTTGTTTAACATTCAGACATGTGTGTCTTTTAGTGTGCGACCAGCTCTGTGCTCTGTGAGTGGAGGAAAAAATGTAAATTTCTTCTTTAAATGTGAAGTTGAGAAATAACCAACAAATATCATATCAAAATTCATTTAGAGAATTAATGCTTTATTTAATGTTTGACTTTTTTTCTTTGTTTACTCATCACCGAACTTACTTACTTAAACTGCAATTCGTCACTCCAAAGAGCACATCTCCATTCATCTCTTGCCCATTCTCTCAATTCTTATGCGCCTTTGTCCATTCCAGTTCATTTTCCTTATGTCGAATTGATAATTTTGGTTTTCTAGCAGCAACTCATCCTCTTAGTCGCACCGAAAGTCGAAGTCTTTCAGCAGATGTTATTCAAATGGATGTTTCTCGCGTGTCTTTTAGAGTTGCGGTAATTTGGGGTGACATAGATTCCGTTTAGTGAATTATCCGGTAGTTTTGTGGGGGGGTTGGGACTACCAAATTTTTCTATATTCATTTTCCCCAATTTCTTGCTCTCCCGGAAGGACGTAATGTCTCGGCAAAACGAAGAAATTTCTTAAAACTTTATGAATGTGGGATGATAATCCTTTCGTTTTTCCGTAAAAAATCCTAAAAGGTCTAAGGACTTAATTTTATTCCTAATTTTCATTTGTGTTTGGAAGAAACACTTGGGCGCTACTGCATGATATTATATATTCAGATACATTCAGGCACATGCATGTGTATGTTTGCTAAGTTTTTTCTAAACTGCTTAGCACATTTATTATATACATTAACCCGATGTAAGGCTTCTCAGGGTCTTTGTGGCTCAGATTACCCATAGCCAGTGAGCGTTTATATGCCTTGTTTTCTACTCCAGTATCTAAAGACACAACGAATAAAGCGTGGAAAATATTCACTTGTTCTCTACTTTAGATTGGTTTGGAGCACACCGCGAATGTGTTAATAGTTTACGCTTAATGTGAAGAAAGCCGGACCAGAGTTATGTTTTTAATCATAAAAGATGGATAGCGGCTTGAAGAAGGACAATTATAAAGAGCTTCCATTTAAAGTAAAATACCCGGCGGACTTATGTTCTCTGCATACAATAAAAAATACAATGTAATCTGCAAAATATTTGGCATTTTTTCGTATACAGGAGTCCACCGCTTAATACGGTCGACTTGTACCGTGCTGTGTAGAAACCGTAGTGTTTGGAACTTTTTATGTTTTTAAGCTGTGATGTAACGTAAATCAAATAAATATGTACCGTGTTGTGTCGAAATCATGCTTTGTATATATTATATGTGTGAAGTGAATGTGTGACTTCCCTCTCATCTAACCAGATTTTCTAGAGTAAAACATCATTAAGCGTTAGCGACTCTTAGTAAGATTCCCAAGGCAATGCTAATCTAATTCCCTTTCTGTCTTTGCTGTGCCTTTTATTCCTGCTGCATCTGTTTTCTTGTCTGTCTTCGGGGAAACTTATCAAAATTCCGTACGATAATTTCATTTTTTAAGAATGCATGTCAGTTTTTATTTAAATTATTTTATGTCCCTCTTCTCTATGTAGAAATAACAAGAGCTTCTCTTCCCTTATTCTCATATCCTGACAATGTTGCTTATAATTTATACTTATGAAGATGTAGATACTAAGCTGCGCGTATATCCGTTAAGGCATTGTTATTACCACCAGGTAAGGTTAACCAGGTAGATATGTAATCATGTAAAATGGAATATATTATCATGCTCGAGCATATGTATGTAGTCATCTAAAATGTTTGCTTATGCAAATTGCACTTTAAAGAAAGCTCTACAGCGTGTGTGTGCTCGTTTATGTAAACACATTAAAGAGAGAGATACTAACGTAAATACATATACAACTATCACCCACTAACTGAGTGGATAATAAAGTCGTTAAATATTTATATTAAAGTCGATTTAAGCTGAATAGTAAATGCTTAGGTAGGTGTAGCGAGCTTAAGAGCTTAAGGATCTAATTCGAAGATGATGGAAGCTCTGCGAAGAGACAAAGTTATTTAACATATTAAAATATTAAATTTTTTTTTTTTTTGCTTTTTGCTTATAAAACTTGTTTATTTATTTGTTCGCTTTCATTCTTTCGCAGCCAAACGTCCGCCCGTCGAAGAGACCGCGTCTTTTCTGCAAAGCCTTTTGGCCTCCCACGGCCCCAATTACTTGGAAAAGTTATTTGGTAGTAAGGCACGCGACGCATTGTCGCCGTTGGGTGGTGTGGAAAAAGTGGCCATAGCTTTAAGTGAATCGCAAACAATTGAAGATTTCGGTGCTGCTTTGCATTTAATGAGGTAAGCACCAGACATAAGATATGTTTACATAAAATGTACAAAAGTTGTTTTAAAAATTCTTGAGTAGGGAGAGAGTAGAGAGGAGAACATGAAAAAGAGAAAATATAAAAAATCATTTTCAAACCATAGCATAATTTTAAGTGTGACGTTCGCAAGTGAATGTTGCGATGTAGAGTTTAATACAATACGATAAAGTCTCTCATGTTGGTCTGCCTGATAGAAAGAGTTTTCACCAACTTTTCTGAATTCGAAATGCTCGGACAGATAGTCCACTTTTTGTTGCTCCGTTTAGTTCTGTTTTATTGAATTCTGTCCCCGCACCGCTCACTTTAATATTTAATGCCCTCACCACAACAAACGGAACATCATGTACTATAACAAAGATTAATTACTTAATTTGATAATTTAATAAAAACGATAATGATGATAATTAAAAGACAAATAATTTAAAAAAAAGAACCTAAAAATTAATTATAAATAACTTCTATTAATTAGAATCAACTTATTATAATTGTAGTAATGTAATAAGTTTTGTATAAACTACACTTATCACTTGCCCGCTCAATTACCCATCGTCCGCTCTTAATTCTAATCCACTTCATAGGACGTTTATTTATTTTATTCGTTCACAAGTCATTGTTCGTTAAACTTGTTTGCTTTACTTGTAGAGCAAAGGTGTAAATAGCCCGGATGCACCGGGCGATGTTCTCCGCTATCGAAGAACGGCAGTATACAAGTGTTCTCTTTCCATTTGTAAAAGAGACCCCTACCGCATACAGATACTCAATTAAAATACTTATGTCTGTCTGTTCTTTCAGTTATCGCAGGAGTTGTGAAGCTTTCATTAAATTGTAAAATTGATGTTAAAATTTAGAAAGGTGCATGACCAGTTGGACACGTTTGCGATATGCACATCAAAGCATATGTGCAACAGTTCAACTAAACCAAGAGATTACTTCGAGAACTAAAACGACTTATATCAAGATATATCTCTCAAAAGTCCGCCGTCTAGTGATTTGTTTACCTGTGTGCTCTTGATCAAAACCGTGGGGAACTTTGAAAGGCATCCGAAATACTCTGCAAAATGCTGATAACTATCTCTTTTTTCAAAATCATTGTTTATGTAACTTATTTCCATTTTTATATCGTATTTTCATTATACCCTGTACCGCAAGTGGTCTATGATTTGTGCGTACGTGGCACCTGGATGGACTTAGAATGCATCTGCCTATTATCATATCTAAGTTTGTGTGTTCGCCTGTCTGTCTGTCTATTTGTTCTTCTGTCCGACCGTCTGTCCGTGTGATGGTGCTCATGCATTGTTGTGGTTATCCTACAGGTCGCAATTTTCGAGATTTCGATGAAACTTCTTACACTGGCGTTCTTTGACAGAAGGACAAATTTTCTGAACACCCTCTCACATAAGTGTTCCTACGAAAACTGAAGCTTTATTTGGTAAAAAGGTCTAATTTTCAATGTTTCGTAGATCTATTTTTTTAATACCACTACGTATAAGGTTTCTAACGAAATGTATATCCTCATAATGATAAGGACAAAGTTCGAACTACATGGGTCTATTTTCTGGACCCCGCTCCATATAAGATGTCTCACGAATAAAAACCCTTCAGCAACAGGTTTAATTTTCAATATGTTATATGATGGAAGTTGGTCCACACTAGAAAGTTAGCAAAAAAGTTAACTGTAGGAAATTTACATAAGATACGTCTATATTTTAGACACAGCCCCCCCCACACTTATGTAGATTCTACCGTGGAAAGCACGTCTTTGTATGTAAAGAAATTCCAATTACTATTTTTTTGTCACGAAAACTGAAAAATAATAAAATGTTTAGGAAGTAAATTAAATTTGTTCGTTTTGGATTATGCCACGTCATGTTTTGGGCATCCTCTAATATAGGGGCTTTCATGAAAGGTATGCCTTCGTATGAAAATAATGGATCATTTTTGGTGCATTCTTGACAAAACTAGTAAATAACTGTGCTCGGCGAAGTGCTGTAAGGTATGTAAAGGTCGATCTCTCCCGACTATAATGTCCTCACTTGTTTTGTTAAACATTTAGTGGAAACTTAATTGCGAATTAATATAAATAGTTTTTATATTAATCTTTTAAGCAAATGCATAGCTATATGTTTGACATTTTTAACTGTTGTGAATAAAAAAACTTAATGTGTTTTCAATAAAAACAGAATATGGAGAAAACAAAGAAAAAATAAAATTCAAATCTGAGCTGAAAGTTGAACAACAAATAGAAAGTAAAAGAACAATAAAATTGTCTTCAAAAAGAGTTTTTCTTTTATTCAAACACATTAGCAGGCAACCACAACAACAAGCAGTTGGTGTGAAAAAGCAATTTGTAAAATGGATTCAATTTTTGCATTGTGTGCAAATTGTGTGTCATTTCCAGATCCGATTTGGAGCATTTACGTTCGGTGTTCATGGCTGTGGAGAACGGAGACTTGGGCATGCTGAAGTCTTTGGGTATCAAGGACTCCGAACTGGGTGACGTGAAGTTCTTCTTGGAGAAATTAGTCAATACTGGCTTCTTGGATTGAGTAGCGCCAGATCCGGCTTCTGGATTTTATTATGCCCATGCTCAGCCCATCAATCCCAGTTTTTATTCCTACTTAGGCACGCCGTACGACAACTACAATTATTGAAAAAGCAAACCATTAAGGAAATGAAGGTTAAACTTTAAATACTTGTTTGCGCGAAGACTCCCAAAAAAAGAAGAAGAAAAAACAGAAAATAAAAAATAAAAAATATCCGCGCAATTTAATTTATTTTATTTATTTTATGTTTGAACTGTAAATGTTATTTTCATATTTAATACAAGTCAAGAGTGTAGCAAACCACATTTATTCATTTCTTTATTTTTATTTCTTCTTCATTTTACACTACATTTATTTTATATTTATATATATGCTTATCGGAGTTTTATAATTCTTTTATTTTAATTTTCTTTTTTTTTTACTACTTTGTCTCATTCGCGCAATTTAATTTATTTTATTTTATGTTTGTACCGTAAATGTTATTTTCATATTTAATAAAAGTCAAGTGTACAAAGTGCAAAGTACATTTATTTATTTTTTTATTTTCATTTCTTCTTCATTTGATACTATTTTTATTTTATATTTATATATGTATGATTATATGAATTTTATAATTCTTTTATTTTAATTTTCTTTCTTTTACTACTTTGTTTCATTTTATAGTTGAGAATTATCTGCCTTTGCCTGAATTTTTTCGACTTTCTTATGTGTATTAACGATAAACATTGAAAAAAATAAATTATTCTTTAAAGTAGTTTTAATAAAATTCAGAGGCAGGATCATCAAGAACAATGAAAACTTACGCAAAACTGGTTCAACTTATACAGAAAAAAAAAGAAAGAAAAACATAAACTTGTAAAAAAAAAAAAAAAAAAAAATTGAAAAATAAACTTTAACCCAGAAATAAAAAAAAATGTCTAAAATATATGAAAAAAACAAACGAATTAATCGACTTAACGCAGTTGTGTATCATATATGTGTTACATTAGATCATAAACGAGTTTAGAAAATTCCATTTTTCCCCCAACTCTAAGTGTTTCACACAATTTCTCCAAATGGTTTTCATTCTTTCACTATATTCCTATTCGCAAGACAAAGAAAAACTAAAAATATAAATTAAAAAAATTTATAATAAATGTATCTGTGTCACTATATCCAATCGAAAATAGATATAATTTTTTGGAAAAGTGTTAACAATTAAAACAAACGCAAAAGCAAAAGAAAAAGCCCCGCAGCTATTAATTATACAAAAAAAAAAAATGCAAATTAAATATTTATAAATATTTATTATTATGATGATAAGCAAAAGACAAAAACAAAAAAAAATACGATAATTTTAGACTCTTGAAATTATTATTATTTTTTGGTCAAAAATTAAGAAAATCTTTACACACAATCCCAACAGAAGAAAGGAGGAAAGTTTAGCATGCCGTATCTATGATAATTGTTTCAAAGCAATTGATAANAATTATTATTATTTTTTGGTCAAAAATTAAGAAAATCTTTACACACAATCCCAACAGAAGAAAGGAGGAAAGTTTAGCATGCCGTATCTATGATATTTATAGCACAGCACTTGTACAGTTTGAAAAAAAAAAAAAAAAAAAAAAAAAAAATTGTTAAAAAAAACTTAAAATAAACTAAAGACAAAACTCTTACATATCGCAAAATGTATTTAATCATTATTTATTAATAGTAAAAGCTCTTCGTCTATAGCTTAAGTAAGTTCTGGCAAGTATTTGTTATTTAAAATAAAAAAAAACATTGTGAGAAACAGTTGAAACAAATGTTAAATAAGTGATTATGTATGTGGATAAGTATTCGTAGTACATATCACAATATTTTGCTGAAGAAAAACAAAAAAAAAGCATTAAATTATATAAAAATAATTTACTTTAACTCGATGTGTTATTGAATTTTGCAGTCAATCTGCGTATGGAACAATGGAAAGTGAAGCTGACCCTGACTGGTAGTGAGTAATGAGTATGGTTGGTCTGATTGATCACTCCAACTAGCAAAGACTCATTACTCACTGCTAATTTAAGCATAAAAATTTTAAAAACTAAAAAGCATTTCATTTTCGCTTTGTCTAAAGAAATTCATTTACTTTCAATTTAAGTTTAAGTTTTAATTTTGAATGTTAAGAATTAAATATTTTCATTGTCATTATCAGGACATATCTATGCACCGTTCGCAGAATGTTAGGGGACTAAGAAGGCGAGATGAATAGAGGGATAGATTGGGAGAGAGAGAGAGACAGAGAGAGAGAGACAGACAGAGAGAGAGAGAGAGAGAGAGAGAGAAAGAGTGGCCGGTGGCAATAAAAGATTGGCGCGCGATAGCGAAAGCAAAATTATTCTAGTTTCTCCGTTTCCCTCTTGAATACGTAATATAAGCTATGAGGTAGACTTGGTCGGTACGGGATTCCAAGCTTATTTGCTTGGGTTGGGTTGGTTTGTCTGTAATCTACGGAAATTGGAAATTAATCAGGAGCAGTTTCGATTCAACGTTGCTCCACTCAAGTTTAACAAGCGTTACTTAAAAGCGTGTTGCCTGCATAAAGGTTGACTTTATCAGGAGAACTTATTTCCTTTTTTCTTTTTAATTTGTTTTCATGTTTTATTTACAATTTTTTTTTTGTTTACATCTATATATATATGCATCGCTTAACTGCAAAATTCAATACTTTTACCATAATCCTAACAACAGTTATAGACTTGAAATGAAAGAAAAAGTGAAAACATATCAAAACGAAACATATCAGAGAATTAAGTTAAGAGAAAAATCTTGAAAAACGCCTGGTAATTAGAAAAATATACACTTAAAAAAAAATAAAAAAAGCAAAAGTCCAAAGTACGAAAGAGAAAACAAAACCCAACGCGAAAAACAAAAAGCATTAAATAAATTCAAAAAAAAAAAAAAGGAAAAGAAAGAATACGAACCTATTTAGCAAAAAAAGAGTTATACGTACCTAAGAAAAACTTTATTGCATAAGAAGTAAGGAGAAGTATAAAAAGTTTAAATTAACATATAAAAAAGCAAAAGAGAACAAACAGCAAAACGTAAAAGAACTTGAAACAAACAAACAAACAAACAAGCAAACAAAACATATCATAATATAACTAATATTTATTTATAAATAATTATTGTCTTCTCAATCGTATAAACAAATTAATTTAAATTTAAATATATATATATATATGTCTGCAATTTTAGCAAATAAAATATATAATAATAATAAACGTATACATATATACATCAACACATATATGTATATATAAATAAATATACATATGTATATACATACATGCAAACACTAACTATTATAGATGTTTTCAAAAATTCGAAGCGAAAAACAGCATAAAAGTAAATAGAAAAACAACATAATATATAAACAATACATATACATAACGGGCAACTGTTTATGCAGTTCGATGAATAGAAATAGAAATTATTCCGCAAATACTATGAAAAGTTGACATTTACACTGGGAGGCAAACCACTTATTATATTGACACCGAAGGAATCTTAAATATTAAATATTAAAAAAACACTTTAAATTTTATTGATTGTTAGTAAAAAATACCTCCACTTAAGTTTAAGATTTTTGTGTTGTTGTTTTGTGTTCTTATTTGTAATATTATTTTTTCGTTTTCTTCGTAATAAAGAAAATTGAAAATAATTAAATATTTTAGAGAATCCCCACAAACACACACACACACACACAAGTGCAGAAGTAGAAAATTACTTATCAAAATGCGTAATTTTTCTTCAACGTTACTTCCTCACTCCTTACCACTGCGATCCCGTTCACGAAACGTAATCAAGGTTTCATTACTCTTTCAGTCCGTAAAGTTGTTTATTCAAACATTCAGTTTTTTTGTTTTGAAGTTCTATTCTGTTCTAGTTGTAGTGTCTTTATTTGAAATTTTCTAAAGCGCTGACCCCTTAAGTAAACACATATATCGTTACTCGTCGATAGCACCATCACCCGCTAACTGAGTGTATGGATGTGTGTGATTATTATGTAAAGAAAATTTTAAATCAAACGCACTACAATTAACTTGTGTTTATTTTGATGAATTGAAAAAGCATTCAAAAATCTCTTCTCCACGATCAATATCGAAAGCTTTCGAAAGTTCTTTGCCGACCTTTTCATTTTTTACGGAAAACCGTCCTGAAATCTCGATAAAGGAGAGGTTATCTTGGTCACTATAGTGAGTGACTCAGTCGGTGAAGATACAACTCTTATCGGTTGTGTACGCATTCACCAGACTGCGATCATCACCTTTGTCTTTCCTCACTTTTTCTGACCGACACCGCGTTATGCGAACTGGGGACATCCCCCAATTGATTGGTCGCATCAAACAAACCGACCACAGTTCATTCTGTGTATCATTTCTGGAGCATGGCAGTTGCGTAATTACGTAAATCCTCAAACGTTTTGCTAAATGAAAAGAGACTCTATGAACAGCTCTTATGAAAAGGTCTTTACAAAAGGCATTGGAATTGAATAGCAGTGTTTTTGTTCACTTTTTCCATTGAAAAATTACATAAATATTTATTTGCTTTTTCATAATTTAGTTTATTATTTTTTTTTTTAAGGCAAGTCGTAGATATTTATGTGTTATGCAAAAAATTACAGAAGAGTAAGACAAACTTCTATATTTGTTTTAATTATTTGCGTCTAAATATTATGCAGAAAATTAGTAAAAGCAAACAACAAATTATTTATAGTGATATTCATAATTAATTAATTTCTTTTGTCTGGTGTATACTGTGAAAGTAAATAAAAATAAAATTAAAAAATTTAAAACTTTTATGTTGCAATTTATTTGGCATTTAGTTTTCGAAGCGCCCTGCTACCCAGCAGCACGATCCGTACTAACAGCCGCTGCTCAAAGGCCTTTGATCCTTCCCTGGTTGTTGATCTCGAAACAAAATGTTGTTGTTAGAAAGGCTAAACAAGATTGCTTTTCGCTGTTGCCCCTTGGTGTTAACCACTACTTGTCTCCTATGCTTTGGCGCACGCTTCAAAGTTAAACGCTCCGACAAAAACTTCTCTCAACTTTTCGATAAAGACATCGTTGTCGGATTGGAGTCAGACATTGTAAAAATGGTTATTGAGGCTTTTAAAGAAAATAAGTTTATTATAAACTTGCTCATCGTTATCGTCATAGTCATTATTTTTGGTCCAATAAATGCAAACGACTTCACAAAATGTGCCCGTTTCGTAAAGGCGTTGCATAATGAGTATGATAAGTGCCCCCAGCTTATTATGAAAGAAAAAGTCAGAAAATTTTATTCGATAATCGCTGAATTTTTTATATCCCTCTTAAGAAAGCCGGAGAAAGGAGAAAAAAACGAAATTTCAATAAAATCGTGGTAGTCATCGTCTATATTTGCCGTTTAATGTGACTCAGGTCCGATCTGTAAGTAAGCCTTTATGGCCGGTAGCTTTGTAAATCATAGCCGTATAGACAAACGGACGGACGGACATACCTATATGAAATCAAAGTTTGATGTGGATCACAAATGTCTATTAATTTATAGAACTTCTAAAGCGTCCTTCTATGCACTGCAATGATTTGAACCTTCGAAGGTGAGTATAAGAAAGGAAAACACAAGTAACGTACCATGCACAGCACTGAAGAATATTTTGCCCTTGCAACGATGTTTTCTACATTTCACAGATTGTGACAGAGTTAGTGATTGCCACGAGTGAATCTCAGCAAAGATGAGATGGTCTTACATTCAAATTTGACGGAATGTGTCGATAGTCATCAGTTGGTTGTTAGAATTGTTGCTTCAAAAATGTACTTCGCACTTTAGGTTAACGTATGAAAGAAAGAGCGAAGATAATAGTTAAATGTATGTGCGACATCTTAAAATATCTTGTAGATAGCGTAAATACATTTGATTTCGATTATGTCTGTGGAGCACTTGCTTAGGGGAATTATTTCAAGAAATCACTTAAAAAGGTATGAGATGGTAGGTGCTACAAAATTCGGTTTAAACAATTGCATCTGAAAAATACGCTAAAGCTGCTGGCACTTTTTAATTGATGACGTGAAACATAATTACTTTGCGATAAGGAATGAACAGAGCGAAGCTAAGAGAAGCCAATGCTAGAGAAGAAATACCACAACGGTTTTTCCCTTTGCTTACAGTGAGTTTCTGGTACAGCAAACTAATTACCATTAAAAACAAAATTAATAGAGAATAGCTTTTCATTTGTAATACACCGAATGCTCGTTAAGATCTAACAACGGCTGGCAGAGGGTTGGGAGGTACTACTATTTATAGTTTAATTACCAGCAAAACATTGACATTTAAATTGAATTTAGCTTACACTAGCCTTAAATTGCAGTGGATCTCTGGTAATAATTGTTGCCTGTGTGCAATGTCAGAACCGAACCGTGTTAAAGAGTTTTCTTATGCATTTTAAATAATTCAGTGGAAGGAAAAGAGCTCGAGTTTTCCAATTAAAATTGTGGCTCGCCTACAAATTCCGTTTAACTGCACGCCTGAGCACACTCGAAAGACGCTGAAAGCCAAAAAAAAAAAAATCAAGTAAAAAGTGTCATGCAATTTTTTGGTGCCCTAAGAAGTATGCTGTGATTTATTGATACGATATCATGGTAGATTGTTTTTAAGGAAATTTTTAATGATTTTTAAAAAGCGTTTAAATAAATTGTTATTGAAGGTTTTAAATGCTAATAATACTAAAAAAAATTTTTTTTTATTTTAAATTTTCGATGCGACAGCAAAGTTAAAACACATAAAACATTTTCGTGTGGAGAAGAGAAATTAAGAATTTTTTGTCAAATAAGAACCTTGGAAACGAAATGTTTCTTTAACGTTAAAATCTTTAAAGCATTTACATCCCACAACACTCGCGGTATTAGGGTCGTGCGGACAATGCCCAGAAGCACCTAAGATAGACGAACCGTTTATTAAACAAGCTTAGTCTTGTCTGCACGTCTGACCGTCTTGTTTGTTTTACTGTTCAGCCTAGAGGCCAAAACTTTTGAGACGTCTTGATAAAATTCATGTTGGCCTAAAGACGAACACTATAGAAAATTGTTTGGATCTGGCCACTTTTTCAAACTACTTCCCATACAACCGCTAATATTGAAATGCCGATATATTGAAAACTAGAGAGTGGCGTAAAGTATTTAATGGTGGGCCGTGCTCTGCTGTAATATTTTTACTTATGTTTATATACAAACTTTTATTAGAATTACACAGAAGAGGTTTCACTTGTTTATTTTTGATGAAGTCAAGCTGTGGTCTAATGCCTATGCCTCAAGAAGATTTTCTAACTCAAAGAGAGAAAATCACTTACATTGATTTTTCGTTAAAAGTCTTCGATATCTACACGGATACTTGAAAACATCATTTGCAAAGTGATTCTCATTCAACTCTTTTATAACAAGAACCTTGTAATTTATATATAACTATCTTGGATCCAGCCTTCTTAGTAGCCAGCCGCGTTGCCGCTTTATTGTATATTATCCACAATTTATGTTTTTGTATCTTACTCCGTCCATTGGATTTCATATCAAATGGTCACCTGAACATTTGGCGCCGTAAGTATCGAAGATCATTTTGATTATTAAGAGTCGGAGAGAGGAAAAGCGGAGAAAAGAGTTGAGTGTAACAAACCTCTTCTTTCAAATTACCTACAATTACTTACTTAATTAAGTAATTTGATATAGAGTTTTCACTTAAACCAGTAACACAATAGCGTCGTCTCTTCCCATTTAGTTTAAGAGCGAGAGCAAGCGAAATTCTCCGATATTGAAACATTAATTTAATCGAGGCATATGAAGTTACAACACAGGTTATTAACGATGGTGGTGGTAAACGACGAATTCAGTTTTAAACGAGCGAGCGATCGATTATGAACGTTAAGTAAGAGCGGAACTTGAAAACACGTTAGAACGAACGGTGATAAATAACACAAAAATAAGTGAAAAAGATAGCAATAAAAATCTAATAAAAAAGCGAAATTATTTCTAAACGAAAATAAAAGTATCTGATGTAAGCATTCAAGTGCTAGCGTTAATGGCGCAAATCTCGAATATTGCAAATTTGAACAATTTGCCAACAAGAAGTTGGCATCCATACGCACTTCTTACTAATCATTCTCTAATTGCTCTTCACCTGTTAAAGTGTTGTGCAGCCCAAAGACGCATGACTCAATTTATGCAAACTGTAAGAAGTTGAAAAAAAGCGAAGAAAAAATAAATAAAATGCTTATAAGAAAATAAAGAAAAAGAATTGTTAAGTCAAACACGCATACCTACCTTGACCCGTAGAATAGAAAGGAAAAAAATTACTGAAATTTAGCTTTTTGTGTATAAGCGACTTGTCAGTAACAAGAAGTACAACAACTATCTTTCTGGCTGCAAGTTGTGTTATAAAACCGGTTTCCTGTGTTTCTTTAGTTATTTTTTTTTCTAAAGGTCTACAATTCCTCAAGAATGCGTTTTGCTTGTTCTTTTGAAGTCTTTCTTTTTATCTAAAAACCAGAA